>ML681992.1:25753073-25853524 GCA_007922195.1 Podocnemis expansa
TCCCCTAGTATAGTATTTGGTGTTATGATGACTAATATCTTGTTTTTCTGTAAATGTCCTTGATAATAGAAAGGAGAATAAATACACAAATAGAAATACAATCAATCAGCTTAGATTTACTAAATATTTCTCTTGGGGAAAAAGCAACTTTTTAATGAAATAGACAGGCATAATGTTAATGTTCTATTTTTTAAAATTTTTTATTCAGTGGCCCTAATCGAGGACATTATATTGCAATAGTGAAGAGTCATGATTTTTGGTTGCTCTTCGATGATGATATTGTAGAGGTAAGTGTTGCTGTAACCCTGGTGTTTTTACTCATTCTAAACAGAAGCCTCCCTCCACCACAACACCTGGTTTATGATCACCTAGAAATTAACAAGTATAGTGTGCTGATACTTTGAAGAGGAGAAATGACTTTAGCCACACTTCTTTTGTCTCCTAAACTATTTTCATTCTTTTAATATTGTCACGTTTAGATATTTATTGGAGGAAGAGAAAGGAGTGGTGTTTATTGAAAATGTATGTATTTCTGGATCACTTTCCAAAATAATTGCTGTTTATCAAAATAAGAAAAATCAGTGCCAGGGAGACTGCTGATAGTCACAGCCTAAATAGTGGTAACTCTGCTGAGTTTGTGCCTCCATGGTCTTCTCTGTAATATTTCTCAACCTCCCATGTTAAATTAGTGTCTTCCAAAGAAGTACCAGAGACTCTACAACTCTGAATCAAGCACAGTACATGAAAGTAGATCTCTTTCCAGTCTTACCACCTATGAACTTTACTTTTCCCTGGCAGGGAGGGAAAATTTTGTATTGAACAGAACCAGTGTTCCTGTATGGAAGATGTCAGGGTCAAATTAGTGGTCGCCTAACATTGGAAAGCAGGGTCATATGTTCCTTTGTATTGCATCTGCTTAGCTAAATCTTCATATAGGTTAGTAGCTTGGGGTCAGCCAGTGCCTCCAGTATTTGTTTCCCTTCTCTCCCAACATCCCTTGAGCTAAATCCCATCAACCTTTACCTTCACTCCCAACACTGCTTGATCTAAATTCCATCAGCCTATTATTGTGTAATAGTTGGGCCTGCTTGTCCAAGTTTTTGTTAAGAAGACTAAGAATCCCCACAGTCCTCCCTAATCCCTGTGTTGATTTATGATAGAGATCATACAGGTTTCTTCACTGGAAACTTTTGTGAGAGGGTTGTTTGAAGGATGCTGTTCTCCTCTTTCCCAAGTCCTGTGTAGAAACATCTTGTGAAACTTCTGGGACTGTCTGTCTTTATGTTGTTATGTCACCAAAGTGCTTTTTCTAGTTCATACAGAGAGAGACTTTTGTACCAGAGTGTGGCCTATCCGTGTCTAGGGTAGCCGTCTGAAAATGCCAAGGTCAGGGCAGGCTGCAAAAGGAAAGCAGATTCTCCCAGCACTGGTGGGTGACACTTAATTCAGACTTTCCGACCAGCCACAAACAGTGTTTCAGATTCCTCACATTGGTTATCAAGAAACCAAAACAAAACATACACAAACCTTTACTGCATTTCAGTCTCTGGCTCTCAGTCAGCCGGTAGGTCCAGTAAAATTATTTAAAACTCTGTGCTTTTTACCAGAAATGTTCTCTGACCCCAAAAGATCAGCTACATTACCAAATCATTACAGATTTAGCTCTTACCCAAAATATCACTCTGCCAGTCAGTTCTTTAGTAGCTAAACTAAAGGTTTATTGCAAAAAGAAACAAACTAGAAGAGTAATGTTAAACAGTTAAAGCAATCAAATACATAGAAATTATTTGAAAATCCACAAATGTCTGGTTTCCAGTAGAATTGTCAAGTTTTCTGACTTATATAGTCCCTGTGGTGTACATCCAGTATCTGGATAGATCGCCACCTTTTGTTTCTCAGCTTCAGTTATAGATGAGTTGAACTTGAGGTAGGTGAAGACTGAATGAAGACTAAAGACAATATGGATCTGGTGCAGTTGCCTTTTATATCGTTTGGCCTTTACCATGCTGCCTGCTTGTGGAAATCTACAGAAATAAGATGGAGTCCAGGGTAATATGAGTAAGTCCTTGTGATTCATCAGGAATAGCCCCAGCTTCACTCACTGGGTTCCCTAATGGAGCATTAAGCAGGTTATTGCTGCTACCATCCTGTCTGGAGTGCCTCCCAGAAACAGTGCAAGTCGAAATACAGATACATCAAACATATTCACAATTTCCATTACAAATATGGCATACACAAAATACTATTATCATACTTAGCAAATTATAACCTGTTTAACAGTATCTGACATGGTATATTTCATGAATTACTGTAATTTTGGAATACTGGTGATAAATAATATCATAAATCGTCCCTATAGTCTAGCCAATGTCACACAATGTAATTTTTTTGGTCACAGAAGGCTTTGATACACTGACGTAAGTGGAGTCTTCAGTCTTGGATTTACTTTAAGGTGATTCTTTGAATAGAAGGCTCATAAGATTTGTTAAGTCTGAAGTGAATCCTTCTGTCTGTTTCCTCTTCCATAAGGAAAGAGAGGAAAATCGAGTCATGGGCTAAGCCAAATTTTGCCATTGCACTCTCAAAAGCGATGCATTCTCCAGTACAGTGCACTGCTTTTACTAAGAAGCACATTAACACAGCATTCTCCTTGTAACTGAAGAAGTAAGCCCTTCCAATGGCTAGTATAACGTCCCAGAAATAGTAGTGTGACAGGAAACTGGAGTCCATCCTGAGATCCAAGTAGGACTTGAAAACCATGTTTGTCGTCAGCTGACTGCCATGGCCTTGTACTTTGAGACTGGATGTTTGTTTTCAAACCCTCAGGTGCTGAAGTATCTATGTGTTCTGAAGATGAGATAACAGATCTGCATGACTGTCTAATTACATGGATGGAAAAAGTGTTTCCTTTCCCCCTACTCTTCTGTTAGTGTGGGGAAAAGTGAATAAAGATGTGTTTACTCATTAACATAAAACAAGAATCAGGGTCCACCCAATGAAATTAATAGTTAAAATGTTTGAAACAAATAAAAGGAAATACTTCTTCCGTAACACTGTCCACCTGTGTAACCTGTTGCCAAAGGATGTTTGTGAAGGCCGAAACTGCAACAGAGTTCCAAGAATTAGATAAGTTCATGGAGGATAGGGCCATCAATGGTTATTAGCTAGGATGCTCAGGAATGAAATGTCATGCTTTGTGTGTCCCTAGCCTCTGATTGTGAGAATCTGGGAGTAGATGATAGTATCACTCGGTGATTGTCTGTTCTGTTCATTCCATCCAAAGCACTTGGCATTGGCCACTGTTGAAGGATAAAGGTACTGGGCTAGTTGAACCATTGGTCTAATCAATGGGCCTGTTATATTTTGATGACATCTTCAAGATCTCCAAACCACTCAAGAGTTTTTGATGTAGGAGCTGTACCTGTTCTTCCCAGGGAGGTGGGGGTGAGAGGGTGGCAAGATGATTGATGGGTGTTGCTTGTCTCCTGTCCTTTTGAGATTGTGGATTTGGAGATACCACCATAGAGTTAAAGGTTCACTTTCCCACTAGGAAAGTGATTATACTGGAACTGACCTCTCAAACATAATGGTATCTCTCTAGTACCTTAGCAGGAATGCTTTGCAGGGATTTTCTTTAGTTTTCATTCCCTAAGGAGTCTGCTTGGTACTAGATCTTAAGTAGTTCCACATTTTTTATGGTTATGGGTGCTTCAAGATGGAAATGATCCAGTTAGTCATCACAGCAGTGGAGGCCAAAGATTAGATAAATATAATTGATGTAAGGAAAAGAATGCTTGTTTCCACATTATGCAGTATTGAATGTATCTGTGGCTTGTCCTGAATCAAGAGGACTTTTTGGAATACTGCCTTTAATTTGGCTTCAGTTTCTATTGTGTTTGCAAAGATCAGATTGGTGGTAATATCTGACATCTCTTTGCATCCTGCTCTGTATCAGACTAGAGGCTCTTCATGCAGTTTAAGAGTCTGTGGTCCTGGCAGCTCATAATTTTTTTTAAGAGAGCCAGTTGACGCTTTCTCTTCTTACTGCTCATCCCCCATCACTACTTGTGGTTAATGTACTATATTACACTCTGATTAATCCTAGTTATGAGATCAGTGCTGATTGTAAGTTCTAATATTTGTATAACTCATGTTGAGTTTTGGCCCCTCACCAGGAGAAAAGAAAAACCCAAAAAACCCTTTTATAATGTTTTTATAAAATTGTATTCAAAGTCAGCCTATTTATTAGTGTTAGATATTCAGGATTCTGAAACTGGGTAGAAGATGGACTACTGTGGAAGAAAGAAGATGTGGAAGTAAATACAGGGAGAGCCCGTTACCGCGCAACCAGTTTGCGCATGGAATCGGTTAACACGCAGTAACAGGATGTCCCCCAAAGGCCCCACAGTAATGCGCAGGTCCTGTTAATGCGCCTTGCGTAAACGGGACCAGGAGTGTCGCTGCCCTGGAGACAGGCCTGAGGCACCGGCCCAGGCCCCGCATCCCGGCCCCACTTTTGTGCTGGGGTCCGAGCTGGCCTCAGGCACCTGCTACCACTAGCCTGGCCCCGGATCCCCGGCCAGGGACGTGGCAGAGAGTGGCAGTTGGGCCTAGAACGGGTCTGGAAGCGGCTGCCGCCGCTGCTCCCTGCCATGACCTTGGCTGGGGATCCGGGGCCAAGCTGGTGGCAGCAGGCGCCTGAGGTTGGCTCAGATCCCAGCACAGAAGGGGGGCCAGGGGCATGGCCCGTGACCAGGGAGCAAGGCCTGGGCTGGTGCCCTGGGGAAGGCCTTCCAGTCCCATTTACACGCGGGCAGGTTTATGCGCGGTCACTGGGGGCTTGTCCCCTGACACCCGTGCGTAAACCAGTCCCCACTGTACTTAACAGCCCTTATAACCTGTCTATAACCCAGGTTATATGGAGAAAGGCATTTAACAGATGTGACCAAACTATTTTGCACTGCTTCGCAAAATGGAACTTAATAGACTGTACATGCTATACTAGAGTTTTTTTTCCCTTAAAAAATTGTGTTTGTATTTTGTTTTCTGTAGAAAATAGATGCGCAAGCTATTGAAGAATTCTACGGGTTGACATCAGATATCTCAAAGAACTCTGAATCTGGTTACATCCTCTTCTATCAGTCTCGGGATTGAATGGGAACTGTGGTGAAGAGAGATTCTATCCCTCATTTCTTTTCTGGCTATTTTGGAATGGAGCAAGCACTGATTTAATAAAAGAATGCAGGGAGCTCCAGAGGCAGTAGCGCAGTTTGCACACAACAAAACAAAGCGTTTGGATTTTTTTTTTATACCCTTCATATCAAGTTCATTTTATTTGCTCAGGTATCATGCTGACTACACAATTTTATCACAACTGCTAGGTGAAAAGAGAGATATCAGCCACTCTTGCAGGAGCAGCCTTCCAACAATTAACACATTTTCGCCTCTTAAAGTCCTAAGTCAAAGCTCCTGAAAAGCAGTGGAAAGACTTCCATTGACTTCACTGTGCTTTGGATCAGGGCCTAATTACAACAATCTGGCAATGCAATATAAATTAGTATATTTTACTGATTTGTTATTTGAAGAGGCAGAGGATTCTTTGTACATTAATTTACCTATGTTCAATTATGAAAGATTGTGGGCAGGCTTTCATTGGTTGTTTTTTCTGGATTCTTACATATATAAACAAGAAATATACTTGGGCCCAACATTGCCTTCTTGACCATAATTACCTGAAAAATATGAACTAGTGTCAGGGAGGCCAAGAATGTTTTGCTTCGCTGAAGAAGCTTACATTATAGTAATATATACTTATACTGTTGGGAACAATCAGTAAAAATTATGGCTTTTAATATCCCTATGGGGAAGGATTGATATTTTTAATATTAGTTTAATTTTATTTATGAATTACTGAAACTACTAGGGTCCTATGTATTGTCTTTGAGTTTAACAAATCTTGAACATAAGTTTATATATTAATTTGAATTTGATTTACTCACTCTATTTAAATGTTTTTAAGGAAAAAAATTCTAAATAAAGTGCATAATTTTTTTTTAAATGATAAAACAAAAGTGTATATTCTCTTTCAGGGGAAACTGGTATCAGACTAAATGTTTCACATTGTTTAATTATTAAATTAAAATATGAATCTGTTTTCACCCTGGTGAGAAAGCCGAGCTGTAAAATGTCTCCCGTGGATGGCTGGAGGATGATTATAAGAATACTTACCATAATGAAGTGCTGGTGTGGTGGTGGAGTACCACAGTTTTACTGTTCTTTACTCATTAAGGTGTATACTCTAAATACTTAGCGAGGGAAACCTGGATGAAAGTAAACAGTTCTCAGAATATCATTTCCTCCTCAGAAAATCAGTCCATTCAGACTTCAACAGCCCAGGTGACTTTTAAAAAAGCCTGTAAATATGAAATATAGTTGATTGTAAAATAAATAGTCTCGGAATATAAAGGGAGGTTCCGTGTTTTAAAATTTTTGTAAATCTTGTGAGGTGAACGAGATTGGTGGTGTACATCTGGACTAGATGAGCTCATGAGGTCCCTTCCAACCCTATGATTCTAAGTTTTCTGAGATGAAATTTTCTGAAAATTAAACAGTTTACTTTAATTTGGGTTCATGAAACAGCATTAAGATTTAAGTCAACACCACCAAGTAATAGATGTAATATGAAATATGTGAATTACTGTGATCTGACACTTCCATGCATCAGTATGTTGTTTGACAGTGTCTGAATGTAATTTGTGGGAAGTGATGGAATACATATTCCAGATTATGGCAATCAGGCTTTGGATGTCCTTGTCCAGTTTCAGATAGTGAGTTTTACTTTATTGTAATTTTCTAAGGTTATTTTATTGCTACTGTTAAAACTTTTAAAAGAATGTCTGCTGCTATAACTAATATATTTACTTATCTGTATGTTTTAGCTCAGGAAATTACTTCATCTATTCATTCAGTTGAACAAATCTCAAACAGGGTCATTAAGTAAAGGGGGCTATTTAAAAAATATGAAAGAAAAGCGTTTTCCTATTACAACGAATTGCTTTTATAAATGCACCATTTCTGAAGCCTTGGCTTTGGTGGAGTTCTTTTGTATAAATTATGCAGCTTGGCTAAACTACCAGCATTGCAAAGAAAAGCATAACAAATATTTTGGGAGAGCCATAACAATACAATGAATTGGATCAGTTTATGGTCTTGCACCAATTATTTTAGACCCTAAAGCTTGTTATACAGTGATCTGGGGGAAAGAGTGAAGGAGTGAATCAGCTAGACCATAGTTCAGGCCAGAAAGATGATGTTCCTTGCATTAAAGGTACAGGATTGTAAAACTACTGTCAGTTTTTGTTAATTGGTAAATGTTTGCACAGTCATTTTACAATTTTTAAAAATGTATGTAGTTAAAAGCCAAGTTTAGTTGCTAAACATTTTATTCGGTAACAAAATGTAAGGCATTTTTGTTGTTTCACCTGTAACCACAGGATATTTTGTTGTACTCCTGCGACATATTTTTATAAAATGGTGATTTATTTTGGATGGAGTTTTGTTTTGTTTTTTGTTTTAAGATAGCAGTTCTAAATGATACATTTAATTTAACTTCTAGTGCATCTGAAAATATAAATTCTTGATAAAATGAACACCAGAAACTATAGCTAATATTTTTTAAAAAAGCAGAAGAAATACAAAATATAACAGACTGATAAAAAAAAGTATTATTGTGTTATCTCTTGATTGTAATTGCAGTGGAGAGTATGGGGGAAATATTCACTTGCAGATGGTGGAAATGATTTCTGTTTAACTATGTAAATATTAATTGGGATGACAGTCCCCTATTTTGTATATTGGAGCTAAAACTTCTATTAAATAATAAAATATGTTCTCTGAAGGTAAGTACTGTATTCTTTGTATGTCCCTACTGTTGAGTCACATAGCTGTTAGTGCTTTAGTGGCGTTCTATAAACTTGAAAAAATGTCTAGAATTTCCTGCTTTAAGGAAGCAGCCATTCGCTGTGAAGGTGGGAGTAAGGTACTTATGTTGTATGACATATCTAGTCACTATTAGTTAGCTTTTTTCTTCAAGGCAATATAAATGATCTTACAGTTAGCTCCTTTTTAACAACCCTGAAATTATTTTTAACATTACATCTATTAGTGTATGCATATTTTTATTTTAGTGTGCTTTACTTTTATAGAATTATAGTTTTATTGGTGTAGTATTTTATTGGTACTACAACAGAGTTGGTTCATATATTTTTCAGGGCAGAGGAAACTTGTTTGAATTAATAAAAAAATTAAGAAAGAAAAGCTCTCTGGTACATTCAAAAGTTGGCCCAGATGTATGAACATAGTTTCCCTAAACAGCTGTTCCATGATTCATCAGTCTGCCTTGAAAGTAGCCATGATATCTTGGAAAGTGAGATCTGTTCAAAGTAGTCACACTGTCAGAGAGCAAGAAAGTTGACAGTGGGACAGTAAGAATAACTTTGTTTCTAGGGCTTTTCTGTGCTGAAAAATTAAATTTTAAAACATGTGTTAACACATTAGATTCAGCGCTCCTATTGTGATGGATTCTAAGATGAACTATGACCAGCCGAAACAATATTAAATGTGTCTGTGTCTAGCCAGGGCATTCAACATGTTAGACAAAGTATTCCTACTACAAAGTAATTTTCCAGTGTAGACAAGCCTGTGAAGAACATCGTGCATGCCCAGTGCAGGAAAAAAAGCCCTCTTGAATTGCTTCATTCATCAGTGGACAATCTGCAGAGAATCAGCCCCTCATTTCCTTATTGTCCTCTGATGATGTAAGTGATGAACCAGCTTGATGTAGAATATAAGCCTGAGTTTACCCAAGAAACTTATGTAGATAATACAGGGAAAAAAAAGTTTATATTACTTGTGTGGGATGTTGATTAACTCAAGAATTGGAGTCCAGCGTGAAGAAATTCACCAAAGTGATTTACCAATATGACAATAAGTCATCCTGACTCTAGTGAATGAGGTAGATGAGTCTTTAAGTGTGTTGAACTAATAATACTTCTTGCTGATTTTAACGTCACTAAATATCTTTCTGTATCTATAATAATGAAGATCCTATCATGGTTCAGAAAGGCAAACTTCCATGGAACAGGGTATGACCCAGGCCTCCTAGGATAACCTTCCAAATGTGCCAAAATCAGGAGAAGCTGCAAAACCAGGGGCTAAACCCCCAAACCACAGATAGGTGGTACTTAAACCAGTCTCCCAGTCAGCAACAAAACATGCCTCTGATTCCCCACTCTGGTCATCACGAAGCATAATGGAAACAGCCCCCTTTATGCACATCAGCTCCTATGGTCCCTCTTAGCCACTGGGTCTCTTAAAGAAATAGGTTCTCCTGGCCCCAAAGGGCCAGCCACATCATCCAGAACAATATAGGCTTGGATCTTATCCAGAATACCAGGCTGCCAGCCAATCCTTTAGTAACTACAACTAAAGGTTTAATATAAAAAGAAAACAAAACATGAGAGATGTTAAAGAGTCAAAGTGAAACACTTACATACAAAGGATTTAGAGTCCATAGAAAGCAAGTCCTTGAAGAAATATGTAGTTTGCAGATTAGTCCAATTCCTCTGATGTGCACCCAGCACCTGGGTGGGTCTTGGTCCTTTGTTCAGCCCCAGAAGAATAGTTCCAGAAGAGGGTGTTGGTTGCAGACAGACTGAAGACTGAAAACTAAAGACAAAATGGAGATGAGGCTCCAGCCTTTTATTACCCTTTGGCCTTCCCCATGCTTTCAGGGTCCTTGCCAAATCAAAATGGAGTTGTCACATGGTCAGCTTGGGTGACTGGCCGAACAGGTTTTCTCCTAGGCCCACTTCAACTGGGCGTTCCCTTGATGGGCCACCAGTAGGACAATGTTTTTGCAGACACCCAGTCTGGGAATGCCTTAAAATCAAATCACTTGGAACACATAAAGAGAAATAATTTTTAATTTCTAATACAGGCATGATACCTACATAAACCATATAACCATTCTTAGCAGATTACAGCCTTTCTACTGATACCAAACATGGTATATCACATGAATTATTACAAATATGAAATATTAATATGAAAAATAATCATAACCAGTCCCCTAGACCCAGACAGCGTCACAGAGGGACACTGATTTTTTTGTGTATGAAATGACTTAACTCTGCTGCAGCAAACAGTTTTGACTAAGGTCTGATATTTGTGTGTTCTGAGTTTCCCAGGTTTTAAGAAGGTATTCTGCATACATGCTGATGCAAAGTTCACATTCTGTTTATATTTTGTGGTGATGTTAGTTTCCTTAAACATGTCAAGGGTGCACCTTGATTGGGGACTCAATGTGCTATCATAAAGTCTAACTTAACATCCTATCAGGATGAGAGCAGTTGATAAATCATTATTGTTTCAGTCTTTCTAACAGCTGATTCAAGATAATCACACATTGATTTATGTTATCAAATTCTTTTTTGCAATTAGAAACACAGATTTCACACAAATATAAAATAGAAGTATACACCTCAGATTTCAGCTGGCTCCCATATGCCCTAATTCTACATGTACAGAAATTTCTATGAGAATGTGACATACAGAAATTTCTATGAATGCTTCTATTTGCCGCTAATTTGCCCCCACTGGAAAATCTGAAGTTGACTTGTAGGTAATGGCTTCATAAATATCTACAAACTTTCTCATAAATTGGTCACTCAAAATCAGTGTATCATATCTCAGTGTGGAACCTGTCCCATATCATTGTTTATAGAAGGCTATAGTGATGGATCGGTTTTGTATCTAAAAATGCATCATGTGCCAACTAAAAGACCATGCAGCGTTTAAATGGAAATAATACATGTTTATTTCCTAGCATTTTTTGTGAATATCTCCAATATACAATTAGGCATTTGATATCTGAATAAATCTAACTGATACGTATTACCAAATAGTCAGATATGAGATCAAATTAAAGCTGGCCAAAATGTTGCTCATAGTGATAATTAATCTTTATAAAATTCATCTGCTACAGCATATAGGTTATGCCTCAGACATAACATAATCTGTTAAAATTGAGGGCAGGTCTACACTACATTTTAAATTCATGTAACTTGTATCACTCGCGTGTGGAAAAAAAAATGATGCAAATTACAGTAACCTAAGCACTGTCCAAATCAGTGCTTTTGTCTTCTGCTGACATAGCTTCCCCCTCTTCTGGAAATGGAATAATTATGCTGAGGGGAGCGCACTGGCCCATTGGCATAGAGTATCTCCACCAGACATATCAGTGCAACTGTGCCAATGTAATATAGACCTGCCGTAAGTTAAAAACGTAAACTGGAGCTGCTTTGGTGTTCACTTAAATGCTTGTTCATCCATACAGTGCTTCAACACTTTTGTATCCTCTGATGCTAATGTTTTAACCCAACCTGAAAATCATATTGAAATGTCTTCCTTGGGGGCTGTTGCTTGAAGTTACACATGGCATTAGAGAGGTGAAGCAGACATCCAGTAGCTGTTTCTAGTCTTTCCTACTTCACTGGATTTATAAGTGAGATAAGGAACAGTAAAGAAGTTACTTTTAGTAAACATTATTGCCAGGTTACCAAACTAAATACTTACATGAAAGCATGGTAGAAATGCTTACATAAAATAGTCCATATACAATTCGTCTTTTCAGCACGATTGGCTGAGACATTCTGTTCTGCCCCAAGTGTTTGTATGATTTGGGTTCTTAAAATTTATATTTGCAAATTCTGTTGTGGGATGTGTGTGATTCCTTATGCTTGAGGCACTGTATCTGTACAGGAGTCACACTGGTCCTCACTGAGACATTGGCAATCAAACTCCACCAGAGCATATGAAGGAAGAAATCAATCTGAATCCTGCTGTACTGCCGAGTGTGCCATACTTCTCACCTGATGAAGTAATCTTCCCATCCTTAACCATCCCTGCTGGTGACCATAGACAGTACTAAAAACTCTTGTAGAGAGTGATAGCTGAATTCCAGATCCCACTCTCTGAGACTCATTATACAGGGCATAAGTTCTTGACATCTTGCAGCCCACAACTCCCAGTCAGTTGACTTTTCCAGTAGATGAGGTCATCACTGAACCAGCCAGAGTGCTCTGGCATACTCCTCAGGCTTGCACCATCACTCTGGAAAGGGCGATACTTTGTACCACCTAAAAAGACAAAATTTCTATTTACCCGTTTTGCTCCCAACTTCCTAATAGCACAGGCAACCACAGAAAGATCCAGGCCACTCTGTGTCTGCTCTTGCAGACAAGAGCATTAATGCCTTGATCATTTAGGGTGGAAGCTATTTTCATCCATCAGCCTCCAGCTTAGAATCACTAACTACCAGAGCTTATTAGCAAAGTACGATTTTGCAAATTACACCAAAATCATGGAGTTCAAAGACAAATTCCCTGATCAGGACAGAATCCAATCCCAAGCCTTTATAGACAAGGGCAAATTGGTAGCTAAGACTGTGCTTCAAGATGCAATGGACATGGCTGATACCATATTGAGAATCATAACTATGGTGATTGTTATGAGTTATGATTTCTATCTTCACACTATGGGTTTTCCCCAGGGAGATTGAGAATACTATTGAGGATTTGCCCTTTGGAAAAAGTAATCTCTTTAATGAGAGGACAGACAAGTCACTTCACAAGAACACTCCGGGACAATAGTCTGGGCATTTATATCCAGCCCTGAAGAGGAAACACTACAAACAGATGTATATGCCAAGGTCTGTCCTTCAGCCTTTCCACCTCAGAATCACCTTCAATGCCCATATCAATTACCAAACATCAAAATGACAAAGATCAAGGTGTTCAGCCTCTTCCAGTTCACAGACAGCCACTAAATCCCATCCACCAAACAGGAATTACTTTTGATGGGCTGCTCAAGCATTGTCTACTAAAATTGATGCCATCCTTAAATGTCCCTTGAACCGTAGCGTTTGTTGATCATTTTGAATTGGTTTGATGGCCGCCCCTCCTGGGCCATCACTTAAGTGTGCAAGGAATGTTAAGGGGAGCAGATGGCCCCTTCAACTTAGCTAGATGACCGTTGTCACCCCATTGTCTCCATTGGGCTTTGCGTAGGTGGGCACTGCCTAACTGCAAGGTCCTTTGTAATACTGAAGGCATGACTCACATCATCTTTGTTCCCCACATTCCCTGTAATCAGGGAACTGGTGGGAAAAACAGCTTAAAACCCCAGAGTTTGGGGGGCTCAGGCAGGACAGTTCCTGACATCCTGCCTGGCCTGATCACCCAGACATGGAACTCCTCCACTCACGAGTTCTTCCCTGAGTGTACCATGATTGAACCGCCGGCCGAGTAACGAGTCTCTCTCTCTCTCCTGCCTCTAATGCTGCTGCTGGCAGTATTGGTAAGGTCCTGCCCTTGCAGCTTTCCCTAATAAAGTTATTTCATCTTGTGTTGCTACTTTGACACTGCTCTCCCTTAGCTTCTCCAAGCCAACGCTTCTAAGAGCAAGCTTGTTCATTTTCTTTTTTACTTATCTTAAATTACTGCCTTCTTTTTTCACCGTTTAAGAAAGTTCTTGGGTCTTCAATTGTGTGTCACTGCCTTATATTGATTGTTATACCTCTCTTCTCTAGTTGTTTTGAGTACCATTGTAAGTTGCAACATTGTTTGTAAGTCTTAGAAGTATTAAGTTGGTGTATAATATTGTATCACTTAGTTACTATTAGAGCTGGTTTGCCAAGTACTTTTTACCCTTCTCCCCTGTGATTCCCCTGTACCAAATAAATTGCTTCCTCAGACTTTCCTTGGTCCCTCTTTGCCTCAGCTTCCCCAGCTGCCGCCTTCCTCCATGGCTTCCCCTTGCCTCAGCCTGCCCAGCCACCGCTTCCCTCCGCGGCTCTACCTTGCCTCAGTTTCCCCAGCCGCCGCTTTCTCTGCGGCTTTCCCCCTTTTGCCTCAGCTTCCCCAGCCACCACTTTCCTCTGCAGCTCCCCCTTGTGTCAGCTTCCTCAGCTGCCGCTTTCCTCCATGGCTTCCCCTTGCCTCAGTCTCCCCAGCCGTCACTTCCCTCCGTGGCTCTTCCTTGCCTCAGCTTCCCCAGCTGCCACTTTCTCTTTGTCTTTCCCCCTTTTGCCTCAGCCTCCCCAGCCGCCGCTTCCTCTGCGGCTTTCCCCCTTTGCCTCAGCTTCCCCAGCAGCCACCTTCCTACGTGGCATCCCCCCTTGCCTCAGCTTCCCAGCCTCCATTTCCTCTGTGGCTTTCCCCCTTTTGCCCCAGCTTCCCTAGCCGCCATTCCCCCCACGGCTTCCCCTCACCTCAGCTTCCCTAGCCGCCACTTCTCTCCTCCACGGCACCCCCTTTGCCTCAGCTTCCCCAGCCGCTTTTTTCCCGCGACTCCCCTCTTTAAACTTCTCCTCCCCCCGCTTGCTGTCACCAACCCTAACCCCTTCTTGTCCTTCCATAGTGTTGAGGCACCTTCTAAGTCACTGTAAGTTAGTTAAGCTAGCTGAGAACCCCCATCGCCTCCCAACTCGTTGCATCCCACGAAGTTGAGCACCTCCCACAGAACCCCCATTGCAGAAACACTTTGACAAGCTTCACACATACACACCACATGCACACACCATAGCTCACCTTACACTTACACCCGTTTTTTCAATAAAGGTTACCCCATACCCCACTGATGCAGTAATTGCCCCCCTCAGATCCTCAAATTTTCGAACCTGCTGGCATCTAATCACTTAGATGACTGTCTCACATTTTTCACCCACAGTTGGAAGGCAATAACAACAAAAAGATACTAGATCATCCACTCTGGCTACACCATCAAGTTTCTCTTCCCTCCTCTCCAGAAACCCCTTTCCCAGCCCCTCTTCAGGGCCCACTGTCACAAGGAAATCCTCCATCAGCAGGTGGATTCTCCGTTCTAACAAGGGGCTATAGAACAAGTGCCATTTCAACATCAAGGAAAAGAGTTCTACTCCCCATATTTCATGGTCACCCTAATAAAAAAAGGAGGCTGGAGTTCCATTCCTCACTTATGACAGATGAATATTTTAATTCACAAATCAAAATTCTAAATGGTTACATTGGCATCAGTAAACCCTTCCTTGGAAAAAGGAATGTAGTTCACAGTTCTTGGTAAGAAATCTTTTTTCTTTTATGTGGACATTCCACAGAACTTTCCTCAGATTTCTTTCAGGAGAAGAGCACTGTAAGTGCAGTATTTCCTTTCAGGCTGGCAACAGCAGCCAGGGCCTTCATAAAAGTCTTCTCATTGGTGAAGGCCCAGATGAGACTAAGTGGTGCTACACAGTCTTCCCTTACCAGGACAATGGCTCCTAATCGGCAGACTCTGTTAGGAAGTTTGGTCAACAATCTTATCTTTGCTCTGCCTTCTGACATCCCTGGGAGTCTGCATAAACAGGGAAAAATCTACTTTGGTCCCATGAAAAACAAGACTTGATAGGAGGAATCTTAGACTCAGCTACAGCAAATGCTTGCCTCCATATGAACAGATTATAGGTCATAAACAGCCTGATGGCACAAGTCACCTCCTGACCTCAAACCACAATAACAGTTTGTCTTTTCCTACTAGGTTATGTGTCTTCAAGTACTTACATAATGCCATTTACCAGGCTTTACTTCCTTTGCCTACAGGCCTGGCTTCAGTCTGTTTACTCACCAGACAAACTCAACACAAACACCAAGGTGAAAGTTCCCATCAGTTTCATGGCTTCCCTTGTATGGTGGACAAACCCAGAAATGGTGTAGTTCCCCCTCAAAACACCTTAATGAAATTTGAAGTGAATGGAGAACCTTAACTTGATTTCTGTTGCATCTTCTGCTTACTGGTAGGAGTGAGGTGGAATTCTCTTATTTTACTTCAAGGTTCATAAATATGAACATTTGCATTATGAGTTAGCTTTGGAGAGTAAAATAGATTTTAATCAAAATTCGTAGGGTACTTTTCATATTATATAAATCTGATTCTACAATCTGTATTCATATTGAGGAGCACTGAGGCAAATAGTCCTATTAGACTCGCTAGAACTATTTCCCTGATCAAGTGCTACTCAGTATGAGTACAGGTTGCTAGAGGTACTCCATAATGAATTCTTGCATCACCTTTGTGAGGCAGTCAAGTATTATTGTCATTTTCTAGATGGATAAATTGAAACAGAGAAGTTTAAGAACTTGGCCTAAGTTGTTAGATAGGAATAGAACCTGCTATAACGGTATTCTTTTTCACCACTCATACACCATCCCTAAAATTAGTATCTGAATACAACTTTATTGGCAACTAGAATACTACAATGTTTGGAAGCTATGTTATTTCAGGAAACAATAATTGACTGGGGGATGTGATATATACACATCACTTAAACTTCGTATAAATTCACTGAACCATAGAAATGAGATGAAAAACTGTAGCTTTCAAATGGCCATCCTCCTCACTTTCTTCATTGTAGGATTCTGTGTGGAGCTCAAGAGCCGCAAAAATTGATTTTTAAATGTTCAAGAGCCTCACTGAGGCTTATTGCCATATTTTACCTATTCCAAAATTACCAAGTTTAAAATTCATTGCACACTTTATCGTGAAAAGAGGGCAAATATTGATCCTACTAATGTCAGATTCTAATAGTTACTTAAGATTACCATGAAAACTAGGCCTACCTATACAGTAAAAACTTAGCTTCTCCCTGCCCTCTCCAACCATGCCACCGCTTCTTCTCGTCCTCTCCAACCCCCTCCCTAACCCCAGGCCCTGACGCTGGCTCCCCTGGGCAGCCCCCGCCCCCAGAGCACCCTTACCTGGCCACTCCGGCAGCTAGGCACAGGCTGGGGCTCCCCTCTGAGCATGCTCAGGGTGGGAGATTTAGAACTCCTAGGCTGGTGCTGCTTTCCTCTGGCCTTCTTCCGCGAGCCACACTTTTTCATTCAAGAGCCGCATGTAGCTCCCAAGCCGCAGTTTGGCCACCCCTGTAATATATGTTTCACTAAAAATAGTTACAAAAAAATTAAGCAGAGCCTGGGAATCTAGATGTAAATACAGTGACTTGATGACTTTATGCTTCAGTAAGCAATGTGCTGAATTGAGAGTGTAAGCTACTAAAAGACTGGCATTAGCGAAATGTGATAAATGTTTAAAAATAAAACTGGCTGGAGTATTTAAAGCTTATAAATGAGGATTACAGAGGGAGTTAACTGTTCAAATCTCCCAGAAATAATTAGACGCCCACCAAATTGAGGAGCTGTTTGTTCTCTCTGGTGTGGGCAATCTGTATTGCTAATTCTTGTCGTATGCCTCAGATGCCCCAGCAGTGGAGTATATTAATATTTATGCCACGACATTAAAAAAAAAAAAAGAAAAACAATTTTTTTCTCTTTGAAGACAGGAAGTAAACATATTATTGATAAGTCTGATTTACAGGCTATGTATATGAAGTCATTCTCACTGCATAATTCAATCTTGATTTTCAAAATTCTGTCCAGCGAGGGACAGTCTGAGAACACAGTTGGCTTATGAAGTCCCCCAGAAGGATGACAATTTTGGGCTTTACCACAACAAGATGAGGAATGGTTTCCAGAACAGAGTCCTGAATAATCCAATGCTGTGGCACAACAGTTTTTACTATGTTTATCTCAGATGGTAAATCAGTTCAGAAGAAAAGCTCTCGTGAATTCAGATCATTCATCCCTGCATGAAATATGCATGCCAGTAGCTCCAATGAAATCAAATGAGTTGCACTCCTGTTGGAATTTGGCCATGTATGCATATAAATAGTTGTTGCATTTCTGTCTAGTTATTTGGAGACCATCATACATGCTGCAACTTGTGTTTTGTACCATCTAAAGTACAAATGGGATAAAGATTTGTTAATGTTCTACACAGCTCAGCCAACAGTTGTCTGATTTTCTGGGACTTTCGAGAGACAAAGAGCTTAAAGTAATATCTCTTTTTGGGCCAACTTCTGTAGGTGAAAGAGGCAAGATTTTGAGCTGCACAGAGTTGGTAATCTTCAGGGCTTTGGGGCTTCATTGTTGTTAATTATATAGTTCCTTAATGATAGTAAGTATATTAATTATTTGTGCAGTATACTGCAGAAGCTGAAATCTCCCTTTTATTGCAACATTTTAATACCTGTCTACTGTTCCTCTTTAGAACCAAACACTTTTATGCAAAAATCTAAGACCCATATCTCCTCTTTAGCCAGACCATCACCTCTCCTTAGTAGAGTTTAACTGACAGTATTTGTGCATTAATTGGGGCTCCATTGTTACATTAATACTAATTTTCTTTTATGCACTGGTCTACACGATAACAAATGGAGAGGAACATTGGTTAAAGGTGTCTTTGAAATGTCAGTGCTGGACTTCTGTCATTACTGCATTGTTTCACAGTTTATATAATAGTGAGTACATCGTTGTTTCACTTGCCACTGTCCACAAGGTATGGCAAGTGTTTGTCTTCACTTACCAGTTCTAATCCTTTAACAAATCACAATGGCTGGCTTTTATTCTTGCAGCTCTCTGCAAATGAGCATAGGATCTACACATTTTGAAAAGAAAAATATTTAGATACTATATGCAAAGTGTGTTTTATGGTAGAAGTTAACTTATGGTTCAAAAACTATACTTTTCCAGTCAATATCATAGTAAATGATTAATATAGTTGATTTTATAGATTACGGTCTTTCAAGATTTTTAGCCAAACTGTTTTCATTTACATATAATATAGAGATACGACATACTTACCAAAACATACATCATAATAGAATAATAATACAGCATAGCAAAATAGGCACATTCCTCCAAACATTCTAAATTCACTTCTGAAAATATACTCCCTTGATTTTTAAATTTTATATATAAAATAGATTTTCCTGTATAGTATGTGTGTAATTATCATGGATGCACTGGTCACTGCTCCATAATTAAGACTAATTTGACAAAAGCAACCAAAGGTGAAACTTGTTCCCTTGAAATTGTAAGGAAAACTAAGCAATGCCCTCAAGTCCCCAGAATTTCCAGTCTAGTGTGAATTTTCATGAAAGTTTTATGTGATTCCCTTGAGCGTTAAAAGTTATCAGCATTTAAAATAACTCATTAAGAGACACCAAACATCTCCCTCTCCTTTTGTATTGTGTTGCTCTTGATCTTCACATGAGAGTTTTGGATGAATAGAATTAATCATTTATAATGCAACACTAGCACAGATTTCTGTTTGAATATATACTATCCTGTCATTGCAGGCTTTGAACTTTTCTAAATCTATGGACACTTTAAGACTGCAAATGGCCTGGGTGGTTTTAGAGGTGACAAAGAGTTAGAAGACTCAGTCCAGGTCTACACTGAGGCCAACAGCTGACAGAAGATAAATCAGCTACATACTTATGTTGCTATAATGCAGCATCTTCACTGGGCTGCATCAATGGGAGATGCCTTCTGGTCAATGCAGCCTTCCTCTCTTTTTTTTTTTTTCGAGGGAGGGTGTAGGGGGGTGGATTTAGTGCATTGACCAGAGCGCACTGCTCAGTCAATCACACTGCATCAGTCTGTGCAGCCCTGGAAGTACAGACATACCTTCAGAAATTAATTCTCCAAAGCAGCTAATCACAATAAAGTAGAAATGTCTATTCTGCTAAAGAGAGACACACAACATGGATTGAACTAGAAATCAGAAGAGTCACAGGGAACTGAATCCTTCCACCAACAATTTCATTCAAGTTAGGTCTGCACTGCACCTCAGAATAAACAGAGAGATGCACTAGTCTGCCTTGAGCTATCTTGGAAAAAGAAATAACAGTGTGAACATTGCTACTTGGGTTCTCACACCCAAGGGTGTCAAGTGGCTTAAGAGTCAAAGCTTGCTTGGAGAAGAAAAGCCATAAGTAACTGTCATATCACAGCACTGAGGAACTATCACAGGGACTCACTGGTTTTGGGGTGGTAGCTCTCCCCCAGTGACAGATTATAAAATCAATCCTGTCAACTTGTCACTTCTTTAACTTTTGTTAATAAATCTTTATCTAACTCATCCGGTTATTTCTCTGGCAACTGATTCAAATTAGTCTTAATTATGGAGCAGTGACCAGTGCATCCATGATAATTACACACATACTATACAGGAAAATCTATTTTATATATAAAACTTAAAAATCAAGGGAGTATATTTTCAGAAGTGAATTTAGAATGTTTGGAGGAATGTGCCTATTTTGCTATGCTGTATTATTATTCTATTATGATGTATGTTTTGGTAAGTATGTCGTATCTCTATATTATATGTAAATGAAAACAGTTTGGCTAAAAATCTTGAAAGACCGTAATCTATAAAATCAACTATATTAATCATTTACTATGATATTGACTGGAAAAGTATAGTTTTTGAACCATAAGTTAACTTCTACCATAAAACACACTTTGCATATAGTATCTAAATATTTTTCTTTTCAAAATGTGTAGATCCTATGCTCATTTGCAGAGAGCTGCAAGAATAAAAGCCAGCCATTGTGATTTGTTAAAGGATTAGAACTGGTAAGTGAAGACAAACACTTTCCACTGTCCACAAGGTATGTACTCACTATTATATAAACTGTGAAACAATGATGAATGTTGTCATCCAAAATTACACAACAGTGAGACTAATCAAAATCTTATTGAGACAAAACAGATGAGTCCAAAGTGATGATTACATGAAAAGGCATTGCACAATTTATCCTAGGAGTGGAATTGTGAGCTAGCTAAAAAATTCCAAGTAATGAAGACTAAACAGTCTAAACTGCAGTTTTAGCATGTCTCTGTGTCTTTTGCAGAAGTACATCTTGCTAACTATGTTGTATTGCACAATATTTCAAATAGGATTTTAAAGCAATCCTCTAAAGACTGGGAAGTGAAAGATGAGGTGATTTAGAGTTGCATATAATCTCTTGCTAGATGCTTGATTGGTAGCCAAAATCTCACTAATCACTATTTCTGCTTCAGGGATGTTTTATTTTTGTTCAAGGAAGCAAGTACAATAAAGGGAAAAAGTAATTAAGTCCATGCAAGAGATCTAAGCTTTGGAAATAGGACTATGCAGGCAGCTCTGGGGGAGAAAGAAACCTAATTCTGCCTAAAAATCGTTTGGTATTTCTGTGTCAAAAATTAAACAAATTTGTGTGGGCAAACATTAGTATTTCAAGAAGAAGCTTTGAAGAAGGTCCAGCTGGCCTTGTTGGTGGCCTGCTGAATGTTGGTCTTTGCAAACTCTACACTACGTTGGCTTCCCATAGAATACTGGATCAAGTCCAAGGTACTGATTTTGAACTTCAAAGCCTGTAACAGAATGCACTCAAGGTTTATCCCTTTGAACTGGCACAGGGAACAGGGTTTTGCTAAAAGGACCCACACCTCCTATTTGTATTACATGACTACCTCAACGGCTCAGCTGAGTTCAGGACCTATTTTGCTTGGTGATGCTAGTGTGAAACAGACCCTAAATTGAAGAGCTTCCAAACTCAAACAGCTACAATGATGAAAAACAGGCAAAGAGAAATGAAATGACTTGCCCAAGGTCACATACCAGGGCAATGATATGACTAGGAATAGAAGCAAGGTCTCCTGGCTCTGCGGGTAAGACCCTGTTCACAAGATCAGTTTTTCAATCTGTGTGTTGGGACATAAAGTTGGTCCCCAGAATCTTTCCAAGGGTTGGACAACAGTTCTTGTCCCACGCAGCTGGCTTGGCTCAATTCCTGCTCTAGGCACTGCAACCTCTGGGTCCCAGCACCACTCTGGTTTGCTGTGTTATGACAAAGGGAGTTCAAGTAGTGCAAGTCTGAATGATGGCCACTGCAAACCCATGAGTCAGATCACAACTTTGCTTTCACAGATTTGGTCCAGACAGAGGGGTGGGGCAAAAAACCTGAGGTTCTCCTTCGAGCAGTATCCTCGACTGCTCTACTATAGGTGTTTGGAAAGCCTGGAAAGGAGAGTCAAGCCCAGCCAGCCCATAACATAGGCACTACAGGAGCTGCCATTGTGAGGTGAGTACCAGCTCAGACCCAACCCCCTCCCCAGGAGGGCAGGATCCAATTAAAACTCCCCCAGGATAGAGCCACAACCTGTCCAGAGTCAGTGGGGGGTACATGTAACCCTACCTGTCACCCTCTTGCATCATTTCTGGTAGGAAACACAAATAAGCTGGCTCATTGTGTGCACTAAAATGCCTAGTTATGGTTCTGCCCCAGCCTCCACCCCTAGACTATTTACTGCATCATGACTGGCCATACACATTTACAAATGGGTCCTGAGATCCAAAATGTTGAGAACCACTGCACTAGACAGTGCTGCATACCCTGCTCTCCAACACTGTCCTGTATGTGCTGATAAGTATAACCAGAACTGTTTTCAAGTTACAAAGTAAAACCACTGTTTTTTCAAAATAAATAATCCCATTGGTTAATATATTCCACTGGCTATATGCCCTGATGAAAAGTAGAACAAATTAAATCTTTACATGGCTGGATGATATTCACACAGAAAGGTGATGACTGCAGTATAGCTATCTATGTTACAACTAAGTTAAAAGAACACCATTGGAGTCCAAAGTCAAACAATCAAAAGTTAGAAAATGCCAGAATTAAGGCTGTTTGTTTACACCATCAGATCCCATAACTTCCCTGTAGTTCCCCTAGGACAGGCGTGGCCAAACAGTGGCTTGCGAGCTGCATGCGGCTCTTCAACGAAAAAGTGTGGCTCGCAGAAGAGCATGGCAGGGAAGGGCGACATGGTCTGGGACAGCAGAGAAGCACTGGCGTGGTCTGGGCTGGCGGGGGAAGCCATGGCAGTGTGGTTGGGAGTGGTGGGGGAACCCGCGGCAAGGTCAGAGCCAGCAGGGACGCTGTGGCAGCATGCTCAGAGCCAAGGGGGTGGGTGGGCTGTGGCAGCATTGTCAGAGCTGGCAGGGAAGCTGTGGCATGGTTGGGGTCAGTGGCAGCAGAGAAGCAACATCATGGTAAGATACGGCAGGGAAGCTGCAATGGGGTTGGGGGAAGCACAGCATGTTTAGATTTTCTCATAGGCCCTAATGCAGCTTACTCCTTTGTTAAAATTGTGTTTTACAAGTCTTAAACATGACATGGAATACTAAGAAAAGAAAATACAAAGGAGAAAAGTTTAAAACTGAATGTAGATTACTTTCAATTGTTGGCACAACATACTGCTGTGGAGCATTGTATTCCACAATGAAATTTGTTAAATCAAAATGTTGTGCAATATTTAGAGATCAGCACCTCAGAGAGCTTTTACCTATTGCATTGACAAGTTATTGCCCAGATTTTAAAAAACTTGTCACTAGCCTGCAGTGTTCTACATCCAGCAACAGCTAAGCTTTTATTGTGGAAGCCTAGTTTTCATGGTAACCTTAAGTAATTATTAGAATAGGAGATTAGTAGGATCAGTATTTGCCCTTTTTTTTACAATAAAATTAAAATGTGCAATGAATTTTAAGCTTAATAATTTTGGAGTAGGTAAAAGTATGTGGTTATATGCCTCAGTGCAGCTCTCGAAGGTTTAATAATCGACTTGTATGGCTCTTGAGTTCCATAAGTTTGGCAACCCCTGCCCTAATACCTGAGTGACTCAGGTGTGTGCTCTTGGTGAAAGGCCCAGTTTGAATCCCCAGAGCTGCCTGTGGTGTCTATAGCTGGCCACTGAGTGTACTTATCCATCAGTGTAGGCTGTTCAGCCCATTATAGATTATGTGTGGTTCATCTGCTGCAGGCCCTCTCCGTAATGCTGCTGAATTGCCTCACAGGAAGATACAGCACAGCCAGGACAATCTATCAGCTCCTGTTAGGTGTTAATTTCCATGATGGATGGTGAGCCTGTCAGCTCATAGAAAGAAAGGGTAGTATTCTCCAGGGGAAACCACTGGAGCTGCAGGCTCTGCTTCCACGCAAGCCTGCCACACAAATGGCTTTCAGGGTTAACTCCACTACAGGGTAAAGAGAGCAGCTCAGAAACGTGGTGAGGGTAGGATTGGTCTCAGAGCTTGCACTCAGTCCAAGTGAGAATGTCTACGTGTTTAGCATCAAGTCTGTGGACTTGGGCTCTGAGATCTGCTGCCATGGAGTATTTCTCGTTTGCAGTGTAGGTGTACCATAAGAGGAATAGAACGCAGGAGCCCTGAGTTTCAGACTAAGCATCTCAGCCTGAAAAAAAATGCCCTCAAACCTTTTGTCCGTCAAAAGATGTTTAGCAGTTATTTTTGAAGAAATTAGTACATTAAAGAGAATCACAGGCTGCCCACATATGATGGTGACATGGCATTGGTGAGAGCCATAAAGGAGTACTGCATCCAATGCTGGGGTTTGTGTTTTTTAAAAAGGAAATTCAAAAATGAGAGAGGGATAGAAAAGAGCCACATAATGAGTTAAGGACTGCAGAAAATGCTGTACAGTGAGAAATTTAAAGAGCACAATCTAATTAGCTTATAAAAATTCTGAGATAGCTTGATTATGATGTATAAGTACCTTCGCAGAGAGAAAATACCTGGTCTACAGGGCTTTTAAATTTGGCAGCAAAAGTCATAACAACAAACTAAAGCTAGGCAAATTCACACTGGAAATTAGGCACGACTTTTTAACAGTGAGGGTGGTTAACCATTGGAACCAACTGAGCCATTAGTGATGATCTTTGAAAAGTCATACAAAAGTGGGAAGATGCTGGAGGATTGGCAAATATACTGCCAATCTATAAAAAGGGAAACAAGGACAACTCACAGGATTACATACCAGTCAGCTTAGCTTCATTACCTAGAAAGATAATGGAGCAAATAAGTAATAATTAAGCTAAGCAAACATCTAGAAGATAACAAGCAGCTAAGTAACAGTCAGTATAGATTTGTGAAGAAAATATCAGTCCAACCTGGCAGACAGCTTTGACAGAGTAACCAGCCTTGCAGATGCAGGGAAGCAGTAGATGTGGTGTATCTTGACTTTAGTAAGACTTTTGATATCACTGTCTGCATGACCTTCTCATAAACAAACTAGTGAAACACAGTCTGGATGGAGCTACTATAAGGTAGGTGTATAACTAGTTGGAAAACCATTTCCAGAGAGTAGTTATTAATGATTCACAGTCAAGTTGGAAGAGCATATCAAGTGGAGTCCTGAAGAAATCAGTTTTGGGCATGGTTCTATTCAGTATCTTCATCAATGATTTGGATAATGGTATAGAGCAGTGTTTCCCAACCAGTATGCCATGGCACACAGGTGTGCCATCAGGCCTGAGCAGGTGTGCCACAAAATGTTTTGAAAAACTACTCAAAAAGCTCTTGATTGGCTCATTGGCTCATGAATATTCATGAGTTCATTTGGAAACTATATGGTGGTGTGCCTCAAATTAATTAAAGGTAGCAAGGTATGCCATGGCAGAGAAAATGCTGGGAACCACTGGTATAGAGAATACACTTATAAGGTTAGCAGATGATACCATGATGGGTGGGATTGCAAGTGCTTCGGAGGACAGCATTAAAATTCAAAATGATCTGCATAAACTGGAGAAATCTGAAGTAAACAGAATGAAAGTCAATAAGGACAAAAGCGAAGTAAGACAGTACAATCAATTGCATGCATATAAAATAGAAAATGGCTCCCTGGGAAAGCATACTCAAGAAAAAGATGTTGGGGTCTTAGTGGATCACAGACTAAATATGAATCAACAATGTAACACTATTACAAAAAGAAAGCATTCTAAGATGCATTCACAGGGGTGCTGTAAGCAAGATACAAAAAGTCAGTCTTCTACCCTATCTACTCTGCACTGATTAGGCCTCATACATAAAAGGCTATTTATAAGGTGGAAGGAGAAAAACTATTTTCCTTAACCTATGGGGATAGGACAAGAAACAATGGGCTTAAATTGCAGAAAGGAACATTTAGATAGGACATTAGGAAAGCAGGCAGTTAAGCACTGGAATAACTTGTCTCAGGAAGTTGTGGAATGATGCCCTTTCAGATCCTTTTCAGTTCCATGCAAAATACATATTTTTTGAATGGGCCCAGTATACCAAGTGCTTAGCTCACTTTGTATGAGTGACCTGTCCTCGCTGAGATTTACCACTCTGCCATTCCTTATGTCAGTTGTAAAGTTTATCAGCATGGTTTTAATATTAATTTCCACATCACTGATAAAATGTTGAAGAAAAGTTATTGAATGATTGTTCAGCCGCCAGACCTGTGAGTGTGTGTGTAAACGAAGGCTGCCAATCCTGTTTTCCTATCAGATCAAAACACACATGGAGAAGTTAGAAAAGAAACAAGCGATTCTGTCTGAAAGGCAGAAATGTCACACTGCTCTATTGAGTCATGAGACTATAGCATAGTGCATATAAACAATTCTGGCATCTTCTGAATGCTTGATTTTGCAATCATAATGTACTTTTAATGTAATTTTTGGAGTGGCCATCTTTCAGATACCCTCTTCTTCTGAAAACGCACCTCTGAGGGATGCCTGCAAAACACTTGACTCCATCTAGGAAGTGACTGTGCTGTGCCTGCTGTTCTGCATGCTGATTTTTACTCTCTTGCATAGCTGGTAATTATCCTTATTTTGTATTTAGATAGTAAACTCTTCAGAGGAGGAACCATCTCTGTTATCTGTTTGTACACTGCCTAGCACAATGGATCTGGGAGCAGAGCTGGTCCGCCCATAGAGGCGACCTAGGTGGTTGCCTAGGGTGCCAGCTTGTAGGCGGTGCCAAGGGCTGGGCTGGGGCTGGGGCCAGCAAGCCTCCTGCCCTGCTCTGCCAGCATTGGGCCACGGGGAGGGAGCTGGCTGTGGCCGGTGGAACGAAGCCACTGCTGCAATTCGGCCTGGCAGCCCACGTGGTGCCCACCCCCCACATGGTTAGGCTTAGAGGGGCATGGGGGGGGGCACCATCTGGCCTGGCCTGGGCCATGGGGGTGGTGGTGCCAAATCTCAGGCACCAAGGGCACCAAAATACCTTGGGCTGGCCCTGTCTGGGAGCCCTATGTTCTCTCAAAATACAAACAACAATAATTATATATGGGGACATTAGTCATTCAAATAAGAAGAGTTAATAATATTTGGCTCTCATAATCGTTGCCATATTCTTACGTCCATGCTTTGGAGAGTGATGGGAGTAGTAATTTTTCTTTTTTGTATTTTGGTTAGTTTTATGTTCTTTTGTTCCTCTCCTCCTTCTGCTATAGGGTAGCCTCATTTATTTTCTGGAAGTTTGATTGCTTGACTTTATGTAAGCAGTTGTTATTTCATTTTTTGTCTTTGTTATATGAAAGCTGGTGTTCCTTGCGTATCTAATTATGCAGTGATGGTAGAGGTCTTGGGACTGCTAAGCATTCATAAACAAAGCACTCCAAGCTCACTGAACTGGTCCCTCTGTTTACCTTTCCTTCCTTAAAAAACCTGACAAGTTCCAGGTGCTGCACATGCCAGGAGCCTGTTACTTTATTCAGGCAAGAGCATAAAAGTAGCTTGCCGAGATATCCACGTCTGCTATTTTATAGTGTCACTGGTAAAATATGCCAGATGCAAAGCAAGTCAATGTGAAAAAGAAGAGATGAAACACACTTGGTTCATTACATTTACAGATGTCTTAGTGCTGCTCCTGATTTTAATAGCAAGCTAGCCTGTCTGTTCTCTCCCCTTTCCCAACAATACAGAGTACTTATTGATGTACCACTTTCTGCATAACCAAAAGGATATGACACAGCCAAGGAATTTGTTTGACTCACTGTTTCAAACAATGAAAGTGTACGAGGCTGGATCCCTGAAAACCAAGAGTTTTGTGTCACTGTGGATAGTGAATGGTTAAGATGCAAACAATGATCCCTTCCACATGTTGGTTTTTCCAATGAAGAGAGATGGAATTCTTCCTAATCACCCCCTGAGAGGAGATTGCTTGCATGAGGGAAAGGACAAGCTGAGCCTTAAGTAACTACAGTTGCCAGCTAACAAGCCAGCTGCCTCTCTAGTCCTGTGCTATTAATGCTCCTTAGAGATCACTAACTGGAGGCAGTTGAAGAGGTCTCTTGTCCTCCACCCTCATGCCTTGTGGGAATGAAATGTCAGCTCTCAACCCACATCAGGGAAGGGGGAAGGTGAATGAGTAGGTGATGTAGAAAAGAAAACCAAAGCAAAACCTCACCATCAAATTCTCAAGAAAGTCCGGAAGGGTTTTATAAACATGATTATAATTTTCTACAAAATGAGGTGTAAGGAATAACATGTAATGAGAAGAGATGCAATTACAGCACACTGCTAATTAGGCACTAAAAATCTTAGTGCATTTGCCGGCACCTTCCTATTAAGGACTAATTTAAAATGTGATATGCTTCCCGTGATAGATAAATAAAGTGACATTTGTTTGTAATCACCAAAAATTATAGCAAAATCAATTTGTTTTAATCTGTTGTAAATCTAATCACAATCTCTGGTGAAATCAGGACTGACTGCTTTCATTCCAATATCAAATTTTTGTTCTGGGCTGTGTTTTGTTTTGTATTTGCAGTTACTGAAAAATTACACTCATTATTTCTCCACAGTAGATGACACTAGCATCATTTCCTTGTTGGATGTTTTCCAGTCCTTGCCTGCACTGTCGGCACACCACAGGTTCTCTGGGAAATCAATTCATGAGGTGTAATTTCTCACTCCAGCTGGTGCCTGTACAGCACTACTGTAGGGATGTGCTAATTACCTGGTATAAATTCAAGCAGCGACAAGCACAGCATGCTTTCTGACTTATAGGTAGCATGAGGATGTTACTGAGTTTTTGATTCTAGAAAGGAAAAACTTCTTTGCATAGCTGTGTGTAATGCTTCCTCTCCTGGTTGTGTCACACTGTAATATATGGCTTAACTGAAGTCATATGAGGCAGCACCATGCATAAAGCAGATTTACAGTAAGGATAATTTAAAGAAATAAGGCACTATAAACTCTATTTATATATGCCTGCTAGGCAGGGTTTCCGAATATTCTTTACAGCAAACTACTGAGCTGACCAGCCCAAAGAGGTTTTGGACCACATTTTCAGCTGAGGGAAAGTGACATAACTCCATTAAAATAACTGAATGGAACTATGCTGTGGATCACATACCAGCTGAGGCTTTGCTTGCTGGGTCCTAAAAAAATTCCCTCTCCAACCAGGACCACAGAAGGAGGGGCTCCCATGAGTGACGGATACACTAATGATTGGTTAAATGTTCTTGGAATCATGCATCTGAGATGGAAAAGTCCTTCAAAGTCAGCTAGTACAGGGCGTCTCAGCCTTTTCAGGTTGAGAACCCCCTATTTGAAGTCAAACATCTTCACAAAACCTGTACCTTCACTACAGAAGTAAGAGTAAAAAAAATGTATCATTACTAACAGAGAGGAGTAGACAGAGGACACATGACCGCAAGGCTAGGTGTTTGCAGGAAACATAGCTTTTGTTTTAATTTGTAATACATTTTCAGTCCCTTGCAGCATTCTAGTTGTCTTTCATTATCCCCTTAGGGGTTTATAAATAAGATTAAATAAATAAATCAGTATAAGTACTGATTTCTCCTGGTCCCACCTAGCAACAGATTGTTCCCTCGAATGTATTTTGTAGTGATTTGGCCAATGCATTTTCAGATGGTCCACATGATGTATTCTTTCTCTACTAAAATAATCTCATATGCTTTTAGATCTTGCCTTGAAAAAGGTTTTTTTTTTTTGTGATGTTTCAGCTTCTAAAGCTACTTTTTCTTAATCATAATCCTGTGTCTTCTAGTCTTCTGCTTCTCAATTTCACTCATGTTTTTTATACCTCATATATGCCTGTGGACAATTAGAGTTGCTCTTTTGTCACTCTTTAACTTAGTTGTAGTCTGCCTTGTCACCCTCTGGATCATTTTTATTGCTTGTCTCAAATTTTGCTATTAGTTTACATCTTTCTGGTATATGGATACATGTGAAAGCAATACTCTTGGCTTAATATCTCACACAGGCAAGATACTGTTTCCCTATCCAGCTACGGTGATGCCTGCTGTACACAGCCTGAAGTTCTTTGCTATTACATCACAAAATCCATTCCAGATTTCCTACCCATTCACGTTCTTATGTCTCTTTAAATGTGACTGCTTGTCAACACTGGAACGTCTATTAAATATCTATGTCTCCTTTACGTAAGGACCTGTATTTATATGGGTTGAGTCTTCTTTTATTCCCTACCCAAATTTAAACTCCTTCATATTATTTTCTAGTCTCCAGGGGTGTGCACAGGACCTCTCACATAGGTTTTGTCAATGAGCAGCATTATCATGAATTTAATGAATTTTACAGATTATTTTATGAAATTATTAAATAGGACCTGACCCACTGGCACCAGCAGTGACCCCAGCCTCCTACTGAAAACTGCTCAGCTTCACACACCAGCAGTTATTTTTAAATTTTATTCAAAGATCACCCTTCAGCTGGTTTTGGGGAGCTTAAGGCTAAGCTAAGGTCTAAGAGGGATGAGGACTCTTATGCCAGGGGTTCCCCTAGTTCAGAGCTGAACTAATGGTTATGAAGGAAGAAGGCATAAATGGGGTGTGTGTGTGAGAGAGCGAGTGAGAGAAAGAGAGAGAGAGAGAGAGAAAATATATCTCTGGGCCAGATTTTTCACTCCAATAAAGCTGCTCTGCAATGCCCTGATGGCACAAAACTATCATGAAACTGCTCTAAGTAATCACCTGAGGATCCTCTCGGCACAGCAGAATCCTCAGGTAGCTTAAACCTGTTGTAGCTGGCTCTGTGCCAACCCCTCTTAGCCTTCAGGGGCAGAAGGAATGGCTGTAGCGCAGGCCAGTCTCATTATTCCCACGTGCTGCAACAGCAACTTGGGGACAGTGTCAGGCTTCCTTAAATCATTATTTGGGGGCCAAACTAACCTCCCACAGCCCTAGAAGGCCAAGGAGTTCAAGTGGCTCAAAGTCACTCTTTGGCTGTGCTGAGCAGAGGAGTCTGTAGTGGAGAGTATGGCTCTAACACTCGATGGGGGATCTTAAAGTCAGTCATCTAGCATATAAAGCCACATTTCCTGTTTTGAACAGAAAAGCATATATACAATTTCCACAAAACAGTATAGCTAGAGTCAAGGGTAAAAGTTCAGTGAACTCCATTAATTTTAAGAGCTGACGATAAACAAACGGAAAGGACGCTGCCACCGAGTCCATGACTGCATTCTCCTTTGATGTCATTTGTTTATTACCCACGCTTTCGCAAATTGCCTGCTTCACTGAAGTAGGCAGTTGCTGGGATTTCCAGTTGTAAATTCCTGCTTGTCATGTTCTGAGGATTCCTCTTAAGATGATCCACCACTGCAGGTTTGGGAATGCTAGCGTTTACATCAACCTCCACACGACAATCTGACTAATTCAAACCAAAAGGCAAACAATTTATAGGCTTACTGCCATTGGCTGGTGGAAAGATGGGGAGGCAAGTAGTTAAATCTAAACTGCAAACATTAGAAGCAGTATGCCTTTATCTTCAAAGATTCTGATGATAGGGTGTCAGTGAAGTTATTTTTTCTCACTATTCTTTGAATATAACATATAACAGGTAAACCAATTTACAGGTAAGTAAGACTGGAAGATCAATAGCTAAGCACTGCAGAAGAAGAAATCATAGAACTGTAAGGCTGCTAAGAACTTTGAGAGGTCTTTGAGTCTAGTCCATTACCCTGTGGCAGGGTCAAGTAAACCTATATCATCCCTGACTGATTTCCGTCAAAGCTGTTCTTAAAAAACCTCCAGCAGTGGGGATTCTGCACTCCTTCTTGGAAAAATATTCCTGTGCTTAACTAGCCTTATAGCTAGGATTTTTTCCCTAATCTCTAACCTAAAACTCCCTTGCTGTGGATTATGCCCATAATTTCTTGTTCTACCTTCAGTGAACATAGCAACCAATCAATCCCCGGCCTTTATCTAACAAACAGCTCTGATCATAATTGAGGACAAGCATCAAGTTCCCTCTCAGTCTTTTTTTAGCAAGACTAAACACACAGTTTTTTTTTAAGCCTTTCCTCACAGGCCAGGTTTTTCTAAACTTTTTATAATTTTTATTACCCTCCTCTGGACTCTACAATCTTTCCTAAAGGTTGGTGCCCAGCACTGAACACGGTGCGCCAACTAGGGCCACAGAACAGTAACTAGGGCAGGGGAATTACCACCATTGTCTTTCATATGCCAAACCTGTTAATACACCCCAGAATTATATGTCTTTTTTTCACCCATCACATTGCTGGCACCCATTCAATTCCACTATATCCCCCAATTTTTCAGCACCATTATTACCTAAGTAGTTATTCCTCATTCTGTATTTGTGCAGTTAATCTTTTCTTCCAAAGTGTAGTATCTTGCACTTATCTTTATTGCATTTCCTCTTGTTGAATTCAGACCGAGTCTCCACTGCCTCCATCCCTCCACCCAGCTTGAAGTCATCTGCAAATTTTGTATTCTTCACTCCATTATTCAAGTCATTAATCAAATTACTGAATAGTACCGGCTGCTGGACAGAGCCCCTGCCTAACTCTGTTAGATGCATCCTCCCAGTTTGCCAACAAAATCTTTTGAGTACAATCTTTCAGTCAGTTAAACAGTCACTTTTTAGTAATTTCATTTCAACCACATTTTCATAGTTTCCTTATGAGAATGTCTGTGGGACTGACAGAAGTCGTACTAAAATTAAGCTCTCATGTCTACTACTTCTCTTTCTATTCACTAGACTAGCAAATTGGTCAAAGAAGAAAATTAGATTGGTTTGGTGTGATTTGTTCTTGACAAACTAACGCTAGCTGTTACTTATTCCTAGAGCCCTGCCCCTCAGATCCATTGTTGCGGATTGGAGCTTAGACGCAGATTCTATTTTTATCTTTCCAGGGTGCATTAGCCACTGCAACTGCCTCTGCCACAGCTGTGGAGAGTACTGAGCAATGTAAACAACATGACAAGGAACAAAGGAGTGCTCCAGCCAATCCCGACTCAACTCTGCTTGTATCTGCCAGCCAATCAGAGACAGCCACTCACAGGAGCTCAGCTTACTGGCTAGTCCTGCCTCTGACTCCAGGAGCCCCAGCAGCCACCAATTAGTTGGTGAAGGGCATCTACCCCTCTCCCCCTTTCCTTACTGCCAGCCACCCAATCAGATGATTGGCAACTGCCACTGAACAGCTCCATCTTCCCTAGCCCAGGAGGAATAAAAGTTGTTAAGATCAGAGTCAGGGGAGCCTCTGAACTGCATGGAGCCACTTGCAATCCCTCCCCTCTCCTCCTGTGGCAGGCAGACAGAGGCTCTACTCATCAGGGCAGGAGCTGCTGTGAGGCAGGGAGTGGTATGGATGCAGATGGACATAAAATCTGGCATGAGGATCCCAGATTGGATGCAGGTTGACACTGAGTGGATGCGGATTGGATTCGGATCCACATTTTTTTATCCATGCAGGGCTCTCCTTATTACCTCCGCTAGTCTCCTCTGGATGCTTACAAAATGAGTGTTTTCATGTGATGCAGTATCTAACCAGGTATCAGTCAATCTGATTGGATTTATTTTCTCAGGTCTAATTTATTCCCCTTATAAAAGATACATATTATGTTTTCCCTTCTTCAGTCCTCTGGGCACTCACCCTTCCTCTGTGAGGCCTGGTCTATACTTGCCACCATCAAAGGGAAGTACACAAGCTATGTAAAATAGCTTGTGTATCTCCCTTTGACTTTCTAGTGCTCACTTGCCTCCATGTCTCCACTGCACTCAGTCGAAAGGAAATGCTGTCCCTTCATCCCAGTGCTACTCTTCTTCTGGGAGTGAACTTACTGAGTCAAATTCCAGATCAATGGAAGAGGTCTTGACTGACTGCTCAGTTGGTCTGGAAAGATCAAACTGACAGTGGCAAATCTGCTGCCATCAGTGTAGACTTCGCTTCAGTTCTCGAAAATAATTTTTATTTGTTCTGAGATTCTTTCAGGTAGTGCTTTAAGTAGCCTAGGATGAATTTCATCAGGCACTGCCAACTTGAATATATCTAATGCATCTAAAAAGTCCTCACCCTACAGCCTAGGCTTAAAATCTTGCCCCCCATGTTGTTATGTTTGTCATGTATCTGGCCACAATTAACTTTTCTAGAGGAGAGTGAAGTGGCTCCAGGCCAGAAGAAGCTGCAGTGCACAACTCCCAGTCCACTGCTGGCCCTGCTCCCTGCTGGGCAGGGCTTGGGGGGGAGCAGAACCAGTCAGCCCTGCCCCATTTCCAGCTCCGACCATGAAGCTGGAAGCTGCCCACCTGTGGGGGCAAGAGGCGGCTCTGGCCAGACCCAGAGGCTACGGGGAGAGAGACGGCCCTGGCCAGGACGTGGAGGCTGCCTGCTGGTGGGGGAGAGAGGCAGATCTGGCCAGACCCGGAGGACGCAGGGAGAGAGAACCCCCTGGCCAGGACCCGGAGGCCACCCTCCAGTGGGGGGTGCGAGCCAGCGCCAGCTCTGAACTGGAGGCCTGGTCCTGCCCCCTTTGGCCATGCCCCTGGCACCCACTGAGGGTGCAGTGGGCAGGGCTGGTGCTGGGGCCAGCATAGGTTGCTGACCCCTGGATTGGTGAAATCAATTTAATTCTTGGGATACTTGACAGAGGGAAAGGCATAACTTATTCAGGAAGGACAAGCAGGGGGGTGAGCTCAACATCTTAGATGTCTGTACACATATACAATGAGCACAGGGAATAAACAGGAAGAAGTGGAAGCATTAGTACATAAGATAAATTGTGATTTACTTGCCATCACTAAGGATTGGTGCAGGGGTTGGCAACACCTGGAGCCCCTGCCAAAAATGGCATGCAGGCCAAGCAATCTGTGGATCCGTCAGTAACAAACCAGCTGTCATTTCTTGGAAGACATTCATCCTTGCATTCTGAGGTTTGCTGACTACTTGTAATCCTGTAGCATCTATGAGCCCTAGATATTGGGTAAATGTCAATAACTGATACAAATAAAACTGCCAGATTAGTAAAAGTATTTTAAACACCTAAAGATGAAAGTAGGCACCTAACTCCCATATACTAGCTTTCACTAGTAGGAACTGCAACATGTTCAGAGTTTGGGCATTGACTCATTATATTCATTCAATGGAGAAAGACAGGTAATGCAAAATATTTGACAGTCTGGAAAAGAGCAAACCCTATGCCAGTGGCTGGTCCCTTTCAGTCATACACAGATGCTATAAGAAAACTCTCACATATTTTCTAATTACAAATATCCCGCTATCTATGTAGCAATTTGTATAGTGTTCATGGTACAGCTTAGCACTGAGGATCTAATTTAAAAATTAATTCAGTACATCCTGTTTCTTCAACAAGCCAATGTGCACAGACAAAATACTTGTCCACATAAACAAAATCAACTAGAAAAGAGTTTTTGTACACTCTGTTATTTTAATACACTTTCTGTACAGCTTATATTAACCAAGGCAGCCTTCCCTCCACCTTTCCTTGAAAATTCCAGCTAATATTTCTGGCCTACCCAGAGGTAACAGCTTGAAACATCTTTAATGAGAAGATATAGAATCCAAGCAGCCCTGAATGCATTTAATTAGTAAAGCATGTATTTTATCCCCATGCAGGCTGGATCATAATAAAGAGCACTCAAAGCAATATGCTCAAGAATATCTTACAGGAACTATTAGAATAACAGACTCATAGAAAAATAGGTTGGAAGTGACTGCAGAAGCTCATTTAGTCCAACTCCCTGCTCTTGCAATGCAAAGAGATTGTTGTACGCTGGTGTCCACATGGCCGTTAACAGGATGATGCTCTCAATGTAATGGGGGTACATGTACAGTTAAATCACACGCAGGAACTGCAAGAGGCTGGAACATGCTGAATGAGGATGCACTATTCAGAGATTTTAGCTGCTGAACTCTCAGATCTCCCTATTGTGCATATCCAAACTGCAATTATTCAGAGACTTATAACTTGGCTGCAGTTGCTCAGATTTTCATGAGTACAGCACAAAGGCACATCCTTGACACAATATCCACAGAGCTGCTCCAAAGCATGTTGTGTGGTGGTGGGAAAACAGATCACCATAATTATTCTTAAACATTGCAAACCAATGCATCTCTCTGTAGCCTCATTCCTGTAAATGACTTAGCCATTTTTGCTGAATCTTTCCAAAATAATTTAATCTGAGGGAGACACTCATCTTGGAAAATTTCAGCCCATGCAGCTAAAGTTTGGCAAAATTATAAGCAACTGAGTGAAGTCTTATAATGGGACGTGTGAGGACACCTCAGTTATAGATGATACCACCAGCTCTGCCTATGACCACTTCATCACTTTAAACAGCTACTTCATTAGTTTTATGAGCCACTATAACCAGCAGATCCTTTTCAGTAGTACTACTGCCTAACCAGTTATTCCCCATTTTGTATTTGTGAATTTGAATTTTCCTCCCTCAGCTAAGTACTTTCAATTCATCTTTACTGAGTTTTATTCTTTTTATTTCAGACCAGTTCTATAATTTGTCAAGTTGTTTTGAATTCCAATTCTGACCTCTAAAGGATCTGCAACTTTTTGGAGGTTGGTGTCATCCACAAAGTTTATAAGCGTGCCTTCCATTCCATTTTCCAAGTCACTAATGAAAATATTCAACAGTAACAGATCCAGGCTTGACCCCTGGGGAATCCACTAGATAGCAGGGCTGGAACTAGGTTTTTTGGTGCCCTGGGCAAGCAGCATGAACACACCCTCAAATCAACTATGTGAAAATAATATAAGAACTAATTAAGACAAAATATAACTTCATCAGTTATATGTTTAATTCACTTTATATGAATGTATAACATTAAATGTAATGTATAAAATGAACAAAAATGCAACTTGTACAAAAACAAAATAATCATGAGCACCAATCAAATTGTGATATAGTACTTCTCCCTCAGTAGTAGCCAAGGCCCTGATCCTACCAATGACTTAGGGAGGTTAGACCTCTGCACTTATTGGAAGCCACTTGAAGGATCAAGGATGGAGGCTATATCTTGTCTATGGGGGCTTCTGCACAGGAACCAGTTAAATCATTTTCCGAACACTTTAACAGGGAATGCTCTGAATTAAAACTAAATCTTGCCTAGTGACACCCCTTTTCTTTAAATTTGTCACCTGTGTTGCTGATGCAAAGGGCACATTGTAGTACTGTGAGCAACTGGCCCCCATGTACCTTCTCATCAGAATGGGAGCACCATGCCCATGCTCATGGGCATACTTAACTGTGTCCCATGGGGCAACATTCTGCCAAGTTCAGCATGCAGCCTATGCCTAGTGCTTCGCGTGATGGCCAAGGTCACCAGTTCCCCCCACTCTGTAAAGGGAGACAGAGCAGTATTGCAGCAGAGGCAAGCAGGAGTCTTTGAGGAAGGAAGACCTTTTGTGCATTGGGGGGTGGTATCCCCCCTCCTTTTTCCCACCTGCTCTGCTCCCTGCCCCACGTTCTACCCCAGAGAGTGGGCCCCCTCAAGGGGCTACTTTTCTCCTCCAGGAGCAAGTGCTCCCCAGGCTGGGGACTGGGTTCGCCCTCACCAGCATCCCTCTCTCCACCTCCCCAGGCTGTGGGGGGTGGTTCTGCTTCCTCCCTGGGGCCGCAGCCTGTTTTGTGCTGTGGGAGGGAAGTTCTCCTGCTGGTTCCAGGCAGCCGCTGGCTGCGGAGAGACCAGCATGCGATGTTCGCGTCTCCTGCCTACTGCTGCTGCTGCCACGCTCTGTGGCTGTGCCCTGTGCCCAGATGTTCACCCAGTGGAGGGGGAGGCTGGCTGGAGAGAGGCTCCTTCCTCTCGGGATACTTGAGCATCAGCAGGTTCCTGAGCCCTCGTGACATGGCATTTCCTCCCCAGCTAGCTATTCAGTCTCTTTGGCTGCCCTGAGTTTCCCAGCACAGTGGGGTGTGGCCCCATGCTGCTGTTCTGAGATATGACATGCCCAGCTCCCAGCTGGAGGAGGCTAGCAGCTTCCGCCACCGGCTCCTTCCTCCAGAAGGGCTGCTGCTGCTGCTGGAGGCTTGAGCACCACCTTCTCCCGAGCATGGGGCTGCTGCCCCCGGAGTGAGCAAGGGGCATTGCTTGCTGCCTGCATGGATGGTTGTGCCCTCTAAAATATGACACTTGGGGCAAAGCCTCAGTTGCCCTGCCCTAGTTCCAGCCCTGCTAGATAGGCCCTTTTAGTTTGATTGTAAACCCTTGATGACTATGCTTTGAGTGTGGTCTTTCAACCAGTTATGTGCACACCTTCTACTAATTTCATGACCCCCATTTCCTTAGTTTGCTTATGAGAAAGTCATGTAGGACCATGTTAAATGCTTTATTAAAATAGGGTTATCATACGTCCGGTTTTTCCCTGACATGTCCTCCTTTTCAGATTCAAGCAATGCCGAAGCCTAACGGGGAGCGGAGGTGGCCAAGCAGCTGCCTGAAGAAACAGTGCAAGGGCAGAAGTGGCCAAGCAGCTGACTGAATGGGAACAGCACAGCAGGGGCTCTGAACAGCAACAGAGGAGCTCAGCTTACTGGCTAGTAACTAGTGTCTGAAAAGGAGGACATATCCAGGAAAAGACAGATGTACTGAAACCCTAATTAAAATCAAGATATAGCATATTCCCCCCATATCCACTAGGCAAGTAACCCTACCAAAGAAGGAAATTAGGATGGTTTGGCATGACTTCTTGATAAATCCATGTTGGATATAATTTATTTTCCTTTATGTCCTTACAAACTGATTGCTTAATTTATTTATTCCAGTATTTTTTCAAGTACCGAAGTCAGACTGTCTAGTAGTGGCATCACTGACGTACGGCCTGATGGGCTGCAGCCCCTCCACATCTCTGTCCCAGCCCTGGCAGCTACTGGGGCTGGAGCTTGCCAACCAGGGTCACCTGCTGCTGGTCGGCAGGAGCTGGATGTGAACCAGGGCCACCTGCTGCTGGCTGGCTTGGACCTGGCTCCTGCTGCTGCTGGCCAGCAGCTGGGGGCCCCGAATGGGCCTAATCTGGTTCCAAACACTGTTGCTGCCTGCCAGCCAGCGGCAAACAACACCAGCCGGATCTGAGCCTGGGCTGTTTCCCATTGACCGGCTGGCAGTGACTGGGACTGGACTGGGTGCCTGCCACTGGATCAGGCCCAGGGGTGGGGCTGTGTGGCAGGGTGAGGGTCCAGGCCCCAACCCCAACCCTGACCCTTATTTCTGGGGAGTGGTGCCCCTGCTGTCTAGTCTATTATTCTCTGTGTCCTCTTTGGTCCTCTTTTTAAAGACTATCCTATGTTTGACCTTCTTCTATCCTCTGGGACCCCATTTTCCTCTATGAGGTCTCAAAGATAACTTCTAATGATTCTGAGATTGCTTCAGCTACTTACTTAAGTACCCAAGGAAGAATTTTATCAGGCTCTGACACCTTGAATACATCCAAATATTCTTCAACCTGTTCTTTCCCTGTTTTGGTTTGCTTTTTCCCTGTTGTTAATATTAATAATTAATTATATATATAATTAATATATATAATAAATCATATTGAGTATCTGGCTACCATTAGCCTTTTTAGTCCAAACAGAAGTAAAATAGGCATTAAACAACTCAATCTTCTTGACATTGTTAGTAATTTGCTCTGCTTCTGGGATAAGAAAGGGACCTACACTTTCCTCCATCTCTCTCTTGCTCCTTGTGAAGGCATAAGCATTACTATTCCTTTGGAATAAGAAGTCTGTAGATGATGCTTGGCTGATTCTCATCCAGTGCACCTGAAAGGAGAGCTGGAACTGAATTAGCTAATCCTTCTAAAAGAGGGCAGGCCATGATGGAGAGAAGACACTGCAAAACCCTCTAGAAAACTGAAGGTGGGGAGGGTCGTGGCTCCCAGTGGGCTGCTACTGAAGGCCCTGCAGAAAGGAATTGCTCCAGAAACTAAGTGGCTTGAAAGCAACCCTTCTAAATTTCTGGGCCCACTTCACACATGTCTGGACCTCCTTCATGAACGTCCAGACCCCCTTTACCCACTCCAGCTACTGACTCCTAAACACCTACCCTGCACCATGGCTACTGCCCCTGAAACACTCACTCCCATCAGACCACTCTTTCCCCATGTCTTCCTCATCCCCAATCTCATTCCCTAAACTCCCTGCCCCCATGCCACCACTCTAGCCCTCCTAACCACCCATCCCCAGCTCGCCCATCTTCACTTCACCCCCTTCAGCCCCGCAACCCCCTCCAAACTTCCCCTGCCCATTATCCTGACCCCTTCTTCCCACGCTGAGCTGCTGGCTGCCCGACTGTTCCTGGACTACCCCCCCCCTCCGGGGCCCTCTTACCTCTGCCACCGAGGAGCCAGGCCAGGAGACGGAGGCTGCAAAAAGGGACACAGGCTGGAGATTGGGTCCAGGCCACATGCACTGCCCAGGTCCAGCAAGAAGGGGTGGGGCTGCTGCAGGCTCTGGGGAAAGGGGGGGGTGGCTGGGCTCACTCTCGCCCACAGCCCCTCGAGCTGTCCATGGGGGAATGCACTGGAACGCTGTGTTCTGGTGCGTTCTTCTATTTTTAGGAGGCCCTGGAATGCTACCCCCTAAAAAATAGGGGGCCCTGGAATGCTGTTCCGAGGCGTTCCGGCTTACTTTACCCCTAGAAACTGGGTAAGTCCTTGATTATGAAGGCTGTGAGGTAAGAGTCTGGAATTGAGTTGCTGAAGGTACTGGTATGAGAAACAGACACAGTATGGGACTGCTTAGTCTGTACAGACCTTGAAGGAAGAATCTGTGAGGTCTGATTTGTTTTGTTAAGAAGGGTTAAAATAAACAACTAGCTCAGCTGGATACTGCTTCCCTATATTCTTTGAAGAGAGCTCAGACAGAATTACCTCATGGAGTGAGCTGACTGATCAAGAGCAAAACCAGGACTGGTAGAAGGAGGGTGCCATAAGATAGGAGTGTAAAAGATTGGGACCTAACGTGTTTAAAGAACCTCATCTTCATATTAAACAGCTGCTCATCCAGTGAGCCCTATCCATCATGGTACACTGAGTGATGCAGGAATCCAGGGGAAAAAACCATGGGAGCATGTATCTTCACAAAGGGGCTAAATTAAGGCTGCACAGGGAACTTTAAATCTAGTATTTCCTAATTTCTGAGTGCCTGACTTTGCAACCTGAACATTCTTTGAATGTAGTTTTTTCACATGTAAATCAGCTTGATCACTGTCTTCACAATACTCAGACACTGATTCAAAGACAATGGCAATAATTTTTGCTGGAACCAAGATTTTTTTTAATGCATCTCTTCTGCCAGGTGGTGTCAGCAGCAATAAGCTTAGGTTCACTATATGGGGGTCCTCTTAATATTATAAAACAGAAAAAGCTCAAGCCCTCACCCAGAAATCTGGAAAAACTAACCACACAACCTGTGGCCACATCTAAGAGGCAAGACAAAGGGACTCAACACAACAATGAAGATGGGCTGTTGTGCCTGCTTGACCAAGGTCTCACCAACCCAAAGAAACACTGGACAATGTGTGCTATCTCAGTTTGATGGTCAGGAAACCCAACACTAGCACAGACACCAACACAAAAACTTGTAAGGCAGAAGTGCTTTCTTTGGTGAAGGGAACGGTATTACACGGTACAGAGCTGAATAATCAGACTCCTAGACATGACAACTCATATCATGTCAATGTGAATTATTTGTGACTTACAGTTCCATCTTATGAGGAATGAAATGATCATGCCCAAATTACTTCAATTTTAAGTTCTTGGAGCTCTGTGTGAAGATCATTTTGAAGCTCTTTTGGCATTGTATGTATAAATGCCATAGCCTAGAGTCAAGTCTAGTGGCCTAAATAAATAAATAAATAAATAACCCTAAGAAACACATCACAGTAGCATTTAACTTCAAAAAGGAGAGCTACACAAAAATGAAGAGGCTAGCTAAACAGATTGTCAAGGAAAGTGAAATGCTTGCAAGCTGCAAGGAAAATTTTTAAAAACACTATAATAAGAACTCAATTTAAATATTACCCAAATAAAACAAAATAGAAGAGTACCCGCCGCAAATGCCACCCTATTTAAACAAGACAAGTAAAAAAATGTTTAGACACTAAAAGGCATCCTTTAAAAATTGGAGGTCAAATGCTACTGAGGAAAATAAAAAGGAGAATAATCTCTGACAAATCAAGTGTAAAATTAGTCAGGCTAAAAAAAATATTCGAAGAGAAATTACCTAAGCACCAAAAAAAAATTTGCAATTACTTACAAAAATGTGTATCAGAAGAGGGAAACCTACCAAACAGTCAGTGGGCTACTGGATGCAGAGATGCTAAAGAAGCACTTAAGGAAGCCCACCACTGCAGAGAAGCTAAATGAATTCTTTGCATTGGTCTTCACTACAGGGGACATGAGGGAGATGCCTACAGCAGAGCCATTTTTTTTTAGGTGACAAACATGTGGAACCATCTCAAACTGAGGTGTGAATAGAGATTTTTGGAACAAACTAATAGCTCAAACTGTAATAGGTCATCAGAACCAGATGGTACTCACCATAAAATGCTGAAGGAACTTGAATATGAGATTGTAGAACTACTACTTGTGGTATGCAACCAATCACTTAAATTAGACTATAGCAGATGACTGGAACATCACTAACATAATGCCTATTTTTTTAAGGAGAAAAAAAAAAAGCTCCAGAGGTGATCCTGACAATTACAGGCTGGTAAGCCAACTTCAGTACCCGGTATTTGGTTGAAAATAGTAAAGCACAGAATGATCAGACACAGAGATGGACTCAATATGCTGGGGAAGAGTCATCATGATTTTTGTAAAGGTAAATCATGCTTCACTGATCTATTAGAATTCTTCAAGCAGCTGCTGCCTGGGTGCCCATTTCTGAAGGGAGTGCTGCACCACCGCCAGTACAGATAGTTGGTAATGTGAAAAGCGATATCAATTTTCATTGCTGACTTAGTGCTCCATTGCCACCCTTACTTCTGCACTGTTGCTGCCACTCCTACACTGACAGCTGGAGCTCCGCTCCCTCCTGATGAGGAATTGGAGGGCAGGAAGGAGAGCAGAAGCTCTACATCCCCATCTCCAGGGTACACACAGCCCTAGTCTACAACCCCTAGCTATCCATAGCTGACAGCCAAAGTGCTCTAAAATAAATAAAATAAAACAAAACAAGCAAATAGCTTGTGTCTTGACACTTTGCCATGCCTCCCTTGGGAGGCCCACCCCACAGTTTGAGAATGGCTGATCTAGTGTACCTCAAATTTTGGAAAGCCTTTAGTAAAGATCATCTCACTAAAAACTCTTAATTGAAGTAGGCAGTTGTGGAATAGGAGGAAAAGTAAAGACAAGAATCCTTCACAAAAGACAGGAGCCAAAAGGTGGTATTAAATGGTCAGTTTCCACAGTGGCAAGTGGTAAATGCAAAGTGCAAAGTCCTGCACTTAGGATGGAAAAATTCCATGTACTGCTACAGGTTGGAGACTGATTGGCTAAGTAGCAGCTCTTTAGAGAAGGACCTCGGGGTTATGGTGGATGGAAAGCTGGGTATGAGTCAACAGTGTGCCCTTGCTGCCAAAAGGGCAGCAGCATATTGGGCTGCATCAGTAGGAGCATTGCCAGCAGATCGAAGGATGTGATTATTCCCCTCTATTTGGCACTGGTGAGGCCACATATAGACTAATGTGTCCAGTTTTGGGCTCTCCACTGCAAAAAAAAGATGTGGACAAATTAGGAAGAGTCCAGCAAAGGGCAACAAAAATGATTCGAGGGCTGGGGCACAAGGAGAGACTGAAGGAACTAGGCTTATTCAGTGTGCAGAAGAGAAGACTGAGCGGGGGATTTGATCACAACCTTCAACTACTTGAAGGGGTGCTCCAATGACAAGAGAGCTAGGCTGTTCTCAGTGGTGACAGACAGGGCCGGCGCTAGGCAGTAAGCAGCCCCTGCGCTTCAGCGGGGCGCTGGCATTTGAGGAGCGATGAAAGGGGACAGTGCCATTGCGCTCCCCTGATGACGTCACTCGGATGCGCCAGAGTCGCTCTGCTGCGGGGGGCAGGGGGGGGACACCACAATCCCCAGCACCTGGTGACAGAGGACAGAACAAGGAGCAATGGTTTCAAGTTGCAAAAGGGAAGGGCTAGGTTGGATATAAGGAAAACTTTCTCACTAGGAGGGTGATGAACTGCTGGAATGGGTTACCTAGGGACATGGTGGAATCTGGCTGGGATGATATAGTGGGAGTAGTCCTGTTTTGAGCAGGGGGTGGACTAGATGATGTCATGAAGTCCCTTCCAGCCCTAATATTCTATGAAAAAGCAGCATCCCCCCCCCCCCCCCCCGGATATGTCCTGGAAACAGTACTGTTCAACATATTCTACAAATGATTTTGAAAAAAGGTTAAAATAGTGAGGTGGCAAAATCTACAGATGATACACAATTACTCATGATATATAAGTCCAAAGTAGCTTCTGCAGTGCTACAAAAGGGATCTCACAACACTAAGTGATGGGGCAACAAAATGTCTGATGAAATTCAATGTTGATTATAGCAAAATAATGTGTGCTGGAAAACATAATGAAAGCCATATATGCACAATTAGCTGTTACAACTCAGGGAAGATCTTGGAGCCATTGTGAATCATTCTATGGACACATCTCAATGTGCAGCAGCAGTCAAAAAAGCTCACAGAATGTGAGGAACCATGTGGAAAGGGATAGATAATAAGACAGAGAATATCATAATCCCAACATAAAAATCCTTGATATGTCCACATCTTGAATACTGTGTGCAGATCTGTTTTCACAAAGAAGATACTTTAGAATCATAACATATACAGAGAAGGGCAACAAAAAATGTTAGGGATATGGCTCAGCCTCCATAAGAGGAGAGATTAAAAAAATGCATGGCATCTGTTTTGTTTGTGGTAAAACTATGTGATGGTGTTTTAGGTAACTGACATATGGATCAGTTGCAGCCTCAATAAATATTGGAGTCTGGGAATCTTCCCATCGCACTTTCAGTTTCACTGACTGAACCGTCTTCTACTACAGCTTTTGATGACTTGGTAGGAGAACATTTTAATACCTGAATCAGTTGATTCCTTATCACCAGCTGTTGTTCAGGACACTGCTGCACTGCCAACACCACATTATCCCAATAGAGCGTGAAAACCACTTAGTGTACCTGAATTTATAAACATTTTTGTTAGTGAGTTACTATTCCAGAGTAGTATAGTCTCTTCCAATTGCTATATATAATAATATATATTTGGGAAAAAAATTAAAATTGTTGGAGGAAAGTGATGGATTGGCCCTCTGAAAGCTTGAGCATCTTGAGCATTTCTCCCTCCTCTCTCTCCCCCGCCCCCTGCTCCGTGAAGAACATTAGTTTGACTTTGGTTTCAGTTTTGTAGCTTAAAAAATGGATATTTCCACAACGGCAGGCTGTGCTTAAATGAATTTCTTTGTGTCTCTAGCTCAGTGGTTCTCAACCTTTTGTGAGTCACAGAACACACCAGCCCACACACCCCTCGCCAAATCCAGCCATTTCCTCAGCTCTCCACGACACATTTTCCACTGGGTGGTGACACAGTAATGTGCCCGAACACAGTGGTTGAGAACTGGTCTAGCTCCTTCTCCGCTGAGTTCAGCTGTAACAGTGAGAATACTTGTCTCCATCCCATATATTTTCACATAGATTTGGCATCACAACCATCTTGCTAAGCAAATGAGGTGCCAGTTAAAGTGACCCCTTTCTTAGAGCATGTTAAACACAATTCTGCTGCCCTTTAGTCCTAGAAGTAGCATGGCAGCCTTTCACTGCCCCTTCATTCAAGACTAAAGTGAATTTTAACCCAAACCAGCCAAACTTGTTCACTTTGAGAACACAAGTCAGTCTGCTGATCACCATGGCCATATAGATGTGCCTACGCAAACATGGTCTGCTCCTGAAGTCTTTTTCTCTAGTTTATAAATAGATGGTCCTTCAGACTCAGATTACATTCATTGGATTCGTTACTTTATTAAACCAATTCACTTAATCAGTAAATCTAAGTAAGCTTTAAAAACAAGCTATGCCTGTGACATTTAATGTGCTTAACCAAGGGCAATGGCTCTCACAGAGAATGACTCTTGATATTAACATCAGCTTGAGAGAGAAACCATGACTGATTTTCATCAATTTATTAGTCATGCTGAAAGTTTGTTCAGAAATATTAATTTAGCTACAATTACTGTATTTTCAGGTTGAGTTTAGAAAGTAAGATGTCACTGGTCACAGCTTCAAGGTAACCACACCTCTAGGTTCAGGGTATTATACACTACAAAAAATTTTTAGGGTATCATCCCCAGCAGAGGTGGGGCAGGGGGTGTGGCTGGCCACTCAGCCAGCCACTCTGTCCCCAGCAGGGGGCAAGGCGAGATTGGCACTGTGGGGGCAGGCCAGTGTTTTGGGGCAGAATGCCATGGGATCAGCCCAGCCCAGGGGTGGGGAAGACTGCTGTTGTGAGACAATGTGGACTGGCAGGGCTCTGGGCCAGCAGGGCCCCTCTTAGCCTGGGTCCCTGGGCTGCAGGTCAGGGAGTTCAAGGCCCCAGTTCCTAGGTTAAGGGTGTGTAAGGGTAGTAGAGCAGGTGGCTCCTCTGACTATGGGCAGTGCCCAAAGAACTCAGGCCCTGTGGGCCTGTGCCCAGCAATACCACTGTCTATCTTCCCCTCTGTGATCCACTCCAGGAATGTCCAATCAGATCTCGGTTCTCCAGCTGTCACACGTCTGCACAGGGACCTATATCCCACTTCCTTCTAATACAAGGGACAAGGTGTGTGTGGGGGGCAAAGCTGTGCGACTCCACCTTACACTGTGAGAATTCGCAGCAAGCCAATCAGTCTAAAGGGGTCAACACCTGTACCTTGCATTCTCTCCGACAGCTGTGATCAGTGTATTGACATCTGTTACAAATTGCCACACAGCTCTTTCTAAGCAATCTCATGTATTTGTAAGACAAAAGCTACAAAAGAAACATGTTGATGCTCCCGTACACATGCTGAAAGCTGACTAGAAGTCATCCATCATCTTACAGGGACTTAGTCAGTTAGAGACTTTCCAGCCCTTCTTCAATGGTTGGAACACTTCTTGGAGAGAAAAATCAGTCCATCTGTTGGGTCAGAAAGAATGCATTCCCCTGAGTCAGTTTAAAAGTTGCCTTTTTATGCCAAAAGTCTTTCTTTTCCTGTTAGCCTTTCTGGGTGATGATAACCTAGTTTAATGGTCCATTAAGGAATCTCACAAGTACAAGAGTGAAAAAAGTCAGGGCTATACCTGATGAGTGACCATGACTTGTAAAACAAAGAAGGAGTCTTGTGGCACTTTTAAAGACTAACACATTTATTAATTGCATGAGCTTTAATGGGAGAAAATCCCACTTCATCAGGTGCTTGAAGGTGGAGAATGGTCAGAAAATAAATTACAGAATGGTCAGAAAATAAATTCAGGGAAGCGTAAGTAATAAGATCACATCAGACTGTTATAGCAAATCAAATCACCTGTTGTAATAAGAAAAAAACCCATAGTCCCGATTTAACCCTAAGGCAATGGTATCAATCTTCCTATGAGTTCCAATTCTGCAGTTTCTCTCTGAACTTTTGATTTGTTACCCATTTCTTAGGGCACAGCTATTAGCAAATCATCAGTGGAGTGAGCAGGGAGATTGAAGTGTTCCCCAATTGGTTTTTGAATGTTCTTACAGTCTTACAGACTTGTGTCCATTTATTCTTTTGCCAGAGACTGTCCTGTTTTTCCAATATATAAGGTGTGTTTGTGGGGGGGTGGCGGCGGCATGGCATTGCTGGCACATGATGGAATAAATCAAATTGGTGGATGAGCAGGTGAATGAGTCTTTGATGGAGTAGCTGGTTTTATTAGGTCCTGTGATGGTGTCTTTTGTGCAGATATGTGGGCAAAATTGGTAACATGGCTCGTTGCGGGGATACGTGCTTACTTTAATGTTTCTGTTGTTTGGTCTGTAGCTGCTGGTGAGTATCTGCTTGAGGTTGGGGGGGTGACATCTAGAAGCAAGGAAAGGTCTGTCTCCCAAGGCTTGAGAGAGTGAGGGACTGTCTTGTAGAATAGGCTGTAGATCCCTGATGATGTGTTGCAGAGGTCTGACTTGGGGGTTGCAGGTGGTGACTAGTGGTGTTCTGTTGTTTTCTTTCTTCAGCTTCTCTTGTAGCAGTTGACTTCTAGGTATCTGTCTTGCTCTGTCAATCTATTTTCCTCACTTCTGAAGGAGGGTATTCTGATTTTAAGAATGCTTGATAGAGACCCTGAAGGTATCTGTCTCTGTCTGAGGGACTGAAGCAAATGCAGTTATATTATAGGGCTTGGCACAGACAAAGCATCGTGTGGAGTATCTTGGATGAAAGCTTGAGGGATATAGGTAACTATGGTAATAAGTAGGTTCTTGGTATAGGGTGTTGTTTATGTGTCCATCACTAATTTGCATGGTAGTGTTCAGAAAGGGATCTCCTGTTTGGAGTGTTCCAAGTTAAGTTTGATTGTGAAGTGGAAATTGTTGAAATCTCTGTGGAAATCTGCAAGGGCATCCTTACTGTGAGTCCAGATGATGAAGATGTCATCAATATAGCATAAGTGGAGAAGAGGTGCTTTAGGATGAGACTTGAGGAAATGTTGTTCTAAGTCAGCCATAAAAATACTGGCATATTATGGGGCCATGGGGGTACCCATAGCAGTGCCCCTGACATGAATGTATAAATTATCATCAAATCTGAAATGGTTGTGGGTGAGTATGAAGTCATAAAGTTCAGCCATGAGGTGTGCCTTGGCATCATCTGGGATAGTTCTTCTAATGGCTTGTAATCTGTCTTTGTGGCGGATGTTGGTGAAAAGAGCTTCCACAGTGGCCAGGGTAGCATTTTCTGAAGCTCACCAATGGATTGGATTTTTCTCAGGAAGTCTGTGATGCCTTGAAGATAGCTAGGAGTGTTGATAGTATAGGGCCTGAGGAGAGAGTTCAGATAGTCAGATAAGCCTGCTGTAAGAGTGCAGTGCCTGAGATGATGGGGCATCCAGGATTTCCATTTTTATAGATTTTTGATGGTAGATAGAATATCCCTGGTTAGGGTTCTGGTGGTGTGTCTGTCTTTATTTGTTCCTATGTTGCTTCAGGGAGTTTCTAGAGTAGGCGGTGTACTTCTTTTTGGCATTCCTCAGTAGAGTCAGAGAAAAGGGATTTGTAGAATGTTGTGTTGGAAACAGGGGCATCACTGACTCCAAAAACTCTTGGGGCCTAGGCCAGGCCCAGGCCCCTGCTCACCAGCACTGGCTCCACCCCCTGAAGCAACAGCCTCTCCCCAGCCCTGATCCAGCCCTAGTTTCCCAGTCAGGGACTGGGACCTGATCCAACTCCTGCCACTGGCAGCCCTGGCTCCTGCTGCTGCTGCCACCCATCCCAAGTCCTTGGCCAGGGATGTGGCCAGATCTGGGGCCCTGGGTTCCCAGGTACATCTCAGTTGAGGGCCAGATCAAGCTTCCTCCACCACTGTAGCCCGTCCCTGCATCTCTAGCTGGGGCTCCTACTGTGGTGGCAGCCCATCCCATCCCCAGCCAGAGTTGGTGCCAGAACTTGGGGCACTGGCACTAGGACAGGAGCTCATGCCCCCTATGCCCACTGCCAGTGATGCCTACAGTGGAGAGTTCTTTATGAGTTTATTGATCATAATCCAGTTTATTCATGGTGGTGACAGCACCTCCTTTGTCAGCCTCTTTAACAATAAAGTCAAAGTTGTTTTTAAGGCTCTGGATGGCACTGTGGTCTGAATGGCTGAGGTTATGGTGTAAGGGATGTTGTTTGTCCATGATTTCAGCCTTTGCATGGTGGTGGAAACAATCTGTGTAGAGGTCTAGTCTGTTGTTCCAACCATCAGTCCACATAGAATATTTCTTCTTGCAGTGCCTGGAGGAAGGTGCCTATAGGTTATTACATTGTTTGTTGGTGTGGTGGAAACGTTCCTTGTGTTTGAGATGATGAAAGTAGTCCTAATTGTCTCTTATGTGTGGGAGGTGGTGGGATAGAAAGAAAGTCCCTGAGATAGCACAGATTCCTCTGCTGGAGTAGGCATGAAGCACAAAAGATTAACAATTTCGTTGGGTGGGTTGAATGTGTTGCTGTTGCTATCCCTTGTGGTGCAAAGGTGTTTAGACAGTTTGATGTCTTTTTAATTCTGTAAGAAAGCAAAGTATGTGTTGTAGATGGATTTTCTCTAAGAACATGCCCCATGGACAGGGGATTTTCTCTGAGGTGTTTCTGTGCCATGTGCTGACTGCTTGTTTTTAGAGCAGGCCACCTGGCAATTCAGGCAGAGGCTATAAAAGGCAGCTGCACCACATCCATATTGTCTTTAGTCTTCATCCCTGCTTCCTACCTTTGGGTCAGCTTATCTACACTGAAGCTGTGAAACAAAAGACTGAGACTGAATGTACATCAGAGAAACTATACAAGCCTGCAAACTCCAATTTTACTGAAAACCTGACAGATATGGACTTTCAAAATCAGTTGAGTCTATCTGTCTTCTTTTATCAGATAGTATCTCTCAGCTTGGTTATTTCTTTCCTTCTATAATATACCCTTAGTTTTATTTACCAGAGGATTGGATGGCGACATGACATTTTGGGTAAGATCTATACTTACATTGATCTGGCAGTGTGGCTGACCCTTTGTGATCAGGGGAACTTTTTGGTAAAGGAATTAATGTTTGAATTAGTGTTTTCTTCAAAGCATCGGACAAAGTGGGATTTTCTGCCATGAAAACTCATGCAATAAATAAATTTGTTAGTCTTTAAGTACCACAGGACTCCTTGCTTCTTTTGCTGGACTAGACTAATATGGCTGCACCTTTGGAACTTGTTTTAATAATGTATCTCTTTGCAGAACCTAGTGTCTGATTGAGAGCCAGAGACTGAAATACAGTAAAGGGGACTGTGTACTTTTTGTTTTAGTTTCTTGATAGCCAATGTCAGAGAATCAGAAGCAATATTTGTGACTAGCTGGGAAGTCTAAGTTCATTGTTACTCACTTGTGCTGGTGTAGGTAAAATGAACTGAATTTTCTGTTGAAGTCTCTGTTAGTCAATATAGTGTATCTGTTCTTTAAAGTCATAATTAAATAACTGTGTTTAGTAGACATTATAACCAATGTCCAACAAGACTCCATATTGTAAATTTGAAACTCCATTTTGAATAATATTCTCCTTTTTGTATTCTTGGATTAAACTTGGTTTAGGCATATACTGAGTAATTTCATTTAGATCTGTGAACAAGCTGTGTGAAAGAAGGGTATGTGTGATAGGATCAGTTGACATCAGCCTGTCCTGATGAAATGGAAGTGCCTATTTAATGGCTAAAGAATGTAGACAAATCCCTGAAAAGCAAGAAGAAAAAGAACAAAATACAATCAAGACAAGATGAAAGTCACATCTGCAAGTGACTGATGATTCATGATAACATAGGAGCCCAGAGACAGTTTGACCCAGCAAGTCCCATAATCTTACATGAGAAACAGCAAGTATAAAAGATGGGTAAGAACATGGAAACTTTGTGTCTTGTCCTGCAACTGTCATCTAGGAGTATTAGATTCATGACCAAGTGTGACCAGGCTCCCTCTTTGTGCCCAGCCTAGCTGGCCACTAGGCTGACTTGAGCAATGCATGGAGAACTAGTCATTATTATCACACCAGCTTGCAGGACTTCTTGGATATGAATATGCGTGTGAATATGACTGCTTTTTGTTATTCTTACATTTACAATAAATGTTGCACATTGTCTTGTCCCCCTGAATAAGATCCTGCTAATATTTTCTTTTCTAAGTATAACACCAGGAGAATCTGCTCTCCTTTTGCAGCCTGCCCTTACTCTGGCATATGTAGGTTGTCTATCCTAGGCATGGATGCATTATCTGCCCCTCTTGCCTCTTAGTTCCTGGCAGAGCTGAGGTAGCCCCGTCCCAGAGTTACATACAGTTCCTGGTCCATGAATTACTACATAAACCATTCATACACAAGTTTATAAAGCAAGAGGTCACCATTATTTAAAGCTCCCTCTGATTGAAAACCCATTAATGAGTCAGTTTTGCTTGTTTACACTTGAGACCAAAGGTTTGCAAAGAGGCCAAGCAACACCTATAGGAATTGCAAAAATGGAAACCTAGGCTGAATATCAGCAAAAGCTTTCTAGCAGGAAACTGGATTAGGCTGTGGATTAGTTTTTCTGGGAAAGTGATGAAAGCATAACCATTTGGTAATTTTAAAACCCAACTCAACAAAGCACTAGAAAATGTGCTGCAGGGAACAATTCTGCATTGCTAGGGATGTGAGACAGATTTTACAGTCTAATAGGCCTTCTTCTATTCCAGTGTTTATGATTCTCAAAGAGAAATCTGCTCTGTTTAGGGTCCTAATAATAAAAATTGGTCTCCAAGTGATCATTGCTGGCCCGACAGTCACAGTTCTGGAAAATAAAGGCATGACCAAGGAAACTGGCACAAGGTTGATAGACTAGTTGAGAGCATTAAATAATTTTGCTTACAATGCTGGGAGAGGGCCAGGAAATACAGATCATCCCCTAATCCTATTAAGCCCCACTCCATGAGACTCATACCACCTCCCCCAATCCTATATACTTCCAGGCATTGCCAGCCACTGTCTTTTGCTGATGCCTTTGATCACAGGCTCCTCCATTTCTCCCTTTCCCTGATTTTCTCCGACTTCCCTGCCAAAACCATCTCTAACTTTTCCCCCCATCTCTTAAGATGCTCCACCATTGTTCCCCAAACTCTCTCACTGTCCTCTTTCCCCTAGCCTAATCTAACTCTTCTCAAGCCTTGTCATTCTCTTTTCTCTTCCTTTCCCAACAAACTCATTAGACTCTCCTATCTCTCTCTGAAGCCTGTCCCCCCCGCACTGTTTTCTTACCATCTTAAAAATCTTATCTATTTTCTTGCTCTTATCTTTCTTCCCTTCTGCTATTCTGCCTATGTCACCTAAATCCTTTTCAGTCTGTTCTGTCCACCACATGCCTTCATTTTCCTCTCCCTCTTTTAGTCTCTCCACTTTTCCCCACAGCCTCTCCCTCATCCAATCTCTTCTTTTTCCTCAGTCTCTCTTACCTGCAGTCTATTTTCTCCAGTCCCAGTCTTTCCAAACTCATTATGTTTTCCCCATAAAATAGTCATAAAAGAAAAATCTACTACCACCCAAGTGCCAAATAGTTATCTAAGAAGGTAGCTCATCACTTGCCAAGGTAATAGCTATTGATATAGCAGTATCTGAGCACTTCCATGGGGACTGATCTCACTAGCTGGTTCAGCTACTTACTTTGTGTCATTTCCTTAACATATATAACCTTTATAAGCTCCTTAATGCCGACTCTGGTAGCTTTCCTTCTCTGCATGCTGACCTCCTAAGTGGGGGTCCAGCTGCAATAAGCTGGCAGGAAGGCTGTGGAGAACCCAGAGCCAATGTGCAAGCAGAGGATGAACACTTCATAACTTCACAGATTACCTGAAATGCTCTGAGGGAGGGTGTGGGAAAGGCTGTCATTCTACATGCCCAAATCACAGAACACTTTGATAAATGTCTGGAGGGGAATGGTATGATGGGACAATCTAGGTTGGCAATTAATCTAGCTTTGAATACTGGTGGTGGATATGCCAATGGTGTGAGTTAGAGGGAATGAGAGGCGTGGTTTCTGAGTTATTATAGAGAATTCTCTCGGGGGTATCTGGCTGGTGAGTCTTGCCCACTTGCTTAGCGTTTAACTGATCATCATATTTGGAGTCAGGAAGGAATTTTCCTCCTGGACAGATTGGCAAAGGCTATGGCTTTTGGTTTTTTATTTGTTTGGTTTTTTGTTAGCCTTCCTCTGGGGTGTGTTCACACAGCAGTCTTATTTTGAAACAACAGAGGTTGTTTTGAAATAAGAAAGGCCAAGTTCACACGACGCACCGTTGTTTTGAAACAAATTAAACCCCATGTGGGGCCGAAACAAAGTTGTTTTGAAATGATTGTTTCGAAACAACAGTGACTCGTTTCAAAATAACTGTTGTCTGAACATGCTATTTCAATTCCTGCTTTTTTCCTTAATTCGAATTAACAAACTGCTAATTCAAATTAACTTATTTCGAAATAAGACGTTATTTCGATACAACTTGTATTGAAACAACTTGTATCGAAATAACCCCCTGTGTGTGAACATAGCCCTGTAGTGTGGGGTATGGCTTACTTGCTGGTGGATGATCTGTACCCTAAAGTCTTTAAATCATGATCTGACACTATAATAACTTTAATAACTCAGTCATAGGTTGGTGGTTTATTACAAAAGTGGGTGGGTAAAGGTCTGTGGTCTGCATTGTGAAGGAGGTCAGATTAGAAGGGGGTCTCAAACTCACCACAAGGGCCGCATAAGGACTAGCACATTAGCCCAAGGGCTGCACCATGCATGAGGGCTATACGGTAGTGCAAGGGCTGCACCACTGAAACCTTTTCATACAACAGTATTGCAAATATTGACAGTGATACTGTCATTGCAGGCCACAAGAAAGAACTTTAGGGGCTGCATGAGGCCCTTGGGCTGTGAGTTTGAGACCCCTGGATTAAATGATTGTATTGGTCCCTTCAGACCTCAGAGCCTGTGAGTCTAAATGGATAACCCTGGAATTTCCAGTCTCCTGTACAGGAGCAGCTTCTGCAGTGGACAATAAGGATTTGTTGCACATGTGTAAGTTGCAGCTGATGACAGCCTTTCTGTTTAGCTGCACGCTGAGGACAAAGCTGACCATGCAAATTTCCATCTTCAATTAAAGTTGCAGGTTGTCATTGCTGCGGCCCTCAATCAGCAAGCACCATCTATTCCTATAGCAAGGAACTTAAAAGTATGCTCCAATGCAATGACACCATGGATTGAACCAGGAGCCTCTAGAGCTAAATGCCTGAGTCTCTACAGCTTGAACTAAAGAGTCAAGCCCCACAGCCAGGGTCTCTCACAGACCCACACCCTCTTCAGATCAAGCACAGTGACTTAGACATAACAGGCACTACTCATGGGTTAGACAAACCTCATGCTTGTAAGCCTTTGGGAACAGCTCTCCCTCAACCCATTTACAGAGCAGTCCCATTCAGGCTGCCACATGCCATGCACATTCTGGGTCAGTCATGCACTTGACAGGCCCCATCACATATCCCCACATTTAAGTCTAAATCCAATACATCTGGCTAAAGTCTGGGCAGAAACTGCAGTTCTTCCCACTTATGCCTAGAGGTCACCATAGAGACTGGCTTACAGCAACCCTAGAATCATAGAATAGAATCATAGCATCATAAAAACTGGAAGGGACTATGACGGTCATCAAGTCCGGTTCCCTGCACTCATGGCAGGACCAAGTACCCCCATTACACAATCCCTGACAGGTGGTTGTCTAACCAGCTCTTAAAAACCTAATGTAGGAGATTCCACAACCTGCCAAGGCAACTTATTCCAGTGTTTAATCATGCTGACAGTTAGGAATTTTCCCCTAATGTCTAGGGTGAACTTCCCTTGCTGTAATTTAAGCCCATTGCTTCTTGTTCTATCATCTGTGATTAAGGAGAATAATTTTTCTCCTTCTTCCGAATAACACCCTTTTAGGTATCTGAAAACTGTTATCACATCCCCTCTCAAGTCTCCTTTTATCCAGACGAAACAAACACAGACAGCTCTTTCAATCTTCCCTCATAGGTCAAATGTTCCAGACCTCTAATTATTTTTGTTCCCCTTCTTTGGACTTTCTCCAGTTTTGTTACACATCCTTTTTGAAATGAGGCACCTAAAACTGGACACAGTAGTCAGGTTGAGGCCTAATCATTGCAGCGTAGAGTGGAAGAATCATTTCTTGAGTCTTACAATACTCCTGTTCATACACCCCAGAATGGCGTTTGGTTTTTTTGCAACAGTATTACACTGCTGACTCATATTTAGCTATTACATCCAGATCCCTTTCTGCTGTACTCTTTCCTAGGCAATCATTGCCCATTTTGTATGTGTGCAATGGGTTTTTCAACCCTAAGTGGTGTACTTGGCAATTACCTTTATTGAATTTCATTCTACTTATCTCCGACAATTTCACCAGATTGTCCAAATCATTTTGAATTGTGATCCTATCCTTCAAACCACTCACAACCTCTCCCAGCTTAGTATCATCTGCAAACTTTATAAGTTTTCTCTCTGTGCCATCATCTAAGTCATTAATAAAAATATGGAACAAAACCAGACCTAGGACACATCCCTTTGATACCCCTCTTGTTAAGGCCTTCCAGCCTGAATGTGAACCATTGATAACTACCCTCTGGGCGTGGTTATCCAACCAGTTTTTTCACCCATCTTATAGTAGCTACATCTAGTTTGTATCTCCCCAGTTCATTAATAAGAAAGTGGTGTGAGACCATATCACATGCCTTACTAAAGTCAAGATATGCCACATCCACCACTTCCCTTCTATCCACAAGGCTTGTTACCACATCATAGAAAGCTATCAAGTTGGTTTGACATAATTTGTTTTTGACAAATACATGTTGACTAGCCCTATGCACCGTAGTCTCTTCTAGATGTTTGCAAATCGAGTCCTTACTTTTCTCTTCCAGGTACACAGATTAAACTGACTGGTCTATAATTCCCTGGATTGCGCTTATTTCCTTTTTGGTAGATGGGCACTATATTTGCCCTTTTCCAGTCCCCCCAGGACGTCACCCATCTTCCATGATTTTTCAAAGATAATAGCTAATGGCTCAGATATCTCATGAGTCAGCTTCTTCGGTACTCAAAGGTGCATATCATCAGGCTCCAGTGCCTTGAAGACCAACTTGTCCAAGAAATTTTTAACTTGCTCTTTCCCTATTTTGGCTTCTGACCCTATCTCATTTCTATTACCCTCCTCTACATCAGACACCCAATCTCCACTCACCTTCTCAGTGAAGATCAAAACAAAGAAATTACTGAGTTCTTCTGCCATTCCCACATTTTCATTTACTGTTTTACCTTCTTTGTTGAGTAAGGGTCCTATACTGTCGCTTTTCCTCTTGTTTCTGATGTATTTGAAGAGCATCTTTTTCTTACCCTTTATGCCTTCAGCTAGTTTGATCTCTGTTTGCTCCTTGGCCTTTCGGATTTCTCCTCTACATAATTGTGTTATTTGTTTATAGTCCTCCTTTGTAATTTGACCTGTGTTCCACTTTTTGTAGGACTCTCTTTATTTTCAAGTTATTGAAGGTCTCCTGGTTAAGCCAAGGTGGTCTCTTGCCATATTTATTGTCCTTCCTATACAGTGGAATGGTTAGCTCTTGTGCTCTTAATAACAGCTCTTTGAAAAACTGTCAACTGTCTTTAGTCATTTTCCCTCTTAGACATTCTTCCTATGGTATCCTTCCCATCAACTCCCTGAGTGTGCTAAAGTCTGCCTTCTTGAAATCCATTGTTTTTGTTTGGATTTTCTCTCTCCTAACATTTCTAAGAATCATGAACTCTATCATTTCATGATCACGTCCATCTAAGTTAGCTTCCACTGTCAAATTCTTGACCACTTCCTCTCTGTTTGTCAAAACCAAATCGGAAATAGACTCTCCCATAGTAGCCTTTTCTGCTTTTTGAAATAAAAAATTGCCTTCAGTGCATTCCAAGAACTTATTGGATAATCTGTGCTTTGACGTGTTATTTTTCCAACAGATGTCTGGACAATTGAAATCCCCCTCCTGCCTCTCCTCAGCCGCCTCCCTCTCATACACACACCCTGGTTTGAGAGGGTAAAGAAAGTGAAGCAGTTCCCAGCAACAACAAGAAAGGTGGCACTGAAATGGCAATGTGGCTGCTGGTGAGGCTGGAGGGTCTCAGTGATAGTCCCAGGCTCATCCAGCCTGAGCCCACAAGCTCCACATCATTCTGCTTACCCCTAAGAGCCAATGAGACCTTCTGGCCCAACCCCAGAGCCCCAGCCTCAGGAGAGGGTGCAGACCCACTCAACAGAGCCTGCACAAGCCCCATCTCCCCAAGATCTGTGTCCTGTGTCAGTACCCTGCCCTCCATCACAGATACAGCCAGAATTTTACTAAGGCGAGGACTCATATCAAGCATTCCCATGGGCTCCTGGGCACCATGGCAAGCAATCCAGCCCTTCTAGGTCCTGCCCCCACCCCCCCCCCAGCATGTGTGCAAGTTGACATATGGGGCCAAAACAGAGATTCCCCCCCCCACAATATGTCCATTGTGGGGACACTACCAGCTCCCCCACCACTTTGGGTTCAGCAGCCCCTCAGCCCAGCTGACGCTGACCTAGCTCAGGCTGCAGGCTCATCTGCCAGAGTGTGGAGCAGGTGGTCTTCTCTGGGGGAGGGCCGTAAGTCCAGCTGCAGTTGCCATGTGTCCCACCAGCCCTGGCTGAGCTGCCAGACCCTGTGGCCACAGATGGCAAAGGTAGCCCAGGCAGAAGGAGCAGTTAGAAATGGCATCCCACTGGTAAGTCTGAGCCTGGTAGTGCACAGATCTGGCCACTGGAGGGTCAGGTAAGAGTCGCCCCTGGAGCCCCCAGATAGCGTGGCCACTCATTCATCCTCAAAACACTGGACAGTATGATATGTGTGCTAATGACATACCCCTGCCCTGCTGCTGTGATCTCACACACTCCAGCCAGAGTGGGATGGCACACACTTCACAGTGGTGCCCCCCCCCCCCCGGATACTACTCAAAGCCACACCCCATTGTGTCACAGCTCTGGACAGGGGACATGTCTTAGTAACCAGATGAATGGCCTGCCTCCATTACAGTCTGAGTATGATGAGCCAACCTCACCAGGACAGCTAGGGCCCAAGCTGTCCAACACTAGGTATCACTGCTTTGGGGTTTTCCTCTCCCCTGGGGAGTGTTCAGAGTGGGGGTCTGGCTGGATTCCCCCTACTATGCACAGCTTGGGAGCTTCTGGGGTGAGCTTTCCAGAGGGGTAGCTGTGTTAGTCTGTGTACAGCAAAAACAACGAGTGTCCTATGGCACCTTATAGTTTAACATAGCCCATGAAAGCTTATGCGTGAAGAAATCTGTTAGTCTATAAGGTGCCAGAGGACTCTCGTTGTTTTTCCTGAGGAGAGGGAACCCCAGAGCCATGATTCCTGAAGCTGGACAGGTCAGACCCTCTCTACCTGGATGGTGCAAGGAGTGAAGGGCCCTGCAGCAGCTATAGCCAGATATAGGGTACCAGGAGAGAGTCTTGTCCAGTGGCGTCACTGGGGGTGGCTCTGGGGGGCCTCAGCCCCCTGAAACTCAGGGCTAGGTCCTGAGCAGCATGCATCTAAACTGCGTGGGGGTGCACCGTTGTGTCCTTGCGCAGGGGAAACTGCCTGGGCAGCAGGCAGCTGGCAGCCATGGCCTCTACCCAGCCAGAAGAGAGTCTTTTTAAAACTCCCACCTTGGCGTGACCCTGGGGAGAGTCCGGGGGCAGGCAAACCAGCCTGGCAGACAATAAGGGCTGGGGAAGGGGTTGTTCTGGGGCAGCAGGGGCCAACGGCAGGACTGGGTGGTTAGGGAAGGGCTCAGGAACCAGTGTGGGGGGAAAGGAACAGATTGGGGCCCCAGCAGCCCCTAATATTTATGTGTAGTGGCACCCCTGCTCTTATCTACACCCTGCTGGTGAAGTCTGTAATGTAGACTATTATGTTCAAGGATAACTGAAGTACCATACACAACAGGTCCATTCTGTGGCTTTATTAGACCCCAAGGTAAACCAGACAAACAGGTTCTCCTAACAACTAAAACAACCACCATCTATCCACTATGGCAACTGCAATCACCCAAAGTAACCCAAAACAACACATATTCCTCCCACTCTAATAAAAATGCTCTCCCCCCAAAAGCCACTCCCCCCAAAGAGTAAACTGTAAACTGAGAGATGAGACTGCCCCATCTCCAGGCAAACCCACAGGGAATTATTCTTCCCCATGATGGGGCAAGAGAGAGGGAGGTTGTCGCTAAATAAAGATCCAGCTGAGTCGGAGGTCTTCTGTCTATAGGTGGGTTATGGTGACCTTCTTATGTTCTCATGCTGAAAGATTATATTGGTGGCGCTGTGACCACAGGTACCGAAGAAATTGTATCTGCTCAGATCGGGGAGAAGGATGTTGTGTCCTGTCAGATCAGGGAGGAGACCAAAGGTTTTAGAGAGGTGACTGGAGCAGGAGAGATATGAACAGCTGACTCATGACACAATGGCATTTCTTCTGTATCACTGAGGTCAGATAGGTCAGACAGAGACGTATCCTTGGGACAAGTAGGAGCAGGCCATAACTGAGCTACATGCTGCTGCCAAGCAAGGCTACCCACCATCTGAACAGAGTAGGGAACAGGTCTTGGTTAGGTGATGGCTGTTGCTGGGACCAATTTAGCTCCTGAAGCATAGTTTTGAACTAGGACAAGCTGTCCGAGACTGAAGGTTTGGTCCTTCACTGTCGGTGCATGCCTGATGATTTGTTTCTGCTGTTGGTGTTGTCCAACTTGTCGTGTTTCTCACGGTTTCAACAAATCAAAGCAAATGTGCTGCTGTCATCTCATCATAAGGAAAGCTGATGGCACTTTAGTTGTAGGTTGTGGAGTGTTTCTGTAGGATAATAAGAAGTTGTACAGATGCTGCTGAAGAGAGGAATGTTCCCTCCCAAATTTGAGAGATTGTTTCATAGTCTGCACGAACCTTTCAATACAAACAGTAGCAGCCTTACAATCTGTCCATTGAGCTCTACTTTCACATCAATAGTACCCAAGAGGGGAACAGCTTCTCCAGCATACCTCTTCAAAACAATTATCATTGGCTTAAATGGCAGTTGCCTTAAGTTCATCTCATATACTATGTTCAAAACTAGTCAAACTGCTGTGCCAGTGTCCAATTCCATGCATATAGCTTTACCTTCCAACAACGGTGTCACCCAGAATTCATTTGAACAAGCTGTCATATACAAAACATGGAGTGATGGTTCATCTTCTGACTGGGCATCACTTTGATCATCTTGTGCCTGCTCTACTGCATGCAGAATTTTCCTTTTGGTCTGCTGGACAACTGGCTCATTTTGATCTGGTCTGCCTCTTCAGTTTGGCTCATCCTTCTTTTGTTTGTAGGCACATTTGATGTGTCTTGTCTTGCCACAGTGTTGACACAGTAGCTCCTTACACCAGCATTCTGATGCAAGGTGACCCTGCTTTCTGCACTAGTGACATTCCTGTCTCCTCAGTGCCCTGTGGGTAGGTTCTGGGGATACCTTATGCACTCTGGCCCTGTTTTGTTACATGTCTTAGGTGGCTTGTTCCATAGCGACCACGTTATCTATGGCTTTGTGTAAAGTGAGCTGAACTTCAGTTAGTAGGAACTTCCATGTTGCTTCACTGTGCAGGCCACACCCCAGTCTGTCACACAGCATTTCATCTAGTGTGTTCTTGAAATCAGTGCTCCGCCTACTTCTTCAGAGCTGCTACAAATTGTTCAACTGATTCACTTTCACCTTTGTTTCCTTTGTTGAAGCTTGTATCTCTCTGCTGTTACCAAGGGCTTGGGGGGAAAAGTGTCCCTCCAGAATTTACATGAGATCACTGTAAGATCTTGTCTCTGGTTTTTCAGGATAAAGCAGATTACGTAGCAAACTACAGGTCTTCACTCCTGTAATAGTTAGGAAGACTGGCACCTTCTTTTCATTGTTTATATCATTTGCTACCACAAAGTTCTGAAAATGCACTACATAAACATCCCATAGTTTGGAAGATCCATGAAATACCTCAGGGGGCCTAGAGAGTGAAGCCATAGTGTCCTCTTGTGGTTGTTATCTCCTGTCTCCTGCCTTCTCCAGACACACAGCTCAGATTTCAGCTTGTACCCACAACAAATAGCCCAACCTCCTCTACCCCTTCAGGCAAACAAACCTCAGTGTCTATGAGGCTATGAGTCTAAACAGCTCAAATTTCCAATTGGTACGGATATGTAAACAAGAAAGAAAAAGGTTGTTTCTTACATTATATTAACTTCTGTTTTTCTGTGATGCCAGGAGAGACACTCAATCCCATCTTCATTTGCCAGATGTAATGCAGGATATTATATTCAAAGATAATTGAAGTAGCATACACAACAGGCTATTGAAGATAATGGTAACTGGTATAAAATACAACATAGACTCATAGACTCTTAGGTCTGAAGGGACCAATATGTTCATCTAGTCTGACCTCCCGCACACTGCAGGCCATAAAACCTCACCAACCCATTCCTACAATGAACCTCAAACCCATAACTGAGCTATTAAAATCCTCGAATCATGATTTAAAGACATTAATACAGAGAATCAACCAGCAAGTGAGCCATGCCCAATGCTACAGAGGAAGGCAATAAACTCCCAGTGCCCAAGCCAATCTGCCCTGGTGAAAAATTCCTTCCCGACCCCAAATATGGCAATCAGTTAAACCCTGAGCATGAAGGCAAGTCCACAACAGCCAGGTCAAGAAGAACTTCTCTGTAATAACTCAGAATCCACTCCGTCTAATGCCCCTTCCCAGGTCACTGTCATACCCCTCACCAGTAGTAAAAGACAGACAATGGCCAAGTTACAGTGTCCATCATATCATTCTCTTCATAAACTTATCAAGCTCGGTTTTGAAGGCACTAAAGCTTGGTAGACTATTCCAGAAGTTTACTCAAATTAAATCATAGGGCTGGAAGGGACCTCATGAGATCATTGAGTCCAACCCCCTGGGAATTGAACCCAGGACCTTCTGCATGTTAAGCAGAGGTGCTAGCTGAGGGTTAGGAATCTGCATCTAATTTCAAGCCTAAATTTTCTGAAGGACAGTTTGTATCCATTTGTTCTTGTGTCCACACTGGTGCTGTATTCAAATAATACCTCTCCCTCCCTTGTATTTATCCCTCTAAAGTATTTATACAGAGCAATCATATCTCCTCTCAGCCTTCTTTTGGTCAGACTAAACAAACCAAGCTCTTGAAGTCGTCTCTCATAGGAAAGATTTTCCATTCCACGAATCATCCTTGTGGCCCTTCTTTGCACCTGTTCCAGTTTGACTTCGTCTTTCTTAAACATGGGTGACCAGAACCGTACACAATATTCCAAGTGAGGTCACATCAGCGTCTTGTATAACGGTACTAACACCTCCCTATCTCTACTGTAAACAGCCCTTCTGATGCACCCCAGGACCACATTAACTTTTTTCACTGCCACATCACATTGGCTACTCATTGTCATTCTGTGATCAACCAGTACATTCAGGTCCTTCTCCTCCCCCGTCACTTCCAGCTGATGCATTCCCAACTTATAAGAAAAATTCCTGTTATTTGTCCCTAAGTGCATGACCTTGCACTTCCCATTGTTGAATTTCATCCTATTTCTAATGCTCCACTTTACAAGGTCATCCAAATCATTCTGTATGCTATCCTGATCCTCCTCTGTATTGGCAATACCTCCCAGCTTGGTGTCACCTGCAAACTTAATTAGCACATTCCCACTTTTTGTGCCAAGGTCAGTAACAAAAAGGTTGAATAAGATGGGTCCCAAGACCAATCCTTGGGGAACTCCACTAGTAAACTCCTTCTAGTTAGACAGTTCACCTTTCACGATGACCCTCTGTAATCTCCCCTGTAACCACTTCTTTATTCACCTTTCTATTTTCATATTAATTCCCATCTTTCCCAATTTAACTAATAATTCCTTGTGTGGAGCTGTATCAAATGTCTTGCTGAAATCTAAGTAAATTAGGTCCACTGCATTCCCTTTAACCAAAAAAATCTGTTATCGTCTCACAAAAAAGGAGATCAATTTGGCCTGTCATGACCCACCTTTTGTAAAGCCATGTTGTATTTTATCGCAGTTACCATTCTCCTCAATATCCTTAAGTACCTTCTCCTTCAAAATTTTCTCCAAGACCTTGCATACTGCTGAGGTCAAACTAACAGGCCTGTAGTTACCTGGATCATTTTTACTCCCTTTCTTGAAAATAGGGACTAAATTAGCAGTTCTCCAGTCATAAGGAACAACCCCTATGTTCACAATACTATAAAAATCCCTGCTAATGGGCTGGAAATTTCATGTGTGAGTTCCTTCAATAGTCTTGGATGGAGATTATCCAGACCCTCTGACTTAGTTCCATTAAGCAGCTGAAGTTTGGCTTCCACCTCAGATATGGTAATTTCCACATCTACATTCTCATTCCCATTAGCTGCCCTCCCCCTGTCCCCAATCTCACCATCATCCTCATTAAAGATAAAGGCAAAGTAATTATTTAGATATTCAGCCATGCCTAGATTATCTTTGATCTCTACCGCATCCTCAGTGTATAGTGGTCCAACTTCATCCTTCTGTATTTTCTTTCTATTTATATGGCTGAAGAACCTTTTACTACTGGTTTTTATTCCCTTTGCAAGGGCTAACTCTGCTTGGCTTTTGGCCTTCCTCACTTGATCCCTACATGCTCTGACCTCTAAAAAGTAGCCCTCCTTTCCTATCCCTCCCATCTTCCAGTCCCTGTAGGCCTTGAGTTTCCTCCTAATCGCCTGTCTAAGATGTACATTCATCCAGCTTGGTTTAGAACCCATGCCTGAAAATTTTTTACTCTTCTTTGGAATGCAGGCTTCAGATAGTTCCTGCAGCTTTGTCTTGAAGCAGTTCCAAGCATCCTCAGTGTTCATATCCATGAATTCTTTAGTTCAGTCCACTTCCCTAGCTAATTCCCTTAATTTTTTAAAGTTAGCCCTTTTGAAGCCAAAGACTCTGGTCCCAGATTTATTTTTGTTTACCCTTCCATTCAGTTTAAATTGGATTAGCTCATGGTCACTAGAACCTAGGTTGTCCCCTACAACTTGAGGTCCTCACTACTGACTAATACCAAATCTAAGATCGCATCTCCTCTTGTTGGTTTGGAAACTGCTTGATGGAGAAATTTGTCTGCTATCACCTCCAAGAAAATCTGGGCCCTTTTATGGCTGCTCGCATATATCCTCCAGTCTATATCTGGGAAGTTAAAATCTCCCATAAGCACACAGTTCCCAGTAGTGTTTACTCCCTTAAAGGCCTTAAAGTGTTCTCTATCCATGTCCAAATCAGATCCCGGCGGTCTGTAACAGACCCCAAGCACTAATCCAGGAGAAACTCTAGTAGCTTTCTTCAATGTGATTTTGAGCCAGATAGACTCTGTCCTGCTAATTCCATCACTCTGAATTTCTTTGCATTCTCTTGCATCATTGATATACAATGCCACACCGCCACCTTTGCCATTACATCTGTCTTTCCTAAAGAGCACATAGCCTTTAATGCCCGTACACCAGTTGTGACTACTATTCCACCATGTTTCTGTTATCCCTATAATATCTGGTTTCAATTCGTATACCAGTAGTTCCAGTTCCTCCATTTCATTACCTAGGCTTCTTGCATTGGTATATAAAGATTTTAGCTTTTGCTGCTTGTCCTTGCTCACATTCGGTACCCAACATGGCCTTTTTTTACTACTGCCAACATCGCCCATCAGACCAGTATTTGTGCTTTCCTCCTTTCTAACATCCATACTGCCTCCCACAACTTTGTTTTTTCTAAATTCAGTTTCCTGACTCTCAATGCTAGTATCAGGCATAGAGATTGTCCGAGCATCTCCCAACTATCTCCCCACACTTGACTTTACAAAAGGTAGATCATGCCAGACCAGGGACAGGCAACCCAAAAGACATAAAGAACCATTTAAAAAAATTCCTTCAATAACCAAGTGTTTTGAGAGCCACAATGGGTTTAACTTCCTGGCAGAAGATAGGGGAAGCTGGGCAAGGGTGCCTGATGCAGGGTCCCCTAGTAGGGAGAGGGAGGGAGCCCAAAACCAGGAAAAAAGCCCCCTTCAGGGCCCCCCACAGTGGGGAGGGGGGCTGGAGCCTGGCCTTGGTCACCTGTTGGCTACGTCGACACGGCACTTTTATTTCGAAATAACACTTGTTATTTCGAAATAAAAGAAATTAGGTCTACACAACGTTCTCGTATTTCAAAAGGACGGACCCTGTCCTTTCGAAATAAGAATCGTCGTTTCGAAAAAGTAAAGCCTGCCCCCCCCTCAAAACGGCCGTTATTTCAAAAGGGATATTTAGAAATAACACCATTAGACCTGTTGTTTCAAAACAACACCGTTGTTTCGAAACAACTGTTCAAAACAGCGGTCCAATTGGCATTATTTCGAAATATCCCTTTCGAAATAACGGCCGTTTTGATTGCGCGGTTTTCCTTATTTCAAAACGAGCCCTTTCGAAATAAGGGTTTTATTTCGAAATAAGCCATTTTGAAAGGACTGATTTTGAAATAAAACTGTGCGTGTAGACATAGCCATAGGGTCCCCCAGTGGAGCCAGAAGCCCAGAGCTGCAAAGCGAATACCAAATAGCTGCACATGGCTCCAAAGCTGCACGTTGCAGACCCTTTGCCAGACCAACCTCTCCTTTTTTGAGAGGATAACAGATTTTTTTAGATAAAGGGAACATGGTAGACTTAATTTACTTAGATTTCAGAAAGGCATTTGATACAGTTCCACATATGGAATTATTAGTTCAGTTACAAATGATGGGGGCTAATGTGAATATAGTAATGCAAATAAGGAATTGATTAAAGGGGAGGCTGCAGCGGTTCATATTGAAGGGTGCACTGTCAAGCTGGAGGGAGGTTACTAGTGGAGTCCCTCAAGGCTCAGTCTTGGGACTGATCTTTTTTAACCTTTTTGTTACTGACCATGGCACAAAAAGTGGGAAAATGCTAATTAAATTTTTGGATGACGCCAAGTTGGGAGGTATTGCTAATACAGAGAAGGATTGGGATACCATACACAAAGATCTGGATAACCTTGTAAACTGGAGCATCAGGAATAGGATGACATTTAATAATGGGAAGTGCAAGGTCATGCATTTAGGGAAAAATAACAAAAAATTTTCCTATAAATTAGAGATGCATCAGTTGGAAGGGACTGAGGAGGAGAAGGATCTGGGAATATTAGTTGATCACAGAATGACTATGAGTTACCAATGTGATGTGGCCATGAAAAAAGCTAATCTGATTCTAGGCTGTTTCTGAAGAGGTATTGCAACTAGAGACAGGGAGGTGTTAGTGCTGCTGTACAAGGCACTGTTGAGGCACCAACTGGAATATTGCATGCAGTTCTGGCCCCCATGTTTAAAAAGGATGAATTCAAATAGTAAGAGATGTAGAGAAGGTGTGACCTGGGCCTCCTGGGATAACCTTCTTAATGTGCCAAAATCAGGGCAAGCTGCAAAACCAGGGGCCAAAACCCTAAACCACTGATGGGTAGTACATAAACCGTCTCCTAGTCAGCCACAAAACATGCTTCTGACTCCCCCACTCTGGTTATCACCAAGCATAATAAAACAGAAACAGCCCCCTTACTGCACATCAGTTCCTATGGGCCCCTCTAGCCACTGGGTCTCTTTAGGAAATAGGTTCTCCTGACCCCTAAGGGCCAGCCACATCATCCAGAACAATACAGGCTTGGAGCTTACCCAAAATACCATGCTGCCAGCCAATCCTTTAGTAACTACAACTAAAGTTTTAATATAAAGAGAAAACAAACAAAATATGAGAGATGTTAAAGGGTCAAAGTGAATCGCTTACATACAAATGATTTAGAGGCTATAGAAAACAAATCCTCAAAGATCCTGTAGTTTGCAGATTAGTCCCACTCCTCTGGTGTGCACCCAGCAGCAGCAGCAGCTGGGTGGGTCTCAGTCCTTTGTTCAGTCCCAGGAGAATAGTTCTGGGGGTGGGGTGTTGTTGCAGACAGACTGAAGACTAAAGACAAAATGGAGCATGGGCCATGGCCTCTTATCTCAGAGTCCTTGCCAGATCCAAATGGAGGTGGGCCACGTGGTCAGTCTGGGTAACTGGTCAAACAGGTTTCCTCCTGGGCCCACCGTAGCTGGGAGCCCCTTCTGATGGGCCATTAACAGGACAATAGTTTGCAGATGCCCAGTCTGGGCTTGCTAAGGCTCAAACAACTTGGAACACACACAAAACAAATGAGATTCCTAGATTCTAATACAAATATTATACCTACATTTAAATCATAAAATCATTCTTAGCAGATTACAGTTTTTCTATTGATACCAAACATGGTATATCACATATGAGTTATTGCAGATATGAAATATTAATACAAAAATAATCATAAACAGTCTCCTAGACCCAGACAGCAGCACAGAAGGGCTACAAGGATGGTCTGTGGAATGGAAAACCTGCTTTTTGTGAGGAGACTCAAGGAGCTTGGCTTGTTTAGTCTAACCAAAGGAAGGTTGAGGGGTGATATGATTTCTCTCTATAAATACATCAGAGGGATAAATATCAGGGAGGGAGAGGAATTATTTGAGTACAGCACCAATGTGGATACAAGAACAAATGGATATAAACTGTCCATCAGGAAATTTACACTTGAAATTAGATGGTTTCTAACTGTCAGAGGAGTAAAGTTCTGGTATAGCCCACCCATCAAGGGGAACTGTGGGGGCAAACAACATAACTGCATTCAAAACTGAGGTTGATAAGTTTATGGAGAGGATGTGGTATGATGGGATGGCCTACTTTGGATATTGACTGATCTTTGATCTTTGGCTACTGGTCCTATTTGGTTACGAGGATGTGGGTGGGCTTGTACCAACCCACTACTAACTCCTCCTCCCCAGCCTATGGGAGGAGGCACTAGGCCCAGTCCAAATTAGGTTCAGGGGACAACTAATGAGAGAACAGGGATGGGTGTGACTGTCATAGGTATAAAACAAGGGTCTTGGAAGGGGACACCGAGCAGAGAACCTCTGACAGTGCTCACTGCTCCTGGAAGGTGTAGAAGGAGCCAGTGGATGCCACTCAGAGGCACTCTGCCTGGAGATGTGATCAAACAAGGGACTAGAAATAGGCCCCACAGACACAGAGACCTCCTCTCCCTGGTCTTATAGATGGCCACTTTTGCAAGGGCCAGGAGGAGGTCCCACAATTTTGTGGGGCCATGGATGGGGCATGCATATAAAAATAAGTGTGGGAAAAAGTGCATCCAAAACCTCAGTAAGAGGTTCTGCAGGAGCCAGAAGAGGGCTGCAACCTGGTGCATGTTAGATAGCGGTGCGCCAGTGTCTCCCTTGCACCGCAGAAAGGGTGTCAGGGCAAGGGGTGAACTTTGCCACATATATGTCTGTGCTCATGGTTTCATGGAGGAGCCACCAATTAATGTCCCCAATGGACTGTGGGGTTAAGGTGGCATACAGACTGGCCCAATGAGGGTCTTCACCCTCCACTGGTGGTAATAGGTCCCACCACTTTGTATTAGGAAGGGCATGAGGGCGAGGAAATGGATGGTGTGGAGCACAAGTGTGTACAGATATTTCTGAGGTGGGGTTTGAAAGTGTGACAGTTGCAGGTCTCGCAGCCAGCTGGATGTGTAGAGAGAGGGTGGCTGGGGAGCTCACGGGCCCTGTGAGCCCCCCTTTGGCTACTAGTGGTAGGCATGTAAGTGGCCTAAGAAGGGAGGGTAGATGGGATGGATTCTGAGTTATTACAGAGAATTTTTTCTTGGGTGATTGGCTGGTGAGACTTACCATGTGCTCAGGGTTTAACTCATTGCCATATTTTGGAGTTGGGAAGGAATTTTCCCCCAGGGCTGAATGGCTAGGGTTCTAGGGGTTTTTCACTTCCTCTGTAACATGGAGCATGGCTCACCTACTGGTGAACGCTTAAAGTCCTTAAATCATGATTTTGAGGGCATAAATAACTTGGCCATAGGTTAGAGGCTTATTGTTGGAGTGGGTAGTGGAGGTTTTGAGGCCAGCATTGTGCAGGAGGTCAGACTAGGCAATCATACTGGTCCTTTCTGACTTTAGAGTCTATGAGACAGCTCTGTTCTGTGGCTTTATTAGACCCAAAGCAAAACCAGACAAACAGGCTTTCCTAACAATTAAAACACCCTCCCCCCCCATTCTCACTGTGGCAACCACACTCACCTAAGGTAACCCAAAACACCACACGGTCCTCCATCTACACACAGTCTGGCTTGTACATTCCCAATGGATGGATGCTATTTCCAGCAGCTGCCTCTGCCATCTATGGCCAAGAGGGAGGGCTACATCCCTATCCTCACTCTCATTGCACCTTTGTCCTCCACAGAGAACCCAGCAGCCACATACCAGCTATCAGTTCCTTAGGCAGACAGCACCCACCCATCAACCCTAGATCTCTGAGACATCTCACCAGCTAGCCACCACCCAGGCAGCATTTCAACAACCCATCCTGCCACCCTGCTATCTCAGACACCTGCAGCACCCAGAGGCCCTAGAACCCCACATACCGCTTGCCCGCCAGCAATCCCAGATATCTGCCAGTTATCTCTCCTGTGTACCCCTAGCATCCATAGTCTTCTTCTCACCTCCTTACATAGCTCAGTCACCTAGCTGCCAAGGTCTGTGCACTTTCTTTTATTATTGGCAGTCACACATTGACCCTAAGCTGAAGTTTATGGCCATATGCCATAACACGTAAAGTAGCTTACTAAAAAATTTTCATAAGACATCACATTTAGTGCTGCACAAAACTTGCGTGTTATGGGCCCCATATACAGTACTATTGCCAATAAGGAGCCTATCCATATCGAGGGAGTTTTGCTTGCATAGAAACTGCAATTTTCCCCATCATTCATTTATACTCCAGGCTTTCACAGTGTGTGCAGAGAAGCCATTTGCTGAATGGCTCCTTAAGGAGCTCTGGTTAGTTCTGTGAAGAAATTAATTCAGACAGTCTTATATATTGATTTGGTGCACCAGAAGGAGCTGCTGGAATCCATAAGGGCTAGAAACCTTGCCTTCTTGTGTTCCCCATAGGGTTCAAACCCTGTCAGTTCAAGAGAAAAAATGTTTAAAATTCCAGGGATTTAAAGTCAGTTGCTGTGAGTTTTTCTCTTCCCACAACTTTGATTGGTAGTGAAGGGCATTAGCTTGTCAGGAGTGCGTAAATAGTGTTCTTACCATATAGCTGACAGTTTTTTAAAAACTGACCAACTTTTCCTCGGTCTTCAAGAAAATGTATAAGAACATTCTGTCCTCACACCTGTGAAACTGCATTTACGTCAGTGTATTTTTATTTTGGAATAAAAGTAATTGCATTTCAGAAAAGTATCCACATAGGGAATAAGACTGCCATAGCTATAGAGACAGAATTATTCCATGACATCTCTGCTGGTCAATTTCCCCATAGAGATAAGCCCTGTGGGTGACATTCGCCCCTTTTCAAAGGGCCAGTACAAGCCCTATGTGCTGCTTAGGTCCTTGTTAAGTCCTATGTTGAGTACTTAAATGTGCAAAGACCTCAAGCTGGTCCTCTGTGTAGGAGTGAATCTCATCATTTGTTAATCTGTTTGTTCTCATTCAGTATTGCCAGCCCCATCTCACTGCTCAAACCTCATCCATCCCACCCCACAGATCATATACATAAAAATCATGAAGGGTTTTTTTTGTGGTGATGGGGTGATAAATGTGGTCAATGATGAGTCTTTCTTTGTGGTTGCATGTGTGGCCTTGGAACTTAGCTTTTTGCTTTTTGAGATGATAAGGCAAGCTTGCTTCATGGTCTTATGATTCTTTTTGCAATCAGGAGGGCTAAGACACTTTCTTTTTTAAATGAATGCCTCAATACTCATGTACCATGCTGATTTCAGCAGCTGAGGCTTTAAGAAAAAACACTGAACATCATGATTCTCATAATAAAATCATGAGGATTAGAAACACCAGCATATTCTCACTTCATGCATGTGTTTCTTTAACCATTTTATTTGGGCTTTTTCCAGCACCCTGCAGAGGACTAAAAACTGGATGTTTTTGGAAAGTGCCCCCACCACAGTTCTCACATGTTGTGGCCAGAGGATCTTGCTCTCCTCCCACCAGGCTACCAGCACTGGAGGAGTTCTGTGCTGCTGCCAATTTCCCAGAGTATCTTTGTCCCTTCTTGTGCATGCCCCTGGCACTTCTTCGTCTTTCACTGTAAAGTGTCAGATACTGTACCTTCTGAATCACCCTGATTTTGAATAAAAATGCTCATCAAGATTTAAAGAAATCATTCTCTTTTATCCTTATAAGCTGAAAAGCAGGCAAGGTCTTTTTTCCAGCAGTTTCTGGGCTGTATCATGTTAGCCCTATAATATCCTAAGATGGCAGTGGGGAGGAACTGGAACTTTTTACAAATCAATTTTTAAAAGATCTTCCCTTTAAAAAGTTCCTTTAACCTCTTTTTAAAGCTCTAGTTGTTTCTTGATGCACACTACTCACCCTGTGAAAATGAAATATGAATACATTGAGAAAGAGATTAAAATTGTAAAAAATCTGGATGACATAAAATTATAGGGCCTGACTGACCTCTCAAGCCAGTGTAAATCAGGAGTAGCAATACTGACGTCAGTGGAGCTATGCTCATTTGAAAACAGTGTAAATAAGAAGACAATCAGGCCTATAAACCTTTTATAACTAGTCTGCTACTCCTCATCTAAACATTTTTGTTCATATTTCACAAAAATAAAATAGCACAGAAAGTGACTTTGTGCATGCTTGTTATATTAATTAAAAGGAGCCAAATTCAGCTCTTCTCTTCTCTTTTCCTTTCCTACCTGCAAATGTTCTACCACTTTAACGACCCCAGCATAGTTATAGCAGTACAACCCCTCCCCCACAGTGTGGACCCAGTTATATTGGAAAGGGGAATCCTGATATAAGGATATTATCCTTTATCTCAGTATAAGCACATTTGGAGAGTGCAGTGGTATAACTATTTTGGTTAAAACCTAAATCACACCTTTAAGCAAAACAGCAATACTGCTACAGAATCTGTGTGGGGACCAGTCCCTAGTTACATAGGTGCAACTGTTACTGAATTTAACAGATTATATCTCTGTAACTAAGAAAACAGTTTGTCCCCAGTACATCATTAGACTTCGATTAGTAAATTACAGGAACTGCCTTGTTGTGTTTTCATGTGTCCCTCTATCCTCCTCCTCCTCAGCACAAATGTACAAATGACCAAAGAGGAAGCTGTGATGAGTTATTTATCGTCAGCATCAAATATGTTCATTAATGACTATAAGAGTTAGATTATAAGTCTATTTAGCTAGTGGGTCTAACAAATATAGCAGAAAACAATGAGAACTCTCCAAAGAGCGTGACATTTCCCTCCCTGATCCTCCCCACTGTGAAAGGCCCAATGAGGCAAGGCCTGATAAATCAAATAACACTATTAAGGTCTCAAATAATCATTGTTCCTTGCCTTCGCCTTTTCCTCTGTAGTGATTTTTTTTGCCCTAATTCATTGCAGTACAGAACTGACAGAACACTGATAGATTGTTCAGGTTTTGTAAATCACAGAATTTTTGTAAGCCATTTTAATACCGATACAAGTAATTAATCTTAGCATTTTGCTCATAGATTCATCTATACAAGTATCCTCATTACCAGCATCTTGGCTTTCTCAGGGCAGAAACTGGTGTTTGATGGTCTAATAATGCCATCTAGTGGATTACAAAGTCAGTTTCCATGCACAAAATACACCATCATAGGACCTAATCAAGCCAGCTACTCCATCAAGGGCTCATTCACCTGCTTATCGACCAACGTGATTTATGTCATCATGTGCTAGAAATGCCCCCACACCTTATAAATTGGACAAACAGGACAATCTCTGCACAAAAGAATAAATGGGCACAAAACTGACACCAGAAATCACAACATTAAAAAACTAGTAGCTGAACACTTCAATCTTCCTAACCACTCTGTTGATTATTTATTAACAACTGTGCTCAAGCAGATGGGTAACACATCAAGATTTCAAAGAGAAACTGCAGAATTGGAATTGATATTAGGATTGGATTGTATGAAAGCAGGAGTTTAAATAGTGACTATGGATTCTTTTTCCATTACAACAGGTGATTTGACCTCACCTTTCTCTGCGTGCTGTTTCCCAGTGTTTGAATCTTAACAACTGATAAACAAGAGGTCACATTATTTTTCTTACTAATTTGTTAGGCTGTGACAAGGTACTCAGTATTGTCCAATTTCCAAAGGGGCAGTCGTATTAGTCTAGTTCAGTAAAACAAACAAGGAGTCCTGTGGCACTTAAGGACGAACAAATTGATTTGTTGCATGAGCTTTCATGGAAGAAAATCCCACTTCATCAGATGCTTTGAAGATGGGGGAACTTACAGAATGGGAGGAAATAAATGCAGGGAAGTGTAAGTCATGGGATCAGGCTCCACTGTAACAGCAAATCAAAGCCATTGTTAAGATTCAAACACTGGGAAACAGCATATAGAGGCAGATGAGGTCATATCACCTGTTGTAATGAGAGAAAAATGTGAAGTTCTGCTTAAGTCCTGAAGCAATGCAATTAAATTTGCAAACAGATATGAAGAACCTTATATCCCATTACCCAGCCTGCCTGCTATCAAATCCCCCTTTCTCTTTTGTCTTAAAGGTGAAGAATGCCTTGCAAAACTAAAACATATAAGCATTTGCCATGCAAATAATTGTCTCTCAATAAGCATTGATTTTAGTTCGGTGATTCAAGGTATTAGCATAATGCAGACACTATAGCCCAGATTCTCTGTTGGTGTAGCTCTATTGAAGTCAGTGTAATTACACCAGAGGAGAATCTGTTCCATCCAGTTAGAATTCAACACAGTGAAATGCTGAACACGTCTAGAAGCTGATGCACCTCTCAAATTCCACAAGGGAGGGAAAGCTCAGTATTCAGCACTTCACAGATCAGGTCCTAGACCTTTTCCTCTGCACATCTTTAAAAGGAAATAAATTAAACTTACCCTGTCAAAAGCAGTCCCCTCCTCTGAAGCTGAGTTAAACCCTGCTTAGACCAACGAGGAAGTTCACTGATTACTGAGGGAACTTAGCTGATTACAGTTGAGCTCAGTGTAATACATATTTTTCCTGAAATCTTATAAAATTGCAATTTGGAGGGAAGCCAAGTAAACAGACTGAGGGACCAAACTGAGATTTTATACAGGGGGATCAGGAGTCCCGGTCCCTGGAGTCTAGTCCTAGCTCTGCCATTGAACTATATGGCTATGTCTACTTTTAAAATCTTAGGGTATGTCCACACAGGGCTTTTATTTCAAAACAACACTGATTGTTTCAAAATAAAAGTCCCTATGTCCACACAGTGTTTTCTTGTTTCGAAAAGAGGGAGCTCCTCATTTTGAGACAAGAGCCCTCCTTTCGAAACAACTTAAATCACTTTGCTTTCGAAAGGAGGGTTATTTCGAAACCAGTTGTTTCGAAATAATGCCGTTTGGACATGTTATTTCAAAACAAGGATTGTTTCAAAATAACAAGGACCTTCCTCCCAGGGTGCACAGCACCCTGGGGGGGAGGTTCCACCCCCCCCAGCACCCTGGCCAGGGATCAGCACCCTGGCCAGGGTGCTGAGTGGAGTGCAAGGGGTCAGAGGGAGCAGGGGGGACAGGTGCCTCAGCCCCCTTTGCCCCCCCTACCCCTGGCCAGGGGAAGGGGGGAAGCTGGCTGAGGCACCCTCAGGGGTCTGCCCCCCCCGCCCAGGCTGCAGGGGAGCTGCCGGCTCCGCAGCCCGGTCAGGGGGATGGCAGCCCCCGTGGGGTGGCCACTCCAGGGGCGGCTCACTCCGCTGATGGGGCTGCCCCCAAGCCCGGGGCACCCCGCCCCTGGGGTTCCCCAGCACCCGCCCCCCACTCCTGCCAGGGAGGGGGGGCTTCCCCTGCCTCCCCGCCGCTCCTGCCATGGGCGGGGCCGGGGCTGCCTCCCGCCCAGGGTTCCCCAGCGCCCCTCCCACCCGCTCCTGCCGACAGAAGCGGCATGGGGGGCGCCGGGGAAGCCCCCTTGCCCGCAGCAGATGTGGTGGACATGCTATTTCAATTCCCGCTTTTTTTCTTATTTTGAAATAGCTTTTTTGTTATTTCAAAATGGCTTGTTTCGAAACAAGGGCTTGTGTGTGGACATAGCCTTAGTTTGAATTTGCTTAGTCCAAAGTAAGTAGTTTGAAGTTAGCTCAAACTAAGCACATTTTTTTTAGTTTGAACTAAGTTTGAACTAGTCATGTTTTTTTAGTTCGAACTAACTTTTTAGTTTGAACTATAAAAGTGTGGTTAGCTTGAACTAAAACTTAGTTTGAACTAAAAAAAAACCATACTTAGTTTGAACTAACTGCTAGTTCAAACTTATTTAGTTTGAACTAGCATGACTACATTGTGCTTGTTCGAACTAAATTTCAAAACAAGTTAGTTCGAACTAACCAGCCAAACTAACTCTTTCGAACTAAACTTTGCTTAGTTCGAACTAAAAATTTTTTAGTTCCAACTAAGCAAAACCTAGTGTAGACAGGGCTCAAATTAGTTTGAATTAAGGCTCCTTAATTCGAACTAATTTGCTGGTGTAGACATAGCTTGTATTTAAAGAAGTTAGAGGTCATGTGTTATGAACTCCATTGACTTAACTAGAATTGTGCCCACCAGATCTGTATCTGACTCTGTATCTGACTCTGTATCAGTACATCCTAAACTACTGTAAGTCCAGTAGTAAGGGCAGTCATCCGAATCTCTCTAACCTGGAGACATGTAAACAGAAAGCAGGTAGTATGCCACCTCTGTGAGGTCACCTGAAGTGCATGCTGCTACACTGTTTGCTAATGTAAACTCTCCTTCATTTGTATGTACAACATATAAATATGCCATTTTAAAAATTATGAGCTTTTTATTGGCACTTGCAGAATGAGATATTGAACTGCCGAAGTGCTTATTCATTTCTGTTTATCTGATCATTGTAATGTTTTCAAACTGCCAGTTGAAGGTAAGAGATAAACTATAGCCTGACTCAGACTGGAAGGCGCCTGTGACGTAGTTACGTTTTTTTCATTGTAGGATGATATATTATTTATTGACCTGTACAGGGTCACCTGAAAATACTTTATGCAGCAAATCGAAAGGGAAGAGTAAATATTTAAATAAAAGGAACAGGAGCTCTAATTTTGCCAGTTGGATTATTATTATTTTTTGTAGTTGTACAGATAACAATAATCACATCTAGAACTGATGGTTCTTGTTATCAGTAGAAATAGATGTTCCTGTACGCTATGCTTTTTTGTCTTGCTTCACATTCTTTCCTTATAGTTGCATTGTACAATCATAAAGACAATAGTGCAAATACACATACATAAAACTCTTTCAAAAAGCCATTAAGACAGACCACAAATTGTTTTGAAAAGATGGTGTAAAAGATTTTAAAATACTCAAAAGTAAGTTGCATGGCCCTGGAGACAGAAGCCATCTGTAGAGCAGATTGTCTTTTCGCTTTACCTTTTCAGTGTGTCTCCAGTCACTTGGTCTGGTGGGGCCACTTCACAGGATGAGATGCATGTTCAATCTTCAAGCCCAATCTGTTTTTGAATGCTCTACTGAGATTGCCAACAAGCACACTCATTGGGATGGTGGTTTTAAAAATTCCATAGAGAACTGGAAATGTGATGCAATCAACTAGGTGGCTTACAATAATATCAAATGATAATAATAAATAAATCCATTCAAGTAATATATTCATTGATAATTAAGGTTGCAGGGCCTTCTGCTCTGAACTCTTGCAGAATGTCAGACTTCAGAACACTAAACTTAACCTTTGAAATCCCAGAAAAATGCTCAGTAAATGTGTCCCCTAAAACAACTTTAGCATTACAACAACTCAAGGAAGCCAGAAATGCACAGTTAAGGTGAGGCTTTCCAAACAACACACCTAGCCAACTTTAACTCTTCCCTGGTAGCGAGGCCATGAGGGTCTTACAATGTCAGAGTACTTTAGCCCTTCACAACAAATATTGCAATATTGTGTGTCCAGCAGAACTTGACGGATTCTCTAAAACCCCAAGTGTCATTGCACACAGAGCTACTCTGTCCCTGTATACTAGCACCCCAAACCAGATATCATTAGCTAATTCCACATAGGTCTCATATGTTAATGAGTTTTGGTCACTAACAAAATGGAAAGTGGACAGAAAGTGAACAAGTTACAAAGACACTGGGAGCTTTGCTATTGCCAATCTGTTTTACACAGAAGTTGTTCGGATGACTATTGTGTCAGGTAGTAGTACAAACCCCTCAGATGACAACGTTAAGTGTAAGGTAGGAATGTTGAGTAATTTTAGAATATACTCAATGTTACTTCTAATTTCAGATTGTGGCTGTTGCTAACTATTGTTACGTCTTCCTCTACAATGTCCATATCTATCTTCTCTGCACCATTTTTAGTGCCAAAATGTTTGTCCTTGCTTTAATTATCTCCCATTTATTTTACTACTGCTGCCTCTCTCTGGCCTGCCTGCCTCTCACCTTTTTCCCTTGCAAGCTATGTAAATTGCCACCATGAAATTCACTTTCCCATTTCTCAAAACCCTCTTCTCACCTGACTCACACACTCCCCCCCCCCCCAATATCATCATTGGGGAAGTCGAGATGCCTGTCCTCATTGTCGCTGATGCGGCCTACCCCTGCTGCCCCCCGGCTCATGCACCCCGTCATGGGACCCCTTGATGCCGGACAGCAGCTTTTTAAGTGCCGCATCAGCCGCTGCCGCCAGGTGGTTGAGTGGGCTTTTGGCAGACTGAAAGCCCACTGGAGGTGCCTCCTCACACACCAGCACCTTCCCGAGGACACAATTGCGGAGGTCATTAGTGCCTGCATGGCACTGCATAACCTCTGCGAGCTCTGGGGGGAGACAATAGCCACCATGTGGGAGGCCAAGGCAGAGCTCGTCAGTGCCTGGTTCCAGCAGCCAGAGGTGTTGGCCCCAAGGGAGTGAGTGTCTCAGAGAGCAAGTGCTGTCCGGGAGGCACTGAGAGACCTGTTTGTACAAGAGGACATTTGAGAGTCAGGTCTGCTCTACCGTACTGCCTGCTCCCCTATTCTGCCACAGCCAGCCCCTATCCAACCCACCCATACCCTGAACCCAACCCAATAAACACTCAACTTGAACTGTTCATGGTGTTCGAACTTTTATTTACAAAAAGAAGGGGGTCGGGGGAGGTGGGGGCTTTGGAGGCAGAAAGGTTCAGATACTGTGAGGTGGGGGGGCCGACCTGGGGGGGATGGGTTGCCACTGGGAGCTGGGATGTGGGCTTGGGGACATCAAGGTGGGGCAAGGTTATGGGGAAGCCATCTCTGGGCCATGGACCGCTGTCCCACGCCCTTCCCCGCAGCCTCCCCAGGTCCAGGGGGGGGCTGGTGGTGAGGGACAGTGGGGTGCCGCTGTGATGACACGGTTGTCCCCATTGGCTGCACACTGTAGCTAGTGGATGGTGGCCTCCTAGCGCCTGCCCCGCTCCTGTCGCCAGGCCCAGAAGGACTCGAGCTCGCTGGCTGAGCTCCAGCAGGCTGGTGAGGATCTTATCCCAGGTCCAGCATGCTCTCCTTCTCAGCCTCATGGTGGTGGGTGGGCTCCCAGGAGTGGGATGCTGGGTGGGCACACGAGCTGCAGGGCAGAAGTGAGAACAGTTGAGTCTCTCCGCCTACTGGCCTTGGCCATGTGCAGCCTGTCAGCTGCAAACACCTCTGCCATGACTGCCAGAAGAATTCCCAATCTGTGTGCTGTGTACACTGCACTCAGGAGGCACGTGGCCTTGTGGCCCACAGTAATGACCTATACTCAGCAGAATGTGGCCCAGGAAGTGTCTCGAGGCCATGTGACAGTGGTGCAGGTGCAGGCTCTTTGCCCTGCATACTGCCACATCTGCCTATTGCCACCCCTGTGATGAGGGACCTCCATCTCACTTGGACCCGGGACCCTGTCTGCACATGCCTCCCAGCTACCTGCATCTATGGGAGAGCCAGTGCACCCCCCTAAGCCCAAGCCCTGCCTGTCCCAGGACTGTGCCCCCCTCAGTACCCATGCCATTGCAGTCTTGGCCCTGCCTGCCTGGAGGGGGGGGACACTCATCAACAGGCATTCCTGATGTCCATGGCCTCTTCGGTGCCCCCCTCCTGCTCTTCCTCAGGGGTGCTGGCCCCCTCCTCCCGGGTGGGGAACAGCTCAGGGCTGGGAGGTGGTGCGGTCCCGGGCTGGCTGGCGTCTCCCACGTCCAAGGAGGTCTCAGTGTCTGAAGGGCCTCCCTCAGGGGACGTGGCCAGGGTGCGAGGCTTATTTTGAAATTTTCCTTATTTTGAAATAGTAAAACCTAGGCTGAAATTGAAATAGCCGTTGTTTTGAAATGGTTGTTTTGAAACAACACCATTCGGACACATTGTTTTGAAACAACGGCTATTTCAGTTCCAGCGTGGGTTGACCTTTTTCCTCCCAGGGTGCTCAGGAAGCAGGAAGTGCCCTGCCACCCTGCTGCCACCTGCCTGCACACCACAGACAGCACGGCCGAGGCTCGTGTTGTTGCAGCACAGAGGCGATGCAGGGCCCCTGTCTGGTCACAGGAGGAGTCCCTCTGCCTTCTGCAGATCTGGAGCAGGGAGGACATCTGTGCCCGGTCCTGGGCACTACACAGAAACAGGGGTGTGCACCAGGACATCGTGGAGGCCCTCTCTGGAGAGGGCTATGAGCTCACCACCGAGCAGGTGCGCTCCAAAATGAAAAGCCTCCGCCAGGACTATGCCCAGGCCAGGGAGGTGAGGCAGCTCCAGGGGCCAGCTGCCACCACAAGCTGCCCCTTCTATGACGAGCTTGGTGCCTTTTTGAGGCAGAAGCCCAGCAGCGTCCTTGCCCGGCCAGTGGACTCTGGTGAGCCCCGCACCCTGGCCACGTCCCCTGAGGGAGGCCCTTCAGACACTGAGACCTCCTTGGATGTGGGAGACGCCAGCCAGCCCGGGACCGCACCACCTCCCAGCCCCGAGCTGTTCCCCACCCGGGAGGAGGGGGCCAGCACCCCTGAGGAAGAGCAGGAGGGGGGCACCGAAGAGGCCATGGACATCAGGAATGCCTGTTGGTGAGTGTCCCCCCTTCCAGGCAGGCAGGGTCAAGACTGCAATGGCATGGGTACTGAGGGGGGCACAGTTGTTGTTTCAATTTAAAAGCCTCATGTGGACATAGACAGCTTGTCTAGGGGTTGGAGGCAGAAGCTGAATGTGGCTGAGCCCAGGGTAGGCAGAGAGAGTGAGAATAAGAGAAGAGATGTAGGTATGGTCAGAATTTTGCAAAATCTTGAAGGTAAAGATGAGGCGTTTAAATTAGATGCAGAAGAGGAGTGGAAACCAGGGAATCAAGATTTTAAAGCTGGTTGTTGTGTAGCTGTTTTCTGGAGGCTCTTGTATACATTATTATTATTTAATATTTAGTTCCAGAAGCATCCACAGAATACAAGACACTAAGGCTATGTCAACACGCAGGGGGTTGTTTCAAAATAGGTTATTTCAAAACAAGTCGTTTCGAAATAACACCCTTATTTTGAAATGACTTAATTCGAAATAACAAAAAACCAAATCGAAATAAGGTAAAAGTGGGAATCAAAATAGCATGTCCACACTGTGGCACCATGGGAGGTGTGGCAACATGGCTGCCTTCCTGGGCCATGTCGGTAGCCAATCCTATAAAAGCTGGCCCCGACCTCACTTCCCTGTCCACTCTGGCTAGCAGGACTCTGCAAGCGATGGACACTGCCCGGCTGCCCAGCCATCGCCGTGTGACACACAGATCCTCTGCCCACCTGCAGAGTGTCCTGCTGATGTGGGACACTCTGCTCACAGACCCAGATGGTGCCCAGCCTCTGCCCGAGGCTGTCAGCCAGCTGGGCCACAGAGCAGAGCTAGTGCCCCTGCCCCCTTCCGTGCCTCAACAGGTCTGGGCCTGGGAGACCAGCCCAGACTGGTGGGTGCAGGTAGTGCTGCGGACCTGGGGGGATGACCAGTGAAGGAGGAACTTCAGGATGACCAGGGCCAACTTCAACCTCCTGTTCTCAGAACTCATGCCGCTGCTGTGCCGAAGGGAGACCACCATGAGGCCTGCCATCCCTCTTGACAAAAGAGTGGCCATCGCCCTCTGGAACATGGCCACTCCGGAGTCCCACAGGTCTGTGGTGCACCTTTTCGGCATCAGGACGTCCACCACTGGCAACATCCTCGTGGAGGTTACCAAGGCCATCAACCAGGTCCTGCTGCAACGCCTGGTCACCCAAGGGGAGCTGCAGGACACCATTCCCGGCATGGCCACACTCAGCTTTCCCAATTGTGTGGGGATCCTGGATGCCACACACATCCCCGTGCGAGTCCTGGAGCACAGAGCCACAGAGTACTGAAACTGCAAGGGGTACCATTCGCTCATCTTCCAGGCCCTTGTGGACCACCGCGGCCTATTCCAAAACTTTTATGTGGGATGGCCAGGGAGGGCCCATGATGCCAGTGTCCTTCATAACTTTGCCCTGTACTGGGGCATGGAGGCGGGCACCTTCTTCCCCCCGCATAACATCAACGTTGGGGGAGTAGATGTGCCCGTTCTCATTCTGGCAGGCGTGGTCTATGCCCTGTGGCCATGGCTCATGCGGCCGTACGCTGGGCCCCTCGATGCCCCCAGGCAGATCTTCAACCGGTGCCTGACCCGCTGCCGCCAGGTTGTCAAGTGGGCATTTGGCCGCCTCAAGGCTCGCTGGAGGTGCCTTCTTACCCACCTCCACCGTGCAGAGAGGACAATGCCGCAGGTGATCAGTGCATGTGTAGCCCTACTGCGAGCCCATTGCACCTGCGTGGGAAGCTGAGGCATGGCTCCTTGCCGGGGACTACGAGGAACACAGACATGTACCCCCATGGGAACAGCATCCCAGAGAGCCTTGACAGTGCGGGGCGCACTGATGACCACCTTCGCCCAGGAGGAACTCTGAGGACCAGGCCTGCCCTGCCTCCACACCACCATCTGCCCCGTTCACCCACAGCCAGCCCCCACCCATCCACCCGCACTGTGAACTACCCCCCAAAAATACCACTCAACACCAAGAATGCATTTCAAACTATTTATTTAACACAACAGGGGTTGGGGCAGGGAAGGGCTGGGGGTGGTGGTTATGGGATGGGGAAATGTGGGGGCATTCTGGGGGAGGGGGCCAGCACCTTGGAAGGGGGAGTTTGGGGAGTTCAGGGAGGGGGCCAGCAACTTAGAAGGGGGAGATAGATTGGGGGAAGGGGGTGGGAGAGTTCGGGTGGCAGGGGAGAAGTTAGGCAGGGCCTGTGGGGGGGGTCCGAGGGTGGTGGTGTACCCTGCCCTTGCCCACGGCCGCCCTGGGTCTGGGATCACCTCCTGGGAGGGCCAGGTAGTGGAACCCCTGCAGTGCCTGGAAGGGCCGTCTGCTCCACCAGCTGGCGGAGGCTGGTGGCAATGGCCTCGACCACGGTGGGGAGGCGGTTGCACAGGAGCTTAAAGGCCTGCACCCGGCACTTGGTGGCCTGCGCCTGGCGCTCCAGGGTGGCGCCCACCCACTCATCTGCTGCCGACGCCTGCTGCAGCAGATGGAGGGCTGAGTCCTCCTGCAGGACTTGCTCCCACTGCCAGGCCAGGGTGGATGCCTTGGTCCTCTCGCTGAGCTCCTCCAGGCTCTCCAGCAGTTCTGCCTGCGACTGGGGGGCCCTCCTCCTCCTCCTCCGGGGTGCCCTTGGGCTGAGGCATTGGGCCAGTGGTAGTGGCTGGCAAGCGGCTGGGCAACCTGCTGGAGGGAAGCAGAAAACACAGGTGGCCCCTGCTGCCTGCTGGCCCTGTCTGTGTGCAGCCTGTCTGCACCACACATCTCTGCCCTGATTGTCAGCAGGACCCAGGATCCCGTGGGACATTGGCCTGGGGTAGGGCTACCAGATGCCAAAGCCTCGAAAGGAGGCCAAGAAGGTACCAAATGGAGGACATTGGATGACACATGGGAGAAAATGTTGTATGGCTATGATATTCTTTGGTGTTTAGGGGGCCCTGGAACACTTTCCTGTACAAATAAGTATTCTATGGGCATTCCAGGACACTTCAACCCCTACAGTAAAAAGCCTGACAAAATCCTGTATTTTAAACTGCCTGCCAGACAGGAAATACTTACCCACAGGGGCTCCAGAGGTCCAGCGAGACATCCTCGGGTCGGTGTCAGAGTCCCCAGGGGCCGGGATGGTCTCAGGCCCCTGGTCCTCCATGCTGCTCTCCACCGCAGGGCCGGGGAACAGCTCCGGGGTGCTGGGGGTAGCCTCTGCTGCTGATGGGGTGTGGCTGGAGGCTCCCCGACGGAGACGTCTGAGCCCGTCCCCACTGCCTCCAGGTCAGAGGATGAGCTCTGGCGTGTCCCCATATCCATGACCTCAGCCAGAAGACAGCTGGGCTCCAGCCCCAGAAAAGCATGGAGCTCCTCAAAGTAGGGGCAGGTAGCAGTTCTCCCTGCCCCCTAGAGCTCCCGGGTCTCTCGGGTCCTCGCATGATCTTGTCGGAGACCCATGATTTTGCTCTGGACCTGCTCAGTGGTCTGGGCATGGCCCTGTTTGGACATCGCTGCAGCAATGTCCAAATAGATGTCCTGGTTCCGGTGACTGGCCCAGAACCGGGACATGATGTCTTGATGCTGCCAGATACTGAGGAGGCAGTGCACCTCCTCAGGGGTCCAGACAGGGGCCCTGCATTGCCCCTCTGCAGCAGTGCTCCCCTGTGAGGCCATGCTGCCAGAAGCCTCTGGGCACACTGCCTGACAGGCACGCCAAGGCAGGAGCTTCCTGTTTCCCCAGGGTGCTGTGCACCCTGGGAGGAAGGTCAGACTGTTATTTTGAAACAACGCTTGTTTCGAAATAAGATGTCCGGACAACGGTTATTTTGAAAAGAGTCGTTTTGAAAGAACCGTCATTTCGAAACAGCATGTCCCAACAGTGTTATTTCGAAACAACTCGTTTTGAAATAACCATCATTTCGAAATGGAAGGGGTTTAAGCTGTTTCGAAATGACGGCTCTTGTTTTGAAAAGATGGAGCCCGTTGTTTCGAAACAAGAGTACATCGTGTGGACATGCCGGTTCTTATTTCGAAACAACCTCTGTTGTTTCAAAATAAGAACCCTGTGTGGACATACCCTAAGGAAACCCAAGAGAAAGAGAGGTTCCTGAAATGAATATTTGCTCTTGATCTTTTTCTTGCATGCATTTTCATTGAAAAATCCCACACTGGTAAAAGAGAACATTTGTCACATCTATTCTGCACCATGTGTTACATACAGTACAGTAGAACTTCATTTAAAAACACCTCAGGAATAGAGGTTGTTGGCAACTGTGGAACATTCGTAACTCTGAACAAAGCATTATGGTGGTTCCTTCAAAAGTTTACAATGAAACATTGACTAGGTACAGCTTTGAAACTGTACTACACAGAAGCAAAATGGTGCTTTCCTTTTATTATTTTAGCAATTTACATTTAACAGTACTGTATTGTACTTGGTTTCAGGGGTTTTTGTCTCTGCTGCTGCCTGATTGCGTACAATCCAAACGAGATGTGTGGTTAACTGGTCAGTTCACAATACTGGTGTTTTTAACTCTAAAGAATTACTGTAAATTTTAATGTGGCTTTATATTGTCCTTACTAAAGGAAGATTTCTCCAGAGAAAGGTTTTTCTATATCCATCCTGAAAGCCTTTTGATGCATAGCTTCCCTGATGAGGCATTATTAAGGCCCTTATCTATTTGGTCTCATTATCTTGGCATTTGAGCACTAGAAAGTTAAATAGACAACTTCCTTGCATTACTATGATCTCCCAAGTCTATGGGAAGTTTGAAGCCCCCCCACTCCTTAAATAACTTTTTTTTTTCTTTCTACAGTCTTTTAATTCCTTCTCCTTGCCACACTCGACAAATTTCCGTGGTGAGTGTGTGTGTTTGTGAGTCAGGTGTAATTGTGCTTTGTTTTTGTTTTTTGTGTGTTTTTATTACATATGTCTGCATTGTTTTACTATGATTCTTGCGTTGTTTCCTGGGTGTTCTGGCAAGGGGAAGCTTTGGTAATACAATTATTATAATTTTTATTACAAAATAAAGTCTGAAACTAGCAAAAGTGGCCAAGTTTGAATGGAAATACATTGATTTGATGGTTGGGATATTTGTCAGTGCTTGTGAAAATAAAATAATAATGGGAAAATAATAGATTACTAAGCATTTTCTACTGTTAGAAAGTACATAAGATATCAAGGAAAATAGAAAAGAGGAAAATGAGACACTAAAGTGGAAGTGCTCCAACTAATTTTACAAATTGGAACTGTTTGCTATAACACATCACTACGTGCCACAGAAGATACGTTGGAACCCATCACTGATCATTCAACCTTCTAATTTGTTTATTTCCAAAGGGGCAGCTGTGTAGTCTAGTTCAGCAAAAGAAGCAAGGAGTCTTGTGGCACTTAAAGACTAACAAATTTACTTATCACATGAGCTTTCATGGTAGAAAATCCCACTTTGTCAGATGCTTTGAAGCTGAAGTGGGATTTTCTCCTACAAAGGCTCATGCAATAAATAAATCTGTTAGTCTTTAACTGCCAAAGAACTCCTTGCTTAACTTGTTTATGCTATCTTTAACATTCCCATTAGTGTACTATCTGGGTGCTGTGCCATAAGTAACTTTCAAACAAAATTTGGATGAGAAAAAATAGATGCAAAAGAATTGACAGGGAGGCACAGATGTGGCTCGACAGATTAGAGGATAGAAAATCTGGAGTATTTGTTAAACTATTTGGACACTGGTAATTTCTTCTTAGAGTCAAATCCTACCCTTGGTACTCTGCAGCATGGAATTTGCTCTGATTTGTGCAGGAAAATTCTACAACTTTTGTGCCATTTGAGCAACTCAGAAAGGAGCAGAGCCATACAGAAAATCTGTCCCAGTAAATCTAATTGCCGACTGTTGGTGTTTAACAAAAATTTAGCATATTAGTTGGTGGAATAAGAAGTTAGTCTATCTTGCCAGCTTCCTTACTTATATTTGCAGCAGACTACATGGTAATAGAGAACCACAAAAGAAAGGAAAAATGGGAATACTTTAGAATAGTTTAATCAAGGCGGAAGGTGTAAATTAAGCAGCACACTCCTGTTCAGTGCATTCCAAAGCTACAGAGCTGGAGGCTGCTGACAATCATAATGGACTAAATATCAATCAAAACATGGAAAACGAGAATTTGGAAAACAGAAGTAAGTGATGAAAGCAAATGAGATCTTTGGTGAAGCTGAAATAAAGAGGTTATGTCTACGCACAAAGTTTTATTTTGAAATAAGTCATTTCGAAATGATGTATTTCAAAATAAAACCCTTATTTCAAAATAACTTATTTCAAAATAAGGGAAAGCCTGCCATCAAAACGGCTGTTATTTCGAAATGGTTATTTTGAAATAAGGTCATTGGGACATGTTGTTTCAAAACCGTTGTTTTGAAACAATGGTGTTGTTTTGAAACAACATGTCCAAACAGCCTTATTTCAAAATAACCATTTCAAAATAACAGCTGTTTCAAAACTATCGTGGTTTAAGCTGTTTCAAAATGACGGTTCTTATTTCGAAATGACGGATCCCGTCATTTTGAAATAAGAAAATGTCATGTGGACCTAATCTCTTTTATTTTGAAATAACCAGTGTTATTTTGAAATAAAAGAGATGTATAGACATACCCAGAGATACAGCAGAAAGACACATAGAGGACAGCAGTTATATAACAATCTTCTCCATGGCTATGTTCACACACAGGGGGTTATTTCAATACAAGTTGTTTCGATACAAGTTGTATCGAAATAACGCCTTATTTTGAAATAAGTTAATTCGAATTAACAGTTTGTTAATTTGAATTAAGGAAAAAAGCTCAAAGCGAAATAGCATGTTCAGACAACAGATATTTCGAAATGAGTCACTGTGGTTTCGAAACAACATGTTCAGATGGCATTGTTTCGAAACAATTGTTTCAAAACAACAGTGTTTTGGCCCCACATCGGGTTTAAGTTGTTTCAAAACAATGCCATTGTTTTGAAACAACGGAACCTGTTGTTTCGAAACAACGGTGTGTCGTGTGAACCTGGCCTTTCTTATTTCGAAACAACTTCTGTTGTTTCGAAATAAGACTGCTGTGTGATCACACCCTATGTTACACAATTTGGAACTGTGATAAGTGACTGCAATTTGCAAAAAGTTCCTGTGTTTCACAGCAGTTTAGGAAAATGAAGTCCCAAACAACTATCCAGCATAGGCTCTATCAAAGTCACAGGGTAGCGGTTGAATCATCAAGAGGAAACGGCTTAAGGAGAGTGGGAGACTAGGTGTCCTCAGGAATGACAAATCTCACCTTTACTAAGCAGCCTTGAACTGTATTACCATAGGGTACATTACAGTCAACATGAGGCAAAAAACTAAGCTATGACACAACACTCTCTAAGCTCTAAAAATGTGCAATAAAGTTTTAAGAGGCTGTACTGACATTTTGCCAGTATGTACACTGAATATTAAACAACTGCCCAAATTTCCCACTGCCACTGACTATGAAGAGAACTTCCTCCTCTGATGTATGTCACTCAGATATACACAACTATGTAACAGAAAAGAAATACTGTCATTCTGCACACTGCCTCTTTAACATTAGCCTTCCTGTATGCCGTAGGACTGCCTAAGAAGCACCTGCCATTGTGTTTCAATCCACATGCAGTAATGTTACAAAATTATTCACTGATTTTGCTCTCTCCCATAACTCTATATTTGTTCTTCATTTCTTTGTTGTCTTCCTTACTATAAAACAAAAGCCATCTTGACTGAAAGATAGATGTTTGCTTATTTGTATATTGAACAGCCAACAGTCATGACTTAAAAAAAAAATCAAGCAGTGCTGCTTTGCAAATTTATTTCTAAGTGGCAAAAGAAGAAACTAAATAACATGCACACAACCTATGTAGATTGTAGATAGGGAGTATATACACATGTGGTGTGTCTACACTTACAATTTAATTTGAATTAATGAGGATTAATTCAAATTAAATTAATGCACGGCTATGCTGGCTTTCATTAATTTGAACTAAGGAATTCCTTAGTTCAAATTAATGAAAGCTTACTTTGAATTTATAAAACCTAGCTTAACTTCAAAGTAAGGGTTAATTTGAAGTTATTAGTTTAAATTAACCCAATGTAGCTGTGTTAATCTGAATTAACACTTTTTGACCTTCTTCCTCCCAGGGTGCCTTCCTCTTTCTATATATTGGGTGGGGGCATTGCCTTTCTTGGGGGCCATCTTGCCACACCTCCCGTAGTCTCCTCTCCTAATTTGAACTAGGAAATTCTGTCCATGGACATGCTAGTTCCAACTGGGTTTCTAGTGTGGCCATGTTAGTTCAAATTAAAATAATTCAAACTAATCCTTATTAATTTGAATTAATTAGTTTGGATTAAGTTAATCTGAACTAACTTTGTAAGTGTAGACATAGCCATAGGTAGGAGGAGCCCTGAAGAATAAGACTGCAGATCAAGTTGCATCAAAATCAGAAAATGTCAACAGTTTGCAACTCTTGCTCCCATCTAAAAATTCCAAAGTATTTATAAACAACTTTAGTTAAGTCTAACACCTCATGAAGTACCATAAGTAAATATTCTCATTACACTGAAAAAAGTTCACAAGAAATTAAAAAAAGGATGATTCAGTAATTCCTATACCATCTTCTCAGAGGGCACTATGAATGTGCAGAATGATGGAAGTCTAGACCAATGTTAAACAATCAGAGCACATACACACATTTATGTATTTTGGTCAGTTGCTGTGACTTACTTGAAAGCTATTAGCATTTATAGAGCAGTGTATAGCTTCACAGTGCTATGCAAATATTAACTAATTAAACTAAATATTTCCCAATATATAATTTATTTATCTTCCCAGAGCCATATCCAGTAACAGAGTTTTAAAGACTAATTTCAGCATTATACTTTGAAATTTATTGACATAAGAAAGGTGTGTCTTCTGTTGAAGATAATGTACAATTGAATGTAATATCTGCATTATATTGACTTTTTGTGCCTTGATTTCCCTTTCATGTTTACACCAGTGTAACTCCACCACTTCATTGGAGCTACTCCAGATTTACACTGGTGTAAGTGATAGCCAAATCTGGCAAGGTTTTTTTAATGAACATCAAAATATATATATTTTTAAGGAAGATATTAATCTTGGCTTTTGTCCCTTTTTTAGCTTGTGAAGCTAAATAAACACTTAGGGTATGCCTATATTGATGATGGCAAATTCGGGTTTGATTGAGCAGCCTGTGTAGATGTGCTTAGTCGATCTCCAGCTCGATGCTATAATTCCAGCCCTGTAACTGGAGAAATGCTAAATCAATCAGGCAGCATTTCTGGTTGACTTAGCACAGAGTGCATGGTGAGGTAAGTGGCAGCTAGTAAGATGAGGGAAAAGTGCTGTGAGTGTGGACTAGGACTTAGATTCTGTAGGAAAATATTGTGATCCCAAAGTTGAGACCTGTTGCATTTATATTTTTGTATCACCGAAGCTAAAACTGGGTTAGGAAGTGACTGAATGCTGGTGTTTTACTATGGCTGGTGGGCCATGCCAGAGCTGTAACTACATCAGGGTGAGTGGAGCTTTGCTGCAGGCATGCCGGAGTGGCTCCACTGAGCTGCTCCATTAAAGGCATTGCTCTGCGCCACTCGCCCCAGGCACCGGCTATTGTAAGGGGCACGTTCCAATTGGAACACATCATGGGTATGGAATTCTTTAGTTAAGGCTATGGTCCAAGCCCATAAATCTTCACTTATATGAATAGGTTGTACTCATGTGCGGAATTGTATTGACATCATGGAACTTCTCAACTGAGCAAAGGCTTTTAAGATCAAGCTCAAATCTCCAGTCTTCATTTTTGAGGAGCAAGTAAAGCAACATGACCAGCTGGAAGGCCAGGGAACACTATCCTCTTTTTTTCAGTAGCTTCATGGTGTCATTTTACATTTCACTGTTTTTCTACTGATGCTTGCTTGGAATGGAGGAAGCTCACAGAAGGACAATATTGCAAATCAAAATCCTGAGAGAAAGGAAAGAGTCATGGCTCTCAATGGGCCTGATTCTGCATTCCCTGAAAACTCCAATTTTCCATTCACTTCAGTGATTATTTTAGATGCAAAAAGAATGCAGGACAAAGCCCAATGGTTGCGAAAGTCTGGCCATATGTGTGTGGTTTTATCTTGCAAATAATCCTAACACTATAATTGGGTAATTCTAAATATAAGAAATCATTCTGGCTATTAAACTGAGAAATAGTCCTGAATGGTGTCTCTGTACATCTATATATGCTGATTTCTAGAGCAAACGGAAAATCAGAGAGCCAGAAACAGAATTCTAATCTCTTCCCTTCTGACCTTTTCTTTACCTTTTAAAGTTTAGGCTGTGGATTTAGCACAGACAGAGCGAAGCAGATGTTTTTAATGCTTCAGATTTTCCTGAAAATGTTGATCTTGCTAGTTTTCTACTTTAAAATTTTATAACTAAATCTAATGATAATTTGCATCTTTATATGCTCATAGGAAGCCAGACTACTTAGCTAATAGCACACTTGAAGTGCAGTTTTCTGTAAAACAAAACAAACCATGGGATGATTTATAAATAGCACAAAAACTAGGAGATTACTTCTTAGGCTATTTGTTAAATTGTAAAAGTACAATAAATAAAAGTGAACAGGAATTACATATATTCTTTAAAATTCACCCAAGTACATTGAGAAATAAAATGATTACCTCACCAAGGCAATTATTAATTGAAACAGAGCACCAGTCAGCTTTCATGATTGTATAATCTTTGGGAATATTGGTGCATGATGCAAATAGAATATATCATCCTAGATCAGATAACTTTTTTTGGACTAAATTTTAGTTTTAGTTACACTGGCATATATCTAAAGAATATCCAGTGTAGTCAGGAAGTTCTGTTCTCAATTTATACTATTGTAGGTGAGATAAGTGTGTGGGTCTAGGTATTTATCCATTAATAGCTGTTGGCAGTTTGGGGACCTATCGACATGGTTCATCCCTATTTCTGTTGTTTGTTTTAAATATGACATTTTATAGTGTACATGGGGAAATATCTACTATTACAGAACTGATATGGAAAAATTGGTCCTTAATCGCTGTTACATGTAATGTTCCATAATTAGTTAGGCTTACCCCGCAAAAGCTCTTTGTGCTTGAGATAGGATGGGGAAACTTTCTTATTATTGCCACACACACACACACAAGAACTGCCCCCCACCCCCTCCAGGGACTTGTGTCACCACCCTGTTAATCATTACTGTAGCAGACCTGTATTCTTTGAGATCTCTGACCTGTTTTGCAGCCCTGAAGGGTTTATTGCAGTCAGTGCAGCCTTGGCTGGTGTTTGGATTGCGTGCTGATAGACAGCTGATTGGCTGTAGTTCAGAACTCCATGATATGGAATATGGACTGCTAGTTTGTATTCCTCCAAACTTTTAGGAAACTGGTGAAACTCCTTTCTGGTAACCAACTAGGAGTGGGTAACTCAAGGGAACCTGGGTCAGTAAGAAGAAATCTTCTGAATTTGTCTTCTGTAATAATACAATTAAATGGAAACTGTTGGCACGCACATAAATTCAGAGATGAAGAGCATTCAGTTGTGGTGATATGGTGCAGAGAATGTATGTTTCACACATTAATGGCCTAAAGCAACATATGAAGCCTTATGTGCACAGCAGAATTGTGTATGGCACTGCTCTGCATATATGTAGGTCAGAATTCATCCTCATCCTCAGTGCTCCTCCTTCCTCCTCATTAAAGTGGATAGGAATTGGACAACTGATTCATACATAGAACGGAACTCAAATTCCATCTGAATATAAGTGAAATATGACCCAGGCAAAACAGCAGTTTTGTCTTTTCATTTGTTCAGAAAACTATAGCAGGCCTCACAGTGGTAGGTCGCATAGGTCTTGCAGGCCACAAACAGTAAGAGACTTCCAGGGCTCTTATCTCCCTCTGTTTGGATCTTGCAGTCTCCAGGGATACAGGAGACTGTTCTGGAAGCTCTCTGGTAGTCTAGAAGGGTCTTGCAGACTTATATTTCAGTGCTTTCCAGCCCTTATCCAACTGAACTGCAAAATAATTTATCCTAAGCAGAAACCCTTCCCAACTATGCTGTTTGATCATTCCAACCAAAATCTAGCTTGCTAACTCAAGTTGAAGGATGGTGTGTCTGGCGGGTGACTGTCTAGGCAGGCATTGACTTCAACTCCCATGAAGTCTCTCATGAAGGTTGCTATATAGTGGCAACAAATGTTAAAGGACATGACAGAAGTTGAGTAAATGAAAAAATATCATGAGTAGTGTCTAGTATAGCTCCCTGGGCTACTGAAGTGGGTGATCTTATAGACGTTTAAAAAATCTCCTCTGCAATACTTTCCAATATGAGTATTAATGGAGAAGATAGCTCTTTTTTTCCCCTCAAGCCATTGGTGAGAACTTCTGAGAACCATCTTCTTCTCTACAGCCCCTAAAAATGGGGACTGGACCATTGTTCCCTCTAAGCTGTGCGTGTGTGCGTGTGCTCACAGGTCATGAAACCTGTGCACACAACAAAATAAAGTGCACACAAAAAAATTCAATAGTGCTAATATTGGTGCTCACAAAGAAATGTTTTTGTGCACACAAAGAAATTGTGTGTGCACACAGTTTACAACTAATTAGAGGGAACATTGGACTGGACTCTATGAGGATGAACACTCTATATATGAGAATCCTTCTCATTTTTAAAATGAACTTACAGAGATTTCAAAATCAGAATGGACCATTGTGACCATCAGGTTTGATATCCTGAATATCTCTGCCCATATATGTCATCACACGATTCATCAGTGTTCAGTTCACTTCGGGCAATTTATATTGTTATATCTGGAAAGCTGGTATTGTGGCTTCAATCCAAGGAAAGGGATTCAGAGGTTGCCTCCCAGCTGTAAGTGTCTTCAGGCTCCAATGAGTTATGACAGTAGTATCAGACATGATGACCTACAATACAAGTAACAAAGGGTGGTCGTGGACTCCTACTCAATACTATCAGTATGGCCTGATGTGGTATCGACCCAGTTTAGTAAAACGTAGACTATGCTGACTTAAGACTTTTCTCAGAGCATGAAGACCTCAAAACCCATGCCCATTGGGGGATTCATGGACAGCACAAATAAATTGAAGGCTGCATAGTAACACTCCACCCAACTCTAGCATACAGAATGATTTGGATGACCTTGTAAAGTGGAGCATTAGAAATAGGATGAGATTCAACAATGGGAAGTGCAAGGTCATGCACTTAGGGACAAATAACAGGAATTTTTCTTATAAGTTGGGAATGCATCAGCTGGAAGTGATGGTGGGGGGGGGGGGGGAGAAGGGCCTGGGCATACTGGTGGATCACAGAATGACAATGAGTAGCCAACGCGATGTGGCAGTGGAAAAAGCTAATGCGGTCCTGGGGTGCATCAGAAGAGGTATTTCCAGTAGAGATAGGGAGGTGTTAGTACCGTTATGCAAGGTGCTGATGTGACCTCACTTGGAATATTGTGTACAGTTCTGGTCACCCATATTTAAGAAAGATGAAGTAAAATTGGAACAGGTGCAAAGAAGGGCCACAAGGATGATTCGTGGAATGGAAAATCTTTCCTACGAGAGACGACTTAAAGAGCTTGGTTTGTTTAGTCTGACCAAAAGAAGGCTTGAGAGGAGATATGATTGCTCTGTATAAATACATTAGAGGGATAAATACAAGGGAGGGAGAGGAATTATTTGAATACAGTGCCAATGTGGACACAAGAACAAATGGATACAAACTGTCCTTCAGAAAATTTAGGCTTGAAATTAGATGCAGATTCCTAACCCTCAGAGGAGTAAAGTTCTGGAATAGTCTACCAAGGGAAGAGGTGGGGGCAAAAACCTTAGGTGCCTTTAAAACTGAGCATGATAAGTTTATGGAGGGAATGATATGATGGACACTGTAACTTGGCCATTGGCTGTCTTTTACTACTGGTGAGGGGTATGATAGTGACCTGGGAAGGGGCATTAGATGGAGTGGGTTCTGAGTTATTACAGAGAAGTTCTTCCTGACCAGGCTGTTGTGGACTTGCCCTCATGCTCAGGGTTTAACTGATTGCCATATTTGGGGTCGGGAAGGAATTTTCCCCCAGGGCAGATTGGCTTGGGCGCTGGGGGCTTTTTGCCTTCCTTTGTAGCATTGGGCATGGCTCACTTGCTTGTTGATTCTTTGTATTAAAGTCTTTAAATCATGATTTGAGGATTTTAATAGCTCAGTTATGGGTTTGAGGTTCATTGTAGGAATGGGTCGGTGAGGTTTATGGCCTGCAGTGTGCGGGAGGTCAGACTAGATGATCATATTGGTGCCTTCTGACCTTAGTGTCTATGAGTCTAGTTGACTCTATTCAATAACAGCTGTTTGATGGACTTTTTCCACAGTCATTCACCTGTCAGTCAATGAGCAAAAATGGAAGATATAGGCACTTTTAAATCTGTGTAGATTAACCCTCAAGCTCCTGCACATGCTGCCAAAACCCTGTGCTATTATGCGATGCCAACTCCAGCCCAAATGGCTATACTCACAACTAGCAACCGGAAGCCCAAGAATTCCGACTAGTGATTGTGTTAGCAAAGACTTTCCTGGTACCTTCCTGAAGGTAGGTATTCCAAGTGTCTCCATGATATACTCAAGTTTAGGCATTGAAGATGCCTCCAGTTACAATGGGACACTTAGATAACAGATATAGCAAGTGAGATGCTGGCCCCATTTAGGTCAATGGGAGTTTTTCTACTGATTTCAATGTCCCCAGGATTTTACCCACTGAGTGAGCAGGGACCTCATCCAACTCAAGTTCTTGTCTCACTCACTGGTCCCTCTAAGCTGTGTGCATGTGCACACACACACAAGCCATGAAACCCATGCACACAACAAAATAAAGTGTGCACAAAAAAAATCAATAGTGCTAATATTGGTGCTCACAAAGAAATTTTTTTGTGCACACAAAAATTTTTTTGCACACACAGCCTACAAAGAATTAGAGGGACCATTGGTCTCACTTAAATATTTCAATCATTAATTCTGATTCCTCTAGGCTGATCAGACCATGGGCCTGGGGGACTGGTAGAGGAACAGTTAACATCTGTACATCTGAAAGAATACAGGAGGGCATAGGGAATAAAATGTAGACTCCAGTGATGTCAGTGGCAAATCTTCCATTGACCTCAATAGAGGAAGCATCTAACCCAAGGAGTTAGATCTTTGTTTCTAAGTACCTAGCTCATTGCAGTGAAGTGTGAGGTACACCAGCATCTATACCATCAAAATTCAGAAATGAGAATTTTTGTGCATAAATGGATTTTGTAGAGGTTCAGCACCTACACGCTGGTAGTGTTTAGATGCTTCACTGCATCGGGTAGTCAGATTTTTATGAAAATGTCATAATTCTGCCTGGTGTGAAATGGCAAAACAAACTGACAAAAAAAAAAAACCCTTGTACATTTCTGTGTAAACATTTTCACACATTTCATCCAGCTGTGTCTATTTTACACTCTCATTTAAAGTGCTGTGGATGAATCACTTGGTGCTCATTTATCCTTGAACTTCTTTCAGAATTAGTCAGGAGTTTGCAGTAAGCAATTTTCACTCATTAGGGCTAATGCGCTTAATTATCCTGCATCTTCAGTTCCTCCACCACTTTTCTGTTATGTAATCATCCTCCATACACAAGGGGCTTATTTCTCTATAAATCATGTTAGTAAATAAAACATTAATTATCCATATATCACCAGAAAAAAGAGGAGTAAACTAATTTTAATTACTGATTTTAAAAAGCTGAAACATTTTTAAAAAACGAAGGGCCAGATTCCAAATATCCTCCTAATTTGATGCATGGACTATGTCTACTTCAGAAGGCTTAGTTCAGACTTTCTTAGTCCAAACTAAGCAGTTCCTGCTTAGTTCAAACAAACTGTGGGTTATTTTGGACTAATTGTGGCTTTTTAGTTTGAACTAGCCACGCTGACTGGTCCGAAGTAACTTTTTAGTTTGAACTAAAAAGTTAGTTCAAACTAGGAAGCATGGTTAGTTCGAACTAACCGCTTATTTGGAACTTTAAGTTCGAACTAAGACATCTACTTTGCACTAGTTCAAACTGAAGTTCGAACTAAGAGCTAAGTTTGAACTAACTGTTCAGACTAACTAGTTTGAACTAAGCTTTGCTTAGCTTGAACTAAAAATTTCTAAGTTTGAACTAGGCAAAGCCTAGTGTAGAGCCGGACTAAATTAGTCTGGATTAAGTTTGGTTAGTTCAAGCTAATTGGCTAGTGTAGGCATAGCCAGAGAGGAACCAGCCACAGCTGTTACTTGTAACATGTCCACACCCATCCTCAATATTACTAAGAATTTATTTTTATTGTCTTTAATGACTTGACACAAAATTAAACTAAAAAGATAAACGAAGTGCAATTAGACAAGGGAACAGATAAATGATGCATCAGTCAGAATAGTATAACTACCTTATCTTACAGAGCTTACACAGTAAAATCAAGGCACATCTACAGATACTTATGTATTTATACTAACTTACTCATTCAGCCCATGTAACTAATCACAATTCTTCACTATGGTAAAAATGACACTTAAAGATGTTAAGCTGGCTTATCATGGGTTTAATGGCATAAGGGCTAATTCTTATTAGCATATAGTATTGCTACAGGTAATTCACTAGATCAGTGGTTCCCAACATTTTCTATGCCATGGCACACCTTGCTACCTTTAATTAATTTGAGGCACACCACCATATAGTTTCCAAATGAACTTATGAATATTCATGAGCCAATGAGCCAATCCAGAGCTCTTTGAGTAGCTTTTCAAAAATTTTGTTGCACACCTACTCAGACCTCACAGCGCACCTGTGTGCCATGGCACACTGGTTGGGAAACACTGCACTACATCATCATGTCTCAGAAGGCTGAATTCAGCATAAGATTGATGTGGGGATGGAGCCATATGCTCTTCAGAGTTTATTTGTTGTCAGCAGCTCACAGATCCCTAGGAATGTTTTAGCAACTAGCTATTGTTGTGGCATAAGCATACTCTAGCTCCATTGTTCTCAACCTTTTGCAGGCTGTGACCCTGCACAGGACACACCAGCCAAGCCCACCCACCCCTTGGCCAAATCCAGCCATCTCCCTGGCTCTCCGTGACACACTTACTGCTGTGTGTGTGACACAGTAATGTGTCCTGATACTGCAGTTGAGAACTGCTGCCCTAGCTACACCACATTTTCCTCAAACAGACCCATAACATCAGGGGGGGAAAAGGGGTGGTACAGGACCTATTACAACTGCTCTACAGCATCCCAAGGTTCTCCAGGACAAGGAGCCAGCTAAGCTTGCTTTGCACTGGCTGAGCAATTCAAAGCAGCTGGACCCAAGCTGGGTTTCTAAAGCAGTGATTTCAATGTTAATCCTGTTGTGACTCAGATCTTCAATTTTACTCCATTGCAAAATTCTGCTAGTAACATACGAAGGACGGAAACCTTCTGCATCATGAAACTCACAGAATAGGGCTTCTGAGAACCAAACTGTCGAGACTTTAAGACATCTGTTTTACTTGCACCCAAACTGTCTCAGGAATGATTGTTCTCAGAAGCAGTAGCTGTTTTCTCTGAGCCTTTCTAGGATTTGATCCGTGTTGCAATATAGGAAACCTTTTGATCACTAAACAATTTTTCATTTTTTTCCCTGGGACTGGCTCATGAACCTTTCATGATCGACAGGAGCAAGGGGGCCAATATCCAAATGGCATATCAGAGATGACAGTTCAGGGCCATGCAGGGCTGGCACAAGGTTTCTGGGCACCATAGGTGATGGGGGATTTTGGCACCCCAAGCGATGGGGGATTTTGGTGCCCCCCCCCCCTGCTGTGGGTGCCCCTCCACCCTGCCCAGGGGTGCCGGCCCTGGCCGGTGATCTGGATCTGGCTGCGGATGGGGAGTGGCACTGTTGCTGTGGGAATGCGACTGTGGGTGGGGATCCGCACTGCTGGCAGGGAGTCTGTTGGCACCCCCTAATTTTTGGCACCCCAGGTGACTGTCTAGGTTGCCTCTATGGGTAGACCAGCCCTGGGGCCATGCCATGAAGGGCCTGACAAGCAAAGATTTCATAACTAGTTCATGTTTGATGCAGTGATTGCAGAGGAACCAGTGGAGGAATGCAAAAAGAGGGGTGATGTTGCTGAAGCAATGATTGAGAAAATTATTTTTGCAGTTCTTACAAGGCAGGGGTTGTGGTAATCAAGATGCAAGATGAGGGGAATCTGGATGAAAGATTTAATTGTGCGGATGGACAGGAAAGGTGATATATTTAGTGATGTGGTAAAGGAAAAAGCCTCAAGATTTAGACATGGTCAGGATGTGAAGATCTGGAGAAAAAGCTGAGGCAAAGATAATGCCTAGATTATGGGTCTGGCAACAGGCAGGATGGTTATGTTTATCCATGGTGACTAAGAAAGGAAAAGGTTTGGAGAAGCTGAAAGATTAGGCTGTGTTTTGACCATATTGAGATTAAGCTATCTGTGTAGTAGACTCTGAAGAAAGCACTGAAAGAGACCCTTAATGAGGGTTATAAAACTCTGAGGTATTTGAAACAGAGGGTTAATTTCACATTCCAGCACAGAATTGTACAAATTCCTTCTTCAAAATACAAATTCCTTCTTCAGAAAACCCTACAATACTCATGCTTCAACTCTTGGTAGGATTATCTAGTGCTTTGCTTTCCTGGGCAGTAATGTGTCACATCACCTTTAACTAACATACTGACAAAAGGATTAATAAATACTCTCTTTTACTTCCATAGCTACCAGTTCCTTGAATTTTGTTCATGCATTTAAAATCAGATGCCATGTTTCTTCTCAGAATTGATGCCTTTGATGATAATGAATCTGCTTTAGCATTCAATTTCTCCAGTGTGAGGCCACTGAGCGCAACAGAATTATGCCATCAGAAAATAATCAGTCAGGCAGTGTTAAATTAAGTTTCCCATCAACCCCTGGAAGCTAGGTAAACCTAATTATCATTAATACCAATATGGGGTACCAGATGCAGGAGCCAAGGAAGGGTCTTGTCCTCTATGCTGTTATTTAACAAGTAGGTGGCAAAGCTGGGAAGCAAACCCAAGTTTCTTGCCTCTCCATTCTGTGCTTTAAGCCTTAGACCAGGTTCATTTTTATGCAACTAATAATAATAATAATAATAATAATAATAATAATAATAATAATAATA
>ML681992.1:25853534-26016995 GCA_007922195.1 Podocnemis expansa
TAATAATAATAATAATAATAATAATAATAATAATAATAATAATAATAATACATTAATAAACCCTCACAAAATTAAATTTAAAAATAAAACACAAATAAAACATTACCCTGTACTAAGTTCAATTTCTTATGTATTCTAGACACAGTTCTACAGTCTTGTCTGTTTAATGACAGCTAATTACTTTCTCTTTGTTTGCAGTTAGATTTTTATTGAATTTATCTTCCCTCCACCCACTTCTCTCTGGCATCAGATTCATGCAGTGAAATTGGAAAGGTAAGTGCTGAATGCAGGTGCATTCCAAGCAAATTCAGTCATCTCTGAGGTTGGTGAAAACTCTTTGCTTGCAAATTTTATGGCAGTGTGAAATTGATGGCTTGTGTTTGCTATTTAAATAGAGGAACCTTGGAGTTATAGGAAGATCCTTTTCTGAGAAGCTGCTGACTCCTGAAATCTAGCATCCTGTTCCTTATCAGGACTGTTTATTACAGGTTTCATAAATGTTTTATGAGACTCTGGTGATTGCATTGTGGAGTAGGGGTGGCCAGCAGCTGCCTCCAACTTTCCTGCATTATTGACAAAGGATCAAAGAACTGATTTACCACCCAGATAAGATTTGATGGATAAGAATCCTGCTCTGACTTTTTGCCTGTTTCCTGGGCTCACAAACACATTGCAGAACTTATTGACAGAGTAATTCTCCATTGGGCTAATTCCTGAAATCCTTATCTGGGCAAAGCTTCCATCGACTTCACCATCTGTTCTTAGGCCTATTGGAGATTCCTTGGAAAGGATCATGTAGCTTGGGACTGGTTTGTCTTTGGGAGTTGGAGGTGGTGTCTCCATGATAGAAAGCCCCCTTTAAAACAGGTCCCCAGGGCAAACACATGTTGTTGGGTCCTTGGTAGCATTAAAGTAATACTGCTAGGCAGAGGAAGCTGCCAGAGATGCTATAGACACATGACATCTCAAGGATTGGGGGCAGTATCTGATACCTAATCTGCAGGACGGCATGCTGTAGTTCCATTTCCCTACCCAAATAATTTAAGAAAATCCCCCTAAGGGAACTATCCCCCTTAGCCACTAGAAGAGGAAGGATGGGGGCAAGCCAGCTGAATCAAGACACCAGCCTACAGCCCTATAGTAATCGATGAATTAGTAACAGAAAGAAAACAAGACTGTGAGACAGGACTGTAGGATGTGTAAAGCACAACTTAAAGAGTGCTAACCCACCTCTGCTGTTGACTGTCAAGAGTTTCCTTGAGAAAGTTCCTTAACTTTTCTATGCTTTATTTTCTCCATCTGGGTAAAGCAGTGATTTTCATTTTACATGGTTGTTCTGGGAATTATTTCATTAACAGCTGACTAGAATTTTGAAATTCCCCAAGTGGAAGGGGCTGTTAGCCTGCCAAGCACTACTATTCAAACTTTGTTGATTTTATAGACATGGCATGATATCATACTCATCACATTTCATTGGTAGAAAGTATGCCTCACTAAAAAAATAGTTTCAGGAGCAGAATGATTCCTCCCCACAAGTTGCATTCTTATGTACATTAATAAGACTACTGATAGCTGAAAGCCATGCTCTTGTAGGAGTATAATTAATAAAGTCATGCGTGCAAAAAAGCCCCAGGCAGCAGAGAACTTAAAAACTGGATGGTAACAGTCAGCAAATCCTAATGATAGCTGAACTCAATGATATTCTAAAAAAAAATTGCTCCCAACCTTGCTTGTCACTTTTTCCATCACTGCATAGTAACTCGGATATTCCCACAGTGATGTTTGGGGTTATTGTGCATGCTGGTTATGTTCATCTGTGTTTTGGGGGGAGGGGGGTTGTGCTAGACTTGCGCTGATTAGTGTGGGTGGCAGTTGAGCCAAGTAATCCACCATGTACGCACTCTTCTACAGTCAGTGAAATTGTTGCATGTGAATTAACTATCAAGTGAGGTTGTGGTGAGTGAGTAAGTTATCTCTGATATCACAAGAGTCTAGAATTCTGGGCATGGCATAGATACCTGCCTGCCTTACAGTAGCTGTGCACCTCACAGGAGTAATTTGTAAACTCAGAATGGCTGAGAACTTAAAATATTTGTAGCAGACTGCAAAACAGAGTGATGATTTCACTTGGTGCTATTCTGAACAGTAAAAGCCTTGAGCCAGGTTTCACACCTACTCTGACGTTTTAGACTTCAGCTTGACGCAGAGTGATGGCCTATCTTATATAGCAACTGTATTTTGGAATTGGCTTCAAGAGAGTTTTGCCTCCAGAAAGTTTATTTCAAAACATTTAGGGTTGTTCATATCATTATCCCTAATCATGGTCTTGTGAAGTAAAAAATCAGAAAAGGTAGTAAAAACTCCGAGACTGAGAACGGTTAGACTATAGAATACCTACTAAGAGAAATGGTGAAACGCCTATTGTTCAGAGCATTTAATATTAAATTGCCCCAAAAGCACTAATATACAGCAATCTTAAAATGACAAGACAGTTTTCAGAAAAGTCAGCTTCATCAAGCCAACCTATCTTTGCTTCAAGCTCAGTTTGAAGTTACTGTGTTTTGTAGACAGGAGGTGAGACCCTCATTTTTTATATTTAATGGAACTAATTGAGCAAGCTTTAAAACTGCTCCAAGTATGAGCAATTGAAATTTACTTGAGGTACTAAATGTCCAATATTCTGCCCAATAAATGACTATAGTTAGTCTTGAAGTATCTACTTCCCTGAGAGTGACTGCCCATTTCACAGACCTTTGGACTGTCTTCAGTCATTAAAAATAAAATGGAAATAAAATCTTCAGGAAAAATGGTTAACTTTCTCTGTCCCTACTGACTATAATTAGACTTGGAATTATTATATTTTTATGAGTCAGTGTTGTTAAACATTAGTTTCACCATACACATGCTATTGATAATAATCAGAATTTACAGATTGTCAAAGCAAGAAAACTGCTGCATAAAACTAATTCAGATTTGATTGAAGCATATTTGCTTTGTATGTTTTAATATGTGATGTGGCCTGTGTTTTTATGGTTATAAGCCTTTAACGCTTTCAATATCAATGTTGACTGTCAAATTACAGTCTAACATCTCTCATTACCCAATTTTGTGCAAGTGTGAAAATTTAAATTGATTGGAAAAAAATTAAAATAAACTGGTTTTTATAATTTTGATAGAGAAGATAAGAATCAGAAGATCAAAGACTGAAATCTGCTAATCCTGGACATGCGCCTGCTTCCTTCACGTTTGAGCTTGTGGGAAAGGAAGGCTCCGTGGCTGTAAACTGTTCTATCAAATCAAACTGGTGGTATTTATAAGTGTAGGTAACTCTGTGAAGTGGTAGGTATGAGTCGGAGTAACTCCACTTAGGTCAGTGGAGTGATATGGGATAATAAAGAGACAAATCAGACCCGTGTTCGGCATGTGCAGTATAGCCATAAGAGAGAGGCATCCACAGCGCCATCACCCCCAGTGAGCATGGCTTTTTATAGCAAGCACAGCAAGGTGGGTCTGGATCTTTATCTCCTCTAAACTTGTTTTCTAAACATTATCAACTCTGATTGCTGTCCACAAATTTAAGTCCCAAATCTGAGAGTAATAGGCTTTTACAATGCTGTAAAAATGATATTAACTGGTTCTGGGATTGTCCAGACTACCGTTTACACCACGCTTTTATCAATATTGCCATAATTTGACACTTCTGAATGGAGGAGGATTGTAAAGCACTCGCAAACCCTGTAAAACATGTTAAATGGAGATTAGTCTTACTGCTTAGTTTAAGCCTAGTAAAAGATAATTAAATTGACTGATGTAGTTGTAAATCTCACTTTTATCAAATCCTCTCTCTCTTTGTCCTTATGATTTTACAGCATCATTAATGTTGTTGTGACAATATCATTAATCTACTCGCCTTGCTCTCAGAATACACAGAAACCAGAAGACATAAAAACAATCTTTTTTATTTTATTTTATTTTTTTACTGGTGTTTCTTAGTGGTTTAGATTCTAACACAAATGTGAGGATCTGTTCACACATTATGAGGTGTCATTATAAGCTGTGACTTAACTGAGAATACACTTGCACTGGTGGGTTGGTATTTCTGCTGATCTGAAGAAAATATATGGCTTATCAGGCATTCTTATTAGGCAAAAAATAAGAAATAATTCTTCACTGTCTGTGGTGCTCAGGGTTTGATCTTGCTCCCCACAACATCTGTTCAGCACCTCACAAGAGGATATTCCCCAGGAGCTTTGGCTCAAACCAATGAGATAATATTTACTGCTTGTTCAAGCAGGAGCCTGTCAGAGCTCACCCATAGACACGTTCACCTAATGCCTTAAGTATAGCCTTGGGCAAGTCCCTTTACCTCAGTTTTTCCACATTTAAAATCAGCTTAACATTCACCTGCCACAAAGGTGGGTGAACTGCTTTGAGACCTGTTAGTGACACATGCTCTGTAGGCACACAGTGTATTAGTATTATTTTAAGTGAAAATTTCCAAGGTAGCTGTGTTGAATCCTTAAACTGAGTTAAATCCCCTGTGGCATGACTTCAGGTAGATCAGACTCTGGTGACTGAAGAGTTCTTAACTCAGAGAAGTTACATAGAATAGGAAACATTTACCCCATGGATAGGGTATTGGATAATTCTTCATTTGGAGGATTTGATGCTTTCCTCAGAAACATCTGATTCTTAGTGTAAATGATGAATAATTGACTGGATTCAGCAATCCCATGTTCCTTTAAAAAAAAAAACAACAACAAAAAAAAACCCCGTAACAACTGAAATGCACCAGAAGCAGGAAACCTGTCATGTGGTCAGCTGGGCCACTGGATGATTGAAGCGCTAAAGGAGCACTCAAGGAAGACAAAGACTTCTTTGCAATGGTCTTCACTGAAGAGGATGTGGGAGATTTGAGGCATACTTTTGGTGACAAATCTGAGGAATTTTCCCAGATTGAGGTGTTGTTAAAGGAGAGTTACAACAAGTTGGTAAATGAAATAGTCAGAAGTCGCCAGGACCAGATGTTATTCACCCAAGAGTTCAGACAGGAAAACTGCAAAACTAATAACTGATGTGTAAACTATTGCTTAAATCAGTCTCTGTACCAGATGCCTGATGCCAGACAGCAAATGTAATACCACTTTTTAACAAAGACATCAGAAACCATCCTGACACTTACAGGCCAGTAAGCCTAACTTCATAACTGGGGAAATTATAGTAAATAACAAAATTAGCAGACATGTAAATGAACACAAGCTGTTGCGATTGAGGCTCTAAGCAGAATGCCCAATTTTGTGCAACTCTCAACAAAGTTGCAGGAATTGGCAATGCTGTACATGCACACTCCTTTTCAGGTGACTTGGGGGCAGCCGGGCCATCCCTGCTGGAGCAGGGCCGAGGACCAATTGGCCTATGGGTGCCCCCAGGCCTCCCCTCCCCACGCTCCCCATGCTGTGGGCCACCCCAGAGGCTGGGCTCCTTGCTGGGGGCAGGGCAGGCTATCCCAGAGGATGGGCTCGGTTCTCCCATCCTCCCCCCGGGCTGACTGGGCTCCACAGTCCTGCCCCACCCTGCCCCTTGCCTTTGGCTTGCTGCCAAAGGCAGTGGGGTGGGGGGAGCGAGCAGCACAGCAGTGGGAGGGGGACTGCATAATTGCAGGGCTTGGGATGGTCACTCCTCTTGCCCCCTCCCAAGGATGGCCCTGCTTGGGGGAATGGGTAAAGTCAGCCAGCTGGCAGCAAAACTTGTTTCTTTCATTTGCTGAGGGGTACACGTATGAGGGCCATACCCATATATCTTGTGGGAGAAAAAAAAAAGCACACATAGGTGTGATTTTCCCAGTAAGGGCACATGTATACAGCAGACACGTATGTATCCGAGCACTGTAGTGGTAGACGTTGATACACATCTGATTTTAGCATGGGAGTCAGTAACTAGCCGCTTTACTGGTTGTGGTGGCTTACTAAACAAAAAATAACCAGAGGGCCAACCCAACTTAATGGCCTGTCCCTTCTCAGCTCTCACTGTGTCTTGGCTGAAACCTGGGATGGAAGCTTATAGGGTGGCTTCTCTTCTTTTGCAGGTATCTCTCTGCCACCTCCATTGCACCTGTTTTCAGCCCTCACCCCAAATTATTAATTTTTTCTTTGCCACTGTATTTCTCCCTCTTTGTAATAATTTCTTACAGAGCAGCCTCCCTCAGCCAAACTTTACTTTTCTGAATCCTGCTATTATCCCAAACAGGGTTATTTACAACCCTAAGCTTTAGCCGGGACCGAGGGTCATGCACCTTAGATTGAGCTGGGGACATAGGACCACGTCACTCAGCTGTAGGTGGGGACAGAATCCCACTTCAGATAACAGAGTTATTCAGATAAATGAAGTTCAGATAACTAAACTGTCTGGCTCCGCCAAGGTCAGCTGGCTCAGCAGGGTGTTAGTCACTTCACCTTACCTGAGACCTAACCATAAGAGGCTTGACTGAGGCACTTTAATTTAGGACCAGTGCTAACAGCACTTTAGTTAAGTTACTGTAACTGAAGTCCTGCTGAAAAAACAATTATCAAGATGGTTTACAGGTTTCAGGCTGTCCCTTTAGAATTTTAGATAGGGGCTCTTCTATATTTAACTGAAGCCAAAGGGGCCAATCAGGTGTGCAAAAGGATGAACCCATTCTCTGTTTGGGACACATGTTGTATTAGCAATGCTTTGGAGTCCATAATCCAGAGCATAAGTTACAGTAAAGCATAAATATAGTGCTTTCATCTGTGGCAGCTACAACTTTGCTCCAACATTTCTTTTCTTAAATAAGGTCTAGCAGTTTGAAAGTCCAAAGATAAGAAGCATTTCTCAGTAAAATACATACAGAAGCATAAAGTTCATTCAAAGGGCATTCTTTCTAACAAGTGCTGCTTACCTTTTGAACTTTCAGATAGCTGGGATGAAGAAAACAGGGAGTTTCCTCTTAACTGTTTCAGAATGCCAGGGTGCAAGAGTCATCTCTGTACAGAGATCCAACCCATGGACTATGCACTATTTCACTTAAGCCCTGTTCTGCGATTTGCATGGTGCCTTGGCCCTCAGTAGAGTGGTGAATATCGTACCATTCACGTTAGAACACAATGGATGATTCCAAAAGGAGAGAGGGAAAGATCCACTACATATTGTTTAAAATTGTGTTGCTGGGCTTACATATATGGTATTCTGAAACCATACTAGATGCAGGACACTATGAAAAGTGGGACTAATATATAGCATTTCTGGGGCCTATATGCCTTGTATTTGTCACATAATGGCATTCACAATTAGTGTGCTGGCATAGATTTTGTCTGGTAAAGTGGTGGCTAACAAGAAAAGAACCTTCCTAAGAAATGTACAAAAACACTGCAATGAAAACTGATGCAGAGCACTGTGTGGCAAGATACCTGATAATCTGAAGAAGTCAAAGAGGCAGAATCCAGTAGATGTTCTCCTTTCTTAGTGCACAAAAGTCAGTCACCACTGATGGCTTAAGTATTTTGGTTTTGACCCTCTGCTGAATTGAGGGGTGGGGTCTGTCACGGCACTAGTTACAGTTCCCTGACTCTATGGCCAGTTCAGCCCTTGGGTGATGCCCATTGCTAGCAGAAACAGTACCCAAAGGACTGATTGAGAGCTATCTGGAAATTGCAGTGGGCTCCAGCTAGCTCCAGCAGCTCTGCTACCCCACTGCTGTCAGAAAAGGGGGTGGCACAGGAAATAACTGTGCCATTTTTGTATCCATTGGCGATAGAGAGCAAAAAGCCAGCAAATCTGGCCATTTTTCTTCAAAGGAGGCAGAGTCTGGCCCAGGATTTTTATGGATGCTGGCTCACGGAGTTCTAGTTTTCTGAGTCACAACTCAGGTTCTTGTAATTTAAAGTTTGCATGAATAAATAATCTGTAGCCTCTGATGATGCAGAGATATTGCACCCTATCTAAGCAAAATTATGAAGGTTTAAATCTTGCTGCAAACTCAAACCAGTTACATTCCAGCCATTTCTCTATTAATTAAAGGCCTGATCATGTACACACAAGAATAGCTTTACTCAGGGGAGTAGCTCGTTCTATGGAAATGGGTCTGTAGTCATTCACACATGCTTTGCAGGAGCTGGCCTTAAACTAATGTGTCAGATTATCTGGAAGTGTAAATATCATCATGTTTTGCTGAGTATTTTGTCTTTGCTGCTCTTCAATAAAATGTGCACCTTATTTGACTCAAATTATATTTTGTTCAGATTGTTTCCTAAAGATTACAATTTGAAAGACAATGTCAACAATTTTCACTCTTTAAATTAAGAGTAATAGGCTTTTATAGCACAATATAAAGATATCAGCTGGAAAAGCTATGGCCATCAATAGCTCTATTTTTTTCCTTTATCTATTGATATAGCTCTAATTTGACACTTCTGTAGAGAGGAAGCTTGTAAAGAGGCTGTCGACCCTATAAAGCAAGTTACATTTAGATTAGTCTTACAGCTCACTTAAAGCTCAGTAAAATGGTAATTAAATTTACTGATGTGGCTATAAAGCCACAAGTATCTGAAATTAGCTCCATTCCTCTTATGACTATACAACTTCATTAGTGTTTATATTTATATCCCAAGTTGAGACTGGCCTGCCTGCCGGGTAACTTTGTGTATGTAAACACAAGGGCCTACTGTACTACCATGTCCAGATAGAACAGTTTGGATGTACTTGTGTCATTTAGTTGTGTGAAATTCTGAATCACTGCTTCTTCTAGCAGCATTTGCAATTTAGTTTAAGGATGGCATGCCATATATTTATCCCACTTTTAGAAAATCAAGGTGCACATTTGACGCACCAGAAAGAGTAGCCCCTAGACTTCTTATATCCAAGCAGCACTCTACTTAATGTAGGCTGGCTTTGATTTCCGTTGTCATCAGGATTATCTACTTGAAAACTGATGTTAAAGATTTGGGTCCAGATTTTTGCTGTGTCCTTGCCCAAGTGCATGGACCTTCTTCACTCTCTTACAGCTGGAGTCCCTGCTCCCCATGTTCAAGCATATGAGGAACTGGGATTTTCCCCCATGAAAGCTCATGCAATAAATGATTTTGTTAGTCTTTAAAAGTACTAAGGCTCCTAGTTTGTTCTCTCCTAACAACCCCACAGCAGTATATAAACCAACCCAAAGAGGGGAAGAAGAACTCTCAGACTTCATGTGACAGAGAGATCCTGGAGACACATGGCATCCAGTGTTTCCCCATGGACAGGTTGACTCCACATGTGTCTACTGTGGGCTTGTGTCTACCAGGCAAGAATTACCTTTTTTTGATCTCTGTGCATTTGACTTCTGGTCTGAGAAGATGGAGCAATATACCACAGCTAGACATATGTACATTGACAAGTGACTTTGCTGAAAAGCTGTTATTGCAACAGTTAATGTTGGATTCTTTGGAGGAAATTTTATATCCACAGGACGTTGGGTCAGATGGTTTGCTAGACTAAATTTTTGAAAGACTGAAAATGCATCTAGACACAAAAAATGACAGTCATATTCATAAACAGAAGCACTTACAGACATGTTAAGGGCTGTGGGCAAAAGTCTGTGGCTAGTAAAAGTGGATTGGCTGCACCTGCTTGGCAAAGCAGTACTTATGACTGCTCCATATATTGGTTTGACAATTTTCTTGCACTGTACACATGGAAAACTTTAAGAAAAAATTTCCTGAAAATTTCTATATGGATCTGGTGATAAATCACACTCCTCATCCAGAACACATTCTAGCCAAGACCTTCAATGTGCTTTGCAACTGTTAGTTAATGTAGCTTCACAGAGTCCATATGCAGTACGTATAGCCAGGGTGTAGCTATGGGTGGGCCTGGGTGGGCATGTGCCCACCTGGTTGACCAGCAGGCCCACCCAACGCAGTGCTCGGCAGCAGCACAAGCTTGGCTGCCACAGCTGTGGACTCACCAGGAGTGGGTAGCTGTGGCTGCAAGTGGCAGCAGCCCCAAGTGGCAGCACTCTGGGCAGATGGGTGGGAGTGAACTGCTCTCTGGCCACAGCTCGCTCCAGCACTGGGCAGCCACTACAGCCCTGAAGCAGCAGGGATCAGGCTGCTTCTTCCCCTCTCTACACTCCAATTGCTAGGTGACTGGAACATCGGCAGGAAGCTTCCAGTCTCATGCCTGGTAGCAGGATGGGTCAGGTCCACCCTAGAGAGTCAGGAGCTTGGCCAAAAAACGGGAGCTGGCTAAGCCCCTGAAGTATAGTCACCATACCTTTACACATGTAGAAACAGAGGTACAGAGAGGTTAAGTGACTGCCTACTATGTTCTTTAGTCAACTAGAAGATCCTGTCTCCATATGCTGCTATCAAGAGTCAGAGCAGTGCACTTGGTAGTTTCCCTCACATCACTGTCTCCAGTTAAGGCACATATCATGAAGACTCACATTTCTTCAACAGTGACTTGAGTGGGTCATTTTACCTAATCTTTGCTAACTAATAGGGGGTGTGAACAAGCACTGGGAGCTAGACCCTCATTACATTACATTACATTACAGTTCAGTTCAACTTGATAGAGTTTAGAAGCTGAAATTCCGCAGATTGTTTTCAAATCTTGCAGAGACTGTTAAATGAGTGTGAGACAGGGAGTCGTTTGAAAGATGTGGTCCTAGTGGCACTGGCACTTAAGTCAGTAGTTTAGTGAAATGAGCATTTCTCAGCAGTTTTCCAGTCTACATGCAACTCCTGATTCAAAAGCAATTATATTTTGGCTTGCACAGCCTGTCTTGCTAAGAAGCATAAGGATCAGGAGTGGTTCAAGGTTATGTTTGCAGATACCAAAAGGAAAGAACTACACATAAAAGAAATCCACCGAAAGAGAGCAGAGTTCACTGCATATCAATATGTACATATGAAATAAAGCAGCCTCCATGTGCACTTTCCAGTGCATGCCACTCCTTCAGTGTCTTTCCCCATATAGTTTAAGTGCTTTGTCTAATTTGAATTTAAATGTTTATGATAATTAAATTATTTGGAAAAAGCAAGAGATAGTATTTGTTCATAGCTCTTTCTACACGTAAAACCCTGCCCTGAAATTAAACACTTAGGCTATGTTCACACATAAACTGTTATTTCGAAATAAGTTATTTGGAAATCAGTTATTTCGACATAAAACCCTTATTTTGAAATAAGTTAGTTCGACTTAAGAAAATTTTAATTCGAATTAAGGGAAAGCCTGCTATCAAAACGGCTGCTATGTCAAAATGGTTATTTCAAAATAAGGCCATTTGGACATGTTGTTTCAAAACAGGTGTTTTGAAACAATGGTGTTATTTTGAAACAACGTGTCCAAACACTGTTGTTTCCAAATAACCATTTCGAAACAACAGCTATTTCGATTTCAAGTGAGGTTTTACTGTTTCGAAATAACGGCCATTATTTCAAAACAACGGGTCCCGTTGTTTCAAAATAATGGAACGTCATGTGGGCATAAGAAATTTTATTTCGAACCAACAGCTGTTGTTTCGAAATAAAACTCTCGTCTGAACACAGCCTTAAAGTTAAATAACAGCGATGAAGAGGGACAGCACAGATCAATTCAGACAGAACTGAGCAGCTAGCAACTGTATGTTCTAAACATATAATTGAGTAAGTATCTGTGGTCATTAATGGATAAGATTCTATAATTGCTACCTTCATGAAGCATTATATTTCCTTAAGTCTCAATCAAAGCCCATTGAAGTCAATGAGAGTTGGCCTGGGCCCTCAGGCTAGATTTCAGCATAAATATTTACTTTGACTAGGGAGTTAGCATGTAACTGCTCTGCCTCAGGAACAGACCAGGGAATGAATTGTGACTCAATTACAAGTTATTCTATGGTCCCCCTTGCCTAAAAGGGAAGCTATCAACTACTGGTCAATAGAAGTAGTAGCTCACTTTTTTTCTGTGTCAACTGAACTCTCCTTCCCATTGCAGAAGAGCCAAACCTCTGCCTTGCCCACCTGTCCCTTTTCTCCCACTGTTTGGTTGAATAGGCAAAAGGCAATCCTGCCCTTAAGAAATTCCGTTCACCTCAACAGGACTAGTCACATGAATAAGAGCTACTTAACATAATGGCTTCAGCATTTGGTCTTTGTACATTTCCATAAGGTTCTTTGCATTCAGGAAACCGCTAGCCATATAAAATCAAGAGAGAGTTACTCTGTACAGATAGGAATTCTTTGAATATTACTGAAAATTGCACCAGATGCATTTCTAAGGCAGATGTTAACAAAATGGAATCTAATGACACCCAAATGAACACACATTTCAAACTGAACACATGTTCAGTTCTCTGCTCAAAATAAAGGTGTTGCACATGTGCTTATCCCTGAATTTTACACTCCAAGCTAGCACCTCTCTTCAACTGCACAGTTGGCTTGTAAATTAGTTGTGCATTTTAAAATTAGTTTGTGGAAAAAAAGTAGGTTTTTGTTACTCATAATACTTACATTTTCAGGAAAGATAGAAATTAAAAGCCTTTGTTAGAAAATTGCAAATTTGTAGGTGTTTTCTAGATTCACATTCATAGCCCTACTTTTAAATCGGAGGTGTGGCAATACTGCCATCTTGTGTGGGATAGGAAGTTGTATTTTATTTCGTTTATCTCCTGTTTGACAGAAATTAATCGCAGAACTCCAGCAGATAGAAATTAAAAGACTTTGTTAGAAAATTGTAAATTTGTAGGTGTTTTTTAGATTCACATCCATAGCCTGACTTTTAAATCTGATGTGTGGCAATACTGCCATCTTGTGTGGGATAGGAGGTTGTATTTATTTGGTTCATCTCCGTTCTGACAGGAATTAATCACAGAACTCCAACAGACCCTCTTCGGCAAAGTCTACTGCAGCTGCCGCACAGGCATCACTTCAGATTTTGGTGAGGGGGAAGAAATGACTTTACCCACGATTCCAGAGGCTACTTATGCACCTAAAAATTCAAAGGGGTACCTTTTGTAAGTAATAAGTTAAAAAGGTAGTTAGAATAGAATAGAATCATAGGGTTGGAAGGCACCTCATGAGCTCATAGTTGATGAACACTGCACCTAATTCCTATATAAAGAAAAATAAACACCAAATTAAAGCCATATTTTAAGTTTATTTGTAAATTTAGAACAATCAGGAAATAAAGGGAGCAAAAATTCACAATCCCAAATCTGAGTAGGCAGATCAAAATGACAAACACTGATCCAGGCCACTACAAATGAACAAATTTTAAGAACTTAATGTAGTTGGTTATTACTAAACGGCTTCACTTTCTGCCTTTCTTCAAGTACAGACTATGAAAAAAAATCAATTCTACTGCTTTTAGTTCATTTCACTTTCAGTGTCCTAGCAAGTGCTCCAATGTTTGGGGCACAGACACTGCACAAGTATCTTGGTCTAAGAACTGTGTGCAGTCAGCCACATAGCCTTTTTAAAGGTTTTGGAATCTTTTTCTACTCTATGGTTTTATAACATCAAAAAAAATCAGTCATAAGTACTGGAACTAAGAGTGCTGGGGTGCAGCACCCTCTGGCTTGAAGTGTTTTCCATTATATACAGGACCACCACAGTAGATACATGATCTCTATGTTCTTACTTGGCATGATGTTTCTGGGAGCCAAGACTACTTCCCATTTGGAAGAGAAGGCCATACAGCATAGCAGACCCACAGCTACAAAATGGCTCTTTGAGGGCAGTGGTAGCTTGTATTTGCACATACAAAAAACCTAGCAACTCCTCAGAAGGTAATCTGGTAAAAAGAACCTAGAAATTTATACCCCTCAGGAGGCTGGTAAAATCAAGGTTTTTATAGCATGTGTTTGACAGCCTCTGTGGACCTACCTGGTATTCTGACCCAGGCAAAGGAAAGATTCTTTCAGACAAGTAGGATTAAATGGCAGAATAAATGGTCACGCTGGGGTATTGGTATTCCCTAAAATTTAGAGTGCTGGAAATAATGAGAGTTTTAAGTGTAATTTAAGTAATATTTGTTGTGTGACAGCCTTTACTTATTTCTTCACAGCAGGAAGAGATTCCAGGTGGCAGCATATCACTGGGCATGAGCCCCACACCCCCAAATGTATTTTAGAGTGGGGCCTTTTTAAATCTCTCACTCTGTAGCACTCCTAGGCACGTGGCCCAAAGAAGAACAGGGCAGGGCATGTAAACTCTGTCTACGGCAGGGAGTGGTTCGGCATTTGGTGGCTCCCCCTTGAGCTCCAGTGAAGGTAAGTAGTGCTGTGCAGGGAGAGTCTTGGGAGCTGGGCAGGAGAAAGTGTGCCGGGACAAGGAAGGTGTGCAGAGCCAGGTGGTGGCAGGGGCTTGGGGCCAGGGTGACATGCACAGGAAGGCTGGTGGCAAAGCTCGGGCGCCAAATGAGGGAGGAGGGAGAAAAGAGATCAGGGTGTCTATGCCCTGAATCTCTTTATGTATAGCAGCATCCCTGCCAGGTGATCAGTCTTTAGTGCTGCTGTTTCAGCTTGAAATTTCCCAAACTGGGCTGACTGTGAGGATAATTATCTCCTGAATGTGCCCCTCCTCTGAGCAGTCCTGTGTCTACTGGTGTCACAAGCAGCTTGCTCCTGCCTTTTGAACATGTCAGCATGTGAAGGTGAGGGCAGATCATGGTGAAATCTGCAGCATTTTCAGACTAAGCCTGATCTCTGTCACATCTCTCCATTCTTATTGGCTGAGCAAAAACTAGGGCATTGAGGGGAGGGGAGAAAAGGAGCAAGCTCTTGGCTGGTGAGGAAAGGGAAGAGGGAAAGAGGAGCTGACCAATCAACATCACTCACAGCAGTTACAAAAATTAGGTTGGGCCAAAAGCCCCACCCTGCTATACCTAAATGGTGTCTCTTGGTTGCTTACCAACTTGCCTGTCTTATCATTCTTCTTTATTATTAATGTAAAATGTACATTGTGCTTTTCAGGCATAAATGAAGGCAAATTCATGCCATGAAAATTATATAATCTTGCTTTTTGTCCTGAAACCCACCTGAAGTCAATGGAAGTGGAGATGGCAAAACATCTTGTAGGAACGAGCTATAAATCAGATGACAGAAGTCAAAGGATTTGGGGATGGGATGCAATAGAAAATCTTGTCACTTTAATTATTTGACTGTTAGTTGAGACACTCAAGGTTTCAATGTTTTGGGGAGCAGGGGGATTGGAAGGAAAGTAGCTTAGAACTTCGCTGGGTATAACGATCACTGTATGACACAATGCATATGGATCATGGATTCAGTTTTCCAAGGAATGGGAACTCTGTGGCCCTCACAGCCCGATGGCACCTGATCTCCCTATCCTGTGAATGGTAATGCCCGTGTTTTCTCCTAGGTCTGGCAGTGGCAACCCTGGCTCCCGGAGCCACAAGCGGTTCTTTAGCTTCTGCTTTGCAGTTCTGTGGCTGAGAGCTAGGGCTGCAGGGGGCCATTTAAATATCCTGCCCTGCCCTGCTCTCAGGTGCTTGGAGCCAGGGCCGTAACTACTGTGAGGCTGATGGGGTAAAGCCCTGGGCAGCCTGCAGTGTCTCAATAGAGCTGCGCTATTAAAGGAGCAGCTTTGCGGTGCTGGCTCTAAGTGCTGCTAATGGGAAGGGGCACATTCTGATTGGAATGTGCCCCAGGTGGCAAAATGCCATGTTACAGCTCTGCCTGGAGCAGCCAGGGCAGGAGGCAGCTTAAAGCTGGACTGCCCTGCTTAAGCACAGGTAAGTGCTGTGCTGGGCAGGGGATGGCCTTTGCAGCTGGGCATGGCCTGGAGGAGCAGAGAAAGGGCTTGGGTACATATATAAGGGGGGGGCTGCCAGAAGCCAGCTGCAAGGGGCTTGAAGCTGATGGGGAGGAGTGCCAACTGCATGGGGCCAGGTTAGCCAGAAGCCGGGAGCCCAGCTGCACAAGGGAGGGAGCTCTAGGAGCTGGGAGGGCCAGCCCAGTGGTGTACAGATCCAGGGTGCAGAGGGCGAGGAAGGTACTGCTGATGTGTCTTTGAATATCCTCCTCTGGGCAGCTGTGTCTGTAAATGTCCTCCTCTAAGTTTATGGCTCTTCCAGGTAGTGGGAGAATGGAGGAGGGATTCTCTCAGGAGCAACTTGTTAAGTAAGAAAAGCAAGGAGTCTTGTGGCACTTAAAGACTAACAGATTTATTTATTACATGAGCTTTCATAGAAGAAAATCCTACTTCATCAGATGCTTTGAAGAGGGGGAGTAAGGGAGGTGAGAAATTCGTGGGGCCAGGCACGGGTGCAGACTAATAGCTAGCATGGATTCCCTGGAATGGGTTGCTAGAAGTGTGGGGGGGGGTTGCTGCCCCCAGCCTCCCACTGCACTGAGGCTGAAAGCTGCCTCTAGCCCTGAAGGATGAGGAAAAGGGAGGGCAAGGCTGGGAGCTGCACCACCCTCCTCTGCCCATTAGAGCTGAACATAGGGAACCCAGCCCAGCTGCAGTGAGGGCTTCTAAATTCCCTAATCTGCTTGGCTGGAAAAGTCTCAAATAGATTCCCATTCTCTCAGAATTGCATTGTTGTAAGTAAGGTAAGGTGGAGAAGAGAGAGCCAGCCAGGGGACTCCTGGGGCTTGTGGAGATGCAGGCTATGGGCTTGAATAGATATAACCTGCTGGAGTGGGGGCTGCTGCTGCCCCCAAATCCTGCTGTAGGGGCTGAAGCAATGAGGCTGAGAAACCTGCCTGTGTCTATATTAGAAAAAGTTAGGTTGAATTTGTTAATTTGAACTAATAAGTTCAAATTTAATTTGAACTAAACTCAACCTGATTAAGTTGAATTAACAAAGTGGACTAAGTCGACTTAAAGTTAAGTAGACTTAGTCCACTTTGTTAATTTGACCTAACTGCCCTTAATTCGAATTTAATAAAGTTGAATTAAGGGTTAATCTAGGTCAACACCAGCCTTAGTGCAAAACTAGGGAATTGACTTAAGGGTTAGTTTGAACTAACAGGCAATTCTTATGATTCTGAATTAAGCTTACATTAAGTTGAATTAAGAAATTTTTAAATTTAACTTAATGAAAGTCCAGTGGAGACAGGGACTAATTTAGTTCAAATTAAGCCTCCTTAATTTGAACTAAATTGTCAGTGTAGACATAGGCTATGCATCCATCCCTAATTTGTACTGCAGTGTCCAGAAAATGGATCTTCTGTGCAGAATGTTCCAAGCTAAGTTTAGTAGGGGAATGGAAATTGTTGAAATCTATGTAGATTTCATCCTTACCATGGGTCCAGATGATGAACATATCATCAATGTAGTGTAAGTAGAGGAGAGGTGCTTTGGGCTGAGACTTGAGCAAATGTTGTTCAAAGTAGGTCATAAAAATGTTGGCATATTGTGGGGCCATGTGGGTACCCATAGCAGTGCCACTGACTTGAAGGTATAAATCATCCTCAAATCTGAAATGGGGGTGGGTGAATAAAAAGTCACAAAGTTCAGCCACAAGGTGTGCTGTGGCATCATCTGGGCTGGTTCTTCTAATAGGTTGTAATCCATCTTTATGTGGGATGTTGGTAAAAGAGCTTCTATATCCATAGTGGTCTGGATGCTATTTTCTGGAAGCTCAACAATGGAGTGGATTTTTCTCAGGAAGTCCGTGGTGTCTCAAAGATAGCTAGGAGTGTTGATAGCATAGGGTCTGAGGAGGGAGTCCACATAGCCAGATAAGCCTGCTGTAAGGGTGCCAACCAGGGATTTCCCTAACACCTCGCTACACCCCCCATGAATTGCCTAACAGCCCCATCACCACCAGTTTTCAGCTAGCTAGTAACATAGTGTTATGTCAATTTAATCATTGGTTGGGGTGAAAGAACTGAACTGAACTCACTAAGAAGTAAGGAAAGAAAACAAGGAGTCTGGTTGCCTGAGATGATAGGATGTCCATTGTTTCCTTCTTTATGGATTTTTGGTAATAGATAAAATAACACCTTCAGGATCTCTGTAAATCAATCTTAAAACTACAGTATCCAGCTGTGGAGGTGAAGAAACAGATTGGCAGAGCCTGACGGGTACCCCGAAGTCAACTACTACAGATAAAGCCCAAGAAAGAAAACAACAGAACACTGTTAGTTATCAACTACAACTCCCAAATCAGACCTCAAAAGAACATCATCAGGAATCTACAGCCTATTCTACAAGATGCTCCTTTACTCTCTCAAGCCTTGGGAGACAGACCCTTCCTTGCTTACAGACAGCCCCTCCCCCCCCAACCTTAAGCAGATTCTCACCAGCAAGTGCAGACCTAATAATAAAACCATTAAAGCAAATACTTTCCCCTGCAACAAACCACACTGCTAACTTTTCCCCCATATCTGCACAAATGACACTGTTACAGGACCTAATGAAACCAGCTACTCCATCAAAGGCTCATTCATCTGCTCACCCACCAATGTGATTTATGCCATCATGCACCAGAAATGCCCTCCTGCCTTATATAGTGGACAAACAGGACAGCCTCTGTGCAAAAGAAGAAATGGGCACAAATCTGACATCAGAAATCACAACATTCTAAAACTGGTGGGTGAGCACTTCAATCTTCCTGATCACTCCATTGATGATTTACTAATCTTAATGCTTAGACAGATGAATACCAGATCAAGGATTCAAAGAGAAGTTGCAGAGCTTGACTTATTTGCAAATTTGACTGTATTGCTTCAGGATTTAATAGAGACTTTGGATTTTTTTCTCATTACAACAAGTGATTTGACCTCATCTTTCTCTATATGCTGTTCCTCAGTGTCTTAACAATGGCTTTAGTTTGCTGCTAGATGGCCTGATTCCATGACTTCACTTCCCTGCATTTATTTTCTCCCATTCTGTAAGTTCCTCCATCTTCAAAGCATCTGACGAAGTGGGATTTTCTCCAAAGAAAGCTCATGCAATAATTAAATTTGTTAGTCTTTAAGTGCCACAGGACTCCTTGTTCGTTTTACTGAGCTAGACTAACATAACTGCCCCTTTGAAACTCATGATGCCATAGTGCCCTTATGCAGACATACTGTAAGCAGGTCCACACAAGGAGTCAGTGAACTAACTGGGGCACATTAATGAGTGTGCAACAGTGTCTGCAAGTGTACCCCTAACCCCATACTCACGTAGACAATCCCTTAGTCACTATTACATAAATGTCACTGGAGATCTGATTAAGACAGATGTAATCTCAAGTCCAGAACTATTTATTTATTTATTTATTTATTTATTTATTTATTTATTTATTTATTTATAGGACTTTATTGTTGGGTGGGATGGGAGACAACAGAACAGATTTGGGGAAACTAGCAATCAGTATCTATTAGGTAATATTCCCACCCCAGGGTGTCTTGGCAATGGACTTAACCATAAGAGGAGGATTGCACTTGACTGTGGCTAATGAGGCAACGTTTTGGCATTAGATACTCCCCCCCCCACTCACTATTTGTTGTCCAGGGTTGTTGGAGTCCACAGTGCAGGCAGGTCACCCTCCAGCCCTTAACAGAGGAAGTGCCTGAGCTGCTCCAGGGACTTTACCACCTAACCCAACTGATGTGACTACAGCTTTGAAACTGGGTAGAAAAGCCATCAGCAATGTTCCCCAGTAGTTCCCAACCTTTTCAGTAACATGGCACACTTCAACAAGACAAACGATCCCATGACACACCCACTTTTTTCAGCTGAATTCATTGCTCATAAACATCACATTTACTTACATTTGCTAAGGTTACAGTGTTACTAGAGAGGTTTGCAACATAGTGCATACAGCAAGCTAAAGAAGGATCAAATGCATTAATGTTTCAAATCCACCATAAAAAGACGTCGTCTCAGTTTTGCCTTTTAGCCACCTGCGTTTAGAATGTTCACATTTTAGATTTGAAAGACTGATATCTCATTTTTAATTTGATTAATTTTCATGAGTTTTATGAGTTGTAATTTTGGTTGGATAGAATATTCTTTCAGATGAAACAATGTTTGTTTTACATTGTTTTTCATTACCGTTGTACAAAATTTCATGGCACACCTGGACAGTTTCCACAGCAAACCAATGTGCCATGGCACATGGGTTAAAAACCATCAGTCTAGACTGCTATTCTCTCAGCCATCCATTGCTTTGAAATCTTCCTCTGTTTTGTGCTGAGGTGCCGAGTCTAAAAAGAGGGTTAAAGGGTATGAGTCATTGTTACAAACAGCAATGTAAATGAGGCCTGGCCCATGTAGTCATTTTGCTCTTGCTCACTGTTACCCAAAACTGGTGCAGGTTCACTTTTGAATTCACCAGGCACAGTTAAAGACCATTTAAAATATTTATTGAATGCCAGAATGAATAAGCAACCCTAAGCATGCATAGAAATACAGTGACAAGAAGCTTACATCCCTTCAGCAGTCAGGGACCCCTGGACAACCATGGACAACCCAAAGGAGGTTTCCACAGCACCTTGGTCCTGCTGCAAAGTCTGCTGCCCCTCAGGGGCTATGCTAAAATATAGCATTTCAGGTGGGGTGATCAGACCTGCCTGCCCCCACCACATACTCAGGCCGGCTTCCCAGGCTAACTTCATAAACACATAAGCAAGTAAAACAGCCAGCAGCAGCCTCTCCAGTATATAGACAAACCACAGCTGGAAGCTCAGGGCACAGAGCCCAGGAGTGGTTCATGGGGCGGCTGTGGCCCCCCACTAAGCAGGCTGTCACATTGCATTCTGCTGCCTGCCTGCACTCCAACCCTGGTGCTCATAGCCCACCCAAATGAGTGACAACTGCTCAGTTCAGTGCTTGCATACACTCAAACTTTGCATAATCTACAAAACACACCAATTATAAGGCACAGAGTTAACAATAAACACATTATAATTAACTCCCACTTTTGAACAGCTACACATTGCAAACAACTGATACCATAAACAACTATCACATTATAAAAAGGCGATGCTACTCCATAAAAAGCAATAATCTTAAACATTTCAATTAAAAGACCATTAACTGGCTTAGCAAATAGAATTATAAACCATGCACTGGTTGTTTCTGCTTTCCACATGGTGCCTGCAGTGTAGGTGAAGCATGTCCACCAACACCAGCAAACAAACAGCAGTCAAGGGATGCTTGTCTCTGCATATTTACACCTGCTAAAGGAAAAAGAAGAAAAAAAGGGGTGAATTCAAGTACTGCTTCCCCTCTCCCCACCAGAGAACAGTTGTTCAGATGCGTTTGTGCAGCTGTTTTTGCAGAAGACACACAAGGCTGGTTGTATTAGCAGGCAGTACCGCTATTGTGGTGCCTTGCCCTGGTGCCACTACTTCCTCCAGGACCAGTGTACTGTCTGCCCTCGGCCAGGCGTGTACCCAGCCCTATCCACCCTTCTGTATCTGTGGGTCAGGAGTTTGCTCTTCTAAGGTGACTGGTGAGGAGGCCCCCAGAGGGGTCTCTCCCCAATCTTTTTACAAGGCATAACCCCCAGGAGGGGGCGTGAATTGAGCTCTGGGCACACCTTGCCCAGAAGTGTTTGGTCAGAGGGACATTTGGCCTCCAGTTCCCATACGAGGTTGGTCCCCTGGCTGCCCACATGGCTGGTGGCCAGCTGTTCCCTAAGTTCTGCCTTGGCTGTGGCTCCTGCCATTGCACTGGCAGGGGAGAGAACACATTTGCACTTTCTTTCAGTCTCTTCGGGGGGGGGGGTCTGCTTTTTCAAGGCCTTATACCATGCCCACAGCTTCTAGGGGTGCAGCTGGACTGCATTGGCTCCTGCATCCCAAAGGCACACCAGCCAGGCCACCCGGGTTTCACTGTCAACTTTATGGAAGCAAGTGGCCATGTCTTGCAATTCTGTTTGCATGAAATCTCGAGTGACACAGGTAAGCTGTGGGGGCCCCAGAGCATTGGCAGCACTCCGAATCGTCACTTGGGCCTTTTCGGTCACCAGAGGGTGTAGCGCAGGTTCCTGGGTCCATCAATGCTGCCCTATTTCCACTGCTCAGAGCTGTCCTCTGATGAACTCCAGATATCACCATCCCAGGACTCGGGGTCCCAATCCCGGCAGCAAAGGGCACTCACTTTTGCCATCAAGAAAGAAGCCCGGGCTTTATGCTTGCATTTTCAGTGTACGTAGCCCACCACCATCACGTCTGCCTGTGCTTCTGCTTTGTTCCTCTCCACCTATAGCTGGAACAGACAAGGCTGCTGCAGGATCTGAAGTAACTGTGCTTGTTCCACCCCCCAATTTCAAATCCCTGACCTGCTTCTCCAGCATCAGTATTACCTTGTGCTGTGCTGGTGGGGACAGGAAAAGCTACCCAGCCTGTTGTATCCCTTTTGCCTTGTTTTCCACTTCCAAGGTGTCCAGCACCTTCTCAATGCAAGTGGGAGTCACACTATCTCTCAACGCCCTTTCAAAAGTGACCAGTGGGGGTAACCCAGTTCCACCGTTGGGCCACTCATCCTCAGGCTGACGTGGCCAGCCACCCTGGGAGATGCACTTTGTCCTCTTGCTTTTTCCACCACATGGTGTTTAACTGGGCTGGTGAATCCTGTTCCTGTCAGCAAGTGTTACCCCAAACCAGTGCAGGTTCACTTTTGGATTCACCACACAGAGACAGAGACCATTTAAAGGTCTTTATTGAATGCCAGGATGAATAAACAACCCTAAGCATGCATAGAAATACAGTAATAAGAAACTTGCATCCCTTCAGCAGTCAGGGACCCCTGGACAACTGAGGAGAACCCTGAGGAGGTTCCCACAGCACCTCAATCCTGCAGGCTTATGTCTGCTGCCCCTCAGGAGCTATGCTAAAATATAGCACTTCAGGAGATGCGGGGTGATCAGTCCCACCTGCCCCACCACATACTCAGGCCAGCTTTCCAGGCGAACTTCATAAACACATAAACAAGTAAAACAGGCAGCAGTAGCCACCCCAGCATGTAAGCAAACCACAGCTGGAAGCTCTGGACACAGAGCCCAGGAGCAGTCAATTGTCAAGTCGCTCATGGAGGGGCACACGGGTTGTGGGCACCACTAAGCTGCCTGTCACAATGCCTTCCGTTGTCTTCCTACACTCACCAACAGATGCCAGCAGAAGGCTCCCTCCCTTTTGCAGCCTTCTGACTCTGGGATGCTGTTCTCCCTGCTTACCAACAGGTGTCAACAGCAAATTTCCAACTTCCTAGGGCTCCAGGTAGTTTATACCAGTGTTGCTCAACCTTTAGTGATGGGAACACCTAACATTATTAATTACTTTACACAGAACACTTGCTGAAAATGTTCTTGAAAAAGCCAACATATACGAGCTGTAATGCAGATTATCTGCATACTACACATTTCTGTGAAAACAATTCAGGAAATCAAATTAAATACAATTTTATGAATATAACGTGTTTATTTCTAAAAACTACATATATAACATTTGTGCACACATCTTAAAACTGAAAATGATATTACTCAAGTTCTAATGGGAATTTTGGGCCTACATATTCAAATGAGGTTCATCTATTCCTGAAGTAAGGTTCATCAAAGAAAGTCTTACCATTGTAACCCTTCTGCCAGGGCAGGCTGGCAGGACAAGGGCTGGGTTCTATATCTAGAGGTTTCCCTATGATGCAACATCACCAACTGCCTCGAGCCCCCACCCAAATGTCTGGGAAACCTGAACTGTTCCCTAGGCACCCCAAAGGGGTAAGGCTTCCCCACTCACAAGCATGAAACTGAGTGTAGTAAACAGAACTTTTAATAGTAGTAAAACAGAATGCAAAAGCCCAAATACAGAGACCAACACTAATCTAGAAAAATTAGCACAGAACAAAGTTCCAAACAACCCACACCACATAACAGAACATACAAACTTAATGGCAAAACTGGCACTGATTTGGAGAATCAGTGCTAACTAGGCTTCCAACGAACCCTAGGATACATAGGGAGTGTCTTTCATGCCAGCTGTCTGCTGACACCATCTAGTGGTCACTCACTCCATCCTCTAGAACTGTTTCTAAGCTCTGCCCTCCAGCCACTTGTGCCACCTAGCTCTCCACTGGCCACTCTCACCACCCACTGGCCGACAGTTCTGTCCTAGGGCCACCCAGCTCACTGCTGGCTACTCTCACCATCCACCTGCTTTACCTGCCAGTCACCCATTACTGCTCTTCTTCAGCTCAGAGAGAAAGAGAAGAGCTCCCTCCCTCTAATGAGCTCAGTGATATCAGCTCTTTTAGTCTTTAAATAGCTGTTAATAGCTATTTCTATAAAGAAAACAAACTACCACAAGCATTGAAACAATGCAAACCCCAGCTCCTGTTTTTCAGCTCTTTCAGGCCTCGGGCAGCTGGGCCCCAGATCTCCGGCCCTATTGGGCCGGAGACGGGGGTGGCCGCCAGACCCGGGGCACCGGCACTGGGATTTGGGGCACATGCCCCAGGTGCCCAGCGCCAGCGATGCCCCATGTCCAAGCAATTTCAATGCCAGTGGTAACAGCAGTGGGAAATTTGAAATGCCCCAGCTGCAGCAAAGGAGCAAGGTGCAGTGGACACTGATGCGCGCTTGGAAGCTTGGCAGCAGCCGGGGCATTTTAAATCACGCATTCATGTGTCAGCTTGCCACATTTCTCCTTTCCCTCTCCCTGTCAGACCCACCCACTGCCATCCCCTGATGGGAAGGAGTCAGGGTCAGTTGCAGAATACCTTCATTGTGTCTGCGGAGCACTGGTGTACCATGGAACACCGGCTGAGAAAAATTGGTTTATACAGACCTGTGTATTAAGGGGCCAGTTCCCTGTGCTTGCAGGGAGTAGAGATTTTGCTGAGATTCAGCCAAACCTTTATCTAGCCCCTTCTTGCATGTTTCGTGTTTTCTGGATCTTAGAAGATTTATGCAATGCCGTAGTTGATATCATTTGGAGACAAAAGCCCTTGCTGATTTCTATGTTAGCATGACTCTTGCTCTTAGTCACACTAAAATCTTTACATACTGAACAGTTAAGCATGGTTTGAGTACAGAGGCCTTTGACTGCTTAGATCCCTGACAACTACCACTAGTAGATTTTTTTAAATTAAAGATACAGTAAAAGAAAAAACAGTTAAAAGCATTTAATATGTGAAATATTAAGACTTCTTTTTTAACAATATCCCTCATTATATGGTAAATAAGATGGTACCATCCTTGTGAGGGAAATGAGAATTAGTTTAATTGAGATGGTTGGGAGCTGTTATGAAAGTCTTCCCATCTAGATTAATGTCAGCGGACCTTTGTTCACCAGGGCCTGATCCAGTTCCTATTGATGTCTACAGAAGTTCATCTTCTGATAGTGGTTAAAAACAAATGTTATCATCATGTTCCACCACTTGAGGATGCTCGTTACTATGCTCTGACATGCAGAATTGTAATTATATTGTATATGAGAGGATAGTGCTTGCTTGATTCCCCTTCACCCACCACCCCCTACGTACATACAGACAGTGTCTCAGACAGCGCCCAGCCCCAGCTACCTTGGAGAAAGGAGTAGGCACTTACACTGTCATTTTGAAGTTAAAAATATAAGTAAACCTACTGGAAAACCCACAAGGTTTTAGTCTAACAGAGTTTTAAAAGGGTATTTGCATCTTCTTAACTTGACTTCTTTTGATATATCTCACTTACACTTCACACCTGTACCACTAGATGTAGCAAATATTCTGTTAAAAATCTGGCATACGCTGCTGCTTTCCACTTTACAGATAGAAACCTGACCAAGAGACTGAAAAGTCAATAGATAAGCTAAAGCTGACAATGGAGAAAGAGTCAAAGTGTTCTGGAAAATTAGGAAGCACACAGCACTGATAATAGGGTACAGTTACTGCACATATTTGCTCTCCTCAGATAGCAACTAAAAAAAGCCATGTACACAGGAAAGTATGGAGCACCACAGTCAAATGCTCCTCATTTAAAAAAAATGTTTTTAACCTCGAGGGGCCAAGTTCTATTTAGCTTACTTATGGGTCATCCTATCTGGGACAATGGGAATGCTCATGGGAGTCAACTGGTGAGAAATGTCCCTAATCTAATGTTTTGGTTCAAGTTCCAGTAAGACAGCTGGAGGTATATGTTCCAGTAACTAAATGGAAACATTCTCATCTCTTTCCCCACATATGACTACATTTATTTTTGTTATCTTAAAAAGTAATTGCAGAAATTTGTATCCTTTAAAAAGACCAAAATACAAGTATTACATAGGCAGCATAGTCTAATGCACAGGTGGGCAAACTTTTTGAGGGCCAGGCCAGAATCTAGGTGGGATGGAGAGGCACAGCAGAAGGGGTTGGGCTTGGGGGGGGCGGGGGGGACGACCATCACACTCCTGCCAAAGCACTGCTGGGCAAACATGCTGATGGGGGGAGGGAAAGAAGTGAGAGGGAATCCACTGCCACACTCCTGCCAGGGCACCACCACAGAGCCCACACACTGGGAGCGGGGCAGTGCATGGCAGTCGCACTCCAGACTGACCAGGGTGCATCACTGCATGGAGCGAGGAAAGGGACAGGAGGAAGGGGGAGGACTGGGAGGTGGAACAGGGAGTGGACACCATATTGCTGCCAGGACATCGCTGGGCCCACTTGGTGGGAAGGAGATGGGGCCAGGCAGGGGTTAAAGTAAGGGGGAATGCACTGGAATGCCATTCCAGGGTCCACAATTTTTAGGGGCCAGTACTCCTGGACCCCTAAAAATAGAAGAATGCATCAGAACGCAGCATTCCAGTGCATTCTGCCTTACTTTAAAATTAACCCATGTTGAGAACCCGGCTGCGACTCTCCCTATGCACAGCAGGGCATGCTTACGAGCAAGGGGACAGGTCCACATGGTGCCAGATGCTTTTCTTTCCATCCTGTCTGCAGTGGCCAAAGCAGAGCCAGAGCCAGAGCCAGCCCTGATGCCCGGCTGGCACCCCCTGCAAGCAGAGCGAGGGCCCCTGCAGGCGCAGTCCCCGGTGGGGGCAGCAGGATAGGGAGCTCATACAATGGCAGGGATGCGAGTGGCAGCAGCTGACGGGTGGCCATCCTCACCCGGCTCTTGCCTCATGCCCCTCTGCTTCCTGGGGCTGCTGCAGGAAGTGGCGGTGGCGGCACAGGACCCACTGGGGTTCATGCTGGCCAGCCATGGGTGCAGCTGGTTCTGGCTGGAGAGGGGGGAGCTGGACACAGCAGGGGGGGTAGGCATTTGGGGGCACAGTAGCTGGGGTGCGTGAAGGGGCCCAGACATGCATGAAGGGGGCCTGGACAATATAGGAATGGGCCCCCAAAATTTAGGAGGGTTCTGGGGCCTCCCAAATTATACTTTAACCACTGGGGCCAGGCAGTGGGAAGTGGCTGCCTTGCTCTTGCCAGGCCCATCTGGAGGGCTAGATGAAAACCTCCTGCAAGCCAGATGTGGCCCACGGGCCATAATCTGCCCATCTCTGATGTAGTGCATATAAAACTCAACTAGCACTCAGGAGACCTGACTTTTGTGCCTGGTTCCTCAACTGGCTTGCTAGGTGACTTTGGGCAAGTCATTTCAGAGCTCTGTGCCTCAGTTTCTTTGTCTCTAAAATGGGGATAATGCACTGACCTCTTTTGGAAAGTGTTTTGAGATCTACTGATAAGAAGGGCTGTAAGTGGTATGTATTTATTTCATAAACCAAAGAAAATATTATATTTTAAAAAACTTAAAGTGACCCAATTTGTGATATCAATGTCCATAAAAAAATAACCACCACTGAGGCTGTTAGGTGTAGAAGAGATGTTGGGCCTATTTTAGCTAGAATTTATCAGAACGAACAAGCTTTAGAGCTCTTTGGTGTACAAGCAAGTAAACTTAGAAAAATAAACTATCACAAGATACTCTTATAATTCAAGGAGCAAAGATTTCAACATCAAATCCTCACTAAGAAGATGGTTTTATTCTTAAGTGAAGACAGTAAAAAATATTGCAACTTCTCAGTAAGGTCTGTTTAAAAAATGAGGTTTAGAAACCTACAGGAGAGAATTCAGATGATAGAAAATTCAAAGGAGATTGTTTTAAAAGTATGTGATACACTTTCTATAAATTTAAAGGAAAAATCAGCTGAAGTCAAAAAACCAAAAAGTTTAGAGCTTTAGTATCAGTAGATTAGGAATATCCAGTACTTGTACAATTCATGTCTTCTGTATCTATAGTAGATTTCTCTAAACATTAAATTATATTTGAAACCACAACTAACAAGCTAAAATTTATAAAAGTTAGTTTGGAGATCTTTTTTATTGAAAAGTCACTCCAAGTGAGAAGTGGACTGTGGTGGAGAATTAGAATCACATCTGTATGCTGCTAATTTAAGATCAGATTCCAATATCCTTATTTATGCCAAACTGCACTTTACTCCATGAGTAGCTGCACTGATTTCTGAAAGACTTCTTTTGAAGTAAGGTGCTACATAGTGTAAAGGCTCTTATAAGAAACTAGTTTTTAAGGACTTCTATAGAAGATACTGCTCAAGAAGATCACGGACGAGATGAGGAGGAAAACACTTATCTCTCTATTCTCCACTTTATTAACTCCAGTTGGGCTTGTGATAAGAGAGCAGCTACTTAAAACAAAATAACAACCAAAAAACCCTCTACATTTTAATTCCCCTTTCTATTTCCTCTTTAGTAGCATAAAGATGATCAGATGTGCACAGAACAAAAAAGCCCCCTTACAAGAAATCCAGGAGCACAAAAAGCAAAAAACAAAAACAAAAACAACTAATTCCTCCCTTAATTTAGAAGTACTCAGTGAGCCAGACTGCAGAAAACAGTCTTGCCAATAAAGGGAACAAAAAGAAAAATAAACTAATTTCTTCCCCACTAGAAACAAAGAAATCATGCCAAACTGGCTCTCTGAATCAGTCCTGGAGAGAGGATAAGCAGATTTTTTAACCTGCTCTGCCAGGGTGTCAGATAGTCCTGACTTCATTGAAAAGACCATCATCCTTCTAGAACCTTACAGTGGCTATGAAAATCTCTTGAGAAGTCAGTGTTCTTACAGTGGTTTTTCCATCATGACATACCTTCAAAGAAGAGGCTGGGAGTAATTATTAGAAAACAGATGGCTGTCAAGAGGAAAAAGAGTTCTATTGACAGAAGGCGGCACACCAAAATAGCATAAGTGCCATTGAGAGAGCAGCAGATTTAAGCCCTACAAGTGAGACCAAAACAACTTGCCCTTCAAAAATATGTTTCATCACCACACTGGTATCTAAGCGGGTGGGGGGGGGGTTGGAAGTGTCTAAATATAACTAATCATGCATTCTGCTTGCTATTCTCCCACTTGTCAATACTTTTCAATGACTCTGCTATCCATGTGGAGAGGAAGCCATACAACATGCCACTAGTGACAAAGACCACTTTGCAGTAGTCTCCAATGTATTCCTTACACTAGCATCAGGAGATAAACTATTGCCCCTAGTCCACTCACTCCGAGGTGCTCAGATACCACAGAATGACTGGAAAGCTGGTGTAAGGATGAATCACAGGTAGTGTCAAGCCAGCATTGCCAATCCTGCATTACCCACTACCACCCTTTTTCCCCCTCTCACACTGCACTTCTCATTCAGGAAGTGTGCTGAGGGTCAGGCAGAAAATGACAGATATAGGAGAGCACAGCAATCCAGCTGATGATTTATGGGACTGCTGCCATCAGCATAATTTAAAGCAGCCTATAGGAATTTAGGATGGGGGAAGTTGGAAGGAGGCTTATGCATGATCTCCACTTAACATTGGATTGCCATAGCTACAGCGCTCGTGTGCATAAAGCTCATAGACATGAGCATTGTTGCTGTGCTGATCTCATTCCCAAGATAGATGCTGCTAGGTTGACCGAAAAATATTTCCATCAATGAAGCTACCATTGCTCAAAGTGCTGGAGTTCTTTCAGAAAAGAAAATAATCCTTTAGTAAGTGTCTACACTATGGTTCTTCAATAGTGTTGTATCTGTGCTGCTGCCATCATCCAGATATGGCCTTAGAGCAGGAGGAGTCTATATTTGGTCAAAGCCCAAATGTCTTGGCCAAGGGATAGTCAAGATTCAGACTCCAGAGAAAATACAGACTTAATGACAATAAATAAGACAATAAAAAAGATTTCATGTTCCATTCAAAAGCATCTGGCATTGGCCCATCATCCACCTATTGATTACCCCTGCCTTAGTCACCTTGCCTGTATGACAGTTTAAGATTGTCCACAACTGACAGTTCAGTTCTTCATTTGTGGTTTTCACAGCGGGAACCTGTGGGCTGCGGGGCGGGGGCAAGTTTCAGACCCTCAAACACAGCTCACAGAGTTCTACAATACAGCACAGGAACGTACTCATCATGAAAACAGTGGTGTGGTCTATGGAGATCACAAGGTTAGGATGGCTGCAATCTCCTACATTTTGTACTTCTAAAGTATAATCCTCCAACTTTGGGCAAATGTCCTTTGGAAGAGATGTCCCTGTTTTCACCATTATCGAGTTTTAAGAACATTCTAGTTCAGTAGTTCCCAAATTATACCACGTTGTGCACTGCCAACATAAGTTGACACCACCTAGAGTATAACCAATTTTTTATAAACCAACAATGTATGAAAACCATCTTAAAAAGTAACTGCTGTTAAAATACATTGTATCAGTAACATAGCTACTTATATAAAAAGCAGTAGTCTTGCAAAATATTAATAAATGCATCAGAAATTTACCCCATCTGAAGTGATAGAGTGTAATGCTTTTTTAAAAGAGATCTGTAGTCTTTGGGTATGTCTTCACTGCTGGCAGCAAATTCACCCCCATCAGATCGATTGAGCAGAAGTGGCAACCTGCTCAATTGATTCAGAAATTGACATAATAAATCCACCCCTGGAAAAAGAGTAATGTTGTAACAGTGGGAGGGCATTTCCTGCCAGTGAAGCATAGTGGGGATGCCAAACTCATTAGAATTTAGGAAGTCAACGGGAGATATGCAAGCTACTCTGGATAGCTTGCTTATCTCCCAATGACTGCCACCAAATTTAATTATAAGTGTAGACTGGGCCTTAATTAGTTGGTGAATGTATACCATTGGGAGGTGGCCTGCATATGGTATGTGTACCACAGATAGGGAACTGCTGTTCTTGTTAGCGCTCTCCTGGCAGAACTTTCTGAATACTAGAGGTATAGCAGAAGGAGACAGCGTATAGTGATGGTATTGATTGAAAATGGATAGGCAAGTGTATGCTATTAAACTTTCCTTTAGATCAATATGGTATGAAGACCATCAGATAACTGGTCTTATTGTGGATTGGATCAATAAGATTAAAATTGCAAAGTTGGGTGCTGGAGATACATATATCAAGCCTGTTAGCAGCTTAGGTAACATATATTCATATCTCAAACAGTGCCTTGGAAATTAATCTAAATGCACACTGTGGAAGGAGTGGTTTTACAGTTAAGGTGGAGGCCTGGACTCAAGACACCTAATTACTATTCTGGTTTCAAACAGACTTCCTGTATAACCTTGGGAATATCCCATATCCTCTGTTTGTCAGTTTCCTCATCTGTAATATGGGAATAATAATACTTTCTTCCTTTCCCCATGAGTGGTATATATTATATTCCATAGTGCCTAGCAAGTGCTTTTAGATTTTCTGGTGGAAGGGTGAGAAGTGTGAAATATTATTCAAAAGTTATGATTCCCCTTTGCAGATACTTAAAAAAGGGGTGTTTGTGAAATATTGAAAGGCTCAGGAGCACAGATGGAATTGGATGCCATATTTTAGCTGATTTTTTTTTCCTAGTCTAATTGCAGATTCTGGTTCTTTACTAGCTACATAATTCTATGAGAGATATTTTAAATACATTAACATAAGCAAACAAATTAAATTGAAATGCAAGGACTGAGGCAATCTTTACAGTTGCTATTGTGATGCCAACATTTCTGATTGTTAAAGTCTTATTCGTAAGGGAGTCATTCTGCAAATGTGCAATAAAATATGACTGTTGCTAATAATGTGAGTATGGAAAATGCTGCTACTATGAGTTGCAACTGATAAGAATTATAGCAATGAGTCTTAGCTATTTAGGGATAGCTTTTAATAGTGTAATTTAAAAATTATATGTTTGTGCAACTACACGCAGCAAGGCTCTCCTTACCAGGGCGGGCCCTAGATGGTGCCCTAGGCAAGGAGAACCTTTAGCGCCCCTTCCCCCCATTTGTTGAACTTTTGAATATCTTATTTTTATTGCATTCGTAACCCATTTCATGACTTTGAGACACAATTTGCAAGTATGATTTATTCCTGCAATACAAGATGATATATTTGCATGCTAGACTCTGTATTTATTCATGCCACATATAAGCCAATAAAAAATCTGTTTCCTCTAAGCTTATAAAACCTTTTTAATTTTAAGAATAGCTGAAATGTACCAAATGAAATTGAACTGTGCACCAACACTGGATGGACCATTATTAAATAGTGTTACCGTAGGTGACTCCTTGTTTGTTTTGCTGAACTAGACTAACACGGCTCCCCCTTTGGAATCTGTTAGAATGTTAACCCTAATCCTCTTGTTCACCCCTGCAAAGTGAAGCACAAAATCAAAAATCCAAAGTTTTATGGTTTATGTTGTTCTGTTTTCAGTATTTCCCCGTCAAATTTGCCCCTTGCTGAAAACTGATTGCAAATGAGCTTTTTGCTTCCTGTGCTAGGTTTCTGAAGGCTTATTTAGGGCCATCTTTTATTTTCTACACGGAAGAACAGTCTGCATTAGTGAAAGCAAATGTCTATGGTCTGTAAGCTTAGAAAGTCAAATGTTACATGTTAGGAAGGGCAAAAATAGTAACAATATTTCTTTCATATTCTTGTGTAAATAGGGGTTCAATGGAAACTTCTGGTGTTTCACTAAATGCGTCCTGTCTTAGTTGCTACTCACACTCAAGACTTAAAACAGATGTGGACTTCCTCGATTAAACAATAAAACAAGGTTCATAATATGGCAGTTGGACTCTCACTTTAATTTATTTTTATTTTACAGACTGACTGGTGACTTTTTGCCCTTTAGATACCTACCAAGGGGGTGTGATTGACATTTTAAGAGGTTTGAGGAAAAAATAGTTCTCAGAAAGTTTGGAAAGTTCCACAGGATTCTACAAAGATCCAGAACATTCTAGGAGGCAGTGGCAGAGCTAGCACTGGGCTTACGGGGCTTGAGCCCCGAGTTCCACTGCCAGTGCCCCGAGTCCACCACCGAGCCACCCGCGGTGGTGGTTGTCTTCTCTGGGCCTGTACCTGGCTGTGGGTCGGGGGCGGGGCTGCCCCGCAGCAGGAGCCCAATCTGGGCCCTGCCTGGAGCTCAAGGCAGGATTGGACCCAGGTCCTGAATTGGGACAAGGGGGGCATGTGGGACTCAGGCCGTAGGTCTTTTCCTGGGCCCATGTTGCTCCTGCTAGGACAGGGGTCTCAAACACATGGCCCGTTGGCCACATGCAGCCCCTAAAGCTATTTCCTGAAGCCCACGATGACATGATTGTTACTGATATTTGCAATATTGTTGTATGAAAAGGTTCAGTGGTGTGGCCCTTGGGCTAATGTACTAGTCCTCATGCGGCCCTCGTGGTGATTTGAGTTTGAGACCCCTGTGCTAGGAAGACAGTGAAAAGTGAATCCACATATGGAATATCTGAAATGTTTTACTTCAAACATTTGATTTTTCTTTTTGTCAGCAACAACAAACACAGCACCCCAAGTCCAGCACCCCCAAAGCCTGGCATTCCAGGTGGTCATCTGGGTTTGCCTGCCCGTCCTAAAGCTGGACTGGCTCCTTACAGTTCCACTTTCCTCTTTTCTGCACATCCAAGTCCTAGTTTAATAGAGGAAGAAAAATGGAAACCTTCCCTGACTTTGCTCTACTGTTACTTTAAATGTTTTCAATTGCCCAGCTGGAGCCAGTCTCCAAACAGCTAACTCTTCAACTTGGATTAGGACAGTGTAGATGTAACCCATACGCCTCAGACTGCACAGCCAACTACTAAATGGGATTCTTTCCCATTTTCAGCTGGTATCACAGCTGAGGTGCAGTTGCTGTCATGAGGGAGGAATAAATGTGATTGGGGGTACCTCACAGGAAGGAATTCCCAAGTGCACCTTCCTGGGTTTTCAAAGAGGGTTTGCATTTGGTTGGTGGCAGCAATACCAATACCACTCCAAGACTAGGAAATTTGTAGCCTTGGAGAGTTTTAAAACAAGGCTTTAGGGCCAGTGGGTTTTAAGGCCTGTTGCATGCCCTCACCTTCTGCACAAAAAATGCCAGAGTGGACAAACAGCCTTGACATTAATAACCTTTCCTTGGTCTTTGTGAATGGAGATCTCAGACCGCAGTTTGACAACATCTGGTCTAGATGAATCTTGTGTTTGCATTTATACCAGACCTTGATGAATCTGTTGCATACCTGGGGGCCAGTCCAAAGACTGAAGTACCTAGGTGTGTGGTAATTAAGCGGTCCTCCACCATCAAAAAACTGACATGCTGATCTCATCCAAATACCTATCACTATTGGTGGCGGTGATCTGACTGTATGTGGTGAACAGGGGTTAAAGTAAGGGGGAATGCACCAAAACACAGTTCTAGGGCCCCCTATTTTTAGGTGGACAGCATCCAGGGCCCCTAAAAATAGAGGAACACACCAGAATGCTGCATTCTGGGACCCTCCTAAAAATAGCACGAGCAGACAGAATTCAGCATTCTGGTGGCTCCACCTTAAACCCTGTTCCACCTTAAACCAGCCAGCAGAGAGCTGCAACAGGCCAGAAGTTTATGAATCTCCCCCCTGCAGGGCGGAGCAACTTATGGCTGGAAGCACCTTCCAGCCGGTCAGGCAGCCTGCAAACAGTGGAGGTAAGGGCTTTGGCAGGGGGACTGCTGGGGCGGGGGGTTGTGTGTTTCTTTGTCTGGGTCTGTGTGTGTGTCTGGGGGTGGCTCTGTGTGTGTGTCTGTGTCTGGGAGTGGGGATTGGGGCAGTGGGGAGGGGTTCTGGGGACGGGTATTGGGGAGCCAACCCATGCCAGAGGGGGGTCCACCTGTGCTGGAGGGGAGCCTACCCATGCAGGAGGGTTCCAGGGCCCAACAAAGTATACTTTAACTCCTGGTAGTGAAGGATGCTGTACAGCTGTGTACCGTCTACCTATTGCTGGCACTTGAATCCATGCCATCTGACCAATTAACTTCTAGTGGTTGCATGGGGATGCCTAAAAGAACTGAAGAATAAATTGACTATCACTTAGGCATGTTCCTCCAAGAAGGTCTCAAACGATTTTAGTGCATTACTTTGGACCTCTACCATCTGCCACAGATGATGTGGTATTCCGTGGTCAACAGTGTTGAATGTTAACTGAGAGGACGAGAAGAATGAGAATTGACATCAGGTCTTTGTCCACTGACAGGAGATCATCACTCAGTACCACTAAACAGAGGTGGTGCTGAGGTGGGGAGGGACTTGAGGCCCAGGCCCAGGCCCAGCCCCCGCCCCCAGCCAGAAGGCCCCACCCCCTGGCCAGGGATAGGGCCAGAGAGGGGCCGAGCTGCCACAGGCAGCTAGGCTGCGGCATGGCATGGCCAGAAGTGGCCACTGGAGGTCGGGCCCATGCCCACGCCCATGGGCAGCCAAGCCCCTGATCCCCGGCTGGGGACGGGGCTGCCGTGGCCGCCAGCGGCCAGGCCCTGGATCCCCGGCGGGCGATGGGGCCACCACAGGTGGCCAGCCTGGCCCTGTCCCTGGCCGGAGATCAGGGGCCTGGCCGCCCGTGGCCACAGGCATGGGCCTGGCCTCCAGCGGCCACTTCTGGCCCAGCCCCCCGCCCCGGCCCTATCCCTGGCCTGATTCAGCCAGAGATCTGGGGCACTGGCATTGGGACCCAGGGCACGTGCCCTGGGTTGACCAACACCAGCGATGCCCCTGCCACTAAAGCTGTTTTGGCTCTGGATCCTGGCCTGAATGCAGACTGTGCTGGGTCTAGAAGATAGTCTTCAGTTAGGTGAACATGTATTGCTCCATAATATGGTCTCTCGGCTTCTGGCAACTTGCTAATATGGCATTCAGTTGGATAAAGTATAGGTGTCCTTGTACTGTTACCACTATAGACCTTCTATGGGGACTTCAGAGGGTTTGGTTTGGTTTTGTTTTTTATCAGACTGCAGCAGTTAATTCCTCCTTGTAATTATTGAATGGATTTTTTTCTGTAAATATTAGACAAGTATCCCATTGTAATGAATTCAGCAGGTGTCATGGATGTGCAGGGATTGCAGAAACAGCACCATATTAGTAAATGGCACAATTTTAGCACTTCAAACCTTCAGGTTACATTTCACTGGTGGTATCATAACTAGATTAATCTAGTCTTTCACTTAGAGCTTGAGAAAATAGTCTGACAGCATACAAATAACCAGCCTCCTCACATATTCTCCTTCAGGCAGCAGATACTACAATTCCATTTAGAAAGACTGTAGGTGTAGAAGTTCATGTTTTTTGAAATCTTACCAATCATCTTGCAGAGAGGTGATGTAAGAGGTTAATACAGGTGCTGTCCTTTGTGATTCTGAATTCACAACTTTTAAAATCTGCTAGAATGTCTTTCATTATATATCTATACATTCCTGAATATGAACACAGAGTAGTAATTACGAAAGTTAAAATTTGATCTGAAACTGTTTTACATCTCTAGAAAATTATGTGAACTATACATGAAAACTATTTCCTAGCCCTGATGCTAGATAAAGAATATATGATGTGATATAAAGGCGTTTAAAGTTAATTTTGCCATTCCAAACTCATGCCCCTATGTGGCAAAATTACTGATAAGTTATGCCAGTTGTTGAAAATGAAATGTTAACACAATTTTTATACCGCATGGTTCTCTTTCTGGATGATGCAAGGTATTTTACAGGAAAAACTATTCAAGAAAGCTAAAGAAGCTTATTGGTACTATATCTTAGGTGGTTTAGTGGTTTTGTTCCAGTTCAACTTCATAGTGCTTTGAGATGTTTCTAAAATATCATGTTCCAAAGGGGCAACCACGTTAGTCTAGTTTAGTAAAACAAACAGGGAGTCCTGTGGCACTTAAAGACTAACAAATTTATTTAGTGCATGAGCTTTCATGAAAGTGTCTGACAAAGTGGGATTTTCTCCCATGACAGCTCATGCATTTAATAAATTTGTTAATCTTTAAGTGCCACAGGAATCCTTGTTTGTTTTACTAAAATGTCACCTAATTTTGCTGTCTGTAAGTATACCATGGCTTTAAGCAGAGCTGAGAGAAGAAGGTTGGGTTTGGCACCAGCTTTATAATGGCACTGTTGAACAGGTCCCACACTTTGAAGCAGCTCTGGCTTTGAGTGGTTTCTGCTGCCTACCAGATGTGGGGCCCAACCCACTTCCCTGCGGTTGAGCTTTTGGGACTGGTGCAGAGGCCAAGCTGGTCTTGGCCTGTGGGGCAGTATGGCAGTTTCAGCGAAGCCATGTAAGCCAAGTGGATCCTGAAGAAGCATGGCCCAGGGAGGCCCTGCCCTGGCCTGGCTGATCATGCTGCTCCTGTGGGGCCAGAGTGATCCCCATCCCAGGACTGGCCCTGGCTGTGCTGCTGGTTCAGCCCAGTGAATATGGTCACCTCTCAGCAGAGACTATGAGTGTGTCTGGCAGTGGGAGAGGTTTGTGTGTTTTGGGGTTCTTGGTGTGGGGAAGGTTTTGCAGGGCATAAGGCAGTATGGAGTATGTTGGCGCACTGGACAGAGAGGGCTGGAGTGCATGGTGCAGGCATGACTCGAAGAGGTAGGAGCATAATTGTAGCACAGGGCCAGGCAGGCCCACTGTGTGTCTGACTGCTAGTTTGTGAACAGTGCCCTTGCACTAGGCTAGGCTAGGCTCGGTCATGTCATGCTCCATTGCACTGTCCAGCCACCCCTCACCAAAACTTTCCTGCACCATGCCCCATTGCTCCCATGAAGGCCCACAGATACGTTTGGTGTCAGCCAACAAAAGGTTAATCCAGCCCTAATTAGGTTTAACGGAGGATTTTGTACTCTGAAATTTTGTTTTCATTCCAATTTTAAGTGAAACAGCAAATTTTCAAAGTTTTCCACAAAAGGAAACAAAATCCTGGCTTGGGGAAGTCTGCCTGATGGGCTGGCCTCAATTTGCAGGTGCTGGCAACCCTGAGAGTCTGGAGTGTTGAGGAGCCAAGAGCCTGACATTCATGCTCTTTACTCTATCTTCTTTGCAAAATATTTAATCTTTCATTTATTCCTCCCTCATGACAGCAACTGCACCTCAGCTGTGATACCAGCTGAAAATGGGAAAGAATCCCATTTAGTAGCTGGCTGTGCAGTCTGAGGCGCACACACACAAAACCTCTTGCTTTTTTGGACATAGAACCAGAGATTATTTTAAAAGGGTAAAGTTTTTAATTAAGAAGAACAGGTAAGAAACACAGAAAGTTGCTGCTCTGGAATTTAACTTAGGTAGTTACAGGACAGTGTGAGGGGATACATGTGCTCAGCAAAGAGGAATGCAAAAACAAACCAAAAACAAAGAAATACCCTGACTACATCTAACTAAATATTCCCTGTCCTACTCAAACATGGTCAGTTACAGGCTTGAGCTGTATTGAGCAGGACTGTTTCTGGATTCTCCAGGCCTGTCTCTCTGGCCTCATCCTGATTCGTCCAGGAGCTCTGCTGCCACCAAACAGAAAACAAGCAGGACTGCTGCTCCAACTAAAAAAACCTGTACTTTTGTTCTATTGGCTGTCCCAGTACTCACTGACCAGGGTGCTAACCCCTTCCTTCCCGACATTACTACACTTAGGGTTTTTGTTTTTTGTAAAGTTCTCTTATACAAAGTGATTTATGGTAGTTAGTGAACAGTACAAACAACATTTGGAAGGATCATTAAGTGGTTGCTGAGACCTTCAGCAATTTTGAAGTGGTCTTTGAAAGTAAAATTAGACTACACAATCAAGATACCTTACTTTATTTTCACTTACTTCCCAATATCTATAATGCATGAGGAGGATGAATAAAAAAAAGGAAGAAAAATGACACTGGGAATAAGAGAGAGTGTGTTTTTCCTTCACTTTGCCTCCAGTGGGCAGGGCCTGTTATGCGGTGCTGGACACAATGAAGGAGGTAGAGGAGATGCCATCCACCCCAGAGGCTGGGCAGATCACAGCCACCTCACCTTAGAGGAAACGTAGGGTAGTGGTGATTGGGGACTCACTCCTGAGAGGAATGGAGGCACCCATCTGTCGCCCTGACAAGGCCTCTAGAGAGGTATGCTGCCTGCCAGGTGCCCATATCTGAGACATTACGGAGGGATTGTCAAAAATCATCCTCCCCGCAGACTACTACCCCATGCTTCTTATCCATGTGGGTACCAATGATACTGCGAGAGGTGATCCTCAGCAGATCAAAGGTGACTTCAGGGCTCTGGGAGCAAGGGTGAAGGAGTTTGGAGCACAGGTGGTGTTCTCCTCGATCCTTCCAGTCAAGGCTAGAGGCCTGAGGAGAGATAGATGCATCCTAGAGGTGAATGCCTGGCTGCGAAGATGGTGTGGTCAGGAGGGATTTGGCTTCCTTGACCATGGAGTACTGTTTCAGGACAGAGGATTGATAGGCAGAGATGGCCTTCACCTGTCCAGGAAGGGGAAGAGCATATTTGGGCACAGAGTGGCTGACCTAGTGAGGATGGCTTTAAACTAGGTTCAACGGGGGAAGGAGACCAAAGCCCACAGGTAAGTGACAATGTGGGTGATCTGGGGGAAGGGATGGAACTTCGGGGGTGCTGGGACTGTAGCACCAGGAATAAAAGGGAAGGTGGTTGGAACATGGAGGGGGGGGGAATCAAATAAATGTCTTAAGTGCTCTACTGAAGCCCCAATACGTGAGGAGGGGGGGGCAGGAGAACTCCAAGAAAAAATGCAAGGAGGTTTATGTGATAGAATTGGAAATCAACATGCCAAAGTAGGGCAATTGGCCAAGTATCTTAGGTGCCTATACATTAATGCGAGGAGCCTGGGAAATAAGCAGGAAGAATTGGTAATACTAGCGCAGACAAGGAATTATGATATCATAGGAATACCAGAGACATGGTGGGATAGTCTGCATGACTGGAGCTCTACCATGGATGGGTATAAAAGAAACAACTGAGCATTCTCTGTAGCTGTTTTCCAAGTGTGTGAACCAGTAATAGATTCAAATCTTTCCATCATCAAAATAACAATAGACATACATCCATGGTAAAGCACCACTTTCTTCCAGAAAAGCTGTTTTTAATTTATTGGACTGTCCGTACCTCTGTTTTAAAGACAAAGGACCCATAATCTGCCTTATTTAATCAAAATGACATGCACCTGGCCAGCCTGGGATAGCCACCTATAAATGCCAAGATCAGGGCAGGCTTCAAAAAGCAGAGCAAATTCAATTATAATGGGTGACACAGGCACAAATGAGGCTTCTGATGTCCTATAATGGTTATTAAGAAACCACACAAAAAAAAATACTCAGCCCCCTTTAGTGCATTTCAGCCTCTGGCTCCTAAATCAGACATTAGGTCCAGTAAAGAGATAAGTTACTTAAAACTCCATGCTCTTTACCAGAAGGGTTTTCCTGACCACAAAGGACCAGCCACATTACCCAGAACAATACAAGCTTGGATCTCACCCAAATTACTACACTGCCAGCAAATCCTTTAGTAACTAAACTAAAAGTTTATTATATAAGGAAAGAAACAAACAATGAGAGTATTGTTAAGGGGTTAAAGCAAATCATATGCACACAATGATTTAAAAGTCCATGTAACCAAGTCTTTGGCAGAATCTGGAGTTTGCAGGCTTGTATAGTTCCTCTGGTGTACATCTAGTACCTGGATGGGTTTCAATCCTTTGTTTCACAGTTTCAGTGGCAGATGAATAAATCCAGAAATAGGTGCTGACTGAAAGCTGCATGGGCTGAAAGACAAGATGGAGATGGTCCAGATGCTTTTTATGTCCTCTTCCCTTTCCATGTGGTTTATGGAATCTTACAGAAATAAAATGGAGACTAGAGTCACATGGGCAAGTCCTTGTGACTCATTAGGTCTCTCCCTGGTCCCATAGTACCTGAGAGTTTCCATACTGGTCCATTAAGGAAAATTTTTTGCAATCATCCTGTCAGAAATACATCACAAGTTGAAATACATATTAAAAAGATTCATAACTTCTAATACAGATATGACACCTACACATAAACCACATAATCATCCTTAAGAAATTATAACCTTTATATTGGTACCCAACAAGGCATATCTCATGGATTATCATAATTTTGAAATATTGACATTTAATATTATAAAAAATGGTCTCCTAAATCCAGACAGCATCACACTATTCTACAGAGGTTTCTATACCAAACTCATCACTGAGCACATTCCCTAAGTGTACCAAACAAGTATGACTCCCCATTTGTCATGTGTTGGTTCTAATTCTCTCCCTAGAGATAAATGCAAGTCCTGTGTTGTGTTGTGTTTTGTTTTAGTAGGTTACTTATATAGGTATTTTATAAATATACCTGTGCTTTGTGCTTTTGCATTACAGAAGGCAAGGTCAAAGAAATGTGTCTGGAGCATGAAGCAGAAAGTTGTAAGGGTTCTGATGGGCCTTAGCACTTGGGAGAGGTCATTCTGCAACCTCAGAGGCCAGCCTGAGAAAAACTACATCTCCCACTCAGATGCATTTTCCTTTTTTTGATATAAGTTCCATTGTGCCAGAGGAGTAGAGTTGTTGATAACAATCTCTTTAGATTTCCTGGACCCAGGCCATGGAGCACTTTGAGAATCAGGGCTGAGACCTTAAGCTTGATTTGAAGTCTGTGGGAAGCCAATGTAGACAATGGGGAACAGGTGTGATGTGGTCACAATAGACTGTGTTGCTGAGGAGATGTACTATAGCATTATGTACTACCTGAAGTTTCCTAAGTGCTCGAAGTTTCATGCTCAGGATATAATATTGCTATAGTCCAGCCAAGTGGTGATGAAGACATGAGTGACTGAGACCAGCTTTTGGTCTTCTGGGATGATATGGAGTCTACTAGCCAACCGGAGCTGGCAGAAATCTTGATTGTTGCTATGCGAGAGCTTAGTATCAGCAAGGAAGTGGGAGCTATGGGAGGAAAAATGTCTTGCTGGCTTCAGGCTTGAGCTTGATAAACTTACGGAAGGGATAGTATGATGGGACATCCTAATTTGGCAGTTAACTGATTTTTGACTACTTGTGGTAAATACGTACAATGGTCCATGTTGGGGTGGATTCTGAGTTACTACACTGAATTCTTTCTTGGGTGTCTGGGTGATGAGCATTGCCCACAGGCTCAGGGTTTAGCTAATGGCCATATCTGGGGTCAGGAAGGAATTTTCCCCCAGGGCAGATTGGCAGAGGCCATGGGGTTTTTTTGCTTTCCTCTGTAGCATAGGGCACGAGTCACTTGCTGAGAGATTCTCTGTACCTTGAAGATCATGATTTGAGAAATTTGGTTACTCGCTAGGTTAAAGTAGTGGTTCCCAACCTGTGGGGGGACTGCAGAGGTATTGCAGGGAGTCCACAGACATGGCTGGGAGCTGGGCTTGTTTTAAATCTCCTGCCCTCTGCAGCCCAACCATGTGGGCTGCCTAGGGTAGGAGAAACCTGCAGTCGGGCAGAAAACTCTGCAGCTGCCTCAGGTACGTGTGGGAAGGGGGGTTGAGGGTTGTGGGGCTGGTAAGGGCCTTGGGGGGGCATGCAGAGATCTACCTGGGGGCTATAGGTGCCCCGCTCACTTGAGGGGGGTGGGGGCCATGGTAGCACTTGCCAGCTGGGCTGCCTCCCCTGCTCACGTGCAGAGGCTGGGTGGTTGCCATGCCAGCAGCGTAGCTGCTCACCGGCCAGCTGCTGCTTGGCTCCCCTTGGCTGGGTCCCGCTAGTGGGGGCTTCCCCAGAGTGGTGGGGGGGCACATCCTGCTGGCAGGAGCTCCCCTGGAGCAGTGGGAGCCACATCCTGCCAGCACAGTCCAGAATATCACCACGGCAATGCCACTTTGCAGTGGTGCCACTGCAAACAAACTCCAGTGGGGGGGGGCAGGCACAAACTTTTTTCAATTTAAAAAGGGGGCCCTGGCCTGAAAAAGGTTAGGAACCCCTGGGTTAAAGGTCTATTACAGGAGCAGGTAAGTGAGCTTCTGTGGCCTGTGTTGTGCAGGAGGTCAGACTAGATGATTATATTGGTTCCTTCTGACTTTACGACTGAGTCTATGAACAGTGGCAGATTTAGAGTTAGTGGAACCCTGTAGCCAGCTTCATTTCATGGAATCATAGGGTTGGAAGGGACCCCATAAGTCATCTAGTCCAACCCCCTGCCAGAGGCAGGACCACTCCCACTAAACCATCCCAGTCATGGTTTTGTCCAGCCGGGCCTTAAACACCTCCAAAGATGGAGACTCCACCACCTCCCTAGGCAGCTCATTCCAATGCTTCACCACTCGCCTAGTAAAAAAGTTTTTTCTAATATCCAGCCTCGACCTCCCTAACCGCAACTTGAGACCGTTGCTCCTCGTTCTGTCCTCTGTTACTACCGAGAACAGTCGAGCTCCATCTTCCTTAGAGCATCCCTTCAAGTAGTTGAAGGTTGCTATCAAATCCCCCCTCAATCTTCTCTTCTGCAGACTAAATAAGCCTAATGCTTTCAGTCTTTCCTCACAGGGCTTGTGCTCCAGCCCTTTAATCATTTTGGTTGCCCTCCTCTGAACTCTCTCTAGCATGTCCCTGTCCTTTTTGTAGTGGGAAGCCCAAAACTGAACACAGGATTCTAGATGTGGCCTCACCAGTGCAGAACAGAGGGGAATGATCACATCCCTTGATCTGCTGGTAATACTTCTTTTGATGCAGCCCAGTATGCCATTGGCCTTTTTGGCAGCAAGAGCACACTGCTGACTCATATCTAGCTACAGAGAATGCTCAGTTGTTTCTTTTCACTATGCTAGTTTGCCTTTTAGCTTAATGAACGTTAATATTCTCTCAAGAGCCTCACTGTCACTTTATATCTTTGGAGAAGTCAATATGCTGTCAAGACTAAATGAGAAAAAATATCTACATGCAAATCTATGGAGATCATTTTATACATTATGATGGCTATAAAATGTCTGCAGAAGCTATGGTACAATCAGTCACAGAAGTTAGACATAGAAAGCCACTGCAGTAACCTAGTCTATCCCTCTTTAGGTATAGGTGTCAGTCCACAGATAAAACATACATCAGACACTGAACTGATATTGAACTTGACACTGGTCAAATCCTCTTTTCAAATTTTTAGCCAATTCAATACAGTCTGTGGAGATGTTCAGGTACTGAGAAAATTAATAAAGTGATATTGGTGCAAGAATCGATGTCATACAATAAATATAACAAAACTGTACTTCTTTATCCCAAACTCCTCAAAAATTTTAGCAGATGTACCGAAACATGTTAAAACACAATCCCTTTCCCTTAAGAGCTCAAAATCTCTATACAATAGGATATACAACACATGAGGGTCATAAACAGATGGAACAAGAAAGGTGAGAGAGAGAGTGCGCGTACACATGAGTGACTGTAAAAAGATACTATGGCTACTCAGTACAGTATATATTGATTGGTTCCATTACACCATTATTCCCTTCCTTCCTCCAATCATCCCATCATTTCACTTCCATAAGCAACATGGGCTACAGAAAGGGGAGAACAAATTCTGTTACTAACCAGCCAGCCAGTCCCTTACTGTTTATTTTTTCTCTCCAGTGACAATCCATTGCAGTCATAGCTGTGTACCAACATACATACCCCTTTCCCACTACCACATACAGATACTTTAAAAAGGTTCCTCTTGCTACCATCAAGGTCTACAGTTTCATAAATAAATACAAGAAAATACTTCTACAGTATTTCTCCTAGGAGTGGAGAATTCTGATTACATAGATATGCAAAGCAGGCGAGCTTTATTGTGTGTGGAAAGTGGACAAAATTTTTTTGTTGGGGGGGTACATTCAAAGCAGCCTCAAAGCAGATGTTGCAGAATAGTATTAGTCAAATAATCTACTCTAATGATATCTTTGCAAATAACTTGTTAATTCTTCACCCAACTGTCAGACAGCGAGGTATGAAAGTGGTAACACAGCTGACTCTCAGACATGAATAATATTGCCTGTAAAAGTGCTTTTTATATTAATCATCAGGATTACGCTAAACACTGTGTGAAAATAGCTGAGGACAGACGGTATTTCAAACAATTGCCACATTTCAGTCTTACCTTTGCATTCCCCCGAGAGTCCTTGAACATGCTGATCCCTATTAGCACCCCTTACATCCAGATGGAGGCTCTGATTAATGAAAAACCTTTCTATGATTACTAATGAAGGTTTATTATTGCTTCCGAGATTTTACATGCTAGAAATTTCTGACCATAAAGAGCTTGTCCTTTTCAGATATATGCTACACAGATGGATCCCTTTTGAAAAGAACATACCTAACAAGACACCTTCGTTAAAACTGGGTTGAAATATAACACAAGCTCACATCATTTGCTGCAAAGAATACAGTGAAGAATTTGAAACAAAGTAAAACTGTCCCTCTTCCCTCCATCAACATGGTGGGTACTGTTAATTGTGACACACTGGTATTGGGAGCTGTTTTATGCTAACAGGCGTTGTGGGTTGGATTTGGGCATAACAAGTGCTGCAATTTACCTTAATAATAACTTCCAGCTTGAGAAAGTTCTTTGACTAGATTGAGACTGTTTTGTAACAATGAGGAGAAGTTTGCTATGTAATACAGAGTAGTTGGGAGTAGAGTATCTAACAGAAGAGTTAGAAGTGAGAATTTTAGAAGGAAAGTAAAATACTGACACAGAAATGATTTCTTCTTTTTTTTTTTTAAAGCACCTTTTAATTAGAATTTTAAGAATTCTAAGGTAAGTAACCCAGTATGGTAAAAGTTTATTTGCTTCATACATGAGATGGGATATTTTTTCTTGGATGGGCAAGTAAATTAAATATTACTTTTTTCCTGATTATCATCATTTTACTAATACGCCTACCTTACATAGTAGCAGTAGATGGTCCAGCACCGCATTGGCTTCAAAAATTCCTCTCTGAACAGAGCTTAGATGGTGACTATTCCTCCAGGATTCATACTATCCCTACTTTTCTTCAGTACCTATATAAGACTACTGGAGAAACAATGAGCTTCCATGGTGTAATACCTTAGGATCCTTTTTGACTCCTCACGATGTTGGGATGAGAAAGTACCATCAGTTGCCAAAAGTACCTTCTTTCACCTCCTGCTTCCAAGAAAACTTCATCCTTTCCTCCTGGATTTAGACCTGGTCACAGTGATCTATGCATGTACTGTCATCAACTTGGATTACAATAACTGATCACCTCTTCAGCACCTTTGGTAAGCTACAAATGCAAGTTTTAAAAAAAGGTATTTGAAAGTTTAGTTCATGACTTTGATGCACAGTCTACATGCATGATTTACCTCTGACAAAATATATATGTACATAATGGCTATGTGTACACTACAGTTAACTTAAGACAGGGGACCCATTTAAAGTAGACTTAATAAAGTTGATTTTAAATGGGCCTCCTGGCTTAAGTCGACTTTATAAAGTTGACTTAAATTGCTCTAATGCACTAAGTTGACTTCATTAAGTTGACTTTAATGGGCACATTGTATTAAGTTGAATTAATAAAGTTGACTTAATCCTTAAAGTCAACTTTAAGGGCCGAAGTTATTAAGTTGATTTAAGGAAGTGCTTAAGTTAACTTAATGAATTCCAAATGTGGCCAGGGAGTTTCTTAAGTTGACTTAAGCCTCCAGTGTAGACATACCCTAGGATATGTAAAGCTGTATTTATTCATGCCACATATAAGCAAATAAATATTAGTTTCCTCTAGACTTATTCTTAACATTAAAAAAGTTTCCACAACTGAAATGTCCTAACATCAAGAAATTGAACTGTGCACCAAGACTGGGTGGATCAATATTCAATAGTGTTATAGCTGGTGAAAGCCTCAGAATGTTAACTCCCATTCTTTAATCCAAAAGGTCCCTTTTCTCACCTTTGCCCTTGCAAACTGAAACACAAGGTCAGAAAGATCCAAAGACTGGCCAATAGCATTTTCAGGTGATAAACTAGCAATCAATATGCTGAAAATATGACTTAACTCCTTTGCAGAACTCTGAAGAAGATGCTGCATCTCACACAACCAGGCTGAGGGAATGGCAACCATGAGGCATGAAGAAAGCTGTAAGATTCAGTGCAAGAATCCTTGCCTGGTCACCACCATTTCTTATCCTCATGTTCATGCCATTGCCATAGCCATCCTAAAGTTTTATTTTAGTCTTGCTCAAAACATTCATAAGGCATTTTGTTAGTCCTTTTCCAGTGGAGGCATCTACAAACCTGAAACACACAAAAGTATTCCTTTACATGAAGACAGCCATCCTTGCTGTCAACAAATCTTACTATTAATGGCATCTTTTCAGCATGTCTAATATTGGGAGCACAGTTCATTATTAAGGAGAAGTAGGTCACTTTGCTAAATTGCAACGATATTTTACTTATTTATTTTACTTGCTAGAACGCCAGTCAATTCATTTTGAATGGTTTTGCTGTAGTATAGGTCTATAGTTCGTAAAGAAGTTATTCAATGTAAGTGTTCACGCATTACATTGTCATATTTCCCAAGGAGCTCTACCAAACTGAGGATGTTACCAGTCTGTTCAGTGAACAATTTATCCAATGCACCCATGAAACCAAATTATTCTTTACAAGGAAGAGGGTAATTGAGATCAGATGCTCAAGCACATTCCGCTGGTGCTGTATTTCTACAATAATAATGCACTTATTTCCTCATTTATGCATTTATTTAGCTTGAGCCTGGATTCCACCTCCATCTATTTGGAGTAGGCCTTAAAATGGCCAGGTGACTTGTCATGTTGTTTCAGAACATCAATTAATTTATGCCAGTAATTATACCCAGATAGCACAAGTAACAACTTGGCTTTCTTGTCAAATATTTTGCAATAAAACTAGAAGAGTGGATTTGAGTAAACCAGTCAACACCAATTCTGTTTCTCCCTGCTCTCTAGCATTCTTTCACAGTAATGATTTAGAGAAGTGTCACTTCTGCTCATTTACTAGAAGCATCATATCCTGAATTTTACCAAGACTGTTCAAAATTGTATGATTGATATTGGCAGAGTTTAAGATTACTGGCCATAAAGAAGGATCTGGTATATCAATTTGTGTGTGCATTCAATTTTTCTCACTGCTTTTTCTATCATTGCTTCTTCTTCATCATTTCCCTTCTCTCCATGTGGGTGGGTGGGGGCTAGATCTGGTTCTGTTATGTTGAGAGGAACCCCTAGATCTTGGACCCAGCCCTTGTTGTTGCTGCTGCTTACTCTATGTGGCAAAAGGGGTATACATTCTTTGTTCCAACTCTTGCACTCTCTGCTATTGGAATTCAGCTATGAAACGAACTTCCAGACAGGGGCATTGCGCTGCCATAGGGCCCAAGGGCCATCAGACCTGCCTGGGCCTCAGGCCGTGCTCCCTCTAAACTTTGCCCAACAGACGCAGACACAGCGAGTCTGCCTGGTTGATCTCTGCTGCCAACCTGGAGCATGCAGCTGAGTCACGCAGGCCAGAGAAGCAGCAGAGAGGGAATTTTAAATCCCTCTGCAGGCAGATGCTGCCTTTAAGTGAGTGAGTCCCCATTCCCAGCCTGGGTAATTACTGTACTGTGGAGAGGGGGGGGGGGGGGCCCGGTGGGGGCGGGGTAGAGGGAGCTGCAGGCCCCAGGGGAATCACCCCTGCAGAGTGGGGCTGGGTGGCGGATGGCTGTCGGGGATGGGCCCCTCTGCGTCCAGGGTCGGGTCAGCAGGGGAATGAGGCCAAGTGGTGGGTGAGGTGGAAGATCAGCCCCTCCTGGGGTCAAGCCAGGAGGGGACTGTGGGTGGCCCCACCAACACACATGGCAGAGCCTAGGGGGGCTGCAGGTGGCTCCCCCAACCCCAGGCAGCAGAGACTAGTTGGCTGTGAGTGGCTCCCCCCACCAAGTCCAGGTGGTGCGGCCCAAGCAACCAAATTGGGCCCGGGCCACCTGCTGGCCAGCGGCAGCAGCCACATGACATCCAGGCTGCCTTTCGCTGGCCAACAGCAGTAGGAGCCTGATTGGGCCAGGGCCAACTGCCCCTGGCCAGCAGTGGCTGGGGCCAGATCTGAGCTGGGCTGCTGGTAGGAGAAGGCCAATCTGACTCTGATGGGCAGGGCCATATCAGCCCTGGGTGGGGCCAGATTGGGTAGAGACCGCAATCCTTTTCTCAGGGCAGCAATGCCCTGCTTCCAGAAAAGAGCAAGTGAATCTGGTGCTGTCTACCTTTAGGAAAGATTGCAAAGTCCTCGTCTTTGAGGACACTTTTCCACAATAAAGGACATTTGCAACTCTAATGCCTTAAAATCATAGAAGATCAGGGTTGGAAGGGACCTCATGAGGTCATCTAGTTCAACCCTCTGCTTCATGGCTAACTCCAACTAAATCATCCCAGGCAGGACTTTGTCAAGCTGCACCTTAAAAACCTCAAACAATGCAGATTCCCTCCTCTCCCTAAGTTACCCATTGCAATGCTTCACCACCATTAGGAAAGATTTTTCCTAATATCCAACCTAGACCTCCTCCACTGCAATGCAAGACTGTTGCTCCTAGTTTTGTCATATACTACCACGGAGAATAGCTCAGTTCCATCCTCCACCGAACCCCCTTTCTGGTAGTTAAATGCTACTATCAAATCCCCCCTCATTTGTCTCTTCTTCAGACTAAACAAGCCCAGTTCCCTCAGCCTCTTCTTGTAAGTCCTGTACTCCAACCTCCTAATCATCTTTGATATCCTTCTTTGAACTCTCTCTAGCTTTTCCACATCCGTTTTTTACTTGGGGAACACAATACTCCATGTGGCCTCACCAGTGCCAAATAAGGAGGAATAGTCACTTCCCTTGATCTGCTGGCAGTGCTCCTACTAATAATGAAACCCAATAACCTTCTGTTCCCAAAGCCTTCTGCACACCTCAACCCCCAAAATAACGACACAAACAAAACCCCAAGCAAAGTTCTATCTATCTCCAAAGAGGGGAGAAGTGCCAAAGACAGTAAAACAAATGAGGAGTCTTGTGGCACTTAAAGACTAACAAATTATAATAAGAAGTAGCAAAGAATTGGACATTAAATGTGTTAGTCTTTAAGTGCCACAGGTCTCCTCATTTGTTTTACTGCACTAGACTAACACAGTTGCCCCTTTGAAAAAGACAATGAAGTCCACTAGGAATTACGCTACAGATTTTACATAGAAGGTGAGAGGCAGCATTATAAAGACTAAACTAATTACAGAAAATAGGTGAGTAGATTGTGTCTGCCTAGTACATTTTTACTGGGATTCTGTGAAGTCAAAATAAATCAGTACAAAAGAACAAGTGTTATTAGGTACCAAAAGATCTAATATAAGAACTAAAAGGACACACATGTCTACAGCAGAACATGGCTCCATGAAAATGAGGGATTGCACTTCATCTAGGTTAATAATTACAGTGTACATCAAACTTACAGTGACCCAACAATTCAGTGAGGCTGAAATACACTCACATGCGGAAGACTCTCCCAAACTACAGTTAAGGATTTAGTCTTAAGTACTTAAATCCGTCCTTCCTCAGGCAAAATCCCAGTAAAGTTAACGGCAGCTTGACTGAGAGACGACTTCAGGATTGGCTTTTAATATGAGACTTAGCTCACAGCAAGTCCTACACTAGATTTATCTTCACTGAAATAAATTTCTCCTTCAATGACATGAAATGGGAAAGTCCTGTGAGAAGGTTCTCCACAATTAAGAAGACAATCACAGGCATATTGCCATATCAGCAAATCACCAGAATGGTCAAAACTAGAAAGGCACATACTACATTTGAGAGATATAGAAGTTCACTCTGTGTTTTTCATGCAAGTCACTGTCAACATAATGTGAGGAACCCTGCACCTAGACTAGTAACATTTTAAGAGGATCTTTTTCCTAGGAATGACTATAACTAAAGACTTCAAAGCTTTTCTCCATACTGGTAATGTGAATATAGTTCAATCTGAGTCATATACAGATGTCCAAATGTCTGCCAAATTTGCTCATGTTAATCTATTTTCTAACTTATTCAAACAGTAGGTCTCTCATATTGCAATTTCTAAAAATTCCTCTTCTCTACTATATAGAAAAGATTTCAATTCCCTTAAAAAATAAATGTAGAAAACTAATCATTAAACAAAATAAATGCATGGGATTAAAGATTAAAAATAACATTTGAAAATAATTCCTGGACACTTGCACAAGAAGCCTTTATTCAGATGTCTTTGCAGTTTCATTTGGATGAATATTTCAGCCCTTACTCAGAAGAAACTCATTTAATAAGATAAACAAGAGTTTTCTAAGCAGATGGATCTTTGACATATCACAATAGTCCACTTTTATGCAGCTTATATTTAGGAGCCAGGGCTGAGGGGTGAGCAGGCGGCGGGGGCAGAGCTAGCCAGCACCCCGTCCCCCAGCCCTTGGCCACTCGCAAAGTGAAATTGACTAGGCTGCAGAGTGGCTGAACTCTGCAGCCTGCTCAATTTCACCTCTCTGAAATTGACCGGCTTGCGGAGCCTGTCAGGGGCTGGGGGAGCCTGCAACCCCCTGGCTGCTTGAAAGAGGCTAGGGACATGCCACCGGACATGCAAGTGGCCAGGGGCACCGGAGCTGGCATCTCCCCTGGCCGCTTGCAGGTGGCCAGGGGCTGGGGTACCAGGGCACCCTGATGGCTCAGCCCCTGCAGCCCACCCAGGGCTGGCAGCGGGGCGAGTGGGTCGGGCTCCCATGGTCCCGCCAGGGCTGCAGCTCCCAGAGCCGGCAGCCGGGCAAGGCAGCTTCAAGCCCAGCTTGCAGGCAAGGCGGCTCCTGCACCCCTCCCCCCGTGCCCCCCTGTACCTCCCTTCAGCACCCTGGCTAGGGTGCTGATGGGCTCCCTGGCTAGGGTGCTGGGGGGGGGGGGATTCCTCCCAGGGTGCCATGCACCCTGGGAGGGTTGTCAAAGCCCTGTTTTGAAACAGGGATTGTTTCAAAACAACTCATCCTAACTGTGTTGTTGTGAAACAACCTTTTCGAAACAAGGGCTATTTCGATTACAGCCCAGGTTTTATTCTTCTGAAACAACGGACCTTATTTCGAAATGATGGGGTCCCATCATTTCAAAATAAAGGAACATCATTTGGACATGCCACTCTCTATTTCAAAACAATGTCTGTTGTTTCAAAATAAACCCTGGTGTGGACACAGCCTAACAAATTTCTTCAAGCATAAGCTTTCGTGGGTCTGATGAAGTGGGTTGGAGCCCATGAAAGCTTATGCCCGAAGAAATCTGTTAGTCTTCAAGGTGCCAGGGATTCTTGTTACCTACAGCATGCTTACACACATTAAAATATTGTTTTCAATAACTGGCACAGATTCCATCAACAAAGACAGCAGTTTTTTTGCTGTCTGAGGGGCCCTTCCTTGTAACTATAAAGTTAACTATAACCCTGGTTAACAATATTTAATTATGGCAGTGCTGAAGGACTGCATTTGGAAGTGTTTTATGGCTGTGAATGTAGATACAGAAAGTATCATGTCAGAAGCAAATCTAGGCAGCAGGCTGCTGAAATCAGGATTAGGATCCAATACGTAGCTGTCTATGTTCTGTCTATGCCAGAGAAGCACTCCCAGAACCTCCAGCTTTGGTTTATGAGGTGATACTGGACATGACTTGGTTCAATCCATATTCACCACTAAAACATATTCAACACTGGTTCAGCAGCACACATTACTGACTCCTTTTCTCAGTAATGAGAAAATTTCCTGTAACAGACAATGAGTGTTGAATTCTGTTGATGTTCAAACCAGCAGGCATCTCATTCTACCAAGGTGTACCATACTTTTCTATAAGTACAGTAGAACTTTAGTGTTACAAACTGATCAGTCAACCACACATCTCTTTTGAAGCTGGAAGGACTCAACCAAGCAGCGGAAGAAACAAAAAATAAAAAGAAAATACAGTTCAGCCTTGTATTAAATATAAACAGGGGTTAAAGTTAGCCAGAAAGTGGGGGAACACCATTTTAAGGGTCCACTATTTTTAGGGATTCAATGTTCTGTGCCCCCTAAAAATAGAAAATGGGGGCCAGAACACTGCATTCTGCAGCCCACCATTTAAAAATAGTAAGCCCCGGAACGCAGTGTTTTGGCTCCATTTTCTATCGTTAGGGGCTAAAACGCTGAGCCCCTAAAAATAGCACACCCCAGAACAGTGTTCTGTCCTGCTTTGGAAGGGTGGGGAGTTCTAAAAACTCCACCCCCAAGCCTGGTCTCACTGAGCATGCTCAGAGCTTCTGCGCATGCTCAGTGAGACGAGGGTCTAGGCCGAAGCCTTAGCCCAGGCCAGGGCCCCTCTCCTGGCAGCCAGGTAAGGAGGGGTAGGTGTGTGGGAGGAAGGAGTTGGGGTGGGGGTAGTTGTGGGAGCAGGAGCGGGGGGGGGGGGCCTGCACTGGCCCGAGGGGGGCCCGCCAATTTAGGAGGGTTCTGGGGCCCACCAAATTGTACTTTAACCCCTGAATATAAAGTACTAAGAAAGGAAAGTTAAGGAGTTGAGAAGGCAAGGAAACTTTGCAGTTGTTTCATTTAAGAAGGTTAATAGCAAGATTTTTCTTCTGCACAGAAAAGTTTCAAAGCTGTCTTAAGTCAATGCTTGGTTGTAAACTTTTGAAAGAACCACCCTAATGTTTTGTTAAGTGTTACAAACATTTCAGATTGATGAACAACCTCCATTCTCCAGGTGTTCGTAACTGGTTCTACTGTAGTGCTGAACTCAAGCATTGCCAGTGGAAAAGAATAATCTGTGAGTAGCATGTGGAAGAACAAGGGCTCTCAGTGTCAAATAATTTTGTATACTTTTGTCTACTAGAGTTCAGTAATGTGGATATTACTTCTCAGAAAACACACTGGGAACCTGGAGCTTAACCGGATTTTACATTCTTAATTCCATCTTCAACATCCTCTGCAGCAATTTGCTTATCAAGAGCTGCCATAACATCCTCTAAAATTTGAGGTAGATTTGCACTTCTCAGATATCTACTATAAATTCAGGATTTGGATGTTCTGAAGCATATAAAGTATGGAAAAAGTTAGCAAATGTTTCAGAGTTCTTTCTGATGCCATTTATTAAATATTTTCTATTTCTAATATGATGGATGGCTGATCTATGCTGCAGGATCAACATGTTTTAATGGTTACCAACAAATGAGAATCAACATTTCCTTAGGAAAATTATTAAAAAGAGCAGAAATGCAAAAAGATTAAAATCTATTACTAAAATCAAAGTTTCCTACTTCCCAATTTAAAACAGTGATTTTTAAATCATCAATTCAAATCGTAATTTAAATCAATTCACACTGGCCATTTTGCAGCCCAATCATATGGGGTATTAAAAAAACACTACACTGTGCTGAAGGTTAATAGGAAAGCCTGACAGTCCATTTTGGGGGTGGTGGGGGGAGAAGAGCCTTATTTGCCAGAAAAGCAACATATGGGTTTTCCATTTTAAATTGTCCTGTTTCCCAAGATACATGGCCTTCATCCATAAGACTATGTGGCTGTAGCCAAAGGCACTGGTATGCTCAATGAAAGAATTGGTGTCTTCAGCAAGGATAAATATATTCTTTCTAATTGCTGTGTTTGTCTTACATGCATTTTAGTATTATTTTATCATCATCATCATCATCTATAGTCTGTAGACAAATCAAAAGCCTATAGTTAAAGGAAAAAATCAGATATTCTGAAGCACATAGCTAGATTGGATGGAAGCTTGAATTTATTGCTTACTGCTCCACTGAATAGAATCATAGGGTTGGAAGGGACCTCATGAGGTCATCTAGTCCAACCCCCTGCTAAAAGCAGGACAAAACTGGTTATTTTTAGTATTAAAATAAAGTTAGTATTACAAAAAATAGAAGTTGTACATTATGTTAATGATTTGCCAATGGATACCAATAGGTTGGTGACACATAAATGACTGAACCTTGAGTTTCATATATACTTATCCCATGGTTCAACACCCCTGAATATTGGTCAAATGTATCCTCAAGTAGAATTTATGGTAACATGGCCTGGATTAAGGAGTGGTCATGGCCTTCTGTCATCAGGCTAAAATTAGTTCCCTGGGGAGACATCCCAATGAAATGTACTTCTTACTTAAGCCTGTCTCTACAAAGTGGAGTACATTATATCTGTAAAAAGGTTAGACAGTCAGAGAGAATATGTGAATCACTTACAGAATGTGTTTCTGTTCAATTCAGCTTCAAATGTTGGTATTTCCTTGCAATATTTGGGAGAACTCTGAGATGCTGGTTCCTCAGCTGTTGATGTTTAATACAATAACTATTGAACATACTGGATTAATATGATGGCAACTCCTATCAATTTAATAATTAATTATTGCATGTTCCTAATACTGTAAGTGAGCAGCATAACTGGTCATGTCTTGGACAGAGGCAATCAATACACCAAGTTGCAGTTGTCTGTATCCTAATGTTTTTTGTAAAAATAACAGAGAATTTGTAATTGAACAAGAGTGTGACTCAGCACACACTTCCCCAATTTCAAAGCTAGGAGAAACCATCTGTACAACCCCATCTTTCAGGGCCATATTGGTAATACAACACAAGGAACACAGCAGGCCAGAAATCCAAATCCTGAATGGAAGAAATTATAGATTTCAAACTCCTTAGAATTAGCACTGTTTTTGGATCAAAGGATGGATCAGACCCTTCTCTTTCAAAGGCAGGAACCATTTGCAAAACTCAGATTCATATCTCAGGGTTGAGGCTTAAAAGAGTCCCAGATTCTGGAGTTGTCTGAGTGTAGAAGTTTACTATAAGCATCTTTGTAATATTTATTTATTTATTGAGGTAGAGTCAAATCCAATAGCTAGTCTGACAGCCTATGTCTACACTGCCAATTTAGTTTGAATTAAGGAGGCTTAATTCAAACTAAATTCATCCCAGTCTACATTAGCCTTTCCTTAGTTCAAACTAAGAAATTTCTTAGTTTGAACTAAGGAACACTTAGTTTGAACTAGAAAGTACCTGAGCCTAGTTCGAACTAAGCACTTAGTTAGAGCATTGGTTCAAACTAACCATGATGTAGACTTGAACTAACCCTTAGTTTGAACTAAGAGCAGTTAGTTCAAACACAATGTGGACTAGTTCAAACTAACATTAGTTCAAACTAGTTCATGTTGTTAGTTAGAACTAAGAAGTTCAAAGTTAGTTTGTACTAGGATCTAACCTCAAACTTCTTAGTTCGAACTAACAAGTTCAAGCTAAGTTTCTATAGTATAGACATAGGCCTAGTGGCCAATATCTGATGTTTCAGAAGAAAGCTAAAAATATTGCTCTGCATCTTGTACAGTCATTTACAACAGTACAAAACACCCATAAAATACTGTCAAAATAGAATGGTAGCATTTATGTCCATTCTGTACTGGTACAAGGGAGCCAAGAGCAATGCAGAATCAGGACTACTACATGTAGCACCCAGCCTCTCTGGTGCTCTACAGCCAGTCCAGAGCAGAGATGGCATCTTGCTTTCTTCAGCACTTACTACACATGGAACCAGAAGCACTGCTGGCCTGGGAAAAGACCTTGGCTCACTGTGCTGGGATTTGTGGCTTGTGCCCTAAGTGTGCACTGTGGCAGGTAGCCTGGGGGCAGACCCAGGGCTCAGGTGCTGGGTCTCGGGGCTTCAGCACCATAAGCCCAGCATCAGCGATGCCATTGCATGAAACATCATTTCTGATCTCATTCGCAAGACCACTACCTTTCCATCCTCAAGTCTCCACTAATAAAGACCTGTTTCTGCTAGGACACCCATAGTCATAGAATCACAGAATCACAGGGTTAGAAGGGACCTCACGAGGTCATCTAGTTCAACCCCCTGTGAAAAAGCAGGACCACTCTCACTAAATCATCCCAGCTAGGGTTATTTCTAACCTACGGATCTCAAAAGCAAATCACCATAAGGGCCGCATGTGGACTAGTAGAGGGCCGCATGAGGATTAGTACATTAGCCCAAGGGCTGCACCACTGAAACCTTTCCATACAATGATATTGCAAATATCAGTAATGATCATGTCATTGTGGGCCACAGGAAATAGCTTCAGGGGCCGCATGTGGCCCATGGGCCGTGTGTTTCAGACCCTTGGTCTAGCTGAGCCTTAAATATCTCCAGAGATGGAAATTCTACCACCTCCCTAGGTAACCCACTCCAATGCTTCACCACCCTCCTAGTAAGAAAGTTTTTCCTAATATCCAACCTCAACTTCCCCAGCTGTAACTTGAAATCATTGCTCCTTGTTCTGTCCTCTGTTACTACTGAGAACAGCTGAGCTCCCTCCTCCCTGGAGCATCCCTTCAAGTAGTTGAAGATTGCTATCAAATTCCCCCTCAGTCTTCTCTTCTGCAAGCTAAATAAGCCTAGTTCCTTCAGTGTCTCTTCATAAGTCTTGTGTTCTAGCCCCTTGATCATTTTTGTTGCCCTCCGCTGGAATCTTTCTAATTTGTCCACTTCTTTTTTGTAGTGGGGTGCCCAAATCTGGACACAGTATTCCAGGTGCAGTCACACCAGTGCTAAATAGAAAATCTCTTGATCTGCTGGCAATACTTCTACTAATGCAGCCCAGTATGCCATTGGCCTTTTTGGTACACTGTTGACTCCTATCCAGTTTCCCATCCACTATAATCCCCAGGTCCTTTTCTACAGTGTTGCTACTTAGCTGATCACTCCCCAGCCTGTAGCAGTGCATGGGGTTTTTCCGTCTCAAGTGCAGGACTTTGGACTTGTTGTTTGTGAACCTCATGAGATTTCTTTTGGCCTACTGCTCCAATTTATCTAGCTCTCCCTGAATCCTGTCCCTGCCCGCCAGTGTGTCTACTGTTCCCCTCATGTCATCTGCAAACTTACTGAGTGCAATCTATCCCATCATTCAGACCATTAATGAAAATCTTGAACAGAACTGGCTCCAGAACCAACCCCTGGGGCACACCACTAAGTTTGAGGAGCAAGATAGGAATAACTTTGCATTCTATTTAAAAATTTAAGATCTATTTTTCCTAATGTAACCCCCTTCTCAAGCTGAATCCAGCCATCTGCATGGATTTCTACTGCACACGTACCACTGTGTGATGAAACAGTAATGTGTTAACACAGTGGTTGAGAACTGCTGATCAAGACCATCTTTGGCAGTGGTTTGTGGACTCTTTATCACTGGAAATTTTAAAGAGCAGATTAGACAATCTTCCTAGACAATTTATTCCAGTGGTTAATCAGCCTGACAGTTGAGAATTTTTTCTTAAGGTCCAACCTAAACCTCCATTGCTTGAATTTAAGCACATTGCTTCTTGTCCTATCATCGGCAGTTAAGGAGAATAATTCTTCTCCTTGTAACAACCTTTCAGGTACTTGAAAACTATTAGCATATTCCCTCTTAATCTCCTCTTTTCCAGATTAAACAAACCCAGTTCTTTCAATCTTCCCTCATATGTCAAGTGTTCCAGACCTCTAATCATTCATGTGGCTCTTCTCTGAACTTTCTCCAATTTCTCCACATCTTTCCTGAAATGTGGTGCCCAGAACTGGACACAATAGTCCAGTTGAGGCCTACTCAGTACAGAGTAGAGTGGAAGAATTATTTCTTGTGTCTTACTTACAATACTCTTGCTAATACATCCCAGAACAATGTTAGGGTTTTTTTTTGTTTTGCAAGAGCATTACACTGTTAACTCATATTTAGCTTGTGGTCCACTGACACCTAGATCCCTTTCTGTAGTACACTGTCCTAGGCAATCATTTACCATTTTGTCTGTGTGCAACTGATTTTATCTTTCCTAAGTGGACTACTTTGCATTTGTGTTTACTGAGTTTAATTTTATTTACCTCAGACCATTTCACCAGTTTATGTCAATCATTTTGAATTGTGATCCTATCCTCCAAAGTACTTGCTATCCCTCCCAGCTTGGTATCATCCACAAACTTTATAAGTGTACACTCTGTCATTATCTAAACCATTGATGAAAATATCGAACAGAACCGGATCCATAATCAATCCCTGAAGTATCGCACATGTTATGCCCTTGCGGCATGACCGTGAATCATTGGTAACTATTCTCAGGGAGCAGTTATCCAACTAGTTATGTACCTATCTTATAGGAGCTCCAGTGTGAAACCATAGCAAAAGCCTTACTACAGTCTAGATATACCACATCTGCCGCTTCCCCTCTGTTTACAAGGATTGGATAGAGACTTGCCTCAATGCAAGATTTCACTGTGTGCTGTTTTGTTTATGTTTCAAGTACTCCTATACAACCATCTAATAGAATAGGATTACTCCATCTGCATGGCACACATTCTCTGAAGAGGAATGTATCTTTGAGACAGGCTTTGAGTGAGTGCTACTCTAAATGTGGCACAGTATTTATCATAGCAATTCATTGCGAACCAATGTACAAAAGAGATGGAAATGGAAAATAGGATACCCCCAGAATTCAGCTCTCCAATTAACAAGGTAGACATAGCTGAATATAGGAACACTTTGAAAGCAGTTGATATGGCTCAATCTTATCAGGACCATAATGGTCTTTCTACATTTGTCTACACTGACACATTTTGGAGTTAAAACAACTGCAGCCCTTGGCACCTATTTAGCATATTATGCACCATGCCCAGATGGCCTTACACTGATACAGAAGCAGTCACCCCATGGGGATAAGTCATCCTCCCAGCACCACAAACTTGCACCATTGCTGCTCAGAAAGGGAAGGAGTCTGAGTTTATTTTTACTACATTTCTTTTAATAAATGGTTTTTCCTTGGTCTCTTGAGAGTCTAATTGTACAGAAGTTGCACTAGCAGCATTTCCTCTTCTGAGTTGTCCTCAGAGGGAGAGATGGGACTGGTTTCGATCTGGATATGAACCTCTCCAGCCACTACATGGTGACACTGAGTTTTCCCCATTACATCCCACTTCCCTCCACTGGAACCCTGAGGACATATAGCTTCTAGGAGAGTTGGGATGGAAGCACAAGGAAGTAAATCAGATTATCTGGGGTTGGGGGGAGGAGGGGTTAGGTTTACTTTATAACATTTACCTGAACAACCCAGGAAGAGGTTAGTTTTTCAAATGTCAGGAGCATTTGAGGTGTTCTCAGACTTGCCATGGATGGACGGAGCTGGGATGGGTCCAGCGGTTGCTTGTCCAGTAACCTACTAGTTACATGCAGTCCTAAGTGAGGAGTGACTTCACAATGCTCTGCATTGTCAATGCCGCTCCTCTTTGTGGGTCTGCTATGGAACTAAAGAGACACCAAGATTACTTTCTTAGCCTCTCAGCATGTTGCACTATCAAAGTTATTTGTCTTTCTGGAGAACTGGTTCATACCTAGCTCACTGATCCACACTCCTTGGGCACTTAGGAGATACCAAGATATTTGAAATATCATACCGTCCTTTAGGGTTTGGTTTGCTCCTTTCTTTAGAATTCAAACAGCCACCTCTTCTTACTCTGTGAACAAGAATTCTAAAATGAAATTGAATTAGAGAGAGAATGGAAAAAATGTTAAAACCATACAGGTCTATTCCAGCCTGCCAAAAAGTGTAGTGCACATTTCAGAATTTCACATTCTCAATTATTTTTAGGCTGTAACTGCTTGGCTAAAGAGTAAATTTAAGAAACCTAGACCAGGACTGTCACTGCCCCAAGGAAAGACCTGGAACCAGGGCCCAGGCACCACCCCCTGGCTGCAGGCCCCACCCCACAGCAGCCCCAATTCTCCGCCAGGGCCCGATCCAGCCTTGGGCTCTTGCTGCTGTCTGCCTAGCCCTGGATCCCTGGCCAGGGCTGGGGACTGGGCCAGGAGAGTCAGGTGCCACTGCAGGTGGCCCGACCTGAATTCCTGGCTGGGAACGAGGTTGGGAGCGGCACGCGCAACCGTGACTGAGAGAGGCAGGTGCCACCACCAGCGGCTGGGCCCCGGATCTCAGGCCTGGGATGGGGCAAGAGAGGCTGGGGCTCCCCCAGACATTGGGGGCACTGGCGCTGGGACTCAGGGCTCATGCCCTGTGTTCCAGGAGCCAGGAACGCCCCGACCTAGACCAAAAATTATGTACTGTATATATTGGACAGATACTGCTTTGGAAATACACTTCTTGCAAGGTCTGAAACTTAACACTGATATTTTAAGTTGTCATAAAGTAAAGGAGAGGAAAAAACCCAGAGTACTCAAAACAGATGACAGTTTGGTCTTTTAAAAAAAAAACAAAAAACAAAAAACCCTCCTTTTCAAGTATATAGTTGCTTTAATAAATTGTATAGAAAAAGTACAAAGAAGGTGTTCATATTAATGATTCATTAAATTCAATAAGCTGAGCCCAAGCACAAGACTCCATCAGTGACATTATAAAAGCACCAAAAGGAAGTCTTAAATTAGCTGCAACCTACAGTATGTAATGAGGACAACCGGCAGCCCATACAAGATGTTTGTTTTCTAATAATAGAAAGCTGAAGGAGGCATATGGAGAAATTGAACTAAAAAAAATTTATTTCCTATGTATAACTGTGCTAGAGGCACAGATGTCTCAGCAACCTCAATCTGCCCAAACGAAATGTAAGGCACAGACCCAAAAACATGATAGAGAAACATAACTTGATAGGCTTTCTATAATAAGGGCTTTAATTTCTTCAGAACCCATAATGGAGCCATTTAAATGGTTATCTAAAAAGTGCATTGGCCTAAAAGCTCCATTTTTTTTTTTTACATATTATTCTTCCATAAAAACTAGTGCACAGGACTATTTTTATTAAAACGAGATGGAAACATTTTGGGGTTTCTAGAAGCACAGGATTGAATTACAGTGAGCTCTAAAGAGGATCCTGTTAACATTATAAATTCCACCCATGAGATATAAGCAACATGGAAGTGACTGCTGGGCTTATAAATTCCTTGACACAAGTGATTCTTGTGTGGCTGATGGAGCCTGTAAGTCCTATGATCATAAAAATGTAATTTAATTACACATGCCTAACAGAAATAACAGACTCATAATACTAAATCTCTAATGGCACAGCCAATCGAATTTTTAAGCCCCATGACAGTAGATAGAACTGTAAGACCCATGAGCAAATAGCTATGAATGATGCTTGCAAGCTCTTCAAGGAGTCCTCTGGAACTTTTAGAGACTAACAAATTTATTTATTGCAAGAGCCTTTATGGGTGAAGCATCTGATGGAGTGGGATTTTCTCCTACAAAAGCGCTTGTGATAATTAAATTTGGTAGTCTTTAAAAATGCCACAGGACTCTTTGTTTGTTTTGTTGAACTAGACTAACACAGCTACCCCTTGGGAACTTGTGAAGTTCTTCAAGATGAGCTTGCAAATCTCAAAAGCCAGAGACAATTTATAGCAGTTTCAAGTTCTGGTGTAGCAGGAGACTGAACTTGCAATGGACATGAGAGAAATGGTTGTGGCACATGAAATCTAACATCTTGCTATGCCAGGTGAGCTTGCAGCTAGTTGGTGGTCTTTACAAGCTCATCTTTCATTGTGAAACAATTGGCTGGTTGCGGACAAATGTGAATGGCAGACTCCACTTATGCCAGTACCATTTAAAATAAAAAACAAAATAAAAAATAGACACCCTAAGCTGAACTTTCAAATCAGAATGACGTGCCAGAAGTGTCAAAGTTTCCTGCAAAACAAGAATTCCACAATGTTTCAATAGAGAAATATCTAGTTTGATAAAAATGTGTGACATTCCCTTCCTGCAGTTTGGACTGGTGTGCAGCTATGTCACTCCAGTTCCCCACTCCTCGGTCTCAGCCTTCCCCACTTTGCTGTATGAACTCCCAAGCCTAGGTCAGCTTACACCCAGCCTCCTGAGTATAAGCAGTCCCTCACCTAGCAAAGGAGAGCTCTGTCTCTCCACTCATGGGATACGCCCCCAGCAAACACCCACACCCCAGATGCAACTCCAGGAACTACCATCTCGCAGGTTTCAGTGCTACATATTTCATCCTGAAAGCTTATTTACACTTGTCCATCAATTTCTCAAAGAAATTGATATTCACCAGGTTTGTCGCTGCTAGTGAGGCCTCTGCCCATGCTTAATCAACGTTCTGCGTTAGTTAGAACAAATGAATGAGTTTATTAATTACAGTAAGATTTTAAATGGGTAGTTGTGTTAGTCTAGTTTAGAAAAACAAACAAGAAGTCCCATGGCACTTTTAAAGACTAACATATTTACTTACCACATGAGCTTTTGTGGGATTAAAATCCTACTTCATCCCATTCTTGAAGATGGGGGAATTTATAGACAGGGAGGAAAATAAAGGCAGGGAAGGGTAAGTCATAGGATCAGGTCAGACTGTTACAGCAAATCAAAGCAATTGTTTAGATTTAAACAGTGAAAACAGCATATAGAGGGAGGTGAGGTCTAATCACCTGTTATAATAAGAATAAAACCCCAAGAGCCCTATTTAACCCTAAGGCAATTGTGTCAAATCTGCATATGAATTCCAGTTCTGCAGTTTCTCTTTGAAGCTTTGATTTGTAATCCATTCGTTTACAGCTATTAATAAATCATCAGTGCAGTGAGCAGGGAGATTGAAGTGTTTCCTTATTGTTTTTTGAACGTTGCTAGTTCAGATGGCAGATTTGTGTCCATTTTTTCTTTTGTACTGAGACTGTCCTGTTTGTCCAAATTATAAAGCAGATGGGCACTGTCAGCACATGATGGCATAAATCACACTAGTGGCTAAGCAGGTGAATGAGCCCTCAATTTGGATTATGAAGTAGTAGAAATTAATGCTAACATGACAATCAAATTGTCTTCACTCCATGTATTTCTGAAATTCAAAAGCATTAGTCTAAGCCATCTAGTTAATCAACACCATCACAGAGATGGGGGAGAAAAATGGTCAGTGATGTGGCTTGCCCCAGGCCATAGCTAGCCACTGGAAATTCAGCTCTAAAGCCTAACCAGTCTCTAACTCACAGGCCCTTGTTCAGATTATGTCTAGACTACAATACTACATTGGTCAGAAAACATGCTGTTTTCATTATGCTGAAGTTGCCAAGTCCGTGCATAGAACACCTTGTCCTGCAAATTTTTCACCATCGTGCGTGACACCTGACAGTAAGAAGTATGTAGTGGAAAGCCAGAGGATCCACTATATCATATGATACTTACACGTTAAAGTTTTTAGGATGCTTCAGATATTTTTGCACTCCAAGCTCTTAAGTAAAAATAGGCCAAGTCATGACAGGGTTCCTAGTCTATGCGGAAAGCTGTGTCCCTTTGGTAATATGTGAAGACCTGTGCATTGTCTCTGTTGCAGGCTAAACTAAGTTATCAGATTTGAGGAATTAGATTTATCTTTGGAATTTCTATCTGTGTAAAAGTTCTGCCTGAATCCACCTCTGATATCAAAATGAAGACATGAATAACCAAAGCATCTGAACTACATATTTTCCTTCATCCCACAGTGCAATTCTGAAGGTATATACACTCCATAAAATACTGTTGATTTCAATGGGATTACACAGGGAGTAAAGCAGGGAAGAATCTTGCACTAGTCTAATGCAGTTCCTTGGGCTAAACTCCATTGGAGCTAGTGAAGAGACACAGTGCAATATGTTTGTCAGCAATGGGCTACACTTCAATATGAGTTATGCCTCAGGCAACCTTCCTGAAGGCAGTGGAACTACACAAGTGTAACTAAGAATAGAAAATTGGCATGGCACTCAGACTTGTTTTAAGGTTGATTGGCAGAAACTTGGCAGCATTACATTTAAAGAAGTATAAGAGGTGAGCAACTCTTAAGCTCTGAACTTCACTTTGTCTTAGATAAGCACACAATACTTTAGATGCTTGTTAGGCCAATCATAACTTCACTTTGGTCTGAAAACCAGATAGCAACTGAGTTTTCTGGAAGTTTTGCATTCTTACTTATTCTGATTAAGTCAAAATATCAAGAGAATAATGTCTTCCTGCATCTCAGTACTGACACAAAAGAGGATGAGAAGAAAAAGTTAAACTTTTCCCAACAACAAATGTTTAGCCTCACATTTTTGGTTTGGTTCTTATTTTAGCTCAAACCCTAATTATAAATATACATTTTAGCTTGCAATAACTTGGTATTCAGAATCTGCCTGAGCAAATCAAATGCATGAATTTTAGGAAAGTACAAATGATAATTGGATTGCTTGTTTGCTCTTATTATCTGATTCTGTCTGGGTGAGCATGGACAAAGAGGCTTCCATTTAGATGAATGAAGAGAATAGAAATATATAATTGTCTGTCTCTAACTAAAATTAGAAGTCATTCAGCTGGCTGTGCCACAAGATGACTACTATGGCTAATTTGTGCCATTTCATACAAAGGATAATATCTAATCAGTCAGGAAGCACCTTCCTGTTCAGAGGTCAGTCTAATTGAACTGGAAGTCAAGCACCATTCTGAGAATACAAATGAGATGCCAGTTGTCATTACAAGTTCCAGTATGAATCAAACCAATTTGCAGAGTTTCTTTAGTAGATTTTTTTTGAAGATTTAGCAATTTATTTACAGAAGTCTTTCAGAATTTACTCATATTACTTTCAGGTTAGGAGCTCTAAATGTCACTAAACAAAACCCCCAATATTTCTTCCTACCTCTCTCTAGTTTCAGTTATGGCAAAGGCATTGCCTCCTTAAATTTCCTCTTCAGCTTGCTGAAATAAACTCAGGCAGACAAATAAGATCAGCTCTGTAAAGTATCTTCCATTACTTCAATGCAGTGATGCCCAACCTTTTCCTGTCATGTCCTCTCTCACTAGTAATGGAATCTGTCTGCACCCCTCCACCATTGCCACACAGCCTTGGCTTCCCCAGCAGCACACCTTGAGCTAAAAGTGAGCTAGGGGCAGAACTGGGGCAGTGGAAGGAGCTGGGGCTACAGGTAGAGCTGATTGGGGGTGGAGAGGCAATGAGGACAGAGCTGAGGGGCAAGGCACTCCTTAGGCCCTGCCACAGTCCCCCCAGAAAGTTCCTACATGCCCTCTAAGGGGCCCACTGCTCCAATGCCTGAATCTGTTGAAAAAAATTAAACTTGTGGTGGGGGAAAAAAAAAAAGGAGGCCTTAGGTTCCAACAGGAGCTGAAAGGTCTGTATCAGGGGTTGGCAACCCATGGCATGCATGCCAAACATGGCACCCAGGCCAAGCCTGAGCTGCATGCGGCACCGCTCAGGCTCCCTGCTGGGGCCACAAGAGTTGCATGCTGAGGCTCTGGGCCCCCAATGGCCATGCTCCCCATGAAGCTGCAGTCTGGGGCTTCTGGCCGCTGCTGGCTCCACCTCCTGCAGCACAGGGCTGCTGGAAGGGTGCAGGTGGGTCAGCTTGCCCAGAGCCACTGCTGCTGGTGGGAGCTGGCCCCAACTGTGGCCAGGAAGATGATGGATTGGCCCACCTGGAGGCACCGCTGCCATCAGGAGCCAGCCCCAGCCCCTGCCGGGAGCTGGATGCTGCCTGCTGGCAGGAGCTGGAGCTGGCCCTGGCCAGCAACTGGAGGTTGCCCATCGGTGGGAGCTAGCCCTGGTTCCAGTTCAGGTCCCAGCCGGGAACCTGAGGCCTGGTCCTGTCCCCCCTTTTGACCTCACCCCCAGCACCTGCTGAGGGTGCAGTGGGCAGGGCTGGCACATGGGCCGGCAAAGGCTGCCGACCCCTGGTCTGTATTGTAGTCTCACTAAGTGACAACATTCCATTTGCACCCAATCCACAGGGAGTGACTCCAACTTTGGTCTGTTCACATTTACCTTAATCAGATGCAGCAGGAAGTGCACAAGTCTTATCATCTCAGATTTCCAGCAGGCAAGAGGGTGGGACAGGATCTAAGAAGAAACACTTCATACAAATTTCTCAAACAGCCTAAGAAACATGCACACAGATCTTGTGGACCAGCTATTATATGCCAGTGCTCTAGGAAAGGTGTGTGTATACAAGCCTGTTCCTGCCCTTACAAGACTCAGATGGGGGCGGGGGCAGTGGAGAGAAAGGAAACTGGAGCTCTCAACACCTCAAGTTAGAAAATGCACTTGCTATGAAAGATAATGAACACTACATTAGCAATCAGTCTGGAAGCAGTTCACTGAAGAGGTCGTTGAGATATTAACAAGCAAATTGAGAAGTGCCATAAGAAATCTAGGTCTCTAGGAGAGATTAAATATAGTTCCCCTTATGACTTCAAATCAGCCACTTACAAAACATGTTTAATTCAACCTAATTAGGTATCCTAATTAGCATCTTGAAACACTAAACATCAATTATTTATTTTTAGAGACGTTTTATGCAAGAGACCTTTGAGTCCAAGCTCTCATTCTAGAAAGTTCTTACTTCTAATCTTTTCCCTAACCATTCACCCTACAACTGATACCACCACATAATCAGAACGATGGAAGGTTGCAGGCATTGTACAGTCCAGTGCTTCAAAGCCATTTCCACCCTTTTCTGTCTACGTGTTACAGCTCATTAGTGTCCTGAAGATGGATTTATTTTTCCAGCACAGAAAAAAAAATCAATAGACAATAACTTCAGTTGTGGGCTTTGTTCCCATTAAAGTCAATTGCAGAATTCAGTGACAGCAGTGATAAGCATTTTAAATAATCCCCTATAATTATCTACTACCAATAAGCAAGGAACACTGCAAGATCTTTCCACATATTGAGTCAGTACAGTCACAGCACGATCTTAATGCTACTCCCTTTGCTAGCTGTATCCTACAGGAGATAGATCTCTTGGGCAAAGGCAAATCTGTCTTCCCTGGTTAATTATTACATTCTAGCCAAAGTGGCACTCAAACTGCACCAACAGAGGTGTCTTGGGGGACATATGTTTGATCAGTGGTTTGCTTCTCTTGAGCATGCTGGCCACCACCCCACTCCACCTGGTCACATCCATTTTTAAGGACTGCAGTCAGCTTGCATGTACTGTTGCCACCTTCTTCCACCCTTAAATAGATTTTCTGCTACCTTGGCCTGCAGATTCAGAACTACTGAACAAAATTAGGGAATTAAGAGACCCCTTAAATCCACTGATGCACAAGGCACAGCTGAATGTTTTAACAAATCCATCATGTGGGTAGACTGGCTAACAAAAGACACACTGTCATGTTTTACTTTGTTCATAGGGCCCAATTCAGTCATGATATAAAGGCTGAATTTAGCCTTTATTTTTATTCAGGGTTCCCCTACTCCACCAGCAAACCAAAATATTTTAAACAAACATTGCTAATCTTTAAATGATTCTACCCATTATATGCAAATTTTAAAAATACATTGTGAGTGACTGAATTTATTTTTCACTGTGATATAGCAATACAGTTGAGTGGGTCAGTGGCTCAACAGTGTCCCTGGCACCCACTGGGACAATTACTCCTTCAGGCCTATCAGGTTGCAGCTTTTATTCAGGCCACTGTACAGCTCTAATGAGTTAGGGCTTGATCCTATGCAGTGTTGAGCATTCTGACCTGATCCAGCAAAGCATTTGAGCATATTTAACTTCAAGGACACAAGTCTCCTGTTGTAGTCAAATGGTTCAATGAACTGGGAGGCCTCTGCTGGGACACAGGCATGAGTTAGATTAAATCCCATATGTGTTAATTGTTTTTATTTATCCATGTACATCATCCAAAATTACAGGAAGTCAGTTGAAGGAAGTGGAGTTCCTCAAGTGGAATAAAACATTTTGGTTTAATCAAAAACAGAATTAAAAGTCACATTTAATGAGAACCTCAGTTTAGCTCTGTCTATCAATAAAATCCACCTCCAGTTCAGTTTCATCTAATCAGCAATTAACTTTATAAACACCCTGCTCCCTACTGCCTGCAAAGTAGGGAACTCAGAGTATGAAAAAACCTACCCCAGTGCTCAAAACCACACATATTTTGATTGATGGGCAATTCTTATTTTCTTTACAGAAGAGAAATCAAATAGTCTTGAATTTCACACCACCTGCTGAAGAAAATCAACCCCTTTCCCTTCTCATTTTCGGCAAGTGGAACAAGAGAGTGGAGCTGCAACAAGAGATAATTGAACAAGTCAGGTTTCCTTTGTTTCAGACCTGCCAATTACATACAATTCAGTCTTCTGCTGCAAGTTTCCCAACCAATAACACAAACTGCTGCTTCCACCTACCCAATCAACCCATAGTACAGAAAACCCACAAAACTGTGATGACACTCTCCAGTCATTTTCCTCCATGGGAACTGAACCAACTTTAATGTGCTTGTCACAATGGGGGAGGAATGATAAAGTTATTTTCTGCCAAAGGCATTTACAGGAATTTAAAAGTGACTCCCTTTTGGAGAAGCACATTCTTTATCCTCCAATGCTGAACTAGTGTTATTAGACTAAAGAAAACTGTTCTCACACCCACCCACCTCTTCTTTACTAGAAAGCTTTTATCTAGAACTTTTCCCAGGAGCCTTCCTTCCTGCCACATATTTGAAGGAGCAGTACACATCATATGCCATTGCATAAACAAATACATCACTGAGAGGGGACCCAATACAGCCTAACTGGAGTTATGAGCATCATAGTAACACCTAGAAGCCCCAGCTGAGATCAGGGTGCCAATCTTGGCAATTCCAAGCATTTAAAAAAAAATGACTCATTCCCCACCCCTCAAAAAACTAGAAGGTTTAAATGAATGAAGCTTGTATGCTTTTGCTTTGCCTTCTGGTTTTCCCACATAGCTTTTTTATAATTCTGCAGGCTAGAAAATTCCTTTTTTGTTGTTTTCAAATGAAAGACCAGAGTCTTAGAGAGTGAAGTAACTCCAGAAGATAGGTTTCTGTGGTGTGAGGGACCAAATGTCAAAGGACTCTCAATACAAATAATACAAATGGGCATGGACGCATTATGTACGAGCCAGCAAACCCCCTCAACACTCTGATTCTGGCTCCCCAGCAATAGCTCCCCTAAGCCTGCACTAGATTTCTCCCCACGAGCAAGCCCTCTGGCCAGGTTACTTGGAGTCTCCGATCTTTCTGGGGTAGTAAAGAACACAACAAACAAAAGACATTTAGACTTTATGCCAGATCTTCAGCCCTAACCTGGGCTCAGCAGTCCTTGCCTGGAGAACTTTTACATTCCTTTCCCAGTGGAGAACTGAAGCCCTTGTTCTCTTCTGGGATCCTGCCCAGAAACCCATATTAACAGTTCTGGTCTGCTTCCTCAGATTCATGGCTGCTTTCCTTAGCCACTTCCTACCTTCATCCACCTCTAGACTCCTTTACAGAGGAATTTCTTCTAGGGCTTTCTCCATGGAGGTTTCAATTTCTTACCCGTTTTTGACTCGTCTCCTCAGACTTCCAGGCAGCCCAACAGGGAACTCAGCCCAGGAGGAAACTGGGAACTACACCTTATATTTTTATCCCAGAGTCTTGGCTGGGATTTTCAAAGGTCCAGTTAGTTAAATTTCAGTGGGCTGTGGGCACCTATCTCGCTTAGGTATCATTGAAGGTCACAGCCTAAAATAAACAGATGGTTGAAATGTGGTGAGGGAAACAGAGGGGCAGAAATGAAGTGACTTTCACAAGGTCACACAGCAGGTCAGTGGCAGAGTAAGAACTTGACTGCAGGCCTCCTGATTCATAGCCTAATCACGCTATACATTTGACCCTACCACTTGTCTAAATAAATGCAAGGTTCTTGCAACCATGATCCAGGCATTTATTATTTGTACACTGGACTACTGTGGCTCTCTGGGTATGTCCACACTGAAAAACTTTTTTGAAATAAGAAGGCTTATTTTGAAAAAAACGTTTTAACTGTCCATGCAGGCATTTTGTTATTTTGAAATAAGCACTTTCTTATTTTGAAAAAATGAAGCACTATTTTGAAATAACTAAACCTGCTTTTATTTCGAAAGAGCAATTCTTTCAAAATAGTTATTTTGAAAAAAGCCATTCCATGCCATGGAATTGGCTTTTTTCCAAATAATGTCCCTATACTTTTCCCTGCCTTCCCCTATTTCAAAATAGTAATAATAATTCAAAATAATAATTTGTAACTTATTTCAAAACATAGTCTTCACTAGACTCCTATTTTGAAATAATAAATTTAAAATAATGCTATTTCAAAATAATTATTTCTAAATAAATTCAAAATAGTTATTTTGAAATAACTATTTCAAAATATCTTTGGCAGCATAGATATAGCCTCTCTGCCATAGGATATTAGTCCAAGCCACAACAAAAGCCAACTTATTCAACACCTGGAAGCCTCTTCAGTGGAACAAGCCACAGAGACCATATTATACCAGGGTTCCTAGATAAGAAACCCACAATGGTCCATTGTCATGATCTAGTTTGATCTATAATTAAGGAATTAATTCCTGTTTGATTAGATGTGAGCATATTTTTGAGACGAAGCCAATCTTGATTTTAAAACTGCCCCTGATGGCCAAGTTACCTCAAACCTTGGGAAATTGTTCCAAAGGTTAGTTACCATCAGTGTTGAATATTTATGATTTATTTCTACTCTTAATTTATCTAGGTTTATAGAGGTTCTCAACCTTTTGTGGGTTGCAATACTCTTGGCAGTATATTGTGACTCTATAGGACACACTAGCCCACTCCCTCCAGATCAAATCCAGCCATCTCCCTGGCTATCCACAACACCCCTACCACTGTGTGGTGACACAGTGATGTGTCCCAACACAGTGGTTGAGAACCACCTAACCACTGGATCAGGTTACACCTTACTCTGCTAGATTCATGAGCTCTCTGTTATTAAATTTTTGTTCACCACATTGGTACTAATAGACTAATCAAATTGCCCCTTTGTGACATTCCCTGGGTGCAATCTGAATTGCTGTTACCGCAATCCCCAAGTTCTGGACCCTATCTTACTCTGCTTTGTGGTGAGAACTGCACTCCTGGGCTGTTCATGCACAGCCTCCAGTAAGCAAATTTCACCTAACTGAGTGAGTGAGTGATTCTAGCCAGCTACTCTTTGGAATATACAGCAGAACGACCCCAAGCAATAACCCACAGTCCCAGACGCCACTCTGGGAACTTCCATCCTACAATGTTCAGTAAAGTCCACTGAACCACATAAACTCATGTAAGCACATCAATTTAACAAAACTTGATAGGCACCAACTTTGCCAGTGAAGACGTCTACACACTTTGAACCAAATACACTGCTTCAGAAAAAATAGACAAATGCATCAACTACAGAAGGATTTTAAGTGATTATAAGTCAAAGGATAGCACGTTCACTTTGTTCAAGAGAAAACCAAAGAAAAATGCATTCTAAACAAAACTTAATAATTTCAGCAAATACAAAGCAAATAAAAAGAAAGAGTAAGTGAGGCTGCCTGTGGTTTGCACCTAACGCTATAATAGGGTTAAGTAATGCCATTCTTTAACTTTCTTCCAAATTTTGCAGAATACTTTTATTTAATTGACCTCTGATAGTTTATTCTGTGAAGACTAAAACAGTAAAAGCTTTCTAATAGACCAAACTCTCTGATCAAGGGACAACATGAGATTAAATTAGCTAGAAACTTAAACGGTATGAAGAAAACATTCTACAAATACAGTAAAAGCAAGATGACAGCCAAAGACATGGTAGGCTTGTTACCAATGAGGAGAGAAAGAAAACGGGGAACTGGAAGAAGTGCTAAAATGATTTTTTGTTCCATTTTTCGCTAAAAATTTTAGTAATGACTGTACATCTCACACTGTCAATGCCTGTGAAAATCAGGTAGGAACAGTAGCTAAAATAGGAGAAGAACTAGTTGAAAATTACTTAGACAAGTTAGATATTTTCAGGTCACCAGGACCTGGTGAAATACATATTAGAATGCTCAAGTTGTTGACTGAGGAGATATCTGAGCCACTAGCAGTTATCTTTGAAAAGCCATGGAAGACAGGAGAGATTCCAGACAACTGGGAAAGGGCAAATATTGGGCCAATCTATAAAAAGGGGAATGATAGACCTGTCAGCTTAACTTCGGTACTTGCAAAGATAAAGGAGCAAATAATTAAGCAATCAATTTGCAAACCTAAAAGATAATAAAGTGGCAAGTAAAAGTCACCATGCTTTTATCAAGAACAAATCATCTCCAACCAGCCTAGTAGCTTTCTTTGATGGTTTAGTTTAGAATTGTAGGCTATGTCTACACTAGCAAATTAGTTAAAATTAAGGAGCCTTAATTCAGACTAATTTGAGCCCTATCTCCACTAGGCTTGGACTAGTTTGAACAAAAAATTTTAACAAAGCTTAGTTTGAACTAGTTAGTTTGAAGTAACTGCTTAGTTTGAACTTATTCAAATTTTAGTTCAAAGTATCATGATGTAGTCATGCTAGTTTGAACTAAATAAGTTTGAACTAGTGGTTAGTTTGAACTAACTGCGTTTTTTAGCTGGAACTAACTTTAAGTTCAAACTAGCCATGCTTTTTAAGTTCGAACTAAAGTTAGTTCAAACTAAAAAGGTGCAGCTAGTTTGAGCTAAAAAGTTACTTTGAACTAACAAAATGTGGTTAATTCGAACTGTCTTTCAACTGCTTAGTTTGGACTAAGCAAGTCCAAACTAAGCTTTTAAGTGTAGACATAGCCATAGAAACTGGAAGAGACCATTAGAGGTCATTGAGTCCAGTTCCTTGCATTCATGGCAGGACCTAGTAACCACTTAAACCATCTTTCACAGCTGTTTGTCTAACCTGCTCTTAAAATTTCCAATTATGGCGATTCCACAACCTCCCTAGGCAACGTAAGTGGTTAATCACCCTTACAGGAACTTTTTCCTAATGTCCAACCTAAACCTCCTTTGCTTGAATTTAGGCCCATTGCTTCTTCTCCTGTCATCAGTGTTTAAGGAGAATAATTTTTCTCCCACTTCCTCACAGTAACCTTTTAGGTATATGAAAACTGTTATCGTGTCCCTTTCAGTCTATTCTTTTCCAGACTAAATAAACCCAGTTCTTTCAATCTTCCCTCGTAAGTCAAAGAATCATAGGGTTAGAAGGGACCTCATGAGGTCATCTAGTCCAACCCCCTGCCAAAAAAGCAGGACCACTCTCACTAAGTTATCCCAGCCAGGGTTTTTGTCTAACTGAGCCTTAAATATCTCCAAAGATGGAGATTTCACCACTTCCTTAGATGGCCCATTCCAATGCCTCACCACTCTCCTAGTAAGAAAGATTTTCCTAATATCCAACCTTGACCTCCCCAGCTGCAATTTGAAACCATTGCTCCTTGTTCTGTTCTCTGTTACTACTGAGAACAGCCGAGCTCCATCCTCCTTGGAGCATCCCTTCAAGTAGTTGAAGGCTGCTATCAGATCCCCCCTCAGTCTTCTCTTCTGCAGGCTAAATAAGCCTAGTTCCTTCAGTCTTTCTTCATAAGTCTTGTGCTCCAGCCCCTTGCTTATTTTTGTTGCCCTCCACTGGACTCTTTCTAATTTGTCCATGTCCTTTTTGTAGTGGGGAGCCCAAAACTGGATACAGCATTCCAGATGTGGTCTCACCAGTGCCAAATAGAGGGAAACGATCACATCCCTCTATCTGCTGGTAACAGTTCTACTGATGCAGCCCAGTATGCCATTGGCCTTTTTGGCAGCAAGAGCACACTGTTGACTCATATCCAGCTCCCCATCCAGCATGACTCCCAGGTCCTTTTCTACACTGCTGTTACTTAGCTGATCGCTCCCCCGCCTGTAGCAATGCATGGGTTTTTTCCATCCCAAGTGCAGGACTTTGCATTTCTCCTTGTTGAATCTCATGAGATTTTTATTGGCCCACTGTTCCAACTTGTCTAGGTCTCCCTGAATCCTGTCCCTGCCCTCCAACATGTCTACTGTTCCCCCCAGCTTGGTGTCATCCACAAACGTACTGAGTGTGCAATCTATCCCATCATCCAGATCATTAATGAAAATGTTGAACAGAACCGGCCCCAGGACTGACCCCTGGGGCACATCACTCATTACTTGTTGCCAACTAGACATGGAGCCATTGATTCCTACACGCTGAAACCATTGATCTAGCCAGTTCTCTATCCACCTTACAGTCCACACATCCAACCCATACTTCCTTAACTTGCTGACAAGAATGCTGTGGGAAACCATAACAAAAGCCTTGCTAAAGTTGAGGTATATCATGTCAACGGCTCTTCCCACATCCACAAATCCAGTCATCTCATCATAGAAGGCAATGAGGTTGGTCAGGCATGATTTACCCTTGGTGAATCCATGCTGACTGTTCCTGATCACTTGGTTTTCCTCCAAGTGTTTCAGGATGAATTCTTTGAGAACCTGCTCTATGATTTTTCCCGGGATTGAGGAGAGGCTGACAGGTCTGTAATTCCCCAGATCCTCCTTTTTCCCTTTCTTGAAGATAGGCACTATATTTGCTTTTTTCCAGTCCTCCAGCACCTCTCCTGTTTGCCACGTGTTTTCAAAAACAATGGCCAGTGGTACTGCTGTGTAATTGGCCAACTCTCTCAGCACCCTTGGATGCAGTTCATTTGGCTCCATGGACTTGTGCACATCCAGTTTCTTTAAGTAGTCCCTAACCTGACTTTCCATCACCAAGGGCTTCTCTTCTTCTTTCCGATCTGCCTCACCCAGTCTAGTGGGCTGGGAGCTGGCCTTGCCTGTGATAACTGAAGTAAAAAAAGCATTCAGTACTTCAGCTTTTTCCTCATCTTCTATCACAAGGATACCTGCCCTATGCAGTAAGAGACCTACAGCATCCTTGATCCTCTTCTTGTTATTGACATACTTGTAGAACCCCTTCCTGTTATCCTTCACATCCCTTGCTAGCTGCAACTCCAGTTGTCCTTTGGTCTTTCTGATTGTATCCCTGCAGTCCTGAGCAATATTTTTATATGCCTACTTAATCATCTGTCCAAGCTTCCACTGCCTGTAAGCTTCCTTTTTATGCTTTAGCTCAGTGCAGAGTTCTCTGTTAAGCCACGTGGGGCACCTTCCACATTTGCTGTTCTTTCTGCTCATTGGAATGGTATCTTCCTGTCCTCTTAGCGAGGCATCGCGGGGGGGCAATGGACCCAGGGCACAGGCCCAGCCCCTACCCCCAGTGGCAGGCCCTGCCCCCTGGCCAGGGATAGGGCCAGGGAGAGGCCACGCAGCCACGAGTGGCTAGGCAGCGGCGCGGTGCTGCCAGAAGCGGCAGCGGGTGGCCAGGCCCCCAATCCCCAGCTAGAGACAGGGCCGCCACAATTGCCAGCGGCCAGGCCCTGGATCCCCAGCGGGGGACGGGACTGCTGCCGCCATGGGCGGCTGGCCAGCCAGGCCCTGGATCCCCGGCCAGGGAGGGGGCCGCTGCAGCCGCGGGTGGCCAGCCGGGCCCCGGATCCCCCGCTGGGGATCTGGGGCCTGGCCACTAGCAGCCGCGGGCAAAGGCACAGGCCCGGCTTCTAGCAGCCGCTTCTGGCCGCATCACGGCCAAGTCACTCACGGTGGTGTGGCCTCCCCCTGGCCCTATCCCTGGCAAGGGGTGGGGCCTGCTGGGCAGCCAGCCAGGCCCCGGATCCCTGGCCGGGGATGGCACTGCTACCGCCGCGGCCAGCTGGGGATCGGGCCCCGGATCCCCGGCCCGATTGGGCTGGAGATCCGAGGCACCAGCGTTGGGACGCAGGGCACGTGTCCCAGCATGCCCAAAGCTAGTGATGCCACTGGTCTTAGCAGGGTTTCTTTAAAATACAGCCAGCTCTCTCAAATGCCTTTCCCCTTCAGATCAGCCTCCCAACGGATCCTGCGCACCAGTTCCCTGAGAGAGTCAAAACCTGCTTTTCTGAAGTCCAGGGTCTGCATTTTGCTTCTTTCCTTTTTTCCATTAATCAGCATCTTGAACTCTTACCATCTCATGATCACTGCTGCCCAGGTTGCCATTCACTTTTACTTCCCTGATGAATTCTTCTCTGTTTGTGAACAGCAGGTCAAAAGGTGCAAGGCCCCTAGTTGGTTTCTCCAGCATTTGTACCAGGAAGTTGTCCTCAACACTTGCCAAAATCTTCCTGGATTGCATGTGCACTGCTGCATTGGCCTCCCAGCAGATGTCAGGGTAATTGAAGTCTCACATGAGAACCATGGCCTGTGATCTAGAAACTTCTGCCAGTTGTCCAAAGAATGCCTCATCTACCTCCTCCTTCTGGTCTGGAGGTCTATAGCAGACACCCACCACGACATCTCCCTTGTTGCCCTCTCGTCTCAACTTAACCCACAGACTTTCAGCTGGCTCATTTTCACTTCCATAATGCAGCTCTGGGCAGTCATGCCGCTCTTTTACGTATAGCACTACTCCTCCCCCTCTTATTCCCTGCCAGTCCTTTCTGAACAATTTATACCCATCCATGGCAGAGCTCCAGTCATGCAAGCTATCCCACCACATCTCTGTTATTCCAATTATATCATAGTTCCTTGTCTGCACCAGTACTACCAATTCTTCTTGCTTGTTTCCCAGGCTCCTCGCATTTGTATACAGGCACCTAAAATATCAGACTGATTGCCCTACTTTTCCCTGTCAATTTTCAGTTCTATTGCATCTATTTCCTTGCATTTTCTCTCGGTGTTGTCTTTCCCCACTCGCCTCATGTATTAGGGCTTCATTAGTGTTCTAGACCTCTAATCATGCTTGTTGCTCTTCTCTGGACTTTCTCCAATATGTCCATGTCTTTCCTGAAATGAGGTGCCCAGAATGGGACCCAATACTACAGTTGAAGACTAATCAGCACAAAGTAGAGTGGAGGAATTACTTCTTGTGTCTTACAAACCTCCTGTTAATACAACCGAGAATAGTGTTTGCTTTTTTTGCAAAAGCGTTACACTTTTGACTCATATTTAGCTTGTGGTCCACTATGACAATCAAATCCCTTTCTGCAGTACTTCTATGTAGGCAGTCATTGCCTGTTTTGAACACGTGAACTTGATTGTTCTTTTCTAAGTGCAGTACTTTGCATTTGTCTTTATTGAATTTCACCCTATTTGCCTCAGACCATTTCACCAGTTTGTCCAAATCATTTTAAATTGTGATCCTATCCTACAAACCACTTGTGATCCCTCCCACCTTGGTATCATCCACAAGCTTTATAAGTGTACTCTTTCTATGCCATCATCTAAATTATTGATGAAAATATTGAACAGAACCACACTCAGAACTGATCTCTGCAGTACCCTGCTTGTTATGCCCTTCGGGTATGTCTACACTTAGCAGGTTAGTTCGAATTAACTAAATTTGAACTATAATTATTAGCTTGAATTAAGTTAATTTGAATTAACAAGGCCACAGTAAAAACCCTAATTCGAACTAGCATGTCTATGCACAGGATTTGGAAGTTCGAATCAGGTAGGGGGCGCTATTGCATAGGGAAAAATCAAGCTGTGGGTAATTTGCACTAACAGTTCATTCGAATTAACTCAGTTACATTGGGTTAATTCGAACTAATGAAATTCGAATTAACCTCAATTCGAATTTAAGGGAGGTTTTGTAGATTCGAACTAGGCATTCCTTAATTTGAACTAAGGGAACGCCTTAGTTTGAACTAATGAAAGCAAATGTGGACATCCACTAATTTTAGTTCGAATTAAGCCTCCTTAATTTGAACTAAATTGTAAGTTTAGACATACCCTTCCAGAATAAGTGTGAAACACTGATAACTACTTTCTGGGAGTGCTTAACCAACCATTTATGCACCCATCTTATAGTAACTCCATCTAGCTCATGCTTACCTACCTAGTTTGTTAATGAGAAGGTGCTGCGAGATTCTATCAAAAGTCGTATTAAAGTCTAGATATACCACATCTGCCATTCCTCCTCTATCCACAAGACTTGTTACACTGTCACAGAAAGCTATCAGGCTGGTCTGACATGATTTCTTCTTGACAAATCCATTCTGGCTATCACTTAACTACTTATGCTCTTCTAGACGTTTGCTAATTGATTCCTTTATTATTTGCTCCATACAGAAGTTAAGCTGATTGCTCTGTAATTTCCTGGGTTGTTCTTATTTCCCTTTTTATAGATGGGCACTATATTATCTCCTTTTTAGTCCTCTGAGGTGTCTCCAGTCTTCCATGATTTTTCAAAGATAATAGCCAATGGCTCAGCTATCTCCTGAGTCAGCTCCTTTAGTATTCTAGGATGCATATCATCAGGTCCTAGTGACTTGAAGACATCTAACTTGTCTAAATAATTTTTTACTTGTTCTTTCCCTATTTTAGCTTCTGATCCTATACCAGTTTTACTGCACTCTCCTATGCCAGGCACCCAATTGCCAACGACCTTCTTGGTGAAGAAACAAAAAACCCCACCATTTAGTACGTCTGCCATTTCTCCATTTTCTGTTATTATTTTTCACTCTTTGTTGAATACTGCTCCTACATTGTCCTTGGTCTTCCTCTTGTTTCTAATGTATATAAAGATATTTTCTGTTACCCTTTACGCCTTCAGTTAATTTGATCTCAGTTTATGCCATGGCCTTTCTGATTTTTCCCCAACATAACTGTGTTATTTGTTTAGTTGTCCTTTGTAATTTGACCTAGTTTCCACTTTTTGTAGGACTCTTTATTTTTAAATTATTAAAAATCTGTTCATTAATCCAGGGTTGTCTCCTGCCATACTTTCTCTCCTTCCTATGCAGTGGAATAATTTTCTCCTGTGCCCTTAATAATGTTTCTTTGAAAAATTGGCATCTGTCTTCAGTTGTTTTCCCCTAAGACATGCTTCCCATGGAATCCTACCTATCAACTCCCTGAGTGTGCTAACATTTGCCTTTTTGAAATCCATCATCTTTATTTAGGTGTTATCTCACCTACCATTCCTTAGAATCATGACCGCTATCATTTCATGATTATTTTCACCTAAGTTACCTTCCACTTTCAAATTCTCAACCAGGTCCTCTGTTTGTCAAAATCAAATCAAGAACAGCCTCTCCCCATTAGCTTTTTCCAGCTTTTGAAATAAAAAAAATCATCTCCAATACATTCCAAGAACTTGTTGGATAAGCTGTGCCTTGATATGTTATTTTCCCAATAGATGTCTGGGTAGTTGAAGTCCGCCATCACCACCAAGTCCTGTGCTTTAGATGTTTTTGTTTATTATTGAAAAAAGCCTCGGCCACTTCTTCTTCCTGGTTAGTTGGTCTGTAGTACACTCCTTCCATGACATCACCTTGTTTTTTACTCCTTTTATCTTTGCCCAGAAACTTTCAACATGTCTGTCTCCTATTTCTTTCTAAACCTCAGTCCAAGTATATACATTTTCAATATATAAGGCAACACTGCCTCCTTTTTTCTCCTGCATATGCTTACAAAGCAAGTTGTATCCTGCTATATTAATATTCTCATCAAATGTATTATCCCACCAAGTCTCTGTGATGCTAACTATGTCATAGTTGTGTTTGGCTACTAGCATTTCAAGTGCTTCCTGCTTATTCCCCATACTTCTTGCATTAGTATGCAGACACTTAAGATACTGATTTGATCTCCGCTCCCCCATAATTCTTACTAGTCTATCATTTATTCCTGATATTTGAGTCCAGACTCCCCCCAGGTTTCTGCCTTTTCCTGCAGGTCTCTGTTTTTCACTTACCTGAGAGCTTTGCTCACAGAGTCACAAACCTTGTAGATGGGGGGGAGTGGTGGATGTAGTACATCTTGACTTTAGTAAGGCTTTTTTTAATACTGTCTTGTATCACTTGCTCCTAAACAAAGTACAGAAATGCAATCTAGCTGAAACTACTATAGCATGAGTGCATGACTGCTTGGAAAACTGTTCCTAGAGAGTAGTTACCAGCATAGGCTATGTCTACACATACATCGTTATTTTGGACTAATTTATTTCAAAATAAGTTAATTTGAATTAAGAAAATGTTAATTCAAATTAAGGGAAAGCCTGCTATTGAAATGGCTGTTATTTCAAAATGGTTATTTTGCAATAATGCCATTTGGACATGTTGTTTCGGAACAGTTGTTTCAAAACAATGGTGTTGTTTCAAAACAACATGTCCAAACGGCGTTATTTCGAAATAACCATTTCAAAATAACTGCCGTTTCAAAATGAATGGGGTTTAAGATGTTTCAAAATGGCGCTTCTTATTTCGAAATGACAGAGTCTGTCATTTCAAAATAAGAAAACGCCATGTGGACCTAATCTTTTTTATTTTGAAATAATCAGTGTTATTTCGAAATAAAAGAGACGTGTGGATATACCCATAGAGAGTACACTTATGAAATTTGCAGATGATACAAAGTGGGGAGGGGTTACAAGTGCTTTGAAGGATAAAATTAAAATTTAAAATGATCTGGACAAACTAGAGAAATGGTCTGAAATAAATAAGATGAGGTTTAATAAAGGCAAATGCAAAGTACTCCACACTTAGGAAGGAACAGACAGTTGTACACATACAAAATGGGAAATGTTTCCATAGGAAAGAGTACTGCAAAAAGATCTGGCTGGAGGTCATAAAGGATCATAAGCTAACTATGAATCAACAGTGTCATGTAAAAAATGCAAACATTGTTGTAGGATGTATTACCAGGAGTGTTGTAAGCAAGACACCAGTGTCCCATCTGAGACTGAGGATGCTTGTGGGGAGACCATCCCCTGAGCAGCTATTGACCACACACCCACAGCCTGGGACTGATTAAACACTGGAGGCTGGTGTAGACAGACCCAAAAGTGCGTGTCCACCTAGCAAAGCAGGGTAAGTCAGGAGTGAGAAACCAGGGACGCATAGCAGTACATCAGACCAGATTACAGGAGGAGAACATCAGGGCAATTTAGGTTGGACATTAGGAAGAACTTCCTAACTGTCAGGGTAGTTGAGTACTGGAATAAATTGCCTAAGGAAGTTGTAGAATCTCTGTCATTGGAGATTTTTAAGAGCAGGTACACAAATATCTGCAAGGGATGGTCTAGAATAATGTTTAGCCTCTCCATGGCTATGTCCACACGTACATTGTTATTTCAAAATAAGTTATTTCAAAATGAATTATTTTGAAATAAAGTCCTTATTTTGAAATAAGTTAATTTGAATAAAGGGAAAAGCTCAAAGCAAAATAGCATGTCCAAACACAGGACTTGCTATTTTGCTTTAGCAGAGGAGCACCATGGGAGGTGTGGCAACATGGGCCCTCCCTGGGCCATGCCCCCACCCAATGTAGGCTGAAAGGAAGGCACCCTGGGAAGGAGAAGGGCAAAAGTGTTATTTCAAAATAACGGTTATTTCAAAATAACACGTCGGAATGGCGTTATTTCAAAATAACCATTTCGAAATAACAGCCGTTTCAATTTAAAGAAGGTTTAAGCTATTTCAAAATGACGGCTCTTATTTTGAAATGATGGAGCCTGTCATTTCGAAATAAAAATACTTTGTGTAGACCTAATCTCTTTTATTTCGAAATAACCAGTGTTATTTCGAAATAAATGAGACGTGTGGACATACCCTTGTAAGTGCAAGGGATTGGAGTGATAGCCATGCAAAGTCTTTTCCAGTCCTATGATTTTATATGTATACAGTGTCAGATGAATGAGCAATCAATATCTGAAGCTTCAGGGAGTATATTTAACACTGAATTTAATTTAATGTCCTGATTAGGTGTGTCATCATGTGTATTTTCCCTGGAATATGGGGAGAAAACAAAACAAACCACTTGTCCTATTGATTCATGCTGCTTGCCTTTTCTGGAATAGAACACAGACAGGGTTTTCCATGATCAGCTTTATTATTAAATACCATAGAAAATCAGTGTAATAAATCTGTTTAACTTGATGATGCATAGATAAAAATCTGCCATTATATGTTAATAAGTGCAATACTATATGATTTTTAACAAAAACACATGCACACGCACTCGTATGGACACACATGTTGTCTTTGAAGGATTGTCCCTATGCACTCCAATTCAGCAAAGCACCCCTGGGTGTACTTAGCTATGTCCCTATTCAGTAAGGAACTTAAGCATGTATTTAACTTTTGGAATGTGCTTTGCTGAATAGTGATTTTGAATCGGGGCCTCAATAACTATATGTTTTACATATGGAAGGCCCAGGATGACTGAAATCAATCTGATATGATGCATAAGAACTAGAAAGTCAGCTTGGGCAATGCAGAAACGGGTAGTTCATTTTATTGAATTGGTCACTATGCCTTTATTTGATGATGTAAGATATTGGTATATGTTACTAGCCCTAATATTAACTGTAGAAGGTTTTATTGTCAATCTGCTGAGAGCACAGTTTGTGTGTGTTGTATTTGATAGTTTTGACAATGAACAGAAAGATTTTATCAAACAATATAATTTCTGCAGCACCTCTTTCTTCCCCTCCCCCATCTCTATATGTAATACACACCTGCATTTTATTGGAGAGTCATATGGATTGCCTGCTTTGTGTATCATGCAGAACACTGTAAAACTCCACTAACAAAGGGTTTCATTTACATCTCAGGAGAGCTGTTAAATGAAACAACAGATTAGATTGGATTTCAAACTCCGCTGGCACCCCAGTTATGAACCGAAGGTTCAAAACAGCACCCACAGGTAATGGAATAATAATAAAAATGCATGCATCAAACCAGTATTGTCTGCAGAAGGCTGCAGTAACACCATTAGACTTCAAATAAAATAATACATGGGAGACCTAGCAATTTCTTTATTTGGAGTTGAATATTTCAGTCACCTGAGTGAGGAAATGGAACTGAGTATGATTTACTCTAATTTAACTTGTAAAAGAGGAGATTCTGTTCTGAAACAGCACAGAGCTTTAGAGAACTCCCCTTCTGCAGCGCTGTATAGTTCAATCATCTGACACAAGGAAGGAAATTGAATACCATTTGCTTTCTATTTTCACTTTCAATCTTATTTTCAAAATTGGAAATTCAATTCAAGAATGTGAAGACAGGCACATAGCCATGCTGATCAGGATCTACACCACAAACATCAAGAGAGAATTCCACACTTTTACCACAAAGCAAAAATGAGAGCCTGTGTAGAAAATGAAGCTCAGAATTCACTTCCCACCTTGTGTTCGTCATCATAGGCAACATACTTGTGTACTAGACTTGGTAGACTGCTGAATATTAACAACTGAAACAGACACAGGGCCCTCTTAGTAGTCACAAAAGTTAATGCCATTTCTTCTTCTTATTGGATCACTGAAGTTTGCGCGTCTCAAGAGCGCAGAAGCACTTTCACTGGGTTCCTATTAAGTCCTCTCATAATGGAAAGATCAGGCTGCACTTCCTTATGAATAGAAAGATTAGCTTCTAAAAAACATAATTTAAACAAGCAGTTCACACAGTCACACCCACCCCCAGAAAAGAGCACTACGAGCCATTATGCTGTGTGTGGTATCTACAGTTGTGACATTCTGCAGATGCTCAGTATGCAAGGGCTTTGCAACTTTATCTGCCTTTGCTCATTACATTGGAAGTGAGAATACAGTAAGTGTGTCATAAATCTGCACAGGAAAATAAGGATCCTGCAAGAAACAGAGCTAGATGGATTCTACTATGCATGTGTCGACACTTCTGCCAGTCAATACTGTCCTTACTCCCTTGTTGTGCTTCAGCTTTCTTTAAAGAGTTCATATGCTAATTATGCAATTAGCCATTCAGAGAGCCTGTTTCCAATCTTTAATGATAGAAATATAGTTTGGAATAGAGAGAGTCATTTGAACATTTCTTCCAAACACTACTATTGTCAAGCGACACCTTTTTTAGTTGGAGTGTGAGGCCACAGGTAGCCTTCAGCACTCCCAGACAAACCTTCCTGCAATCCCCAAATACCTTCTCTGAGTACATACACATCCCTCCAGCAACTCCCAAAACAAGGTACTGTGCCTTACACAGAGAAACAAAGTGGGGAAAGCTCTTTTGTTCTACCACACTGGTATAAGCCACGGTCTGTCTAGAGATATTCTCTGTGTTGTCCAGCAGCCCTCAAATACCCCTCCTAATAGAAACAAACACACCACAGCAGCGCCCCCAGCTATGTCCCCCCTCCAGATCCCCTTCCCCACAGCACTGTCCTCTATCTGAGAACATGAAATATGCTAACTCTAATTCCATGGCCAGGAATTTGAGGAAGCATCATGATTGCCCAGTATTCCTTCTGGGGTGATGTAGGTCTTTCCAACCCCTAACACAGGGCTGTAGCTGAGGCCATGATATGCACATGACCCATCTTAATATGCACATGGCCTTCTGCACTGTGTGGAACTGGTACCTAGGCTTGCTCTACATTGCAGCGCGGAGTTGACAGGAGATACATAATCTATGTACTGTAGAATGCGTATCTCTTATTGACTTACTTACCCTCACTCACCACTGCGTCTTTACTGGGCAGCACCAACGTGAAATGCCTTCTGCTTGACGCAGCACTACTTTTTTCTTGGAGGGGGAGGGGGAGTTAGTGCATTGAACAGAGACCACTTCTGGGATCCACTGAGTGGATCTCCACTGGCTGCTCAATTGATCTCACTGCATTGATCTGTGAGCATTTGTGCAGCAATTTCAGTGGAGACAAGTCCCTAGATGCAACGATTAAACAGACGCTTGATATATACATGAATGAAGTACAAAAACAAATGCAGAGCTTGTATGTACAGGCTGCCCCCAGTCAGTTCATGCTCATCTTCTTCCTGTAATCCCTGCAGAAGTTATACTTACCTTTCTTGGTTCAGATCCTGCTGTGATTGACCCATTCCTTCTTTGGTCCACATTTATGGTTCCTGTTCCTGCTCTGATCTGTCCTGTTGCATGTGGTTCCCAACTCTGGTCTCCATTGTTCCCATGCCTTCACGCTCCTTTGTTCCTGATTTCTTTGGTCCTATTCCCAGTGATTCCTGTTGTCTTTGTCATCTTCATCATACTGATTCTCTTCTGTCCCACATCATCCCAGCCTTCGTCTTATCTTATCTGTAGCCAGGAGGCATGAGCTGTAAACCACTTTAATCCATTGTTTATTACCCAACCATTGCATTTATATCCTTTGGGTCTAGAATTTCAGGCTACTGATACTCTCATTCTATGTTAATAAATATTTATGGTTTACGTCAGACTTTCATACCATTAGGTCCTGGCTGACAAAAGCCAGTAGAGGGCAAGCCTGTGAAGGTCCTAAATTATAAATTTTGGACTTGTTACTTAATTTGTGTTTGGGGTGGGGCACTGATCCATTGACTCTTGGAGGGCACTGGGACTGGGTATCAAGACACACGCATCATCTTTTGTAACACTTTAATTAGATCATTTCCTGATTCATTCAGGCAGTCCCTTCAGGCCATCTACCTGACAGATGCAGAAAACCCCTATGCAGGCTTTTCCCTGACACCAAACCTCTCCTGTTCACTCCTTTGTTTAAAAGGCAGGAAGCCTTATATGCCATATACTGTACACTACAACACAGGACCTGAAGCAGGTGTGTGAGCTGCAACTACAGCTTCCAGTTGTATATGGCCCAAGGGACCTAACAGGGGCACTGGAACACATACATGTGCTTGAGGCTCCATGCCCTGTTACAGTTTGCTTTTGCTAGTATAATCAATATAAGTTTGTATTTAATTAGATCTAAAACAGATTCAGCCACAAAAGTGAAATGATTAAAAGCGAACATTCATGTGATTAATATTAGTATTAGTGAGCCAGATTCCATTCTCACACCAGCATAAGTTCTGAGTAACTCCACCAAAGTGAATGGGGTTACTTCAGTTTCACAGCACACCGGACTCTGCTCCAGGCTATGTTTCAGCTGGAATCTTCTCAATTAGAATACACAATGAAAAACAAGAAACTGAAAAAAATATTACTGTCCCCTCAATACTGAACTAAAGAGGGTTTTTCTTTCCTGAAAATTCAACTGACTGTACCATTTAATGGCGACACCATTAAAACTCCCAGCACAGTAATTAAGATTGAAAAGTTTCTGGCTGCAAATCTCCTAAACTGTAACTAGAATGAGCAGATAACTCCCTAATCAAGAGCTATCTAGCTATCAGTCCTGAAGACCTACTTAGAGTTCCAGAGCCTGACCCTCCTCTCAGTCATGAATCAGAATTTGCACAAAGGTGCCTTCTCTATGGCTGTGTTCACACAGCCTCCTTATTTTGAAACAACAGAGGTTGTTTTGAAATAAGGTTTCAGCTGTTCACACGACGCACAGTTGTTTCAAAACAAGTTAAACCCCATTTGGGGTCGAAACAAACTTGTTTCGAAACCCTTGTTTCGAAACAAGGCATGTGAACGTGTTGTTTTGGAACAAAGTGTTCCGAAACAACACTGGATCCTCAGCACCCTGGCCAGGGAACCCTCAGGACCTTGGCCAGGGTGCTGAGGGCTGTCCCTCAGCCCCAGAAAGGGGGCTGCAGCCCCCAGCGTGGGGGGGGGGTGAGCGGCTGCGGGGCGCTGGAGCCAGCTGCCCGAGCTGCCTCCAAACCCTGCCAGTGGGTCGGGGGCGCCAGCTGGGGATCTCCCCCTGACACCGCCAGCGGGTCGGGGGCGCGGGGCTCAGCCGGCAGCCTGGGCTGCCCCCCCTGACACCGCCAGCGGGTCGGGGGTGCCAGGCTCAGTCGGCAGCCCCAGCGCCCCCAACCCGCTGGCGGTGTCTGCGGGGGCAGCCCCGGCTGGCGCCCCCGACCCACTGGCAGGGTTTGGAGGCAGCTCGGGCGGCTGGCTCCAGCGCCCTGCAGCTGCTCACCCCCCCCACCCGCCAGGGGCTGCAGCCCCCTTTCCGGGGCTACAGCCCCCTTTCTGGGGCTGCAGGGTGAGCTGCCGCAGCGGCTCACCCCCAGGGGGCTGCAGCCCCCTGACACAGGTACCGAAATAGCAAGTTCACAGTGTGAACCTGCTATTTCGATTCCCGCTTTTTCCCCTTATTTCAAATTAACATTTTGTTAATTCGAAATAAGTTGTTCCGAAATAAGGGTTATTTCAATATACGGTTGTTTCGAAACAACCGTATCGAAATAACCCGCTGTGTGAGAACACAGCCTATGAATGTTGGAAAAAAACCCTTCCTCTGTGCCTAATCAACCTCTGGCCTACACCATGTTCCATGTGCAGCCTTGGGCTTTGTCTTAGTAGATCAAGCAGTATAATCTCTCACTGAAAGGACTCCAGTCCTGTCATCATTACAACCAACTCCCCATCACTTAGTTTCCCTATGGATTATGCTGGAGGGAGGAACTTCTCCAATTGCCTGCCCCTCTTTGTTGTATGGTCTTCTGACTACTATATTATCATGAATGTTCTTACCCCTCTACAATGAGTTCCACTTAACCTGCATACCTAGCCAGAGGCAAACTTGAAAATGAATGAATCTAGCCACTGACATGAATGCAAACCACAAATTCCCACCTCACTCTTGAAAGGTCTTCCCCAAGCTAATCATGAGGTGTGTGGGTTCATGACAATGAATCAAAAGCCCCAAGGTCAAGGTGGAATTTGGGTGCCAGCCAGGTCAACTGTGCTGGACCTCTGTTACTTCCCCGAGGCCATGGATCCGCTGAAAGAGGTTTCATTTCAGTGACCTCTAGAGAAATCTTCTGCTGATAATGAGTAGATCCCCCTATTAGGCAGGGTTGCCCTGAAGTAGGATACCTAGTGCAGAAACAAGGAACAACACTTCAAGATGAAACACCAAATAATGTACTAGGGTAAATCAGCACAGCTTCACCAGCTTCAATGGAGAATTCGGCACAGAATTCAGCCCATCACATTTAAAATTATTCATTTAAAAATTGTTCTGTAACTTTTAAGAACCCAACTCTATATAAAGTGTAACTATAAAGTTTAAACTATATTTTAAGCTTTTAAGAAATTCATTTCACATACCAGCGTTCAGTGCCTTGGGTTATGTTACATGATTTGCCTTTACTATCTACACTGAATTTGTAATTGACTGCCATGAAAGTTGTATCTGCATAGCAATAAATCTAAAATATCTGGGCAAGTTATGTATTTTGGAAGTATGTAATTAACTGTAGTTCCCTGGGCAAAGGACCATAGCAGCTATTTAGATTCTAATTTATGTTGAAGTGAATAGAGTTAATTGCCTGTCCACAACAAATAAAAGAGAAATATGTACCTTGGAAGGCAGCCACAGAGTCTCCAATCAATATAAATCTGATGTTCTTCTGAGTAGGTCTGAGTGAAATTACATTTTAATACCACGCAGTCTAGGAATTCCTGGACAATACTGCTAGGAATATAGGTCATTCATATATGATCAGTCAAGATGTCAAAGCCCCAGATGCTATGTGTCTGGTGTGCCCAAGTTCAGGGACAACATAGATGGTTTGCTTCACAGATCATTCTATAACACAAAGAGAGCACCTCTTCTTAGGGTTATCATAATAGTGTATACCTCCAAAATATAGATATACATAAATAATGTTCACAACGTACACAGAGAAATTAGACAAAAACAAGTACTCTTATGCTACCATCTCTCAGCAACATTACTTTAATTCTTAGAATTCAGAGTAATAACACTCAAGAACTCAAAACAGAAGGAGAGAGAGAGAGAGAGAGAGAGAGAACAGGCTGCGCTTAAGACGGTGAGATATAGTTACTACCACCTTGTTTGAAGACGGCTTTTTCTCAGACTGACTGTCATCTGATGCTTCACTATAGAGCACCTATTCTATCAGCAGGATAAGGGAAGACCCCACTTTTAAAACAATAGCTTGCAATCCAAGGACAATCCTCAATATATCCTAGGTATAATGTCACATCCTCCTATCTTTCAAGCCATTACAATGAGACTACTCGAAGGAACAGGCAGTACTCTCTTGAGTTTGGATTACAGGGCTGGGTTCTATTTACGTTTGTTACAAACCAACTTTCGTGACTCTGATTGACATTATGTCACTATTTCATTTTCAGTTACAGAGTATTGTTAGGTTGGGTTTAAAATGGTCACAGGTGAGCAGCAAACTGCTCAGAGCTGCACTTGTCAAAACCTTGTCAAAAATTAATCAGACCAGATTTTCAAGTATCTTCCAGTAATGGCTGGGTTGAAAACACCATGAAGAAAAGCTGATCTATGAATTCCATAATGAGGACAAACACATGCAAGGAATTAATCAGCAGGCTACAACTTTTATTAAACTTTAGTTGCAGGGTGGGGCACTACCCACCCATGCTGTCCTGTACTAGGCATTTAATAGGTTCCAGTGTAGGAGTTTCAGGGCTTCTTAGTTACTACCATATAATTCATAACACAGGTTGACTATCCTCAGCCTACCCCCACCCCCCCCAGGGATTAGGTCTCCCTGGGAGCTTGCACTTTCCTTTGAGGGGGACCAAGAGTGCAGCAGCGTAAGAAGATCAGCCTGTGAACGCCACAAGGTCTGACCCTATCACATAAGTCCAAGGTCCATCACCAAAATCCCAGGTCTTTTACCTCTGGGAGCTACTTATTTATTTCTCTTATCCACACTGAAAACCACCAGCAACTTGTGGTGAATAAACCAAATCACCCCAGTACTTACCTATGGACCTAGCACATTCCCACTTAACCCATTGTTGCTTGTAGGTGCTGCAAGGAAGGCAAAACAACAGCAACAAAAGCTCCCTGGTCTTCTGCCAATTGGCCCATGGAAGAAAGAATTCCTTCTTGACCCCCTAAACAGCAGATTAGCTAGACCTGCAACATCTGGCAGGCCAGGTTCCCATTCACTGTTTGGGCTGATGCAACAGAGTTCAGAGAGTCAGTGGGCTAACTACTGGGAGTTGGGAAATGCTGTCTAATCAGCACCTCTCTCCCCCAACTGTCCAGTGAGTGCCTGAGTTTCCCAAGGGAGAGAAGCCACCTACTGTTTCTTAGCAAATGTCATCCTGCCTTTTTACTGGGATTGTCCCCATTTCACCAGGAGCCCCATCAGTTTCCCCCACTCGGTGATGCAGTTCAGTGCCATTTGTGGTCTCAGCTGAACCCAGTAAATTCTCTCTCCTCCATCCCCATTACTTGTTTCAAGTCAAAATGTATTGTACTCTAATATTTGTTACATTCAGCCAAAATACAATATTGAATTATTTGAGAAGTAGTATGTAGTATAAAGAGTAGAGGTAAGTTTCCGTGAGCATATATACCAGCAAATAGGATAAATGCACTGGACACCTCCCAGTGTTTTCCCTATTTTCACACAAGGGTGTCAATAAGTGTGGAATTTGGCTTATACAACATTCAGACTTTCAAGACACCAATGTCCATGTGACCCCCCAATGGCCAAATTCTGCCTTTACATGTATGTTTGCAATATAAAAATAGGTTGGATAGTTTATTGGCTATAGCATTGGACTGGCCTGGGACTCAAGAGCCTGGGTTCGAGTATTGGTTCTGCCTGTGTGATTCTGGGCAACTACTTAACCTCTACTGTACCATAGTCCCTCAGGTGCAAAATGGAAATCAGTCTTACATATCTCAAAAGTTTTTGCAAAGATGAAGTACAACAAAGATTGTGAGATGCCCAAGTATGACAGTGATGAAGGCTAAATATGTACTTAGATTGGGATATACACAGGTGGCATGTGAATGTCCTATTTGGAGCCCATGCATCTACCCCTTCCATCCCCCTCCCTTGTCAGAGCCCTAATTCCCCTATTGTATATGGAGGAGCCCTCCAGTACCAGCAGGTGCTGGACAGCTTGGGCAACTCTCCTTAGCTCTGGAGCACCAGTAGAGCAGCCCCAGCCTTGGAGCACTGCACAGCCTGAGCACTTGCCTCCATTCCTGGACCACTACCTGACCTGCCCTAGTCTCAGCCTCCACCAGCTTTAGGGGAGAGGCTGAGCAAGAGTGGGAAGAGTGAGCAGCACCTGCCTGGCTGGGGCCATGGGGGACGAGCAGGTTATAGGAGGAGGAGGACAGGGCCTCAAGACAGAGCATGGACAGAGCCACTCCTGGCTGTTTGGGGAGGTTTATCTTCCCCCTGGTCCATGATACCCACACCGCCCACAGGAACATAGATTTATATACATTATGCAAACTGTGTGTGATACTATGTAAAATGATAAAAAAAAAAAAGCAAGGAGTCTTGTGGCACTTAAAGGCTAACAGATTTATTTTTCGTATGAGCTTTTGTGGGAGAAAATCCCACTTCCTCATATGCTTTGGAGAGGGGGAACTTACAGACCGGGATGAAAATAAATGCAGGAGAGTGTAAGACATGGGATCAGGTCATACTGCAACAGCAAATCAGAGCATTTGTAAGGATTTAAACTCTAGGAAACAGCACCATAGAGGGAGGGTGAAGTCAAATTACCTATTATAATGTGAAAAGAATCCATAGTCATGATTCAGTCCTGTTGTCACGCTATCTAATTTGCATATCAGTTCAATTTCAGCTGTTTCCCTCTGAAGTCTTGATGTCCCATCGATTTTTGTGAGGACCATCTGTGACCTGTGCCTCTTGGGATAACCTCCTGAATGTGCCAAAATCAGGGCAAGCTGCAAAACCAGGGGCCAAACCCCCAATCCACTGATGGGTGGTACTTAAACCAGTCTCCCAGTCAGCAACAAAACATGCTCCTGATTCCCTCACTCTGGTCATCACCGAACATAACAAAGCAGAGACAGCCCCCTTACGGCACATCAGTTCCTATGGTTCCTTCTAGCCACTGGGTCTCTTTAGGAAATAGGTTCTCCTGACGCCAAAGGGCCAGCCACATCACCTAGAACAATACCAGCTTGGATCTTACCCAAAATACCACGCTGCCAACCAATCCTTTAGTAACTACAACTAAAGTTTTAATATAAACAGAAAACAAACAAAATATGAGAGATGTTAAAAGGTCAAAGTGAATCACATATATACAAATGATTTAGAGTCCATAGGAACAAATCTTTGAAGATCCTGTAGTTTGCAGATTAGTCCCACTCCTCTGGTGTGCACCCAGCAGCAGCAGCAGCAGCAGCAGCAGCTGGGTGGGTCTCAGTCCTTTGTTCAGTCCCGGAAGAATCGTTCCAGAGGGGGGGTGTTGGCTGCAGACAGGCTGCAGACTGAAGACTAGAGTCCTTGCCAGATCCAAATGGAGGTGGGCCACATGGTTAGTCTGGGTAACTGGTCAAACAGGTTTCCTCCTGCACCCACTGTAGCTGGGAGCCCCTCCTGATGGGCCATTAACAGGACAACAGTTTGCAGATGCCCAGTCTGGGATTGCCTCCGCTCAAATAACTTGGAACACACACAAAACAAATGAGATTCCTAGATTCTAAAACAGATATGATACCTACATATAAATCATATAATCACTCCTAGCAGATTACAGCCTTTCTATTGATACCAAACACAGCATATCACATATGGATTATTGCAAATATGAAATATTAATATGAAAAAGTAATCACAGCCAGTCCCCTATACCAGTGTTTCCCAATCTTTCCTCTGCCATGGCACACCCTGAGCCCTTCAAATTTTTCAAGGCATACCATCATTAAAAACTCATGAATATTCAAATTAAATTACTTATGAATATTCATGAACCATGGCACAGTGTTTCAGAAATGCTGCTATGTGGGGTAGCAGGGGTAGCAGAGCAGGGGTAGCAAAACAGGGGAGGTCAGGACCAATGTTCCCTCTAATTTTTTTGTTGGCTGTGTGCGCAAAAACATTTCTTCTGTGCAAATGTTCAGAACTGGTGTGCAAATTTGTGCACGGTCCAGCAAGGGTGGTCAAACTGGTGAGTGCCAGAAAGCAAGTAGGTATGCTGCAACAAAAAGATTAACTTTATTTTGATATGGTGATGGAAATGATATTATAAATTACAAAACCTTATTTTACACATGGTACTTGAAACTGCTTTCTTAAAGTCACATAAAAATATTTGCACTGTTGAATTTTTTGTGTGCGTGCACACTTTATTTTGTTGTGTGCATGGGTTTTGCAAGCTTTGTGCGTGTGCACACGCACACAGCTTAGAGGGAACATAGGTCAGGACTCATCTGCAGTGGTAAGAGTGAGTGTGGGGAGCAGAGCAGGGCAGGGGTGGCAAAAGAGGACAAGGGCAGCCATGTGGGGAACAGCACAAGGGTGGCAAGAGAAGAGAGAGGAAAGGAGAACAAATGTGGCTTTGTGGGGGGAGCAGAGGAGAACCTAGGGAGTGGGAAGGTAGGGCAGGGGAGCATGGCATAGCCTCACGTCCCCCTCTCCACAGTGGCTCCCTGCCACCCAGGGCAAATCCTCAGCCCATTGCTCTTCCCTCCTACCCCAGTGGGTCCCATCCTCCCCTCCCCCTGCCCCTTGCTGCCTGTGACAGATGCTCCAACCACCAGCTAGACCCCCCACACAGCCACCCCATAACCCCAGCCACATACCCTCTGCTACACACACACACACACACACACACACACACACACACACACACACACGACCCCCAGCAGCAGCCCCCCACCCCTGAAAGCCCTTACCTGGGCTGTTTGCAGGCTGGCTGACACAAGCTGCTCCGCCCTGCAGGGGGAGATTCACACATTCCAGCCTCCCCCAGCTCTCTGCTGGCTGGGTTTAAGGTGGAGCCAGGTTTAAGGTGAAGCCACCTGAACAGTGGGTTTGGGCTGCTCCTACTGTTTTTAGGGGGACCCCTGGAACTCCATGTTCCAGTGCCTTCCTCTATTTTTAGGGGGCCAGAATGCTGCCTGCCTAAAAGTAGGGGGCCCTGGAATTGTGTTTGGGTGCCTTCCCCCTTACTTTAACCCCTGCTTTTTCCCAGCCCTGCACAGCCCACGTGGCTGGGCTGAGCAGGGAGGGAACTTTAACTCCAGCTCTCGGACATACTCATGGCACACTTTGGGTGTTCCTGCAGCACACCAGTGTGCCCCGGCACACTGATTGGGAACCACTGCCCTAGACCCAGACAGCATCACACCATCGTTAACAAATCATTAATGGAGTGATTAGGAAGATGGAAGTGCTCAGCAACTGTTGTTTTTTTTTTGTTTTGTTTTGGTTTGGTTTGGTTTTTTGTGTTTGATGTCGGTTTTGTGCCCATTTATTCTTCTGCATAGGGTCTGTCCTGTTTTTCCAAAGTATAAGGTGTGGGGGCATTTCTGGCACACGATGGCATAAATCACATTAGTGGATAAGCAGGTGAAGGACCCTTTGATGGAGTAGCTGGCTTGATTAGCTCCTGTGATGGTGTCTTTTGCACAGATATGTGAACAAAGTTGGCAGTGTGGTTTGTTGCAGGGATATGTGCCTGCTTTAATGTTTCTGTTGTTATGTCTGTAGTTGCTGGTGAGTATCTGTTTAAGGTTTGGGGGTTGTCTGTAGAGGAAAAGAGGTCTGTCTCCCAAGGCTAGAGAGTGTGAGGGGTCATCTGTTAAAACAGGCTGTAGGCCCTTAATGATCTGTTGTAGAGGTCTGACTTTAGGGCTGTGTTCACACAGCCTCCTTATTTTGAAACAACGGAGGTTGTTTCGAAATAAGGTTTCGGCTGTTCACACGATGCACAGTTGTTTCAAAACAAGTTAAACTTAGTCTGTGGGCGAAACAACGTTGTTTCGCAATGGTTGTTTCGAAACAACACCGTACAAACGTGTTGTTTCGAAACAACGATGAGTCGTTTTGAAATAACTGTTGTCCGGAATTGCTATTTCGATTCCGGCTTTTCTCCTTATTTTGAAGTGACTTTTTTGCTAATTCGAAATAAGTCATTTCGAAATAAGGCGTTATTTCGATACAAGTTGTTTCGAAACAACCATATCAAAATAACCCCCTGTGTGTGAACACAGCCTAGGATTGTATGTGATGACCAGGGGTGTTCTACTGTTTTCTTTTTTGGGCCTTTCCTGTAGTAGTTGACTGTGGGGTACCCATCTGGCTCTATCAATCTGTTTCTTTACTTCCCCAGGTGGGTACTGTAGTTTTACGAAAGCTTGATAAAGATCCCGAAGATGTCTGTCTCTGTCTAAGGGATCAGAGCAAATGCAGTTATATCTTAGGGCTTGGTTGTAGACAACAGATCGTATGGTGCGTTTAGGATGGAAGTTCAAGGGATGCAGATAACTATACCGATCAGGTTTTTGGTATAGAGTGGTGTTGATGTGTCTATCCCTAATTTGTACTGTAGTGTCCAGAAAGTGGATCTCCTGTGCGGTGTGTTCCAGGCTCAATTTGATTGTGGAGTGGAAATTGTTGAAATCTCTGTAAAGTGATTTTAGTCCACGAAAGGGTATTTAATATTCTATACTGTATTAGTCTTGTGGAGGAATTCCGGGGCTGAGGCCTGACAGAGTGCCGAGGCCTAACAGCGTTGATACACAGATGGATAGCTCAGCAGGCCTTGGGGGCAGGGGAAGAGCTGCATTTCTCTGTTCCACTAGCACGCTTGAAAGATGGCCAGTAGAAGCAACTAGCTGATAAGGAAGCGGTAGAGAGCCGTGCTTCAAGGACAGTGTACTGAAATTTGAAAACAGAGAAGGTGTTTGGATTTGCCTGCAGATTTCTGACAATCAGTCCATTTGGGTCAGCTCAAGGACTAGGTCAAAGATCTATGGTGCAGATGAATTATGATTGGAGGGTATGTGGGATAAGGCAGGTCAATGAGAATAGGTTGTAATTGGGGAAATTTTGGTGCAAAAAGGCTGGATTCAGAACTTAATTGGCTATACAGTAATAATTTATGCTTTGTAATATGATGTAATATGTCACTATATAAGAATAATGTACACTTTTCTCGGGGCTCTTGGGTACTTGCCCTTGGGCCCGCAGCTGTGTAGAATAAAGCTTCACTCCTCACTAAGTTTGTGGCTCCTGCTTACTGAGAATTCCTTTACAGTCTAACAACCAATTATTCATCTGGCTAGTCCATTTCTATATTCCTTATTTTATCCTATGGTAAATTACCTCCTCTTAGGGGCATGTTATTGACTATAGAAAGAAATTATTCCTTTGTGTAAAACAAAAAAGGAGTTTAGCAGGACTTTCAAAGACTAACAAATTTATTTATTTCATGAGCTTTCTTGGGAGAAAATCACTTAAATCATCTGATGAAGCGGGATTTTCTCCCAAGAAAGCTCATCCAATAAACACATTTGTTAGTCTTTAAGGATATGTCTACATTTGCAAGTTAGTTTGAATTAAAGAGGCTTAATTAGAACTAACTTAGTACCTGTCTACACCAGGCTTTCATTATTTCAAAATAAGGAATTCCTTAATTCGAACTAATGAAAGCTTAGTTTGAATTAGTAAAACCTGCCAGTTAGTTTGAACTAAGCCCTTAGTTCGATTATTAGTTCAAACTAAAAACAATGTAGACAAGGATTAACCCTTAGTTCAAACTTAATAAGTCCACGTTGTTAAGTCAAACTAATAAGTTCGAGTTTAGTTCAAAGTAAACTCGAACTTATTAGTTTGAATTAGCAAATTCAAAGTAACTTTTCCTAGTGTAGACATAGCCTAAAAGTACCACAGGACTCCTTGTTTGTTCTGGTGAACTAAACTAACACTGTCACCCCTTTCAAACTATTCTTTTGTGTATGAGATCTGGCTTGGTTAGATAGAATGGAACATTAAAAAAAAAATACTGGTGAGTTGAGCTGTACTAGACAGCATTTCTTTTTTTAGCAGATGTGAAAACTGCAAGAAAGAGTGCAACTCAGATTAATCCTCCCAGTCACTTGAGGTAAACTGACATACTATCTTCTTTGATTATGTCAGTAAACCAGTGAATGCTTTTGTTAGTCTTTAAGGTGCCACAGGACTCTTGTTGTTTTTACTGAATGGTGTTCACCTCAGGAGCATATTTGCATAATGGGTAGATGCTATAGAGCAGGGGTGCCCAAACTGACGGAACTCAAGAGCCGCACAAGTCGATTATTAAAACTTCGAGAGCCACATTGAGGCGTATAACCACATATTTTTACCTATTCCAAAATAACTAAGTTTAAAATTCATTGTGCCCTCTAATTTTATCGTAAAAATAGGGCAAATATTGATCCTACTAATGTCAGATTCTAATAATTATTTATGGTTACCATGAAACTAGGCCTATACAGTAAAAACTTAGCTGTCGCTAGATGTAGAACACTACAGGCTTGTGACAAGTTTTTTTTTTTAAATCTGGGCAGTAACTTGTCAATGCAGTAGGTAAAAGCTCTCTCAGATGCTGATCTCTAAGTATTGCACAATGTTTTGAATTTCATTGTGGCATATAATGCTTCACAGCAGTAAGTTGTGCCGAAAATTGAAAGTAATCTCTGTTCAGTTTTAAACTTTTCTCCCTTATATTTTCATTTCTTAGTATTCCACATCATATTTAGGACTTGTAAAACATGATTTTATTTTAACAACAAGTACACTGCAATAGGGCCTATGAGAAAATCTAAACATGCTATGGCTTCTCTGACCATGTCATGCTTCCCTCCCCCACCCCTGCTGCCACTTCCCTGCCGTCTCTTACCATGCTGCTGCTTCTCTACTCTTCCCAACCATGCCGCACTTCCACCCCCAACCCCACCCCAGCCCCGACCATGCCCTGGCTTCCCTGCCAACATTTCTGCCAGTAAACTTGTTCACTAAAATACTCATGGACAGTGAAGAGAAAAGGTCTGAGGACTCAATCAGAAATAATTAATTTTAAAATGAAAGTAATAGTAAGGGAAAACACTGCTCTCATCTTAATCCTGTGAAGAGATGCGCACAAGGCACCTTTTCAACTGTTCAGAATCACAACAGATCAATGAAAATTTATGGGCACATAAAGAACAAGAGCAGAGCCTGTTTCAGTAAGTGCTTTGGAATCCATGCACAGAAGATATTATGGAAAAAATCCTGCTGAGTTTATTCAGTTTGGGGTCAGGCCTGTATAAATTCTAAATATCATTATTTGGTTTTTATAATACAAAGTAAAATTTTTATTGGTGAGAGATTTTTTTTCAGAAAGTTTACAACACAGTTTTCCATCCTCAGCCCTTCACAACAATTCATCTCTTGTCTAATGGGCTCAGATACCCATAGAGTCATTCATGAAGACTGCACTGAAATGTAAATGAATTTTGACTACTGGTATACAACAAAGAAAAATTAATACATTTTGAATACTATTTAATCAGTGGAAGTACAGTGCTGCTATTGAACTTTGCAGTGAATGTAAATTATCTTGGTAATTGACTTAGTTATATGAATTAAAATTTTCTTATAAAATAAATGTACTAGCAGTTCCTTCTGCAAACAGATGACATAACGATGTCTTAGGCACATTTGTTCAATAGACTTAAGAAATTTTTTTTCTAAATCCAGTTTTCTGTAGTGGTGGTCTATCCTAAGTCTAAATCATTTTGCATGCTGAAGATGAACCATGATCCGTAATAAGTACTTGTAACATTCTTTAAATTAATCGAGGTTTTTTTTAATAACCATTTGACAGTAGCCAGTGGTTTTGGATGCAACAATTGTGTCAATTTTCAGGCATTTCTGATGATTCTTATTTAATTCTCGAAATAGAAATACAAGAGAAATAATTTTGCATTATATTACAATATCTGGAAATGCCAGATGATTTTTAAAAAAGAGAAAATCAATTGTAAATTAATTTAAGTTTATACGTATTGCTAGATTATTATCACTTATTTGTAGTTTGTTGTAGACTTGCTCTTGATCAATTTATGTTGCCAGTTTTAAAAATGTTTACCCAGAAAACAGTATAAAAAAAGAATTCAAAAAATCATGCACTCAGAAGGTCAGACTTTTTTTGCTGGTGCTACTTTCATTTTGCCTCTGTGTGCATCCAGTTTGTCCAAAGACTGAAGCCTGTGATGTTGTAATTAAAGGCTGTATCATAATGCATACAGACAAGGAGGGTAGAATTAATATTGTGTGGGTAAACTGTAGAATCTGACATGTCTTTGGTACCTAACTGATGACATTGCTTTTCCTTGCTGGCTCTCACAATGCTGCCCCTCCCTTCCTGGCTCTTACCAAGCTGCTTTTTTCTGCCAGCTCTCACAATGCTGCCCCCTCCCCTCCCAGCTCTTACCACGCTGCTTTTTCCCTGCTCGCTCTCAAAATGCTGCCCCTCCCCCGGCTCTGACCACGCTGCTTTTTTCTGCTGGCTCTCACCATGCTGCCACCTCTCTGCTGTCCCCAACTATTGCAAATTTCTCACTCCTGGCTCCCACCATGCCGCCCTTCCCTGCCGTGCTCTCCCGGGAGCCGCATTTTTTCTTTAAAGAGCCACATGCGGCTCGCGAGCCACAGTTTGGCCATATCTGCTATAGAGGTTCTGTGTTTCTACATTGCCTAGCACATTGGGGTCCTGGTCCATGACTAAGGCTCATAGGTGTTACAGTAATTCTGACAATACTAACTAAGAAGTTTTCAAGTCCAAGAAGTTTCAAGCTCTCCTGTGCAAGGTAACTGTGGTGTTTTGGACTACCGAGGGTCATTGGGGTTACCATAGTGATAAATGGGAGAGTCGTTTAGGTGTTAGGAAAACCTGTCTGTCTCATCTCTCTCTCTCAGTTCTCTTTCAATAAAGACTTCTTATACAGCTCTGAATATGCTATCCTCCTTATTGGATTATAATCTCCCTTAAAACCCTACAGTAACATAATTTGATTTAACTATTTGGCACTTTACTGTGGTCAGGGCCATCCATTGGGGGTGCAGGGTAATGTTCCCTCTAAGCTCAGCTCTCCAGCACTGGCCCCCCGGGGCTGTCTTCCAGCCGGCTGAGAGCTCCTCCGGAGCTGGCAGTTATTAAAACTCCTGCCCAGAGAAGCTCTGATGGAGCATGCTCAGAAAGTCTGAGCATGCTCTAGTAGTGCTCATCTGGCTGGAGGAGCCATGGCTTGGCCCCACATGGCCAGGTAAGAGTGTGGGGGGGGGTCCAGCTGGGAGCTCAGTGAGGGGAGTGGGCTAGGGTAGGAGAAGGGGATGTGGCTGGCTTGGGGGAGGAGACTTACTGGGAGAGCTGGGGGGAGGATTGGGACCACAGGAGGTGCAGGATTAGGCCTGCGGGGGGCGGCCTGTGCAGCAAGCAACTTGAGTTGCTGAGCTGCCTCAGGGCCTTAGAGGGAACATAGGAGCAGGGCCCTGGGCAAATCACCCTCTGTGTGGTCCCCACTCACCTCCTGCCAGGCACTGGGGAGCAGGTCTGGCCAGCCCAGGGGAAGGACAGGCCCCTGAACTGGCCATCCCATGCCAGGAACTGGGCGAGCCGGCCAAAATCGGTGGAACAGGAGTGGACAGTCTGGTTTCTCAGCTGTCCTTAAGACAGTGGTTGTCAAACTTTTTTCCTTGGGACCTAGCTCCAGACCCCTCTGCCATGTGGCAACCCTCCACTGAAAAAAAGCGGCCACTGCCAGAAAATTAAACAGTGACCATGGCTGGGGGGGGGCAGTTGGTGGGGTGGCAATCCCTCATGGCTTTCATACTTTCTCTTGAGGCTTCTATTGCATCTACAAAATCTACACAACTAATTTGAGATTACCTGCACAGAACATGCAGATGGTGATCCCACATGCCATACTCTTCTCTTAAATCAGAAAGTATGTAAAGTCCCTAAAACTGCCAGAGTAGTAGCCTGGAGTGTGTGTATGGGAGCTCCTTGCAAATGGAGTGGGGGGTGGCTGGGTGGAGAAATGAAATGGAAGTGCTAAGACAGAGGAATGAGAAGAGAGCCATTGCCAGGCTGGAAAGAAAGGTTCTGGAAGATCCTGTCTGCTGCTTAGCTTGTCCAAGTCTCTCCAGGTCCTGTTCCTTTCTCTACTGCCAAATCCCAGGAATTGAAGCAGCCCGTCTGGGTTCAATTTTCATCTCTGCACTTCATCTGCTCCCTGAGTCTGCATCAGTTTCCATGAACACACAACTGTCCACAATATTGTGATTGAAGGGGTGCTAGCCCTCACTGCTTGGTCTGGTGACCCCTGGCAGTGTGCATAAGGCAGTAATACAATGGAGCTATCCACACCTCCCCTTCAGATTGGGGCCTTATTATAACTTCTCCTTCCAGCAGATTCATCCCTGAGTTGGATTTTATTCTGTTATTTAGGCTAATTGTAGACAAAATACCATACTTTGTAACACAGGCTCCTACTAGAGCAGTTTGCTTTTCTCATCTCTTTTTAATTATCAGTCAAAAAATCTCTGGAGTTTTTATTAAAATCTACAAGTTATAACTTTTGTTGCAAGCAAGGGAATTCTCAACCCACTGAAAAAGAGGCAAGTCTTAATTTGCAAAAATAACTGCAATCCCCATATCCCAGAAATGGTGGAATAAGGGAGTGTTCACAGTTTTTCTTTTCTTCATTGGGTCTATTGATAAAAAAACACAAAGGTTGCTTGCCAGTGACCTCAGTCCTTCTCATATGAATGAGAGAAGCCTAAAGAGATACTGACTCAGAGAGTAGGCATAGAGGTTGTTTCAACAACAATTAGCAACTCATTGTTAGTCCTAATGACTCACATTTGTTGCAATGCTGATCCACTGCCTTAAGTAATTTTCACCCCAAGCGGCTCCTCTGGCTTCACAGTAGAGCTGGCCCTGTGAACTGGGCTGCCACTTTTGGCCTGCTCACCCAGTTCCTGGCATGGGGGGGAGGGCAGTGGTGCGGCCCCGCAGGGCCCCCCAAAGTGAGGAACACTGGGCAGCTGCCCCTCTTGCCCTACCCTAGGGACAGCTCTGACTGTGGTAGAATTCACCTATCCATTTGCTGCACATATATTCCCAGAATGTCGTTGGGAACATTTTTTTGGGAGACCTCAGACTCAACATGTAGAATTGACAGTGTTTCAAATCTTCTTGACTCATTCATTGTCATTCTCCAATCAGTTCTGATGTGCTGGCATTGCTGATCTGGTTCACACATTTACTTAGTGAAAGGGTGGCATAAGGGCACAAGGAAAGTGTTCAAAGAAGGCAGGGTACTCTGAAACTGTCACTGAAATTCTTAATCTTTGAATTATTATATGAACTTCCCATGATTGTGCCACCACTACATATTATCTGAATACCAGATCTGGCTAAATCACTATTGATTTCAATAGTTTGTCCATAAACAGTACAGCCACTACCTGATCAATATCTAAAGGATGGCATGCAAAACTACCACTACTGAGTACCGTTCTCTGCATAATAGTTTCTCTCTGCACTGATGCCCCCTAAAGAAGAAAGCCAAATCCAAAATTTTGGTCCAGCTCTTCAAAATCCTTTATTGAAGTGGCCAAAGATATCTAAAAGACCCATCTTCCTACTCTGCATGACCATCCACAGTATATTTGTTTCACTTGAAGTTAACCTCAGCAATGAGACTTGTGGGCACCGATGACACAATTTTCTTGTTAATGATTAGAACTCAAACTCTGAAGTGATTAGAATTGACCGTTTTCAGACTGAAATGTAAAATTCACATTTTGAATGAGGCTTTGGTTTCGAGAGAAGACAAAGAAATCACTTCAAAATGATTTCTGTTAGAAATTGTAATTCTTTCCCAGACAGATTTTTTGCAGTTGTTTTTGGAAACCACTGCTTATCCTCTCCGACACATTTGTTCTTTTCCCAGAGCAGTCACCCTTTTGCTATTGTCCCTTGTGCTATTTTTAACTTTGTATTTTAAGTTCTGATGCAGAGACTGCATCTTCTCTTATTCCTGTAAAATGCCATCCACCTGGTAGCAGCTTTAGTATCATGATGTAATTTGGACTTCAATCCTGCAGTTCCTACTTCACCAATGTTTTCAGTGGTGCACTGGCAGATCTGTCTGAGCACAGTTTGAAGAAATGGACCAGTTACTTGCAAAATAATAATTCTATTTAGCAAATGAAAAATCTAGGGCCCAATCCTGCAAACAGCTCCTCATGCAAGGACGCTTACCACAGTCCCACTGACTTTCATAGTGCTCTGTGTAAAAGTAAGGTTTTATTCATGCAGAGCTGTTTGCAGAATTAGGCCTAGCCACAGGGTTCACTCACCACTAGAGGTAGTCGACTTAACAAAGCCTACAGTGTAGACCAGTGGTTCCCAAATTTTTCTCTGCCATGGTACACCTTGATACCTTCAAATTTTTTGAGGCACACCACCATTAAAAAACTGATAAATATTCAAATTAACTTAATTATGAATATTCATGAACCATGGCACTGTTTCTGAAATGCTGGTATGTGGGGTAGTAGGGGTAGCAGAGCAGGGATGGCAAAACACGGGAGGTCAGGACTCATCTGCAGTAGCAAGAGTGAGTGTGGGGAGCAGGGCAGGGGTGGCAAAAGAGGACAAGGGCAGCCATGTGGGGAACAGCACAAGGGTGGCAAAACAGGAGAGAGGAAGGGAGAACAAGCGTGGCTTGGGGGGGGGGAACCTGGGGAGTGGAAAGGTAGGGCAGGGGAGCATGGTGCAGCACCACAACCCCCCCTCTCCACAGGGGCTCCCTGCCATGCAGGGCAAATCCTCAGCCCACTGCTGCTCCCTCCCACCCCAGTGGGTCCCGTCCTCCCCTCCCCCAGCCCCTTGCTGCCTGTGACAGACGCTCCAACCACCAGCTAGACCCCCCCCACAGCCACCCCACAACCCCAGCCACATACCCTCTGCTACACACACACACACACACACACACACACACACACACACACACACCTGCCCCACACGACCCCCAGCAGCAGCCCCCCACCCCTGAAAGCCCTTACCTGGGCTGTTTGCAGTCTGGCTGACACAAGCTGCTCCACCCTGCAGGGGGAGATTCACACATTCCAGCCTCCCCCAGCTCTCTGCTGGCTGGGCTTAAGGTGGAGCCAGGTTTAAGGTGAAGCCACCTGAACAGTGGGTTTGGGCTGCTCCTACTGTTTTTAGGGGGACCCCTGGAATTCTACAATGGTCTATGCTATTATAAGTCAGTCCCCAAAGAGCAAGGTAGAGGACCTGTTCTCTTATTTTTCCTGTAATATACCCATTTTTCTGATCTGTGACCTTGTTTTCTGTGCACAAATTCATAACCCTTTCACTTTCTTACATATTATAAATGCACATTTAAGATAGCAGATTGACTAAGCTTGGCATATACATTTGCAGCCTAAAATCTCTTTTTTCTTAGAAACTATTAGCTTTGTATTCAGAAACACAATGAGAAATTCTACAGTGGAAGCAAGACAGAGTGTCAGGACATATGCTCTATTCTGTGAAATGATACCCCACAAAAGGAAAATAGAAAATGAATGGAATTGAGTTCCAAAGCAGCTTTTTGGGTAATTAATGAAATGTAGTTCTACTGACCCACTTGATAGGTCAACTGGCTGTAGCTTCCATCCTATCCTGGCAGAAGATGACCTAGCCTCAGTTATATACAACTTTCTCACCTCCCACCTGGACTATAGCAATGTTATATGCCTAGGTATGAAGCCATTAGGAAACTCCAGCTAGTCCATCTAGATAGAATACTGTAGTGTCTCCCCTCAGCAACACTGGTTGACATGAGGACATCAGATCTTTCCTCTTCTTGCTACACAGCTTTTCATAGAATGTGAAGCAAAGTTCAAGGTCTTGTTTCATATCTTCAATCCACATAGTGTCCCACACTCAGGATATCTAAAAGGCCACCTAAATCTCAGTTAACAGCTCCACTTCTCTTGTGCACTAGAAGTGTACAGCAATAGCAAAGCTTGCATGTACAGGAGACAACTTTCTCAGAAGCCAGTCTGCATCTGTGGAATGAAATCCCTCAGAAACTAAGGTCCATCACAAATCTCTCCACCTTCTGCTCTAAGGGCAAGGTTTATTTCTTTGACCTGCCTCCTCGCATGTAAACACACAGCAGCATGTACATTTAAAACAAAACAAAAACCCTGCCAATATGAGGCGCTCCACTGTATGCACTTTTCCTTTCAGGATAATGATGAAAGAAAGAGAATGAACTACATATGAAGTTGTTAGTTATGTCAATGCATGTGCTACTGGAAAGTGTTCCAGTCCAGATCCACAAAAAGACATGGGTGCCTAGCTCCCAATTTAGGGTCCGAAATCCAAAATCGTGGTGCTACTGAGACCCTCAAAACTCCTGCTTGCTTGTCATCTAACCCTGAAGTCCCATTGGTCAGGTCCCTGAGACTCCTAACTTTCTGCTTTGGGGCATGCTCATTGTTGCCTGATGACCGGCACCCATCTCATGCCCAATCTCCATTGGGATGCTCAAACCAAGTGAAACTAGGCATTGCCCTGCCTCTTTTACCTGCAGGACCCAAAACAGTAGACCTTCAAAAAGTTGAGCACCCTTATAATCTCTAGTTCAGTGATCAGGGCAGTCACCTGGAACACAAGACAACCTGGTTCAATTCTTCCCTTGACCTACTGAGAAAGGATCTGAACTTGGTTTGCCCATCACTTACATAACCCCTGGCCTATTGGGTATTCTCAGTTGGGGCTCTATCAATCTTTCCTGCTGAAACAGTTCCATTTCGTATGAAATAGTTAATGAAATAGTCATTCTTGGTCTGGCCGAATGACTCTGTAGTTTGGTAGTTAGAGTACTCACCTAAAAGGCAGTGTGATGGGGTAGGACTACCTTGCACTGACAGAGTTAAGTCTACTCTCTGGGTGGCAGAAGTCCCACCCTACGGATTTTGCTGGACATGCTTCAACTTCCATCCTAGTGTAAACCAGAGCAGCCCAGTTCATTCCAGGCTGACCTCCAAGAAAGGAGGTGTGCAGGAGACTGCAAGCCAGGGGACACTTCAGCCCTGAATGTGGGTGCCCAGGAACCTGGGAGACTTCGCGGGAGCTCAGCCACCCTTCATTGGTTGCCAGGGCATCCTATAACCCAGGGGAGACAAGGACAGCCATGGCATAGAAGGGGAAACCCAGACAACCCAGAGACCCAAGGGATGATCCCACTGACATCCAGGTAGGAGGCAGCCCAGGGAACCCACATAGGGTGTGTTCACACGGCAGTCTTATTTCGAAACAACAGAGGTTGTTTCGAAATAAGAAACGCCACTTTCACATGATGTACCGTTGTTTCGAACAACTTAAACCCCATTTGGTGATGAAACAATGTTGTTTCAAAACGGTTGTTTCGAAACAATCCGGTCGGAACATGTTGTTTCGAAACAACGGTGACTTGTTTCGAAATAACTGATGTCCGAACATGTTATTTCGTTTTGAGCTTTTTTCCTTAATTCGAATTAACATTTTCTTAATTCGAATTAACTTATTTCAAAATAAGGCGTTATTTCGATACAAGTTGTTTCGAAACAACTTGCATTGAAATAACCCCCTGTGTGTGAATATAGCCATAGTGTAACTTGGAGTGGTAAGAGATACAAAGCAGCATATTTCATGAGGATCCTTGCTAACCAGGTATTGGATCACCGCAACACCAATAGGCCCTGGTCTGAGGCTCAGTGGAGCTGGGAGGACCTGAGTCGGCCTTACCCTGGGTGCTACACTTTCAAAGGGGGCATCCTGCTACCCCAGTGGACCACTGGGTCACACCAAACTATTCCAAGGCTGACCCTGGACTCTGGCTGGTAGGCCATACTGCCCTAACTCAGGTGACCATTGACTCTAGTCATAAGGCTGTACTGTCCTGATCCAAGGGCACTGATTGATTCTAGCCACTAGACCACGCTACCCTGGTCAGTGGGTGGCTATCAATGTGTGTTGCTAGACCACGCTGCCTGATGTGGGAAGCAGCCGATAGGTCTCAGACCCACAAGATTCTGGGTTGAGGAGACACAGTGTGGTAGACTGCATCTGTGGGAGCACCCTAGTCTTCCAGTTTTCCTCCAGAACTTCTCTGCTGGGGATGTGACAGGGTGGGCTTACTGCACGACAGGGGAAAACTGTAATAACATCTCCCACATCTCAAATTAGTGCTCTAACCATGGGGCAAAAGCTAATGAGAAAGTCTTCTGCTTTTTGTCCTCTCTTTCCTGCACCCAAACATGTTTTGTGTTATGTGTGTGCTGCAGCTGCTCTTGCAAGAAACACTTAGGCATCTGGTTGCAAGAGAGGTTTCACAGCTGTGAGTCCCAAGCAGAGATAGGCATCTAAGACTAGGCTGGAGGAGGGTAATTCACACTTCTTTCCTCAGTATCCGCTACTGGGAAGCTTAGGCGGCTTTTGTGGATCCCATTCTTAGGCACCCATCTTTCCCCAGGCACTTACATGCCTAACTGAGGGTTTGTGGTTTCCACTCAATGGCTAGGTGTCTGAAAGTTAGGCAGTACAATGCCAAAGTCCCTTGGTGGATTTGGATGTCAGATACTAGCATTTTGATGTATAAGAACCTCTGCAGACTAAATAGACTGCAATATATCTAATCTACTGGATTTTCAGTAAGACATTTGAGACAGTTCCATATTGGAAATTGTTAAATTGCAGAAGATGGAGATTAATATAAGAACTAAAAGGTGTATAAGTTACTTGTTAAAGGTGGAGACTACAACAGGCTACACTGAAAGGTGAACTGTCAGGCTGGAGGGGTAACTAGTGGCGTTACTGTGGGATCAGTTTGGGGAGCAATTTACTGAACACTTTCATTAATGATCTTGGCGCAAAAAAGGAAAGTATGCTAATAAAGTTTGTGGATGTCACAAAGTTTGGTGATATTGCCAATATGGAAGAAGACCAGAATATCATACTAAGCTATCTGGATAACTTTGAAAACTAGAGTAATAGAAATGAGATGAAACTTAATAGAAAAAAATGCAAGGTGATGCATGTAAGGATTGACAGGAATTTTTGCTATAAATTGGAGATGTATCAGTTGGGAGCAAAAAGAGGAGGAGAAATGTCAACTAGCATGCTCAGAGGAATGGAATACTTGCCTTATGAGAGGAGACTCAAGGACGTTGGCTTGTTCAGTGTAACAAAATGCAGGCTGGGGTAAGCTATGGTTGCTCTGTACAAATGTGTTATAAGTACCAGAGAGGGAGAGGAGTTATTTAAATTAAGTGCCAATTCTGACACAAGAACAAAAGGAAATATACTGACAATCAGCAAATTTAAGGTTTGAAGTAAGATGAAGGTTTGTAGTTCTTAGGGAGCGAAGTTTTGGAACAGCCTTCCAGGGGAAGCAGTGAGAATAAAAAGGGATGGTATGAGGAGATTACCTGGAAGGGGAAGCAGCCTATCTGCATCTATGGTAGCACACATTCCCAGTAGCTGTGACAGGACACTAGGTAGGGACAGCTTTGAGAATTCTTTCCCAGGAGAAGGTGGAGCCACTTGCAGGACATAAAGAGCAGGACTGTGCACTTGAAGTAATATGTTAAGAAAGTTATCTTTGCAACAGCCTTTTAAATTAATATAAGTAGAGAACAAGATGATATTTGCCAAGACTTGCAAGGACCAAGGGAGATTGAGTCCTGAATTTCAGCACTGTAGATGAAGAGAATAGGCCAGGTAGCACCCTAGCCCCCTTTCAATGCCCACACCCCAAGATTCAGAATCATACATTATAGCAAAGTGAAACTTTTGAAATAGATGGATTTCTCAGTGTAAATTTCACATGGGTTGCACATCCATCATTAACTAGACAAAGTTTGTTTGAAAAGTTAATAAATCCAACATGTTTTCACCGCAAATATTTCATATACTGCTGCTTAACTCACTCTTTAGACAAAAGACTAAGTCAAGAACCCCCTCCTTTCTACATACAAAAACAAGTCTCATAACTACAGCTGTGTTGGATAAATTTTGAAAAGTCATGGTGAAAACAACAGGATTCATGAAAGAAAAAGAAAAAGAAAATTTGATAATATGTAGACATTGTTTGTATCTCAGCTTTAGGCTTTCAGTTTATAAGGCAAACAACCAGAGTTGTGCATGTGGTGTGAGAACACTGAGGCTATGTCTACACACACATCGTTATTTTGAAATAAGGATTTCGAAATGAGTTATTTTGAAATAAGTTAATTGAATTAACAAAATGTTAATTTGAATTAAGGGAAAGCCTGCTACTGAAACGGCTGTTATTTCAAAATGGTTATTTCAAAATAAAGCCGTTTGGACATGTTGGCTACATTCACACATGGAGGGTTATTTTGATAAAGTTGTTCTGAAACAACTTCTATTGAAATAACACCTTATTTCGAAATACGTTATTTCGAATTAACAAAATGTTAATTCGAAATAAGGAAAAAAGCAGGAAATGAAATAGCATGTTCACACTGCGAACATGCTATTTCGTTTCCTGCTGCAGGGGGCTGCAGCCCCCCTGGGGGTGAGTCGCTGCTGCGGCTCACCCTGCAGCCCAGAAAGGGGGCTGCAGCCACCGGCGGGGGGGGTGAGCTGCTGCTGGGCGGCTCAGCCCGCAGCCCGGGCTGCCCCCCCGACTCTGCCAGCGGGTCAGGGGCGCCGGGCCCCCCCGACTCCGCCAGCAGGATCTGTCCTTTCGAAATAAGAAAACGTCATGTGGACCAAATATCTTTTATTTCAAAATAACCAGTGTTATTTCAAAATAAAAGTACTGTGTAGACATACCCTGAGTGTCAAAATTGTTCCTCGAGCTTACTTACCTAAGTACAGAGCACAAAAAATTCACAAGTCAGTCAACAGAGGATATATATTTTACATTTTTAGCAGCAAGGAATACTGCTTATCCTCCCTGGCTCAAATCTAGCCTATGGAAAAATAAAATAAACTTCCTTACAAATTGAAAAGGAAATTGCTCTTCAATCCACTTCTCAAAGTCTAAATTCTATCAAGCATCATATAAAATACAGTATTTAGAAACAGTCTATTGTCCCTTTAGAAAGCCTAGTACTCAGAGTGTAGATATTTTTTATAGATGCTTCCTGCTCTCCTACGTTTGTAAATGTTCATCACTGTCTTCACCACAGCCCCCTTCCCTCTTTTCCCTTTGAAATCAATGCCAACCTCCTACTGACTCTAGTGGGAGTAGAAGCTGGCAGCAGAGCTGCCAGTGACACAGATAAATGCTCTGGTGGAGGGCAGGTGTGCCAAACAAGAAAAGGCAATAGCAAAACTGGAACATTTTTACTTCATTCCAAAATGGATATTATAAAATGCATACAGAGAACAGGCCAGCACTCTATGGGCCCAATCTAACTCCATGGGAGACAGGACTGATGATAATTTATGAATGAAATCTTAAGAAGTCATGGGATCTGAACTTGTGTGCCCAGTGCTTAGCCTTTCTTTAGCTTAAATTTTGTCCTAGTACTTAGGAAAACTTAGGAAACCTTTAGATATTTTCATCTCCTAAAGAATCTACTTCGGAAACAACTTTCTTAGATGCTGCTTGTTCTAACATATCTATAACGTAAGATTTACCATGTAGGTGGTCTAAACATATCATAAACAGGTTCTGATGCAGAATTTCATTGGCCTTCATTAAGATATTTGAATAATACTTTGCCTGCTAAAGTCTAAAGAGTCTTATTACTCAGTCCTACAAATGGTTTGCTACTGAATAGTTTGAGAATTCACTTTTAAAAATTAGTAAATTTCCTGGGTTTGGGTTAATCTTCCCTGTTATGTCTCCCAAAAGAGTGTCTAGTTAAATGCTTGTGTCCTCCAGCAATCATTTTGATTCCTCAATTCCTTCCTTGCCATATTGACATTTGGCAAATGATGCAGGTTCATTGGAAATTTTTGTCTAATGAATAATCTGAAAACACAGAAAGGAGCCCTCTGGATGCCCATTAGTGCAAATGCTGCCCAGTGGTTACTATATATCTAATCTATTTCTGGACTGTATTCTGGAGGGATGAATAAATTATTATAGCTGTTCATGAGACATGGGCAATATGCCAAAAACAGGAGAAATGAATGCATTTTTAACAGATCATACCTCATTTAATTTTAATCCTTTGACAGCTCACTTGACTTCTAAGTCTAAAAGGTGGACTTTAATGATCATGTCTATAAGCATAATTATTTGCTAAATACAGAGACCCAGCTGCAAAAGACTGATGACAATGGAGTAAATGAGTTAGTCTAAATATGCCTTGAGAAGGAAAAATTGATTGCAAAAGGCCAATGGCATACTGGCATTAATAAATGATTAATCTAGAGCACTAGCAAAATTAAAGGATGCAAGAGCATCTGATCTTTATTCCAAAAATATAAAGCCTAGTAGCTGCTGATAATTGGATCATTAAGCACCATCATAAAACACTGACTTAGATACTAAAGGAAAGAGGAGTGAAATAATAGAAATTAATAAAACCAAGATTCTCTAACAGGCAATCAAGAACTTCCAACCAGCAGATTTTCTATTTAAATTTCTGTTTATGACCTAATCCTCTCACCATGACAACTGAAGCTATAACCTATAAGGTCTAATGCATCTCACATGTAAGTGTGGGAAACTTCACTGATGTCAATGGAATTATCAGCTCACAACAGGGCAAAATTTACCCCATAATCAAGCAAAATGTTGGTATTTGACCCCAAACAGTTTGATGGAGTCTAAAGAAATGCTGAAGACCAGTTTATGGCAAAGACAGACAAAAGAAATCTGGGATAGCCAACTAAGACCGATAAGAATGAAGACAAGGAATGAAAGACAGGCTGCCAAATACTCTAGGACAGAAGGAGCCGTGCACTCCTTGTCCCCTTTTCATCACAATCTTCTCTTACTAATACAATTCCAGTTCTTGCATCCACATCCTCCTCCACACCACTAGTGACTTTGATACCAACTCTGGCTCTCTCTCTGCCAACTTCATGCTACCATTCCTAGTCTCACAACCTTTCCCCTTCTCCTCCTGTCACTAGAACATCCACACCATCTCTTAAGAGATCAACCATTCATGACCTCATCATGTCTCACTCCTCTAGCTCCTTCCTCTCACAGAAACATGAATACTTCTGCCTGACACTGCCTGTACAACTGCCCTATCTTACAGGGATCTTTTCTTTTCTCACACTGCTCATCCTCCACCAGACTACGGAGGAGGAATTGTTAGTCTTTTCCTCTCCTCTTTCTTCTACATCCAACCTTTTCCCCACCTCCTCTCTTCTTTCAGACAGCACTGGAAAGCTCATGCAAAAAATAAATCTGTTAGTCTTAAAGTGCCACACAACTCCTTGTTTTATGTTTACATTGCAGGCTTAAGTTGACTTAACCTGTCTTAAGTCAACTTAAGCAACATCAGGGCCAAATTTAGAATTTATTAAGTTGACTTAATCATGTGCTTAAGCTGACGTAATAAAACCTGCCCTGCAAGTCGACTTAAGCTTTTAAGTCGACCTGATAGGATAGGAAGCCCCCTGCCCCACCTCCTGCCCCGCTCAAGGTCCAGATTGGGCTCCAGGCACCTGAGCTGGCTCTGAGGGCCCAATCTTGCTCCTGCCACCAGCGCCAAGCATTATGGAGCTGGATCCAGCCCCGAGTCCCTTGCTACAAGAAGCTTGGAGCCCAGTTTGGCACCAAGCTGCTTGCTGCCACCAGCAGGCAGCTGGCAGCAAACCTCATGTTGGTGGGATCCTGCTCCCCCACCTCACACCAGGCAATGCCATTGACCCAGTGGTGCACGAGTCCAGGCTTGGGGTATGTCTACTAGTTTAGACATACCCCTAAGTTGACTTAACAAGGTAGACCTAGTCAATTTCAGGTCACCTTAACAAGGTCAACTTTAAGTTGACTTAAAGCTGACCTTGTTAAGTCAACTTAAAATACCCCTAGTGTAGACATAGATTTTCAGCACTGCCCATCACTCCACTCCCTATGTCCTGTCAGTAGGACTTACTGTGGCTTCTAGCTCTTCAGTATTGATGACAGTTTATCTGCTCTTCTCCCTACTGTCTCTTCATTTTCTTCTATTGATACAGCTGTCTATTCTCTCCAGGCTTCATTCCTTTCCACCCTTGACTCTTTTCTCCCATCACAAGATCCACCCAAAGACCTTGCAGCCCTGACTCACCCCCCTTTCCCCCACCCATCCTATGTTACTGCTCTTGCACTGCTTAGTGTCTTGGGGTAAATCCTGCAACCAGGCTAAATTCCTCCACTACAGATTCATTCAATGTTCCTTCAATTCTGCCAGCTTTCTAACTAAACAACTCATACTTTTCAAGAATCACATGCCAGCAATCCTAGCTGCCTTTTCAGCACCTTGACTCACTTCACCAAACCCTCCCCTCTTCCTGCCTGTACTTCCCTCTCTGCACAGCATCTCATCAATTTCTTCCAAAAGAAAATTGATAAAATACAATATGACCTTCCTCTCCCACTGACTTGCTTTCCCTTCCTCCTCCTCCTCCTCCATGGTCACACATATAGAAAATTCTCAATTGCTTTCCTCCTCTAATTCCTATGTTTGTCCCAGTCATCCCATCCCATCTCCTGATCTCCCTCATATCAACCCTGATCCCTCCCTCCCTCTTCTTCACCTCTCACTCATCTCTGACTCCTTCCACTCGCAAAAGAAGCATGTTTTATTCTTTCCTGTCCTAAAACACCTGCCCTTGAGCCGGCCCACTAGCCTTCAAACCCACTGTTTACTGTTGCTATATGGAGTTCCCCTTCTCTAGTTCCATCCTAGACCCCTCCAATCCGCCTTTTCCTCATTGAATGCCACTGAAATGATAATCACCTCTTCCAGACCAAGCTCAGAACCAGTACTCCAGCTTTGTCTTCTTTGACCTGTCAGTTATCTTTGACACATTTGACCATAATCTTCATCTTGAAATCTTGTCCCCTCTTTGCCTCTGTGACTCTGTCTTCTCCTGGTTCTCTTCCTGCCTGCCCATAAACATCCACAATGCCATCTTCAAAACCCTCCTTAAATCTTTTCTTTGACATGATGCCTACAAAAAGATAACAACTAAGTTGCTGGTATGCTGAGACCACTACCATTCATGCTGACCAATATTCTGTCATTGTTTCTCCTGTCAGTTTGTATCCATCACTTATCTTTTGTCTCACAGTTTAGGAGTATGGATCATCTTTTTGTTCTGCATTTGGTTCAGCAGCTAGGGTGTTGGGTTCCTAGGCACTACAGTAATACAATAATTAATAAAGAATAGCTTGTTACATCCTTCTGTTTAATGTGTAGATGATGCCAATAGGGAAGATAGTAATATTTCAGCTTCCAGTTTTCCAGTGTCTGACAGATTGGGTTTGAGTGACAGCTAGATGTCTGAAGCTCATTTTGGATAATGCAGACATAATGATAGCAGGCTAAGGAGAAACACCTGGAAGAGATGTCAGAGGTCATATCTGCCCTATCATTTGATGGGTATATCCACCTCTTCGGTACCCAGCACTTTCTCTCTGATTGAAGACGCTTATATACTATAATCAAGCCACCTATCAATCTTCGTCTTGAAAAACTAAACAGATTCTGCTTTTTAAGCCCCACTGTATGGCATTTTCTCCAGCCCTCAAGTATTTTTTGTGACTCTTTCCTGTACCCTCTCCAATTCGTCAGCATCGTTTTTAAAATGTAGACACCACATCTAGACAAATTTCTCTAGTGTTGGTCTCATTGATGCCATAAACAGTGATAAAATAGCCTCCCTACTCCCACCCATAACTCTGCTCTTTATACATCTAAGAATTACATTGGCCCTTTACACCACAGCAGAGCATGGGGAGCATAGATTGAGCTGCTTGTCCACTTTGACTTCTAAATTCCTTTCAGAGTCACTGCTTTCCAGGAGAATAACCATCCCCACCCCCATTCTCCAGACACAACTTTCATCCTCCATACTTAGATGCATGACCTCACATTTGTGGCTGCATTAAAATGTATTTTATATGAATAGTCCCAACTCACCAAGAGATCCAGATCATTCTGTATGACTGCCCTGTCCACATCATTATTTACCAGTCCTCCAATCTTTGTGTCATCTGCAAATTTTATCTGCAGTGATTTCATATTTACTTTCAAATCACTGATGAAAGTATTTAATAGAATCAGACCTTGTTCCTCTGGACCACTGTAACACCCCCATTCACTGATAATTTCCCAGTGATGATTATTTTTGTAATGTCCGTTATCCAGTTCTTAATCCATTCAACATGTGCTTTATTGCTATTGTATAGTTCTAATTTTTTTTAGCCAGAATGGCATGCAGCAGTACTAATTTCAACACCTTACAAAAATCTAAATACATTACATCTATGCAGTTAGTGTTATCAAAGTTATAACTTCATTGAAAAATAAAATCATGGCTGTTTGGCATGACCCATTTTGAAATATTGAAATACCATCAAACATTTGTCTGTCAGACTGATAAATCACCACATGGCAGTTCATACAAAACTGATATGAATATAGTTTAGAGTGACAGGTCAGCTCTGTTACTGTGAGAACATTTTCAGCTTTTAGAAATCCTAGTTGAGTTCATTAAATTATTGTCACTGATAATATAATAATGTATTAAATATTTTCTTGTCTTAGCACTGCAATCCTAAAGAATGGATTATATCATTTTTTTGTAATTCTCTGCCTTGTTTCCATAAAAAGGGAAATCCCATTAACACTTTGCATTTTAAAACACCATTTCATTTAGCCAGTTGCATATTTTTAAAACTCATCTCTTCCCCACTCCAATTTCTGAAGCAGATCATTCTTTAACCTTGGACTGCTCTCTTGACAAGGAGAAAACTCATTAACCTCCTCTATATAATTGAAACACAGAGCTTTGTTATTATGCTGGCACCAACCCACATAAAAGAAAAGGTTCTGTAGAAGCCTGTTGCTTTAGTGATAGCCTGCTTTTCTGGCAATTATGTTACTGATAGCTTTTCCTGGGACACAGGCCAACTACTTTCCAGTTGACAAATCACAGCACAAGAAAAAATACAGAAATGCTAAGGGAGTCTGCAGTATGAAGATCACTTCTCACAGAAATGCCACCTTTAGCTATCTTTTAATCTAAAAACGAGGTGATATAGATTTTCCCATGTTTATTTTTTGCAGGGAAAGGTCACCTAATCATTGCTATGACTAAGAGAAAAGACAGCTTTGGCACTGTATTTTAAAAACTGCCTTATGAGAGGAAAGTATTTTTCAGCAGCTGACATTTTTGTGAGTGCCTATGGTTCTATACCCAATTGTGTAAATTTTTCTAGGTGGCTAATCTCCTTTGCCTACACACTCCTAACACCCATTGACATCTGTGAGAATTGCACATGCATAAAGAAAGGAGGAAGAAGACACATCTAGAGAACACACTGCACTCAAAGGTGGATTTTTCCTCTTACAACCATCTCAGGAATGCAGTGAGACTAGTGACAGTCAAGCCTTTCAATTTTATCTGCCCTTCATAAGGGAATTCCAATAATAATAATAATCCATATGTCTTTCCTCTGGTACAATCATAGACACACCAATGTCATCTCAAATCCTTCTACCTGACCCTTAGTTATAGTTGCTTTAGCTGAACTCTGCCTTTTTCCTCCCTGAACAGGCTGCTTCACCTCTCCTGTCACTTGTGTTGTCCAGTGTGTATTCCTGCCACTAACACTGACCATTTTTCACCACATCCGCTGCAAGATGGTATGCAAGGCAGTCTGGGAGAATTTAACCTGGATGCAGAGCGTTAAGAGCAACAAGCCAAGGGAACAGCCCATGCTGCTATTTGCTGACAACTCTAATGCATCAGGCTCAAGTTAATTTTCCATGGCATGGTCATCGTTCCTGCTACCAGGCTGATTAGGAACTGGCAGCCCTGGTAAGCAGCCACAGACAAGTTGTACCTGCCTTTATTCAATGGCTATAAATAGGGGTATCTGAGGACAAACTTAGAACAACATCTTTACACGACAAAGAAATCAGAGCCAGGACAAAAAGAGAACCTCAGATCAGAAGCCACATAAGTAAGGTAGTGGGAGAGACCTGTTTGAATCCCCATATCCAAGCCACATGACTGTGTTTCTAGGTTAGACCACAAACCAGAAAAGGTCTATCTTCCAATTCCATTTGGGATGCAGTAAAAATTTGTGACAGAGTCACTTGACAGCAAATTCAAGATATCAGAAGTCGCGCAGTTTGGCACATGGGGTATGTCCACATAGGGCTTTTATTTTGAAGCAACACTGTTTGTTTCAAAATAAAAGTCCCTTCGAAAGGAGGGAGCTCCTTGTTTTGAAACAAGAGCCCTCCTTTCAAAACAGCTTAAACCACTTTGCTTTCGAAAGGAGGGTTATTTCTAAACCAGTTGTTTCGAAATAAGCCGTTTGGACATGTTATTTCGAAACAATCCTTGTTTCGAAATAACAAGGACCTTCCCTCAGCACCCTGGCCAGGGATCAGCACCCTGGCCAGGGTGCTGAGTGGGGTGCAGGGAGTCAGAGGGTGCCCCAGCTGGCTTTCCCCCGCTTCCCCTTGCTGGGAGCAGGGGGGGATGGGAGCCTCAGCCCCCTTCACCCCCCTACTCCCGCAAGGGGAAGGGGGGGGAAGCTGGCTGGGGCTGCCCCCAAGCCTGGGGCACCCCGCCCCAGGCCTTCCCCTGCCCCTCTGCAGCTCCTGCCAGGTGCGGGGGGCTTCCCCTCTGCCCCACGGCTCCTACCGGGGGCGGGGGGTCTTCTCCTGCTCCCCCGCGGCTCCTGCTGGGCATGGGGAAGCCCCCCTGCGCCCGGCCGGAGCTGCCGGGGGGGGCAGGAGAAGACGGGGGGGGGAGGGGAAGACCCCCACTCCTGGCAGGAGCCACGGGGGGGCAGGAGAAGCCCGGGGGTGGGGCCTCCCTGGCCCAGCACAGGGCCTCCCTCCCCCTTCCCTCTCCTATTTCAAAATAGCATGTCACAGTGGACATGCTATTTCAATTCCCTCCTTTTTCCTTATTTCAAAATAGCTTTTTGTTACTTTGAAATAAGGCGTTTCAAAATAAGGCCTTTATTTCGAAACAGCTTGTTTTGACACAGCTTGTTTCAAAACAAGGGGTTGTGTGTGGACATAGCCATGGTGATTAAGTAATACAATACTTTAAGATGTCTTCTGTCTGGAGAACATTCCAGCTCCCAGTCCCCAAAGTAGTGAGTGCTCTGGGCTACATGCTTTAGGACAGAGGTAGTTTGACTGTTGGTTGCGTCCTTCATCAACCACTTAATGCTTCAGGTGCCAGTGAAAACTGCCTGTCCATACACTCAAATGAAAATACAATGATTGTCTATGAAGGATAGTAACAACACAAAGAAATGGGTGAAAATTAAAATATATCATATAGAGATTTAAACAGTACCTGGTCTGGTATAATAAAATGCAAACATTGGATAATTTTATAAGCATCAACTCATCTTTTTTCATGATGACTCTTATACCAGGAGTAGCCTTCTGCTCCTTCCAATCTCCCTTTAAGACTGACTACTTTGTCAGCACTTTCCATCACCAAACAGCTACTATCCTGCATAACCCTCCTTGCATTCCTGCTCCCCTTTAATTTTTTGTATAGAATCCACCCGATTTGGGGTCAACTCTGGACAGCCCCTACTTGGGGCCAGCCCAAAAGCAATTTGGGATTGAAGCTCCTCCTTCCACTCCCATGGTCACTTACTGTGTGAAGGGGGCAGGGTGAAGGTGGAACCACAGCCATCATACCCGATTCCATACAGCAGCACTGTCGAGGAGAGTGTGTACTGCACCAGCTACAAGAGTGGAGGAGCTACAGTCTGCCTAGAACTGCGGAGCCAAGTTCTTGGCTTCTGATCCAAACCTCATTGCTGGCAATGGAAAGATTCCCATTGACTTCAGTGAGGTTTGGCTCAGGCCTTTGCTGAGCCAAATTTGGATGTGACCTATGTGGTCGTATATGAAACATTATCAGGAAGAGCATGATAGCTGGTGAATTTGCATGGTAAGGAGTAGAAGGGAGAAACAGAGGTTCTGGAAGAATGAAAAAATAATCTCATGCTTTGCTTTAAGCTGCTTTCCATGTGACAACTTCTTCTACCCCTGTGGCATGTGAATTTCACCTGCTTGTTGCATGTAGTTCACACCAATGCTGCATTGCTGATCGATCTGCTGAAATGCATTTCATATTGGAGCATTAAAACCTTTCCATAATGTGCATCACTTCTTAGTTAAGAGATCTTCTTGAGGGCATCACCACTCCCACTTGCAATTGTGCAGACCACCTTCTTCTCTCACTGGTGATAAAATAACATGTCTTCCACTGCTGGAGCAGTTATTTACTATGACAAGTAATGTTCCAGAAGTATTAAGTACGGCTTCTTTTAATGTGATTTAGAAACTGGAGATAGGTTGGTGCGGGGCAATGGAGTGGTTTGGAATTATCAGACCATATACTGTATATCACGGCATCCCTCAGGATATCTCTGTCCAGCCTGCCATCCTCTCCTCCCCCCATGAGGCCAGCTTTCTGTCGCCCCACCATCCCTAAGGCTGGCTCTCAGCTGACCCCTGCCCCACCCAGCCAGCTCTGAGGATCCCCCCAGCTGGCTAACTGACACTGTGCCCCCAGCCAGCTTTGCAGTCCCCCTGCTGGCTCTTTGCTGCTATGCTGTCCCTTCCCCAGTGACTGGCTCTCTACCACCATGCCACTCTCCCCATCAGTTCTGCACCCCCTCTCCCCAGCTCACCACTATACCACCTCTTCTGCCAGCTCTGGGCTGCCCCCCAGCTCACCATCGCAGCACCAGCCCACCTGTGAGTATTATTGCCTACCCTTGCCCTATCATCGTATCATCATTTAAAGCACTCAGCATTTTGACATCACACACCACAGTTATATCCTATTTTATCCGTAAGGAAAACTTGGTTTTCCAATATGACTGTGAGGTACTGACTGGAAACCACTGAGGCTATGTCCACATGAGGCTTTTATTTTAAAACAATGTCTGTTGTTTCGAAATAAAACTTGACAGGTCCAGACAACATTTCCTCATTTCACAATAAGGAGCTCCCTTATTTCAAAATAAGGAAAATCATTTCGATACAATAAAACCTAGTTTTGTATCGAAATGAGGGGTATTTAAAAAATGTGGTTTCGAAATAACCCCGTCTGACTGTGTTATATCAATATGTCACACATATCAATATAACACTGGACCCTCCTCCCAGGGTGCATGGCAGGCCAGGATGCTGAAGGGAGGTTCAGCAGGGGAGGCAGGGCAGGGGGATCCCTGCCCTGGGAGCTGTTTTCCCCTGTCTGGCTCTCTAGGTGCAAGCCAGGCAGGGGCTGGGTGGCAACATGGCCCTGCCAGGGGGCCATGTTGCCAAACCTCCCATGCTGCCCCTCTTCTGAATCAAAATAGCATGTCCACACACAGGGCATGCTATTTCGCTTTGAGGGCTTTCCTTACTTTGACTTAACATTTTCTTATTTTGATTTAAGTTATTTTGAAAATAAGAGTTAACGTGTGGACATAGCCTGAAATTTTAATGATGTAAACTTTAAGTTTAAAGGCTATTTTATTAGCTAATCCAGCTGGTGATTGAGGCCCCTGAGCCAGCAAAACACATGCTTAATCTTCACCATGAGTAGTCATGCTTAAAGTTATGCATATGCTTAAGTGCTTTTATTGGCTTGCAGCCCTAGTTTGCTCCACTAAGGAGGTGCCATAAAAATTAAGAGGCTTCTTCCTATCCATTATTGACTGGGAGGAGCATGCTGTTCTTGACGCAAGGTTTCACCAACGGCTGAGGCAAAGATGCTAAATAGACCAAAAAGTCACCATTCCTAAAGAAAGCAAAGGCCTCCCTCTGCTCACTGCAGCACTGATTCAGCCAAACACTTAAGTACGTGTTTAACCTTAAGCACAAATGTAGTGCCATTGAAGACAGTGGACAAGTCACAAGCTTAAAGACAAGTATAGGCTTAGGTGCATTTGTGGATCAGAACCTAAAACTGCACCTCTACCATGCCCTGGTAACTACAGATTTTGGCGCCTGGGGCAAGCACTCCGAAAAGTGTCTCCCCTCCCGGCCCAGGGTCTGATCTGGCCCCAGCTGCCCTCTGGCAGTGACTGGGGACAGATCCAGATCCCTGCCACCTTCTCACGGTGGTTGGGGACTGATCCAGGTCCTCGCTGCCCTAGCCACTGCCAGAAGGTGGCAGGGATCCGGCTCCATCCCCAGCTGCCACAGGAAGGTGATGGGGATCCAAATCTGTCCCCAGCCAGCGTCAGAAGGTGGCGGGTAGCCCTAGCTGTTGCCAGAAGGTGGCTGGGGATGGATCCTGCTCCTCACCACCTCAGCCACTGCCAGAAGGCAGCGGGGAGCCCCAGATGCTGCAGGGAGCTGGACCCATCCTGGTGCCCTCTAAAATTCGGCATTCAGGGCTTTGCCCTAATTGCCCCAGCCTAGTTATGGCCCTGACCTGGTTTCAATATAGGGAATCTCTCTAAAACTATTAGAATATTTCAAAACAAAATATTTTAACCATTTTAAGAGAGTAAGTGCCAGATTCTATCACTTTTGCTCACAGTGAGTAGTACTGCGACACTGGCAGACCAGATGCCAGCTCATGCCAAGGGTCCCATTTCTCAGCTGAACACTGACAACTACATGGTGGGAACCAGTCTGGCTGACCTGTGTGTGAGTATTGCCAGCCTTGAGAAATCAGTTTCTGGTCACCATTGCGACCAGTTGTAGTAGCCTGTCACCTAGGTCCACTGCAGAAATGTAATGGGGGAGCACACACTGATGACCAAAAGTAAAATTGCTAGTGCCTCACTGTGAAACAGTTTTGTCCACTCCTGGAGCATTGTTACAACAGTAATTAGAATTATGAGCAAGGGTTTAGATTCTATGGAATGGTTGTGAGTTGCTGCATCCACTGTTAGTATCTGTATCCCATACAACAAGGTAATATGTGAGTCTCTGTGACTGTGTAAACTACCAGATGGGAAAGAGATGCTGATCAGTGTGCAAAAGGTATTATAGTCTTCCCAAAAGGAAAGATCCATTGATACAGATGGATTGTTGTGGTACACTGCAACTTGAGCTTCCCTATGTAATGTCAGCAAGAGGACAAGTCTTCCATTTTCTGCATTCCTCCTTGTGAAGACAGATCATGCAAGTATATTCTTCCCATCAGCTGAATTGGCAGCTCAGAGCTCATTACAGGAGGGACATAAAAACCATAGACAAAAGGAATTAGGGATCTCTGCTCTGCTTGGAGTTGGGTTCAGACATGCATTTTTAATCATAAGCAAGAGATTTTCAGCTGATTAGTTTGGGTTAGTCCTAACATACAGAGCTTTCTAATTATAGAAGCTGCTTTTAGCTTTTGATACTTATGACTGTAGCCCATGTATGTATTTATGTTTACCTACTTTAACATTGTAAATAAATATTGTTTCCTTTTCCTATGTAATCATCTTTGGATAGTTTATTATGGGTTTGTTTAAACACTCTGTCTTTGGTGTACAATCTAAAGTGCAGGTGAGCTGGGGTAAGTGACTTGTCTTCTGAAACTGGAAGTAAGGTAAACATTGCTGCGAGTCAGAGCTGGGTGACAAGATAGATCCGAACACCCAAGGGTACTGTCTGTGATGCCATCTTAATTTACTACAGAACTCACAGCCAGCTTGTAGTTTCTGCTCTGGTTCCTAGCAATCTGCCCTTTGTTTGGTACTCATGCTCTCAAGTCACTCCAGGCAGTGTTACTTATATACTACTCCACAAACAGCAGACATCATTGATGTCAAGTTACGAGCTTGATGTTGTTTGCTTATGTAGTAGGAAAGACTAATTCATTGAGGTAGGCTAGATGAAATGTTAAGCTAAGGGTTATGAAGAGGTTGAGACTAGATGGCGATAGTAGTTCCCTCAGACCTAAAATTTTACTCTAATCTTTAATCCGTGAATGGATTAAAGTACTGTAAACTCTGAGTGAGGGAAGCTGATTCTGGCCCTAAATCATTTGTTCAGTGGCAAGCCCATTCTTAACTTGTACATTTTTCTAGTTTTGTTACTGTGAACAAGAAGGAGTTAGCAGAAAATACTTAACAATAACACAATATTATCCAGTCTGGCAGTAAACAAACATCAATTTTTTAAAATTTCATGCCATTCTTTTGAATTCCTTCAGTAATAAATACAGATACATGGAATATTCAAAAAGAAAAAACACTGATAATGAGATATCAGAGGACTATAGCACCGAAACATTCATAAAACAGAAGTAATTTGCTACAATGATAAAAACTCAGAGATCATTTTGGTAGCCTACAGCATTGCAGGCTCTATTGTTTATAGCAAACCATTCTAGTGTCTGTTTTTAAGGATCTGGCTAGAGCAGACATATTTTAAGATAATGGAGGGACAGGGAGAGACATTTGCAAACAAACATCAGTCAGTTTTAATGAAATCTGATAAAATCAGGGATGTCTAAATTTTTACAGCCAACCAGCATGAGCAGGTACCAAAATGATGGTGAAACTAGATGACGAAAATGAAATACAAATCCAGAAATTTCATTTACTCAGCTTCCCATTAAGTGAGGAGTCTGTCTATCTCCTGACAGTTATGTGAATCACAATTTTTATCATTAGCAGAAATTTGTATTGTGTGAAAGGGGGCTATCTAATGCTTGACATTTGAGTAAATTTATGATAATTGTGTCATAATGTTAGCACAACAACAAAGTAACACTTATTGAAATCTGTGGAGAATACCTTATGCTTTCAGGATGCCAATGATGTTAATGCACATAAAAAGGAACTAAGTTACAATGTCAAGATGATGTCAAAATGATATCAGCACAGATAATATGAAGATGAATGACAAAATGTTGAGCAGCCACTCCCAGGGCTCCTTTCTTGGGGACTTCCTTCTCCCCATTCTCCCTTGGGCTATGTCTACATTGGAGCGGCACCTGAAAGTCAACTTAACAAAGCTGACTTTAAGCTGACCTTGTTAAGTTGACTTCAGGGTACGTCTGCACTAGACACAGTGCAGATATACCTGGGGCCACCCTGCCCCCTGCCCAGCCCTGGTCCCAATCAGGCTCCGGGAGCCATTGGCAAGCAGCTGAGAGTTAGCTCCTGCCACCTGTGGCAAGGGGCTAGAAGCCTGATCTGACTCCCAGTCCTTTGCAGCAGGCAGAGAGGGATTGGAGCTGGGACCAGGGGCAGGGCACGGGGCAGGGCCAGACCTTCCTGCCCTGTAAATTTGACTTAAAAGCTTAGGTCAACTTTCGGGGCAGGAGTTATTAAGTCAGCTTAAGCACTTGTTTAAGTGCATGCTTTAAGTGCTTAAGTCAACTTAGTAAATTCTAAACAGACCAGGCATTGCTTAAGTTGACTTAAACCTGCTTAAGTCAACTTAAGCCCCTAGTGCAGACATAGCCTTGGAGAGGACTTTCTCTCCTGGAAAGAGTCTTTGCCTCCCTCTAGGCCTTCTTATTCTTTCCAATCCCTACCCCAATCACAAGACCTGCAAGTACATGATCTTAGTGCTTTGCTCCCCCTGAGGAGGCAAACTAATTGTGTTAAGGTGGGGTTGAGTTCCACCTCCTCTTAGAAGGCTAATCATTCTTGATAAGTGACCTAAATATTGATGTCACTGCCTTACCTTACTTTGAAAATGTTGACCAGGCTCGAGAAAAGGATTATTTTCTTCATGTACTGCTGAAATGTGGCCAAGTTCCAAAGGGTAGTCACCCAAGGAAAGAATGTAGAAGGCATAGTAACAGCTTTACTAAACTACACAGTAGGATATTAGATATTGCTCACAACTTCTTGTCAAGTTATGTCCGTTAATTTTTTTTTGAATATGACGTTACTGTATGTGGACAAAAACAGGACCAAGGAGGATTAAAAAATAAGAAATTCACCGCCCCCCCCCCCAAAATAAGGGATGGACTGTAAGAGAAGCAAAAGTGTGAGCCAAGGCCTGAAGGAGAAAGAAGGTCTACACTGACTTCAGTGGTCTTTGGATCAGACCCAGAATGCCTCATATTATTATTTAGTATAGTCCCTAGCTAGCTCAATGTGTTGATGAGGTCCAAAAAGATTCAAGTCAACCCATTTGCTGTTGGAGGTTAGATCGTTGAGGGGTGTGGACATAAATCTCAAACTTATGCCTTCCCTTCCTTCCAAACCAGTAACCTAACGTGAAGACTAAGGCAGAAGAAGTAGACCTACAATGAATGGCTTGCTTCACTGCCTAACTCACAAGAAATCACCCTAATAGGCTGTTGAAAGCTCAAAAACTTCTGGAAGGCATCAGCAAAATTCATTCATTGCAGGATTGCAGGATGTTTCAAGTTTTTAAAACACTCAGGCTTTAGTTGATCTGCTACAATGAAACATCATCATCTGCTTACCAGGGGAGGAAAGCTAATAACTGATTGCATCAAGAAGGCTTAGTAGTTTAACACCCATTTGCCTCAGTCTTTAATAAAAGATTAATGGAGACCAGATACTCAATGCAATTAATATTTATGACAAGAAGAAGGGAATGCCAGCCAAAGGAGGGAAAGAACAGATAAGAGAATGTTTAGGTAAATTAGGTATATTCAGGTTGGCAGGACCTGATGAAATTCAGCCTAGATACTTAAGAAATTAGCTGAAGCAACCTTGGAACCATTTGCAATTATCTTATAGAGGACTGGTGTGGTCCCAAAGGGCTGGAGAAGGCCAAACATAATAGCTAAAGGCTAACAAACAGTATTCCTTCTTTGATGAGGCTTCTGGCCTAATATATGGAGAGGAAGCAGTAAATGTGACATATGTTGATTTTAATAAGGCTTTTGACACAGTTTCACATAACATTGCCATAAGCAAACTAGGGAAATGTGGTCCAGCTGAAATTGCTATAAGATGGGTGCACAGCTGGTTGAAAGACCATATTCTAAACATAGTCATCAATGCTTCTCTATTAAATGCAAGTCTGCCCTGGGTCCAGTATTGTTCAACATCTTCATTAAATTACGTGCATGATAGAGTGGAGAGTATGCTTATAAATGCCACTGAAATCAGATTTCTTGCCAAACAGGGTGGGATGTATCAAGGGTGAGGGGCCTCACAGGGGTCAATTATCTAGTCAATATTTTATTAATGAGTTGGATAATGGAGTAGAGAGTAAGTTAATAAACTATGCAGCTGACACCAGGCTGAGAGGGGTTGCAACTTCTTTGCAGGACAGACTTAGAATTCAAAACAACCTTGGCAAATTGGAGAATTGGTCTGAAATCATCAAGATGACATTTTGACAAGTATGATAGTATGCAGAACCCCAGGGTACCACGTGGTAGCTAGGATATCACTTAATTCTCTGACCATTTTGGGCTGCGACTGTGATGCTGTGACAAGCCACAAACAACTAAGAGGTATTGCACCTACATAAACCTCCAAAGCTAGGGACCACACCCATCTTAGTTCAAGGAATGCTTTACAGCCACTCACAAACCAACAACGGAGACAGTCTAGCTGGCTCCCCAGCCCAGGTCCCCGGGATTACACCGTCTAGCACTGGTCACAAAGCCTGACCAGTGAAGATTATTATCCAGGTCCCCCTTCCCTCAAAAGGGAAAGAACATGCATCAGTTTTTGTTATTGAGTAGAGTTTGTCTAAACACTTCACTCAAAAACACTCTGGGTAAGATAAAACACTAAACAAGTTCAGTAACTACAGCAAAATAGAGTTTATGTGATATAAGTAGCAAGTGTAAAGTAGTTACCAAATGAAATAAACATAAACTCGCTAATTAAGTTCTACACACTAACAATAGTTGAATTAGCAATGGGAGATGGTACAAACAGGCTACTGGATTTTAATTCATGCAGTCAGAAATTGCTATCCCTGCATGAGACTCCCTTCCAACCAGTCCAAAGTTCTCTGCCTTCCAGGTACTTCTTCAGGTGTTGAGTTGTGGGGGAGAGAGAAGCCAAGTGATGATATGTCCTTTCTTTCATAATCTGTTCCTGTTTGCTACAACACTCGGGACTTATGACCTGTGGGATCATCTTCATCGGTCAGTCAATCCCCATTGTGCATGTGCATCCGTCATTGTATACAGTCTCTAGGACAATGGATTCTCCCCTTGAATGAATGAGCCATTAATGCCATCTGGCCATGCCTTTGTTTTATCTGAATAACTGATTTCTCACCTCACAATGTGGTCTTGTGGCATTTACAGAAATACTTTATAACTTCATATACAAAGACTGCATGTACAATCCAACAGGATATTACTGTCTGGTACATCAATACTTTTAAAATAACACCAAACAAGGCATACTTTATACAGAACTTATCATAATTACATGAGACTGGTGAATATGGAAGTTCAAGGTTGCTGTTCCTCAGACCCAGAGTGTCACAACAGTGCAAAGTACTACACTTGGCAATGAAAAATCAAATGCACAGATGCAAAGTCACGGGCTAGGTGGTAGTAGTGCTGAAAAAGATCTGCACATTAGTAGATCACAAATTGCATGAGAGTCAACAATGTGATGCAGTTGTTAAAAAACTAGCATTATTCTGGTATGTCTTAACAGGAGTGCCTTATGTCAGATGACATCTCACTTGAAGTAGCGTGGCCAAATCTGGGTGTCATACTTCAAGAAAGGTGTGGACAAACTGGAGAGAGTCCAGAGGAGAGCAACAAAAATGAAAAAAGTTTTATAAATCTGATCTATCAGGAACATTAAAAAACTGAGCATGTTTGCCTTGAAAAAAAAGAGACTGTAGAGGGACCCAATAACAGTCTTCAACTACATTAAGGGCTGTTATACAGACAGTGATCAATTGTTCTCTGTGTACAGTGGAGGTAGGTCAAGTACAATGTTCGCTCTAAGCTTCATGGCCGCGCAGCCGCGTAGCCCCCAGGGCTGCCTGGCACAGGGAAGGCTGCTGACCGCACATGGCCCGCAGCTGCAGTCCCTGCTCAGGCAGTGACTCTGAGCTGGGAGTTTTTGAAATGCCTGTTCAGAGTTAGCTCTCACTGAGCCTGTGCAGACTTTCTGCTCAGGCTCAGTGAGAGTTCCCCCAGCCGGAGGAGTGGCCGGGGGCCTGGCAGCACCACTCTGGCGGCCAGGGCAGGGGGCCCTAAGTCCCACCTTCCAACTCCTGGGGGTGGTGACGGGAGCTGGAGGCTGCTCTGCCTGCCTGGCCTCACCGCAGCGGGATGGAGCAGCCAGCCTAGCCTACCTCCAGCCAGCTGTGCCTCCCTGGGGGCAGAGGGGACCAGCGCTGAGCTGCAATGTGTGGGGTTGGGGCGCTGCAGCGGCCCACCCCACTCCCAAAGAGTTTTGGCCACTTCGCCCCTGCCCTGCCACCAGGCTGAATGGGTCTGCTCCATGGCCTTGTGGAGGGGGCTGGGGGCAAAGCAGCTGAAACTCCTTGGAAGCAGGGAGAACAGCTCCAGTGCCCCAACCCTGCAAGCCGCAGCTCAGTGCTGGCCCCCTCTGCCCCCCGGAAGGTGTGGCTGGCTAGGGGTAGGCTGAGCTCTGCTCCGATCCACTGTGGTGAGGCTGGGCGGAGAGCAGAGATTGGGGAGGACAGGATCGGGGCTGGGGAGGGGCAGGATCAGGCCTGTGGGGGGCTGCGCAGCGAGCAACACATGCTGCTCAGCTGCGTTGGCCCCTTAGAGGGAACATTGGCAAGTAATAATGGGTTTAATCTGCAGCAAGGAAGATTTAGATTAGATATTAGGAAAAGCTTTCTATCTTTAAGGGTAGTTAAGCTCCAAAATATTCTTCCAAGGGAAGTTGTTGAATCCCCTATTTTAAAGGACAGGTTAGACTAATACCTGTCGGGGTGGTCTAGGTTTACTTGGTTCTGCCTCCATGTAGGGTGGTGGACTTGATGACTTCAAAGTCTTTTCCAGCCCTACATTTCTCTTGTTCTATGATTACATTTATAGCAAAATCTGTTCCTTAAATTCTCATCAGGAATATGAGAAGGGAATAAAGACTTTTTAAAAATGTTTTAGGCTCATTTGCAAGGTTTAAAGTTGGCATGATGAAGACATTCAAGGCCAGACTGGTAATGCTCAGGACTGTAATGCAGAGACAAAAATGCTGTGCTCAGATGAGAGTTTTATTTCAAAACAAGAGCTGTTGTTTCAAAATAAAATTTCTTATGTCCACACAACGTTCTGTTATTTCAAAACAACGGGACCTGTTGTTTCAAAATAACGGCTGTTATTTTGAAACAGTAAAACCTCACTTGAAATAGAAATAGCTGTTGTTTCAAAATGGCTATTTCGAAACAACAGCATTCAGACACATTGTTTCGAAACAACACCTTTGTTTCAAAACAACTGTTTTGAAACAACATATCCGAATGACTTTATTTCAAAATAACCATTTTGAAATAACAGCCGTTTCGATAGCAGGCTTTCCCTTAATTCGAATTAACATTTTCTTAATTCGAATTAACTTATTTTGAAATAACTTATTTCAAAATAACAGTTTACGTGTGAACATAGCCAAAGAGACCTGGACAAGAGGAAGGAAGGGTAGAAATGACCAACAGTGGTGAAATAAGGCTACATGGGGCCTAGATTTAATACAAGCAAAGGGTCCCAAACAAACCAAAGTCCCACTCCCAACAAATCAAAATACTTTCCTTTGTAGTCAGGTGGATTAGTCCCAATGTCACGGCCCCAATTTGACTGCTCCTTACAGTTCTTCACACAAGAGCAGAAAGTTCAGCTTCTGCAATATTTTCCTATTCACCCCTTAGGAAACTAAGTTATAGTTACTCTTGGCCACTTAAAATAAAGTCATAGTTCCATTGGCCACTTAAAATTCTCTGTCCAGCACTGCTAACCATGTTGCTTCTGCAGTATTCCTCACTCACACTCCAGTTATAGGCTGGGACTGATAATTTAGGGCATAATCTATATAGCAACTGGACAACAGCAGCTGGCCTTTGCTAGCCAATGCAGGCTTGCAGAACATGTGCTGTGGAGCTGTTCTACTGCTGTGTAGGTTTCTAGGATTTGCACTGGGGTCGGAGCTCTGAGACCTTCCCTCCTCCCCAGGTCACGGAACCTGGGCCCCAGCCTGAGGTTACACAGCAATGAAATAGGCCTGAAGCATGAGCCCTGGGTTTTCTTTTCTGTGTGGATATACCCTTAACTTGACTCTCCTGAACATCAGCATACAGCTACTCTGCAGCAGCATACATAAATGAATGCTTCTATTTGTCCATTCATGCCTAAATTTCTCACAGTAGGATGGATTCCCTCAGGTGTTAAAGTATAATCTGGCAGGCCCCGGAACACTCCTAAATTTCTGGACCCTCTTCTCGCACATCTGGGCCCCCTTCATGCACCCCAGCTACTGCCCTTCCCAAATGCTTGCGCCCCCCAACCCCAGCTACTGCCCCTGAAACACCTACCCCCATCAGGCCACTCTTTCCCCATGTCTTCCTCAGCCCCAATCCCCATTCCCTAAACTCCTTGCCCCCATGTCCCCACTCCAGCTCACCTAACCCTTACTCCCCAGCTCCCCCGTCTTTACTTCACCACCTTCATCACCCCAACCCCCTCCACACCTCTCCAGCTCAGCTCCCCCAAGTCCCTCCAACCCCTTCCTTAACCTCCCCACCCTGCTGCTGGCTTCTTCTGCTCCCCTGAGACACCCCAAGCCCCCCACCAGCTTCTCCTGCTCCCCTGAGACACCCCAGCACCCCCCACTGGCTTCTTCTGCTCCCCCAAGATACTCAAACCCCTCACTAACCCCCAGTCCCACCACTGGCCCCTGTCTTTCTTTACCCTCCTGTCCTGCCACCAACTTCCCTTCTCCCGTGCCCTTTCCCAGCCAGACCAGCTTGCCTCTCCCCGAACCCACTCCGGGACCACCTTACCTAGCTGCCATGTGTAGCAACCCAAGCACAGGCTGAGGCTCCGGCCACTCTGACTGAGCCTGCTCAGAGGCTCTGAGCAGGCTCAGTCAGAGCAGGCTCAGGGCAGGAGTTTTAAAAACTCCCAGGCCCAGCCTGGGGCAGTTCCCTGTGACTGCTGGCTATGCGTGGCCCCTTGAGACAGTCCTGGGGGAATGCACCAGAATGCCATGTTCCAGTGTGTTCCTCTAGTTTTTAGGGGGCCCCTGGAATGCAGCATTCCAGTGCATTCCTCTATTTTAGGGGGCCTGGAATGCCATTCTGGGGCTTTCTGGCTTACTTTGACCCCCTGGATTCCCTCCATTCCCATCATACGTTATTGAGGGAATCAGAGCAGTGAGTTGATGGCCCAGGACCTTGTTAGCAGTAGAGGTTACTTTGTTTTCAAGCTGGCAATTCAGCACAGATAACATGTTGTACTTCCAGAAGTATCCCTTGGTGGTCTTAGGTGTAGACAAGCTACAACAACAAAAGTGTTTGAAGTGCTCTGTAATGGAGGTTTGTGACATTACCAACACTATGCAAACATGGCCAGTAGGTGGTTGGAACTGGTTTCATTTTTAATTTTCCTTATGTCTGCAGCACAGCTTGTTCTCAGGAACGGACAAAGACAGGATTAGTAGATCTGCAGCACTTGGCTAGAAAATGTTGGCTGTGGTTCAGTGCCTTCAGAGTGGGGCAAAAAAGCTTCTCTTTCAACATCAGAGCAGAGTTCAAGCCTACAAAGGGATTTCACAAGAATCCTGCCACAATGTGTTGCTAGCAATTACAAGTGACCACCCAGTTCTCTCTTTAACTTTACTCCTAAATTAAAAGATTACAGAGAAAACATAAAAACAATGGAAGTTCCTACAGCTCACCAGAGATCACCCCATCACAGAGTTCTGGTAGACATCATTCTCTCCAGCCCTTCCACAGCTGTTCGCGCCCCTCCTGGACAAAAGCTTCTATCCATTTGATGGACCAGAAAGAAGACCCTGTGTCATTGTAGCCTTTAACATCAAAATCCTGAACTTTGTCTGTTGCTCCATGAAGAACCCAGGTTAAACCCTATGTGCCACCCCAGGGGCTGGAACTTCTCTGGAATTGGTTATAATCACCAGGTTAATCTACTCAGACAGTTTTTAGTTCTTGGCAGAAATGTGGTAACTGTTCCCCATGGAGCAGAACATAAACCATTCATAAAGTTAACACAGTGAACCCCAAAGATACTGTGTGGGGTTGCAGTATCTGTCATATCATGCCCTTGCACTCAGGCCCCAGGCATACTTGGATTAAGGTTCAGATTCATTGGAGCTACATCTACACTGGCCAGTTAGTTCAAATTAAGGAGGCTTAATTTGAACTAACTTTTCACCTGTCTACATCATGCATTCAATTAGTTCGAACTAAGGAACTCCTTAGTTCAAACTAACAAACGCTTAGGTCGAACTAGCAACTACTGCCGTCTTGTTTGAACTAAGTGCTTAGTTCGAACTAAGTACAGTAAAGACCAGGACTTACCCTTAGTTCGAACTTAATAAGTTCAAACTAAGGACAGTTAGTTCAAATTAACAAAGTGGCTTAGTTTGAATGAATGTTAGTTCAAACTAGTCTGTGTTGTTAGGTCGAACTAATAAGTTCAAGGTTAGTTCGAACTAACAAATTTGAACTAACTTTCTGAAGTGTAGACACAGCCAAGGACAATGATTTCATGAGTACTCCTCTGGAGAGTTTCAGAGACTCATAAAGTTAAGAGTCTGCAAGGGTCAGCTGTGAAGATGCAGGATGCTGGTCATTAACAATGGAAATCTCACAAGAACAAACACTACCATGTTGAACAGTGGAATCTCATGGGATCAGCTGGATTTTCAGCAGTTCTACTATCTTGCACCCAGTTCTTCTAGTAGTGACGGTTCTTGTGAGATTTCAGTAGAATCTAGACAGTATTGGGAAACTAGCCCCTTTCAGATTTGACTCTGGTGTTTTGAATCTGAAGGTTCTGGGTTTGACTCTCCATTGGTAGAAATGGCTTTAGGTCAATTTTTTTCCATTTGTTTGTTTCTTTCGTACTGTTTGTAATTAATTTTGTGGTTTATTTCCCACATCTCTCTTGGAATAGAGACACATTCTGGCTTACTGTAGGGTCTGTTCCAACGTCTGTGGGAGTAATTCCATGGGTTGAATCTTAAGAGATGTCTGTTTGGTATAGATTAGTATCCAAAAGTTTGTGCTTTTAAGGCCCTAATTTGAGGGCATTGCAGATACCCATCAACCCAGTGAAAGTCTAAGGATATGTTTACAGCAGCTGGGAGCATGCTTCTCATCTTGGTTAGGTGTGTGCTAACTCTGCTAAGGAGCTAACAGTAGCATGGTCATGGTGGCATGGTAGCAGCTTGCACTAGTCAGCTGAGTACAAGCCAGCCCAGCCCACTGGGTATGTACTTGAGCAGAGTTAACATGTGTCTGCCTACTTGTAATAGGAAGCATGCTCACAGGTGGATGTACTGTAAGAGGCATCATGCTCATGCAACTGTGTCTCCTAAAACTCCAGTAAGTTTAGTGGGAGAGGTTGCTTCATCGCACTCTGAGCCCATTCAGTTCTAGTGTGGAGGAAAGAGAAGGTCATAATTCTAACTAAAGTGGCAGAAGCTTTCTTCATGTTAACCATAAACATATGCTAAGGGAACTTTAAAGCTATAGTTTCTTAAATGGAAAAATCCTGGCCTTGAATGTAGATGCCTAGTTTGTGCCCAAGGATAACTGTAAACACCAATAATTTCAGACATAGTTCAGAGCACTTAGATAGCTATGTGACTGCTCTCAAAATCAGGTAGTTGAACATGAGAGTACAATGTCATGCAGGCATAAATATTTCAGGGCAAAAAATATACCTGTAAAATCAGAAGCTGTTTCTTACAAGGTTTTGACACTTGCAAAAAAAAATGTGCCAATTTTTCTCAAACTAGCAATCTGAAAGTTCACACAATGAAATGTTTCTCACAAGGAACAAGCTCTGACATGGACCTATAAATATGAAGTCAAAGTCTATTCTAAGACTTGATCAATTTTCAACAAAATGGAAGGGATGTGTGTGCAACTGATAACGTTGTCAGCTCTCATAATCTTCTTGTGACTTTGGTGACACATTGTGTTTTTTCTTAAAGTCCCAGTTCCCGGAGTCACGTGAATATATGAAACTATCAGCTTTCCTTTCAAAAAAGTAAACTTCTGCATTCATGACTATGGAGAAATTCTTGAAAAGATGAATTTCAAAGGTTTGCATACCACAAGGAAAGCAAAAATAACTGAATTTTATTATCATGTTTTAATCTCCTGATTTTTGAAGCCTAAGTCATGGTTTTGAATGCATGCAACTGGTGATAGTGCCTATATGCAGGCAAAATTTGCCATAAAGTTTGGAATGGCATTCTTCCATGTGGCCACCTGCTTGTTTGTGACGTTAGCAGGATGGGAGCATAACAAACTAGATACAGTTTCCCATCATGAAAAATATTAATTTTCAAAAGTTAAACATTTTGTTTAAATATTCATCTGTAAAGCTTCTTCTGAGCTGCCTTTTCATTTATTAGTACCATCTGAGAAACTAAACTAGGTGCCACTATTCAAAACCTCAAACACTAGATAATGAACTAATCAGTCATGCGACATGCTGGACACAGGTTTACAGTCCCTTGTATTGGACTCCTGCATGGGGATTCAGATCTGCTAACTTTAACTAAAAACTCGATATTCAGAAGTGGTTCACAGTTCATTCATGGTGGGAAGTGTTTCTTACCCCATGGAATCTTTAGCTTTTTCCATTAAGCAAAAAGGGTATAGTTTTCATTTACTGACAAATTTAAAAGAAGACATTCTGACAAATTCTTTTAGGATGACCTCATTTCCGTCGCCCTGACTTTAACCCCCCACCACCCTTACCTTTCCACCAGGGCTACCAGTCTACTGCAATTGTCGGTCTAGCCTAGAAGAACTGGACACAGTTTACTCCAGAGCCTGCAGTGCTGCTCTGTGCATCAGCCACAGAAATACTGACTGCTTGAGAAACTACAGAACAAAGAAATTCAAAATTAAGGCCGAACTATGCAAGATGACCCCCAAACAGCTGGAAATGCCAAAACCAGTCAAGTTAACTCAACATTATTCTTTTCTTCTCATAAGTGAGAATACTTATGCTACAAAAAGCAAACTTTTAGAATACCTAAAAGTTCCATTGTACTCTAAAGATCCAGAGCCAAACACTGGAGGAAACAATTTCACTGTGTAGGGGCATGATGGGGAAAGAATGTTTGTGCGGAGTTGGATGACTTGGGGCTGTGCTCTGTGTGAATTCTGAAAGCATCCCACCATGGAAAAGATTTGGGAAGCTGTGACTGGTCAGTGGGATTTGTGCTGACTTATTGGACAAGGCCCTCTTTAAAGGGAAGAAACTGTTGTTGTAGTGCTATTTCTTTGCTGAGGTTGCAGTAGTGGCTGTGGATCAGTCTACAGCCTGAAAGCAAGGATTTCATATCCTCCAGTCACTACAGAATACACTGGGCAAGAGCCATTTTGCCTGAAAGAGATAATTTTACTTGATAACAAGTTCCAAAGGGGATGCCATGTTAGTCTAGTTCAGTAAAACAAACAAGGAGTCTGGTGGCACTTTTAAGGACTAACAAATTTATTTATCACATAAGCTTTCATGGGAGAAAATCCAACTTCTTCAGACACTTTGAAGATGCTTTACATGGAAGTAAGAAGACAACACAGAAGGCAACAAGTCCCCCATTCAAAATGGAGGTTGCAGCTTGGTTAAAACACATACAGAGAGTTATGTATTTCACACAGAATTCATAAGCTGTACATAAAGAGATTCCCCAAATCTTCACAAAAGTGCAGACATTTGAGCGTCACCTCTGATAGTTAAGCATTCTGATCAGCATTCATTCTTATTACTGGACAATGGATGAGATGCAGATCAAAACATACTGTCAAAATACACTAGGTGTTTCAAATAAGCAAAAGTCATTTGGATTTAGAAACTGTGTGAGTAAGATACAGATTTCAATAGAGGATTGTAAAAATCTAATTAATTTTCATTTGTTATGCAAACATCTTCCTAATACTGTTATTTTTTGCAGCACCAAGGGGCCTAGAACCCTAGAATGTGCTAGGCAAACTCAGAACAAAAAGACAACCCCAAAGAGCTTCCAGTCTAAGACAAGAGACAAAAGATTGATGCAGACAGCCATGTGAGTACAAGGAAACAGTGAGACAGTTTTGGTGAGAGGCACAGCAAAGCTGTCCAGTTGTTTGCCGGCATCACAACAGCAGAGCATTTTAAAGAGGAATGTCTAGATCAGTAGTGAAGTAGCTTTGCAGATGTTTAAAGGGAATGCCAGGGACACAAATTGTTTGTATGGTTTCATCTTCAAACATTAAGTTACTGGCCAGCACTTTTAACACATAACATTGATGATCTCTGTCCAATAAACATGTATGTGTGGCTTTTTCCAAACTTCCCTAATTGGCAACAAAATGTCAAAAAAAAAGGCAACCCAGATTGTTCTTTAATATCACACACACACAAATCTCTAGTTCTGAAGGGTTAGTCATTTTAGTCTAGTTCAGCAAAACAAACAGGGAGTCTAGTGGTCTTTAAAAGTTCCACTAGGCTCTTTGTTTGTTTTATGCAAATCTCTAGTTTCCCTGGCTATGTCTACACTGACAAATTAGTCCACACTCAGGAGGCTTAGTCTGGACTAATTTAGCCCATGGCCATGCTAGGCTTTCCTTACTTTGATGTAAGATATTTCTTAGTTTGTACTAGGAAAAGCTTAATTTGAACTAATAAGTACCAGCACTTAGTCCAGACTTACTGGTAGGCACTTAGTTCAAACTTCAGTTCAAACTAGATGCAACATAGGCTAGGGCTAATGCTTAGTTCGGACTTAAAAGGTTCAAACTGTGGTTAGTTCGAACTAATAGGCTTGCAGTTAGCTCAAACTAACTCAAGGTCAGTTCAAACTAACCTCAAACTTCTTACTTTGCACTAACAAGTCTGAACTAATTTGGGCAGATGTAGAGATAGTCCTTGAGCCATAAGTTCCAAAACAAAACTAAACGCAGTTCCAAGAGAGGCATAAAACCAAAATTAGCAAAAATTACAAAAGTGAAGTAACTTACCATTGGAACCACTGGTTTCACAGATGCTGAATACCACTCTGCACAGGTATCCTAAAGAAAAATATACTTTGGACCAAAGCCATCCATGACTGGCTTTCACCACTAGCTTCACTGAATTTGTAAGATATGACTGTGACCCTTGCATTTGCTTTTAATTATATCACATTAATTATTGAATTACAGCAATACCAACATCCCAGGAGCCAATGCTGAGCTACTAATGGAAAAACAGCTATAAATCCCTATCTCAGGAACAACAGAGATAAGGGTTATTTTATGCCTGAGAGATTTTGGTATTTAAATACAGTCCTTAAACGTCTTCTTTCTTGGGAACCAATGCCTCATGTTAATCATTAACATAGCAGTCTTTCAGCAGCAGTAAGACCTAAAGAGCACAGATTTGATAGAATGATTCATGACATAATAGAGAGCACGCCACACCATATACAGGAGTGTACTCACCCATTAAGGATTCTATATAAGAACACCCTCCCTCCCCATTACTGCTGACATTCACTCAAATGACTATATGGAAGAAACACTAAGCGAGACTCATTTGGGCGCCGGAGACCCACACATATACTCCCACATCAAGGGGAGAGAGAGAGAAAGAGAGAAAATAATATGGAATAATGTGAAGTATGGTAGAGAGCACTTCTTGGTTATCATCAGTTAGGTCACTGTGCACCTTAGATTCTTTAGCTATTATGATTCATACTAAGAGCTGTCTATTCAGCTTCCCTGCACTCTATTACCAAAACAACTTTAGAACAGCCCTGGAAAGATTTTCTGGGCTATTCACAGCAATTGAACACATTTTGTGATGTTCAGTCTTGTGATGTGATACCCCAAAAGGTGACATATAGCCATAACAATAATGTAGTAAACTTCATGAGGACAGTTGAAATCAAACAGCCTATTTTTATATCACCACTTTTACACACCACTGGACATTCACAACAGGGGTGTACCTGTAAATGCAGGACCAGCAACCAATTCTGTATAACACATTTAACTGGGCCCAGAAGCCATTCTTCTGGGACTCCTCATACTGAATGCCAGGAATGACAGTAAACTGGATTTTTTAAATTTCTACATTATGTGCAGCAAAATTTAAGTGTGAGTGGAACTGTTAAAATTCCCAGCGCCATACAACTTATGAAACTATTTTTATATTAATTTGTAAAAATTAATGTTTGCAAGGTTATGAAAAACATATTTATGCTCCTATGTTAGGCTGCAATAACATAATACAAGAGATGTCTTTGAAGCCCCAATCCATCTTATGTACTAATATGGTGCCTTTCACCTTAGTATCAGAGCACTTCACAAACTTTAATTTATTTACCCCCACAATAGTTCTATGAGGTAGGAGAAATGCCATTATCCCAATTTACATAGGCAAAGAGAGATAAAGTGACTTATCCCCCTGTCACTCTGGAACGTCATAGCAAAGCCACAAACTGAACCCAGGATCCCAGTAGTTACTGGACCATTCTTCCTCTTTTAGAACATTTAAAGTAAGGCTGGACAAAACAGTAAAAGACATACAAAAGGGGAGAAACCTGAGTGAATTGCAAGCTAAAATTCTCTCACAGGTCTTTTCTACACTATTTCTGTGATACTAGGTGGTGGCCAATGGCTGCTCCTCCCTGTCAGGCTTGGAGGGAGGTCATTCTACCTCACTACATTGAACAGACAAATCACAGAGAATTAGCAGTCATTAGCCTAGCCCTAGATTGCTGACTGGGCAGATAACAATTAACAGTCTACAGTCCAGGTTCTCTGAGTAACAGTTATTAGTCTATCCTCCTGGCTAGGACAGACAAGGAACACAGTCTTGGGCCATGACCCTACAAATGGACCAGAATAAGTAGTCTTTAGCCCATGCCTCCTGGTATGGGAAACAGCAACTACAGTCTATAGCCTGGACACTTTTGAGTTGGGCACTGTAACAAGCAGTCATTAGCTTAGCTTCTGGCTAGGACAGACAACAAGCACAGTCTAAGACTCACAGCTTCCCATTTGATGCAAACCCCAAATGCAACACAGGTGCTCCAGCCTATGGTGAGTAGTCCAGGGGTGGCGTTAGTGGCAGGCAGCAGAGAGAACTGGGCCCATCCTACTCCACCAGGGCAGTAATAGTAGTCAGTGATCCTGTCACTGGGTTAGCATGGATCCCAGCACAACACACTGACACATATTCTGACAACAGAACCATTGTAATGTCTGGTTCCCCTGAGGGGCTTCATACTGCCCTTTCTCAGCACAGTCACAAAGTGCATTGGTCCTCAGTTGCTTCAGGAAAACAGTAGGCAGAAGTCCCAGGAACAACTTTCCCCAGTTGGTCTCCTCTGTGAGCAAGGTTTTGTACAGGTCGGTCTCTAGTCTGGAATTGGACAGCAAAGCAAAAGCATATTCATCCTTCTCTGGCTCTTGCCCAACTAAACTAAAAGGTCCACCTTTTATACTTCCTGTCCTACCCCTCTGCTTTTGGAACGGGTAGCTGGGGCTGGTTTGGCTCCACCCACCAGAGGGCATAGGGCAGTTTGGAGGGATGCCACTCGGCTTCACTACATAGGTACGCTTCATTTATTATAGTTCCAGAATCATTTGCCTAGCCTGGAAGTGATTAAGTACAGTAAAATATCAGGAAACCAGTTCAACGGCAACACAGTAACACTAATGACAATTACTTTTGATGGACAGTTTCTTCCAAATACTTTTAAAAATGCATAGAAGATGCCATTATATACTTGCATGTGAGAATATCATGCTGTTTTGATCATCTGGCTTCTTTCCATTTAAATCCACTAGGAAATAAAGTAAATAGTAAGTAAAAAGACAGCTTGTATATTTGAACTAAAATGCCTAAATCAATACCATCTCATATTTAAGCTACCACATGGTCAGGTTTTTCTTGAGTATCATTTCACTTATTTCTCTGATTCTTACAATATTCCTCTACCACAAATCTCTCCTGCTGCTTGAGTGAAATTTGGCAGCACTTATATAACACCATAACAAGTCCAAGAAGGGAACAAGACAGCATCTAGAGAGACAGAAGAGAATGAGCCAGCAAGCTTGAGAGAAGCATCATTTTTAACTACTGTACACTGCAATCATTCTGAAAATTTCCCATTAGTTTGACTAGTTATGTTATCATTTTCCCACAGTAATTTTCTTAGAAGACACAAGTGTAATAGTCAGTGTCACGTTCAAAGTCAGGTAACATCTCTGATTTCAGTGGTTACACAAGCAAGTAAATCAGAGCAGATTTTGACATAGAAGAATCATTTTCTTTTCTTGTACATTGTTGTATAGATAATTTAAAAAGGCATCTGTAGAGCAGGAGAAAATGTGAACCCAGATCATAGACCTACTCAAACTAGTGTTAAAACATATTCTGCATTTTTGAAATGGAGTTTCAAATGTTTTAAATTTATTTCAAATGTTTTAAATTTATTTGTGATTTTATCTGGTTATTTCTGTATAGTCTGATAAATGAAAAGCCAGAAGTCTACACCTGCAAGGCAAAATCCCTGCCAAAGTATCTAATTTGCTACTTTAAAAATTGCCACTGTAGAGAAACTGAAATACTTCAAGAATAAATAAATGCAAAATATGTTTATAACCTTAAATCATTAATGGCTAAGTTATTAGAGTGCCTTGTCTGAGTAAATGGACACTACAACAAGGGAAACGTGCGACAGTTTGAGAAGTCTCTTATCCAATCCGCAACAGCCAGTGCACAACCACTTCACAGTAGCTATTGTGAGGTGTGAGGAAGATCAGACCTAGCCTACTGCCATAGTTTGAACCAATAGGTATATTCTTGCGCCAGTCCTTTGGTCATGTGTGCTTTTCTCTTGTTGTTTCAAGAAGGCAGACCATAAAAACCCCCAAATTAAGATCAGATAGCTAATATATAGATTATAAAATGTTATATGGAGTGATTTAGTAGATGGGTCCTTTGTGCATTCTCCACAGTGAAGAACATTTCCTTGTTGAAAATGGAAGTGAATATGTTTCAACTGTTCATATCAAGACACATGGTTGTTTAAGTTATGTTGTTTTTTTGTAAAATTTTGTATAGTACCAGTTGTGACACTGGCAGACTAGGTGTCTGCTTCTGCCAAGACCCCTGGCCTCACCTACAAATGCATAGGTGGAAACCAGTTTGGCTACCTTTGTATTAACATTATCAAAATAGATATTAGCTGTAAAGTTGATGAGTGTGTTTAGCATTTAGACTTCATAAAATGTTTGTAGAATGTTGCATGTATTGATCTCATCTAATCTCTATATCCCTTGTATTATGTTACACTGAGTGCTTGCATTGGATACTTCTGTAATTGTATAACTCACTGAACAGGAAAAGAAGCATTAATTAAGGTAAGGGGCTCATCCTTGTACAAGATGGCCTATTGAATGCAAATGAGGCATTAAATACCATCAAAGGAGAGAGACCTTGTTGAACGAGCTCTTAACTCACTCCTAGAAAGAATAACCTATGTATGAACTCATCCCATCATCTTGGACTCTGGAGTGGAGGTGATAAAAACCGCTGACAAGAAGAAACCTTAGCTAAATCTATACTGATGGCAGCAAAATCGCTGCTGTCAGCACTATCTTCTGGGTTCAATTGAACAATCTGTGTAAATATGCTCAATCAATCCGTAAATCAACATAGCAAGTCCAGCCCTGGAACTGGAGTATTGGTAAGCCAACCAGAAGGCATTTCCAGTCAGCTTAGTATAGTGTATAAGGAGCTGTTAGAAAGTCATCATGAGAGGTGCAAGGTATTTTACATACCTTGTGTATCTCCTGTTGACTGTCGCTGAAAGGTGCAGTAAGTATAGACAATGGCTGAATCTCTTTTATGATATTAGGACCCTAAGGGGAAAGATTCCTGAACATAAGTAAAGAGAACCCACTCCTGCTTGGCATGGTTTAGCCCTGAAAGATATTTTGATTTGACCAATTACTACAACTCTCACCTTTTGAATCACAGAGATCATGGACTGAATCTCATTTGTATGTATATACTTGTTCCCTTCCTGTAAATAAATCTCCTGTCTTCTTCCAGTTAATAAACTTTTAGTTGGTTTATTAGAGGATTTTGGTACAATTATAGTCTTTGGTGTGAGGCCTCCCATACAAATTGACTGGTAACTGACTGGTCCCTTGGGACTGGATGCAACCTGAATTTTTTTTTAAACTTTTGGTGTATGTGACCTTTATCACATAGCTTTTGAACACTTCAGTCTGGACTGTTTGTGACTTCATTATAAGACCCTTATAGTACCTTGGGAGTTTGCATTTCTTACTGGCTGGTAAAAATCTAAAGATAAAACATACAACCACTGTGGCATGGCTGCCTTGTTTTTTCACAGTCTGCCCTGTGGTTGGCCCTTTCAGTCATGAGCCACTCCAGACAGCAGGACACCAGTATAAAGTATGACCACTAGGGCTCTTCTACACAGTGTGGCAATATGCATGACAGCACTGTGAAGTCTAATGTACATCAATGGCTAGCGTAATAACTGGCCCATGCAAGCCCTACTGGTATGCACTAAAAAGTTTCCTGATGCATATTAACATAGTACTGATTTAGAATTCACACCACCCTAGTGTGCATTCCCACACAATGTTAGGAAGCCTTGAGGCTTATTTCTGGGTTTCATACTAGTATAAAATAAAGGAAAAGGAAGATGATGTTCTAGAGCTGCATTTCGCAACAACTGGCACCAGCTACTGAGATCTCCCTGACACTATTTAGGAATTTCCAAAGGGATAGCCGTGTTAGTCTAGTCCAGTAAAAAAACAACAAGCAGTTGTGTGGCACTTTAAGACTAACAGAAGGCAGCAAGCCAGTCCCTGATATCAAAAAGTTTGAAAAACACTGTTTTACAGCATCCAACAAATATTATGCAAACACTTAAAGCAACTTATAAAATTCTGTTAAATTATATATTAGCAGAGATGTAACCACATACTAAAAGTAGGGCTATGTGATAAGGGAAGAAACTGGAATGAAAATGCACGTGTTCTGCTATCACATGGAAGGGGACAACAACAGGACAGCAAAAGGTAGGAGATGTGCCTCATTCTTCCTGTGATTTCATCTATTAATTATTATTCACTGTATTGGTGTATTTCTTAGATCCCCTTTCTGGTTTCCAGAAGTGTCAGTTTTCCTGAACTTGACATTCTGGAAGAGCAGGAGAAACTCTGAGGCAATCTTCACTGCATTGATGATGTTTCTGTTAGTGAATTTCCAAATTCCGTTTTACAGAAAGAGAAATTTCTTTTTTTTCTGAGGAACTGGTAGCCCTGCCTATTATTTAAATTCCTTTTCCAAGCTTAAATACAAACTGACTGAGGTTGAAGACAGCAGACATTGCTGGAGCTACTTTACAAGAACCTTTTCAGCAGAAGCGTCGCTGCCCCGGGGAAGGACCTGGGGCACTGGCCCAGGCCATGCCCCCAGCCAGGGACAGGGCTGGGAGTGGCCGGGAGTATACGCTGTGGCCGCAGGTGGCTGGGCCCCCGATCTCTGGCCTGATCCGGCCAGAGACTGGGAGAGGTGGGGCCCCACAGGACCTGGGTCACTGGCTCCGGGATTCGGGGCACGGGCCCCATGTGCCCGGTGCCAGCAACACCCTTGATTTTCAGCAGACCTGTTACTCCTTATAAAAAAGATTTGGGGCACCATCCTCAGCAAAGGGGCAGGGGTAAGGGAGCAGAGAGCAGCGCTGGCCACTGGAGCAGCCCACACTGCCCAGGACGGTGGAGCAGACTGGTGCTGTAGCACAGTGCAGGCTGGCAGTGCTCTGGGCTGCAAGCCAGGGCCCCAGGCTAAGGGGGCCTTTTCAGCCCAGAGCATCATCCGCACCACACTACAGAACTGGTCGGCCCACCCTTGGGCTGGGCTGGTCCCACAATGCGCCTCTCCACAATGCCAGCCTGCCCCCATGTGCCAGCTATGTAAGCCATGCTTACAGAATGGGGCCTGTAGTAAGCAGTGACTCCAAAAAAGATTCGGGTGATAGTGACTAATCAGTTGAACACAAGCTAGACAGAGCAAATACAATCCTGGATGCATAAATAAGGGAACCTCATTAGAAACAGAGAGGATACTTTACTTCTGTATTTGGCCCTGGTGTAAACACTACTAGAATTATGTGTACAGTTCTGGTACCCTGTGAGGGGATTGGCTCATTGCTAGCACCTTCTCGTGGCTGGGCATGGCATGGCAGCTCTCTCAAGGATAGATCTTCAGACAGTGACTGTCAGGGAAGCACCTGCTTTTCCTTAGCCCCTTCCTCAGGAAGTGAGGGCTGAGGGTCTGCTGAAGAGGAGCTGAACAAATTTTAATTCCTCCTTCAGCCTGTGCATGGCTTGCAGAGGTGACAGGGCAGAGCTGGCCGAGTTCAGAACAGCTCCTTAACCCATTGTTATCCAGTGAGAGGTTCGTATACCTTATGCCATGCCCACAATTCAAGAATAATCATATTAAATTGGAGAAGGTTCAGAGAACTTTGAGAATGATTCAAGAATTAGAAAGATACCATATAGTGATCAACTCAAGAAACTCAGTCTAGTCAGAGTAGCAAAGGGAAGGTTAAGGGTTGATTTACTGCAGTCTATAACAGGCTTGCTCAACCTGTGGCCTGGGGGCCAAACTCCAGCCCATCAAGGATTTTCATCTGGCCTGTAGAGTGCTGCAGAAAGAGCCTGGGAAGTGGGGCTGGCTGGGGCCCTTGTCAATTTCCCACCGTGTGGACAGCTGCAGGGAGGCATGGCCAGACCAGAGAGCTGTTCCCGGGTTGGATTTCCCTGACCAGTGCTTGGCAGGGAATGAGGAGAGCAGAGCTGGTGGAGTCGCTGTCAGAAGGTAGCTGAGTCCTGCCACCCAGCTGCTCTGCTCCCCTCTCCTCACCCTTCTTCCCCTCTCCTCCTCTGCCTTACTCCCCAGGCTCTGCCTTGCCTCCTCACATAGGCACTCCAGCCCCACCACCCTCTGTACACAATGCAAGCAAAAGCAATGCCAAATGTCACACTAATCATTATTTTATTAAAGTTTATTAATAAGATCAATTTGTATGTCTTATCTATCAAAATTTTCTCACTGACCCCTCAACAGAGAAAAGAATTGCAATGTGGCCCTTCACCCAAAAAGGTTGGACACCCCTGGTCTATAAGTATCTACATAAGAAACAAATATTTAATAATGGGTCCTTCAGTCTAGCAAAGAAAGGTGTAGCATGATCCAATAGCAGGAAGCTGAAGCTAGAGAAAATTAAGATTGGAAATAAGGCATTTTTTTTTTACAGGTAAGATTAATTTCCATAGGAATAATTTATAAAAGCTTGTGGTGGATTCTTCATCATTCACAATTTTTTAAATGAAGAGCATATATTTTTTGAATAGTTCTATTCTAGGAATTATTTTTGGGAAGTTCTTTAGCCTATGTTATGGAAGAGGACAGACTAGAACACAGTGCTCCCCTCTGCCTTGCAATCCATGAATCTATAGAAACATAGGCTAAGTCCACACATACATTGTTATTTTGAAATGTTATTTTGAAATGAGTTATTTCGAAATAAAGTCCTTATTTTGAAATAAGTTAATTCAAATTAAGAAAATGTTAATTCAAATTAAGGGAAAGCCTGCTATTGAATGGCTGTTATTTTGAAATGGTTATTTCGAAATAATGCCATTTGGACATGTTGATTCAAAACAGTTGTATCAAAACAATGGTGTTGTTTTGAAACAACATGTCCAAACAGCGTTATTTTGAAATAACCATTTCAAAGTAACAGCCGTTTCGAAATGAATGGGGTTTAAGCTGGTTAGAAATGACGGTTCTTATTTCGAAATGACAGAGCCTGTCATTTCAAAATAAGAAAACGTCGTGTGGACATTCAGTTTTTTATTTCAAAACAACCAGTGTTGTTTTGAAAGACTCATGTGGACATACCCATAGACTATTAGAGCTGGAAGGGACCTCATGAGGTCATATAGTCCCACCACCCGCTAAAAGCAGATCTATTCCCACTAAATCATCCCAGCCAGGGTTTATCCAACTGGGTCTTAAAAGTTTCAAGGAATGGAGATTCTATCACCACCCTAGGAAACCCATTCCAGTGTTTCGTGACTCTACTAGTGATAAAGTTTTTCCTAATATCCAACTTAGATCTTCCGAGCTGCAGCTTGAAACAATTGCTGCTTGTTCTGTCCTCTGTCACCACTAACAATAGCCTAGCTCCCTCCTCTTTGGAGCACACCTTCAAGTAGCTGAAGGTTGCTATCAGATCCCCCCTCAATCTTCTCTTCTCTGGGCTAAATAAGCCAAGTTCCTTCAGTCTCTCCTTGTAAGTCATGTGTCCTGCGAAGTGAAATTAATACATTACATTTGTCCCCCTAAAGAGACAGCTGTGTAACCATGGATACACATGGTTAGGTCTAAATCTGACCAATATTATCCTCAAAATAACACTATACCTCCTCAGGGTGAGAAACATTTGAGACTTGTAGTCGGCCCAGGTTATCTGATTTACTAAATGTAACCATTCCACAAAGGAAACTTTATAGGTGCTGTGCTGGAAGCAAAGAATCATATACTTGCTTCATACACAGTCACTGCATAGGAATTTAGAAATTATTTATGTTGCAATCACTCAGCATTTAACTTCTGTCAATGCCATCTACCCTCCTATGTCAGCTGTCACAGGCAATCACCATTCCACAGTGAACTGTGAAGACAAAACTTGAGAACAAGATATTTATCAACCATTGTAAACATAGCCAACAAAAGATGATTATAATGACCTTCCAAGACATTGATAAAGTGGTCATGGCATGCACAGTAGCCTTTCCCAGAGTCGGTCCCAGAATCAGTCTACACTTTGACTTGGGGGTATGATTCCCTGATCAAGAAAATACATCCACACTATATGTAGATAGAGAGTGTAGCTAGAAAGAGAGTGTAAACTGCTGTGGTGCAAAAAACTAGCTCCCCCAAATGTGTGACTAGTGTCTCAGATAGGACTGCACTCCAAGGACTAGCTCCCCCAACCACTGGTGCCACCCTGGCTACACTGTATTGTTAGCACATTAGCTCAGTCAGAATGAATGTGGATATGTGGCTAGAAGCTGAAAATCACACCTCAGCTCAAAGTGTAGATCTACTCAATTTTGTGCAAGATCATTAAAACTGGCCCAGTGACCTGCCAGAAAAATTGAACCCCAATTTAATTGCTGCCAAGTTCCAAAGGGACAGCCATATTAGTCTAGTTCTGAAAAACAAACATGGAGTTCTCTGGCACTTAAAGAATAATGATTTATTTATTGCATGAGCCTTCGCAGGAGAAAATCCCACTTTTTCAGAAGCTTAGAAGACGGGATAACTTACAGAATGGGAGGAAAATAAATGACATTTAAGTAAGTTCCCCCATCTTCTAAGCATCTGACAAAGTGGGATTTTCTCCCACAAAAGCTCATGCAATAAATAAATTTGTTAGTCTTTAAGTGCCACAGGATGCATTGTTTGTTTTGCTGAATTTCATTGTAACATTCCTGGGCACAGTCCAGCCTAATAAGTAGTCGCGTCACCTCTGTCCTGTAATATGAGGTGTCCTTTACAATACCTTGCTGCTGCTGTCTTCAATCTGGTCTGCTCACAAACTGCCTCAAGAATGCAAGTAAGTCCCAGCTACATTTGTCCATGTGTTGCAGCCACAGCCTGCCACATCTTAACTCTTATAAGCCTAGGTTATGCTGCAAGTTGACCCCAACCCACCTCCATTCCTGTATCTTCCCCCAGAAATGTATGGCCTGTACTGTCCAACCCTTTCCTGGACAGGGCAAATGTGAAGTTCTTTATTCCTGTAAAGGTAATAATAATCCAACTTATTATTTTAAATAGGTACTCAAACATTTTAACTTAAACATAGTAGAACAGATAAAACATTAAAACAATTTCATTAACTACAATGAGATTTTAAGTGAGTCTAAGTAATGAGGTATAAATATCAGAAATGGTTACAAGAAAAACATAGACAAAATGTTGCCAAGTTCCAAAGGGCCAGCCGTGTTAATCTAGTTCAGTAAAACAAACAAGGAGTCCTGTGGCACTTAAAGACTAACACATTTATTTATTGCACGAGCTTTCATGGGAGAAAATCCCACTTCACCAGATGCTTTGGGATTTTCCCCTATGAAAGCTCATGCAACAAATAAATGTGTTAGTCTTTAAGTGCCACAGGACTCTTCATTTGTTTTTATAGATAAAATGTCTTATAGTGCCTCCCTTTGCAAACTATATTAGTTTCAAACAAACTTTCTCACCACACACTCCACCAGATTAACTGACCAAACTGTCAGGTCAGGACCACTTCCACTCACCTCAGAGTCCAATGGCTGTTTCTTTTGTCTTCTTAGGTGCAATTCTGGAGACAGAGCAGGAAAGAGAGTAGAGTCTGTTGGGCGTGGGAAGGTCTGGTTGCTCCTTCTTTTTATAATTAAAAAGAGCATTTCCAAATGGGAGCAAGATGACAAGAGCTTTGTCAAGTGGTGGAACAAGACTGGAAAGAAAGGAACCTCCATGCTGTTTTTTTGCTAAGATGTTGATGTTTATCCTTGTTTCCTTTCTTGTCAAAAAAGAGCCATTTAGAAGGGAACTGTCCATCAGCCACTGGCTGAGGCTTCAGCTTTCCCATTTTGTCTGAGGAACTGGTTTAGCCATTCCCCAGACTTATCTGAGAAACACATTTCAATCATGATTTCATCTTATGTTTATAACTTTGCATATAATGTTGGTATGTGATTTTACCATGATATTGATCAGAAAGTTATGTTTTTACATGATGCTTCACAAGGCATATCTTGTCCAGATAATATTACAGGAGCATATAGGATGTGAACACAGGGGAATATTCTAGTATACTCGTATCCAAGGAGGCAACATAAAGAACAAATAGACATGCAAGATAGAACATGTTTAGCATTGTAAATAACAGTTTGTAACAGATGATTAAGCATTTCCCAGCAGAAAACATACTGATTTTACACAAAGGAATTGGAACCATATCATTTTGGTTGTTTTTCTTGGGTGCAAAGCAATGTTTTACCTGTGAAAACTCCCAAGAGTGCCACTTCTGATTGTTGTGTTGGGCCCCACTACAACTCCAAGTGAGAACATTTTATTTCAACTCTTGCCAGAGAAAACTAGTGTGAGGATAAAAAAAATTCTTTTACCATGCTTGAAATCCCCAAAGCACTCTTTTTACTGTGATTGTGATTTCCCATGTGGGCCATTTTTAACAGAACAAGCAGATGAAATTATACAACAGCACTGGGAAGTGAGGATAACAGCCTCCAGTGTCATCAAGCATAGATTTTGCTACTATTTAATCTCAGGAATCTTTTGAGCATCTCTCATGAAGACAAGAGACCAATATCTCTGAAGTATTCTAAATAAACAATTTAACCACTATGCTGAAGAACCCTGTACTGGGTTTATTATAATAAACACACTTACTCCAGGTACTGTCAGAATTTGTGGCTAAATAAATACTTGGGTCAGATGCTGATCTCACTTATGCTAGTGTAGTTTAATTACAGAAAATAGAGTTACTATGGATTTAAAGTGGTATAAGTGATATTATGATGGTGCCCTGACTCCATTCACCACCATTTTCATCTTATCATGGAACCCTTGTGCACATGATTGTTCCTCACTCATCCAACATATGCAAATAACAACTGCTCACGTAACCATTTGAAGGACCAGGGACTTAATAACGTACATATTGCATCAACGACAGCAGCAACAACACTGTGCATCTGACATAGCAAGACATTTTCTCAATTATCAACTCAACTCTCATCTTTTTAGCATTCCTTCTTCCTTCACAATTTCTAAACTTCAGGTTTATGGAGCATTTTACAGTTAGAGAAACACCAGCAGCTTTATACAGTGCACAGTGTTGCAATAAGAGACTGCAGTGAAAACACTATGTACCATGACTCATATAATTTATCAAACATTAATTTCCATTACACTCATTTTAATATGCAAAATTTTAAAATCACCAGTTTAAAACATCTACAAGTTAAATTTTGGTAGTTTTGTAGTTGATACAACATAAACTTTTATCAATATTCTACCTAAACAAAAATCTTGAGAGTGAACAAACAATAGCATATGCATATATATAGATTCCTTAGTACAAACTGACAGGTCACATATAATTGATTTGTGTTTGTAGGTATGCACGCTGCGAAACCTCCCAGAAATCTATAACTGAAAATCATTCATGTACAACAGTGGCTGGGTAGCTCAGCTGAAAACATATCCATGGATGAGTGAGCCAAGAAAATGAATCACATTTATGACCACAGAAAAAGGTTGCTCTAGGTCAATGTCTGGATATTAAAATATAAGAAGTCTGTGATCCAGTTTATAATTTATCACAAAGCTTTAGGTAGCCCTATAGATATTCAGGTTAGTTATTTGTCTTCTGCTTCTAAAACTGAAATTACATTAGAGACTTCTGTAGTCTGTAAAAATGCTTAGTTTAATTATTTGATTAATTTTTAAAAATGAATTAGTAGAATCATTTGACAAAAAATTTAAGAATTCAAGATGGATGCCATTAAATTTTATATAGAAAATGACAATTGTTGAAATTACATTATTACTGAAATTACTTGTAAATTCAGCATAACTTAACTACTTAACTTCAAATGAATAATATAAATTATATTAAAATCTTTGACCTATGGGCACTCAAAACTCCTACTGAAGTCAATGGGAGTTTGATTTTGCAGAGAATGCAGGATCAGGCCCAGAAATGAATGACTGAATGAGGAAGAGAGAGAAGTGGTAGCATCATGCAAACCGAAATCAGTGTTTTAAGAATAATAAATAGAAAGCAAATCATAGACAATGAGAACCAATGGCTCAGAACTGGGCACACTAAACAGCAAGCAAAAATAAGCCCAATCCTGCAAGGTGCTGGGAACCTCCTACTAGTCCATGTGAGCTGAGAGCATTCAGCCCCTCACATGGCCAGGTCCTGTCTGAGGGGATATACTGTTATTACACTAAGCTTTCTCATTTAGAATTGAAAAGCTGTGGGACAAGAAGGGATGTGAAAATTGCAAAAGTTAGATTCCTGCACCTTCTACCATCTTTAGACATTTGACAAGTATGCATGGTTCGGTGATAGGACATTAGACTGGAAGTAAGGAGGGCTTGATGCTGTTCTAGTCTGTGCCCCTGATCTATGATCCAGGGCAAAACCTGGCAGTGCTCTGTCCCTCTTCTTGTTCACTGACTTTGTCTGTCTTGCCTGTTTAGACTAGGTTTTGAGTGGTGGGGAATCCCTTTTACAGAGTGTTTGTACAGTGCCGAGCACAATAGCCCCTAGTCTTTATTCAAAGCCCACTGAAAGCAAGGGAAAGACTCTAAATAGGCTTTGGATCAGATCTTTGGCTGAGGCCTACATGCACTGCAGTAATATGAATAATATAAAAAATGTGACATTATTTTACACTCCCTTGGACTGGCAGTCACTCACAGGGCTAGACTTCACCTAGGTTAAGTTAGCACAGCTCCATTGATTCTAAACATAGAGATGTTGATTTTCAACAGCCAAGAATCTAGCTCAGGTGTCGGCAACCTTTACTGGCCCTTGTGCCAGCCCCTTCTCCCAAAACCTCAGTCAGTGCAAGTAGCCCCCCCTTCCAAAGAAGTGGCTGCTGCCTGAAAATTCGGTGGCTTCCACAGTGTTTGGGGGTAGGGGGTGTTTCCAGACATGCTGCAGAAAGAAGCTGCCCCAAGCGACTCCTCTATGCAGCATGACCATGGATGAGTCCCCAAGCTCACCCTGGAAAGAAGCTGCCCAGAGCAGCTCCTCTCTACAGCATACCTGGGGCCAAAGTCCCCACGCATGCCATGGAAAAAGCCAATGCAGGTCCAAATGACTTTTTTCATGGCATGCCTCGGAACCATGGGGTGCCTGGGGCACCACCACTTGCTTTTCTGGGGCAGGAGTGGCAATTTTGGCAGAGGGTGCCACATACTGCTCCAAATCATTTCATGTGCCACTGCTAGCATGTGTACCAGGGGTTGCTAACCCCTGATCTAGCTCATGAATGTTTAACATACACACACTTCACACTTTGTGTTGTTCATTGAATGTAACACAGTGTCAGATGATCTAATATGTCTGTCAGTGACCTAATTCAATTGATTGTTTCTTACATCCCTCTACTATTTGGTTTTACTATTACACTCCTCTCTTCCGACTCTCGGGCATAGCAGTTGCAACAACTGAGACTGTCTTATACACAAACTCAGAGAGCCAAATTGAGATGTGACCTGGGGATGTAAGTTAAGTCTGAGTCTAGTTAAACAAATCTAAGGGTCTGTCTACCCAAAGCTGCCATCCAGAATATGGGTAATTTACGCATTGTAGATCTAGAGCACTCTATTGCATTGCACTTTAATTGTCCCATATAAATGCCGACTGAATGAACTGAGGTGAGACTAGATGATCATATTGGTACCTTCTGATCTTAGAAAGTATGAGTCTGTAACTAAGAGGAACCTATGTGACATCAGAATAAACCCAGGACTACAACATTGTGAAATAGGTACCTCTTAGTTTCCATTAAAAAGGTCTATATGGGGCTGTTAGGCTATATCTACACACAAAGTTTTATTTTGAAATAAGGCATTTTGAAATTACTTATTTCAAAATAAAACCCTTATTTCAAAATGACTTATTTCAAAATAAGGGAAAGCCTGCTATCAAAATGGTTGTTATTTCAAAATGGTTATTTCAAAATAAGGCCGTTTGGACATATTTTGAAACAGTTGTTTTGAAACAATGATGTTGTTTTGAAACAACATGTCCAAACGGTGTTATTTTGAAATAACCATTTCAAAATGAATGGGGTTTAAGCTGTTTCGAAATGATGGTTCTTATTTTGAAATGACGGAGCCCGTCATTTCAAAATAAGGAAACATCGTGTGGACCTAATCTTTTTTATTTCAAAATAACCTGTGTTATTTTGAAATAAAAGAGATGTGTGGACATACCCTTAGAGGGCAACACATAAGAATCCTCTTCAGTTCCCTAACCTGTAGTCTGTCCTGTGAGGAGTCAGTGAAAGTTAATATAACTTACATTAGGGAACCAGAGTAAGAATCAGTTATACCAACTCAAACTTCCTCTAGACCAGTGGTTTTCAAACCTTTTTTCTCAGGACCCAGTTGAAAAAAATCATTTATGTTCACGACCCAACAATTACATCTTTCAGCAATTCTTTACAGTCTTTCAGCCATGACAGCAGGGGGCACCTTGACCCAGTACCTGAGGGTCTGCGACCCAGTACTGGGTCCTGACCCATGGTTTGAAAACACTGCTTTAGACTCATCTTTGAATGTGCTCTTTTGTTTCTTTCAATAAAAGGCAAATACCCTTTAATTTTAATGCCTGTCATCTCAATGTCCCACCATTCTGAGTCTGAGAACATTTTGCATACAAAAATGTATGAGAATGTCTGGGCAAATGATGCATTATCCCTCAGATACAGTAAATTTATTAAATTGCTTAGAAAAACATTATTTAACTGAACAATGGGTATAGAGAAAACAGTTATGATGTAAAACATTTTTATACCAATTGTATGGAGAATTTATACTTGTATGTAAACTATTATGGATCATCAGGTCATACAACTGTCATCAAATGCTTTTGCTGTCCATAATTGTCATCAATAGTGTTTGTAAGAAAACATTGCCATAATTAGAAAAAGTTATGGCTGATAATCTATACAATGATTTTCTTATGTCAGTTAAAATTCCATACATATGCTACATTGGAAACATAAACCCTGATGACAAAAGGTTTTGGTAACATATAACTAGACAGATAAAACATGATTGTATTTCATTCCAATTTACATGGCATGTATCTAAATCAATTTAATATGGTAGCTACTCTACTGTTAGATGGGGATTTATTCCCTTTAAATGTAAGAAAACTAAAACATTTCCTTCCCAAACCCAACAGAGGGTTACAAGAATGCTCTTATATAGCTGCACCATTTAAATTCAATAATAAAGAATATTTATATGCATTGAAGTTAAGTGCTGGCATCATTAATACTTACAGAGATAAAAATACTAATTAGCACATTATTAATGTTAACACTAAGGACAATATTACACATTACAAACTCCCACAGATTTTAATACATTTTCCAAACATCCTTAGAGGGCCCATCTGAAATTTCTATTCATGCTTTCATTAACATAACACAGTAGATGCACATGGCACTTTCCAGTAAACACAATAAGACATGAAAATAATAGCATTTCTATATTGAAAAAGCTTCTGACACAAATAGCTATGACAGAATCCAAATCATAAAGATAGGAAACACCTAGGCAAATGTAGAGGGTTATGTGATCATTATAACATGAATGTTTAATCCAACAGAAGGATTTTTAAGAAGTTTTTTGAGGCAAGAGAGAACATCTTAACTGTGGGAATGTTCCAGAGATACAGAGAGCAGCATTATATAAGGCACACAAATTGTTCATGGACTGACAAGATGAATGGAGCAATAATATAGGTGGAAATCCTCAGCTACCATAAAGTCAGAGCCAGGGGAACTATGACATTTTTGCAGCTGAGGATCTGCCTCAGGTGACCTTATTGGGGGGGGGGGCGGGGTATAAGGAATGGGGAAAAATGAAGATACAGATGAAAAATGGACATGTTAGAGATGGTAGAGTTATAGAGAATTTTGAAGGCGATGGAAAGCACCTAGAATTTTATGAGGAAGAAGTAGTGAGTTTGGTCCAATGATTCCAGTGAATCTGGTGCAAGGATTTCAGTATTAGGGAGTTATGGTAAGAACAGTAATAAAGATGATTTTGTAGAAAGAAGGAAAAGGAGTAGTGAAAAATCAAAGGAAGAAGCAGTCAACAGGAAATGCAAAACAAATTTCTGCTATAGAAAGAACTTCCCATGATCTTCATATTTCAGAAGAAATGTTTGAAGAAGCAGAAAAATTAACAGGTTATTTGATTCTTTGAATATAAGGACCAAATCCTGCTCTCTGATGAACACTGAAGCCAATGGCAGTTGCATGCATGCATTAATTTGGTCTTTAAAATCCGGTGGTTAAAATATAATTTGATGGGCTCCAGAACCCTCCTTATCTCTGGATCCCTTTCCCATATTTTCTGGGCCCCCTTTATGCATGTGTGGGCCTCAGCCCAGGTAAACATTTCCAACTACTTCTCAGTACCATAAATATAGGTTATCACTCAATAAAAATACAATTATTTCTCCATGAAAATACTGGCCTTGATCCTGGCCTCAACCGCTGCCTCCTTGCCCCAGTCCTGGTCTCACACGCTGGTCTCTCTGTGCCACTACCCCCCACCCAGGCCTCACATGCTGCCCCCCATGCTCCCCTAGATGCTACTTGGTCCTCACATGAATGCAGAGGACTGGACTTAGTGACCCATCATGGTCCCTTCCAGTTCTACAATTCTATGATCATCTTGTAGTAGCCTCCAAAATATAATGTGTTTTCAGTGGGGCACTGTGAACCTTGTTCAATTTAATAAAAAACAACAAACAGTTGTGTGGCACTTTAAGACTCTTAAAGTGCCACACAATTGCTTGTTGTTTTTTTACTGGACTAGACTAACACGGCTATCCCTTTGGAAACTGACAAGATGCAAGGCACTCAATTTAATAAATCAAACCCAGATTTTACAAAAAGATCAGGACAATAAAAAGACAAAATCTAAACTACTAAGAAACATCTATAGTACTTGGTCATCCCCAAAGTGGGAGTCGTTTGAAAGATCCACTTTATTAGACATTTTAGGAAGATATAGGTAGTGGCTTCCTATAAAGTAGTGAGTGAATCTATGGAATGTACATATAGGGCAAATAAGCACTGTGCAATAGAACACATTTTAAATAATTCACATTTTAGGCTCTAGAATGACTGGGAAATGTGCATGAGTCCTCAGATTTGTAATGGAGGAGATGCTGTCTCCATCCACGACAGTATTATCCTTATTAGCATGGAATCAGCAAAACAGGAACAAAGTGGGGGAGGGGGACCAGAAAAATAAAATCATTTCATGAGTCATTCATCTCACAAGCCCAAGCAAAAATTAATTTGCTAAATTTGATTTCTGAAATATATAGTCACCCCTGTAAAGCCCATGACTCCCCGATCCCCAGGGCCTTTCCCCCACCCGCCAGCCTGCCAGCTCCCGACTCTAGGTCCCTTTCTTGACCCGCTGACTCCCCGATACCCCAGCCCCTTCCCCAACCTGCTGCCTGCCTGCTTCCTGGTCCTGTTCCCTGACCTGCTGACTCTGTGATCCAGGGACCCTTCCCTGACAGCCAGCCTGCCCAGCCACTGGCTCCCAAGGCCCTTTCCCCAACCTGCTGACTCCCCAACACCTTCCCCAACCCAGCTACCCACTGGCTCTTGACCCTGGTCCCTTTCCCCAAACCACTGACTCCCCAACCCCCAGGACCCTTCCCCAACACCCGATCCCCCCACTGCCTCTCTGCCCCCATTCCCTGACCTGCTGACTCCCTGATCCTTCCCTACTCTACTGGCTTTCCGGCACTCCCAGGCCCCTTCCCCAAAATCCCCGCCAGGTCAGCTCCCTGACTGCAACTCTAAGGCCCATTTCCTCCCAGCTCTGTGAGTTCCCAACCCCTGGGCTTCTTTCCTGCGCACCCACCAGCTCCTTGACTGCCCCCTTCCCCAACCTATCTGCCTGCCAGCTCCCTGACCCTTGGGCCCTTCCCTGCTGGCTCTCCAACCCTCCTGGGCTCCTTCTCTGCCCACCCACCAGCTCCCTGACCCCCTTCCTTAGCCCTTCCACCTGCCCCCCACCCGCTTCCCTGATCTGCGCACCTGCTGGCTCCCCAATACCCTGGGGACACTTCCCCACCCACCAACCAACTCCCTAACCCCCTTCCCTTACCCGCCCGCCCACCTGCCAGCTTCCCAATTGCTCAGAACCCTTCCCTGCTTCTGGGCCAGGGCAGGGTGAAACATGCATTCCGCCTGATTCTTCTATTTTTCAGGGCCCTGGAACACTGGCCCCTCAAATTTTTGGGCCCCAGAACTGTGTTTAAGGGCATTCTGGCTTACTTTAACCCCTGTTAAAAGCTGTACAAAAAGATGCTACCTGGCCAGCTAGATATGAGTCTAGCAGTCATCAAAGAAACAAGTAGATTCAGAAGAAGCTGTTTCACTAAAGTTCACATTCATAATGTAAACTAGCTACAGAAAGAGCATTATGAGTGAACTGAATCATTTACCCCTGTCTTAATAAAATATCTGTGGCTTATAAAAAATAAAAAATGTTTTTGGAAGCATTGCAAGAAAGATAACAAGTATACTGAGCTATTTTAGAAAGCAGTTATGCAAAAACACAGCACCTCAGCAAAAGTGTCAAAGGCAAACAAGAAAGTTCATAGATTCAGAGAGTCTAAGGCCAGAAGACACCATAGGACACAGAAGACATCATAAGACACCATATACCTGGGGTAGGCAACCCCCGGCACGTGTGCCGATGGTGGCACCCAAGCCCATTCAGAGCAGTACCTGGCACCCTCTGTAGTACCACAGAAATTGCCACTCCTGCCACTGAAAGCCACTCTGGGAGGCTTCCTTTGAGTGCAGCTGGGACACAGGGGATAAATTGTATATGGGATGATTTGATCACAAATCTGTCAATACCTGTATTTTAACTGAAGAGGGAAATGAGATATTGTCTTTTCATAATATGCTACCCATTGATTGTATAAACTCTATTTAGCCCATTTGGTGGAAAATTCACCATCAGCAACACAGAACTCGAAAGAGTGAGCAACTCTGTTTTTCAGTCTTATGAAAGGGGAGAAAAGGGGATGGAGGTAGCATTAGCTCTGCTAAAGAGCAATGCCTCACCCCCTGCCCATTGTTAAAAGATAGGCTTGATGACTCCTTGGGAAGTCTCCTTTGTTATTTTGATTCGAGGAGCTGTCTGTGGTGTCCTGAAGTCTGGAGCTGAAGTCACTGAAGGACTGAGATCCTCTCTAAAAGCTGAAATCACTGAAGAGTGAGCAGCAGGTGGTGCCAGCAGTAGTGGAGGGTGTGAGTGACCAGCAGGTGGTGCCAGCAGACAGCGTTAGTGGTCAGCACAGGGTGTGAATGACCAGCAGCCAGCGGACAGCATGAGCGGCCAGCAGAGGGCGTGAGTGACCAGCAGACAGTGCGAGCAGCCAGTGGGCAGAGCTAGTGGACAGTGGGTGGTGTGGACGGATCCAGACGTGGCACAAGAAGACTGTGGGGGGGGCTGAGGGCCTCCACACCTTTTTGAGGTGGATGCTAAAACTGTGATAGCCACTATGTAGGTCAATATGAGGGTGATGGAGAAGTGAGGGACATTCTCTACATACACTGGAGAGAAGTGAGTGCTATATTGGGTTTTGTGGGAATCCTGTCCTGCACTGATTTTCCAAACCAGTGCTGGTTTTGATATTGCCTCTATGTATTCTTTTATGCTGTCATTAAAAGTTCTGTGAACTACACTCAGACTTGTGCTTGCAAGTGGGGAAGCATTACCCCTTTAGGGTGCCCAGGAAATAGTGCATGATTTCCCAGGAGACTGGGTGGGGGTTCAATCCAGTTGGTGTTGTAACATATTTTGGAAACCCCTAGATATAGAACCCGGCTCTTGTTCTGCCATCTTACACTGGCAGAAGAGTTACTGTGGCATCTCCATAGCATTTTTTGTGACACATTTAACATCAGATTATGATACAATAATATAAAATCAATTACTCATACGATTACCTCCGCCAATGTATACATTACACTGTACAATCCAGTGAACTTTTCATGAACTTTCATTTGAATCATCTATGTACTGCATAAGTCAGTTGTTCTATCTAATATCATTGCATATCACTTTCCCAAAATGTTCTCAGAAATATCCGTCATGATTTTAAGATCTGTGATTTCCATTATCTCATTTTGAACTTCTGGACTTGCAACTGTCTAGGAAGGAAGAAGTAGTGTGATATAACTGGACTTAAAGTTTAGACAGTCTCACATGACATTATCATAAGCAAGCTGGGGAAGTATGTTCTGAATGAGGTTACTATAAGATGGGTACTTAACTGGTTGAAGGACCATTCTGTACGTGTTGTTATCAAAGTCTCACTGTCACACTAGGAGAACATATCAAGTGGACACAGAGGTCTGTTGTAGATCTGGTAGTGTTCAATATTTCATTAACAACTTGTATGAGGAAGTGGAGAGTGTGTTTATAAAATCTACAGATGTCACTAAGCTTAAAGATGATGCAAACCCTTAGTGGGCAGGATTAGAATTCCAAATGATCTTGACAAATTGGTTCCTGTTACATCTTTCTCTACTAAATTAAAGAACCCTTTTGTACCTGCTATTTTCTCCCCATGAAGTCAAGTCACCTCTTAATCTTCTTTTAGATTAGTTAAACAGATTGAGTTTTTCAAGCTGTTCAGTGTAAGACATTTCCTCTAGTCCTCAGCTCTATTTTGTAATATTTTTCTGGCCTGCATCCTCTGTTTCTAGACATATAAATGTTGCATTTTGCTGCATTAAAATGCATTTCATGCGAATGGGCTACAGTTACCAAACAACCTAGCATACCCTGCATGACTGTCCTATCTTTGTCATTATTCACAAAAACACCAGTCTTTGTGCCACCTGTACATTTTAATAGCAGTAATTCTACATTTCTTTCTAGATTGTTGATGACAATGTTGCATACCATTAGGGCTTGTATCATTCCCTGTGGAACCCCAACAGAAACATCCCCATTCCATGATGAGTACCTATTGACAACCACTTTATGATATGGGTCAGTTATTAATCCATTTGACATGTGTTTACTGATATTGAGGAGTGCAATGTTTTAAATAAACATGTTGTACAGTACTAACTCTTAAGGGTATTACATCTACTTAGTCACCTTTATCTGTTAAATCTGCAATCTCATCAAAGAATGAAATCAGGTTAATTTCACAAGACCTATTTTCCATAAAACTGTATTGTCTGGCATTAATTATATTCCTATCCTTAACTTTTTATACAGTAAAAATAATGGATTGATTGGGTTAAAGGAATAGACCAACATTTTTCACAGTGAAGCCTGTATTTAGGCAAACTGCTTTTGGCTTCAGCCTGAGGGGTAATTAAGAAAAACTGAGTTAGGACTTCATGTTTGGCTCAGTTTTAACAAGGAAATTTTTATAAAGTTGGCAAAAATGAGACAGCACTGTGGGAAAATAGAGTTTACAGTATCTAGGTAAATTCTAATCTGAAGATGCTGAAAAGTCAATAGAACATGTACATACCTGTCCAAAGGCAGAGTTTTTCATGGAGTCTAATGCCCAAAAAGACCACTGTGAACATCTAAAGTGACTTCCTGCATAACACAAGAAAATTAAAAGGTACAGGACCTTGTCTGGCCTTTACAAGGACTTGTTCAAGACTTGAACCTGAGATGTCTGACACCCAAAGCAATAATTATACCACCAGACCTATAATCCACTCTTATTTTGTATTTAGGGAGTATCTAACTGACACTTATATAACATGGAAAATTAAACTGAGGGAAAATTCTCACACTCTGGATGAAGAATCTTGGCAAATAGAAAGTAATTTAGAAGAGCTGCTGAATGCACTTTTGAAATCTCAGCCACTTCTCGCTTTGCAGCAAGGCAGCTTTGAAGAAATTAAGAGAAAAGCCCAAGCTGGATGGACCACATTTGGAAAGATGAAAGCATTTTTAAAAGCTGACCAGCTCATATGTTTGAAGTACATTCAGTTAACGTGAATTAAATATAATAAGCAATATCAGTATCTATGGAGCTGTGTAACCTTTTACAGCCTCTTTGATAGGGTTTATTCTGATTATGGCTTATGCCTTATACTGCTGGATGGTTGATACACATTCCATCTCTTGATCAGCTACAGTATGAAGAGCACAAAGTGAGTATCACCAGCAGAAATAAAATACATAGACCCCGGAAACACACAAGCAACACTCACAAATAATCATGTTTGTTTAATAATTTCACTAGGCAGATACACAATGCCACAAACACGGAATTGTAACAAAAGAAAGTGAGATAATGTAGAATGTGCAGCACTAATATCTGCATTACTCATGCCTCCATGTGGGGAATTCTGAAGCGTGGATAAGCATCAGATGGGCATCACCTGACGCAGCCCTAAAAGCATGTAAGCTGAGTAACACCTTTTTACCATGAGTTATGCTAACACCCACTGAGGATCAAATACATGTTTCTAGGTTTCCACCTCTTTTTCTTGTTTTTACTTCCACACCCCATTATTTTGAAGTGCCCTGTTTTTTATAGGCTAAATCATTAATTTCTATTATTAACACTTACTACAAGGTCACAAGCTACAGAGCAAAGATTAAGAGAAACACTGCATGGTTACATGTACATTAATAATATATTGCATTCTATATGGTCCAGATGCATGGACCAGATGTTATTTTACTGCATTACATGACCGTCATGGTTCAAAAGTTATTTTTGAGACTTTGTCTTCCCTACACATTTCTGTCAAAAAAAAAGGTCAGCTTTCATCAACCAAACAGTGGAGGTATACTCACCAAAATGTTCCTCCTGCTCAAGTAACACCCTGCGATGCTGACAATAAAAGTACCATGTTGAGAAGCACGGGCCTTTTGCATTGTAAGAGCAACACAGCATCAGTGTAGACGCTGCCCATCTCCCTAACTGGACTGCAGGAAGTGTCCCACGATACCCATCATTGCCGCTCTCGTCAGCAGTTTGAACTCCACTGCCCTGATGGTACACAGGCATGCACCTCTTCCCCATTTAAAGGCCCAGGAATTTTTGATATTCCTCTTTCTGTTTGCTCAGCATAGACAGTTCACAAAGCTTTTTCCCAGCTGACCACACCAGCTTTCCACAGTACACATGCCCCTGTGCGGATATGTGGGGACAGGACACTGTGTAGTCAGAACTTCACGCCAGCCGTAGGAACTTTGATACCTACAGGCTGATTGCTAGGCTATGTTCACACACAGAAGGCTTGTTCTGAAACAAGATGTTTCAAAACAAGCTGTTTTGAAATAAAGGGTTATTTCGAAACACCTTATTTCTAAAGACAAAAAAGGTGTCTTGGAAATAAGGGAGCGAAATAGCATGCCCACAGTGTGGACATGCTATTTCGCTTGGGGAGGGGACTGTAGGCACCCGCAGGGTGAAGCAGAGCGGCGCCTCACCCCGTGGGTGTCTGCAGGGGCTGCAGGCACCCGC
>ML681992.1:26017395-26535121 GCA_007922195.1 Podocnemis expansa
GGTTCCCTAGCCAGGGTGCTGAGGGGGCAGCCCTTCCTCCCAGGGTGCTTAGCACCCTGGGAGAAAGGGTCAAATGGTGTTTCGAAACAGCCATTGTTTCGAAACAGCATGTCCTGCTGGCGTTGTTTCTAAATGAGCCATTTCGAAACAACGCTGTTTCGAAGGGAAACCAGGTTTAAACCGTTTCGAAAGAATGGCTGCCATTTCGAAACAAGGGGTTTGCTTGTTTTGAAATGGCCGTGCGTCATGTGGCCATGGCAATTCTTAGTTCGAAACAACCTCGTTGTTTCGAAATAAGAATGCTGTGTGAACACAGTGCTAGTGCCATGCAGGAGAAGAGGCACAAAAGGACCAAGAAGCAGTGCCATGTTAAAATCAAAGAACTGAGGTAGGCATGCCAAAATTCAAGGGAGCCAACTGTCACTCTGACGTGGCACTAATGCCATGCCACTTCTACAAAGCGCTGCACACCATAATCAGCAGCTATCCCACCTCCTCAAGCTCTGTGGATACTTTGAAGGGACTGGAGGCAGCAGCCAGTGGAGTCAACCCCAAGGATGAAGTGGTAGACAAGGAAGTGAAGTTGGAGGAAGTCATGGAACAAACGACAGAATCATCCAGTGGCTCAGTAACTCAGGATCTCTTTTTGACTCCAGAAGGACCTAACCAGTCCTAGCAATCTGGCTCCAGCACACATGAAGCAGGGAATGCAAGTTCTGATAAGCATGCATTTTGCTTTGCTACTTCATGGTGAGAGAAATTTGATCTCTCGCATACTTTATTATATGGTAGGGGAGGGATAAGGGACAGAAATTAACAACTGAGTTTATGCAGCTACACAGACCTCGGCAGAGACGTTTGTTAATCTATACCATGATGTCCTGGGACTCCATAGCAGTGGTTTTCAACCACTGTGTTGGGACACATTACTGTGTCACCACACAGTGGTAAATGTGTTGCAGAGAGCCAGGGAAAAGGTTGGATTCTGCCTGGAGGGGATAGACTGGTGTGTCCCATAGGGTCACAACACATTGTGAAGTGTGTCATGACCCACAAAAGCTTGGGAACTACTTCTTCATAGCAATCTCTAGGGAACTTTTCCATAGGTATTGTACAATCCACCCCTTCTAAAGGTTCCTTGGCAGACCTGCCTTATTTCTCCCTCTGCTGTAAGAATCTTTGCCGCACCAACTGGCAATTATTTCTGTTGGGACCACAGGGCCCAGAACAGCACACAGGCAAGCAAGCAATATACGGAGCCAGGATGAAGCCACTCAGATGCACTTTCATATCTTGGGTGCCAATATTCAGAATAGTTAATGGCCTATGAGGGGATGGGTTCTGAATTGGTGCAGAATTCTTTTTTGGGTATATGGGTGATGAGTCTAGCTCATGTGCCCAGGGATTAGCTGATCACCATATTTGGGGTCAGGACAGAATGTTCCCCATGGCAGATTGGCAAATGCCCCTGGGGGGAGTTGCCTTCCTCTATAGTGTGGGGCACTGGTCACTTGCTGGGTGCTTTTCTGTACCTTGAAGTCTTTAAACCATGACTTGGGGACTTAAATGACTCAGTTGTAAGTTAGGTGTCTATTGCAGGAGTGGGCAGGTGGTTCTGTAGCTTGCTTTGTGCACTAGGTCAGACTACATGATCATATTGGTCTCATCTGACCTTAAAATCTATGAAATGTGTCACATTAGTTGGTGCTAACATTGAAACACAGCAGCTAGAGGCAGGAATATTTGGTCAGTATAATTAATGATCTAGAAGCAAACACTGCAGGAGCCATTCAAGGCTGCAGATAAACTTTGCCTGGCCAAATGCTAAGCAAATGCCATAAAGACACATTATTGTCAAAATGCTCCTTCAAAGCAAAGCCTCCCTAATTTGAACAGCTCCCTGGCTGTGCCCCTCTAACTGTCCTGGTATCTTGCTGCTCAAAATCAGCAGTCAGCTATTCTACCTCAGTGCTCCACCTCTGAGGAAAAATTTCACCTTTGCTTTGCAAATGTTATGCAGAATACAGCAGACTGCAATGCCCATCAGAATATTTTTTTGTTGAAGTCAAACCTGCCAAAGTGATGGAGATTCCACAAACTCCCTAGGCAACTTATTCCAGTGGTTAACCACTCTGACTGTTGGAGGAAATCTGTCTCCTTCAACCCCAAATAGCAAGGCCAAGCACTTTTAGCTCGCTTGCTACTCAGGAATTGGACCCAATCTGAGGCATCTATCAACTCCAGCAAATGGCAAGGAAGAAATACTCCCACACACAAGTAGATCTTAAACAGTAAACAGCTTTATTAAGGGGAGGGTGCAGTCCCCAACCCTAAAAGCATAACACAATGCAAAGACCAAACCAAGAACAGATAACCTTCCCCTTTTATAGTACCCAGAACAACAAGTGGCTAACTGCAAGAACAATCAGTGGGCCAAGCCCACTGACCCTCCCTTCTGTCCAAAGGATCCCTCCAGAAATAGAAGAGTATTCATGGTTGCTCTTCGCCCGGCTGGGCGCTGATCATGATCACTGTCCCCCGACAATCCCTGTATGCTTCTGGTCCAGATCCAGCACCCTCCCAGCATTCATCGCCTTCTTCTGGGCCACTGGTGGCCATTCCTGTAACTAGAGTCCTTTTACACCAGAAACAGAGTCCAAGACAGGTCTTCAGAGTCTGCCAGTCAAAGATCCGCAGGTCCTTGATGGGGTCCTCTTCGGAGCTCCAGAGAAAGGCCGAGTCAGTAACCGCTGGGTTATGGCCAGTGGCCCTCTCTCAAGATCTTGCTGAGCTCCCTTGAATCTACATCTGCATCTAGATCCTGGTCGAAGATCCTCCTACCTTGGATCATCCCTCTCATCTACTTCTGGCCCCAAACGGGCTGGCAATCCCACAACGAAAGTCCAATGGAGAGTCCCTGGGAGCACACAAGCAGAGGCTGAGCCGGCACACCACTGGAAAGCAGGCACCCAGCAGCCCTTTCTCTCCAAGCCTCCCTAGTTCCCTGGATCCTTGAGTCCCTGGTCCAATGATATAATCCTCCTGAAGATCCTCAGAAAACGGACACTGCTCAAAGAACCCTGCCAACTGACAGTGCCCTCCTTAAATTCAGATACTTTTCAAACTGTGGCAACCAATCACTGTGCACCATTCCCCCGCCACAAAGAACAATCTGGAAAGTGTCCATAGAAGTTCATGAGGCACTTTCTGGAAGGCTGCGCATGGTCCTATTCTTGGTTGCACACGGCACTCAGGCTATTGTGTCCTGTACACTGTCTCTAGGCAGACGCCACTCCTTGACAATCTGCCAGCAGTCTAGTGTCATTCAAGCTATTGTGCAATACCACAGCAGTTACATAATCTTGCATAGTAGCTACATAACATAATGTAGGGTGCCCACTTCTGGGGATGGGAACACATGAGTATAGAACATACAAACATAACAACATTACAAACATATTAAAATCAAACTTCTTCCCCAACATGACGCTTAGGAATTTTTTTTCCTAAGGTCCAACCCAAACCTCCCTTGCCACAATTTAAGCCCATTGCATCTTGTCCTATCATCAGCAGTTAAGGAAAATAATTTTTCTCCCTCCTCCTTGTAATAACCTTATAGGTACTTGAAAACTATTATCACATCCTTTCTCAGTCCCTTCTTTTCCAGACTAAACAAACCCAGTTCTTTCAGTCTCCCCACATAACTCAAGTGTTTCGGACCTTTAATTACTCTTGTTCTCTGAACTTTCCCCAATTTTGCCACATCTTTCCTGAAATGAGATGCCCAGAACTAGACACAATACTCCAGCTGAGGCCTAATCAGCATGGAGTAGAACAGAAGAATTACTTCTTGTGTCTTTCTTACTTACAGTACTCCTGTTAATACATCCCAGAATGTTTTTTTTTGCAACAGGGCTACACTGTTGACTCACATTTAGCTTGTGGTCCACTGCGACACCCAGACCCCTTGCCAGAATACTTCTCCCTGGGCAGCCATTGCCCATTTTGTATATGTGTGATAGATTGTTCTTTCTTAAGTGGAGTAATTTGCATTTGTCTTCACTGAATTTTATTTTATTTACCAGTACATCAGACCATTTCAACAGTTTGTCCAAATCATTTTGAATTGTGATCCTATCCTCCAAAGCACTTGCAACCCCTCCCAGCTTGGTATCAGCTGCAAACTTTATAAGTGTATTCTCTATACCATCATCTAACTCACTGATGAAAATATGGAAGAGAACTAGACCCAGAACTGATCCGCTCATTGGCTATGTCTACACTTACAAGTTATTTCAAATTAAGGAGGCTTAATTCAAAATAACTTATTCCCTAGCCAAGGAGGCATTTTATTATATCATATTAAGCAGTTCCTTAATTCAAAATAAGGAACTGCTAATTCAATATAATAAAACCTCTTTTTACTTCAATGTATCACTTCCTTTGAAGTTATTAGTTTGAATTAAGCCATTTTAAGCTGTGGAATAGGCTTAATTCGAACTAAGTTCCCTAGTCTTTTGCCTGCCTTCCCCTACTTCTAATTAGAGTCTAGTGAAGAAATAATAACTTTGAAGTAGTGCTAATTTGGAATAATAACTTTGATTCAAATTCAGAGTAGTTATTTTGAATTAACTACATCAAATTATTTTGTAAGTGTAGACATTGTCATTATGTCTTTCCAGCATCATGCACCTTCCCTGCCTCTCTCATGCCAGTGAAATAGCCTCGGTGTTCCACCAGTGCCTGCAACAGCATGGAGAAATAGTCCTATCAGTTGATGTAGTCCATCACAAGATGATCTAAACCAAAATTGGGATATGAGTTCCATTTATCATGCCACCACAGTGAGGAAATCCCAGTGCCTCAGAAGCATCAGGTGTTTCTTGCACATGACCAAAAGCCACAGTCCTTCATAGCAGGAGATTATTAATAGCTCTGCATACTTGCATCACGGCAAAACCCACGTGCACTTTCCATTTCCAAACTGAGTCACAACTAACCGTAAAGTCTGGACTTGCCAGTTTCCACAAAGTGATCACCATTCACTTTTCCACAGCAAGGGCACTTTTCATTCAGGTATCTTCATGCCACTGCACTCAGGCGAGCTCTGCACACTGCTCCAGGAATCGTATCACGATGCAATCCCACTATTCCATGCTTGTTTCCTGAGCCCTGTACTATTGGGCCACTGTGTGCAACTGCTCCAAGAATGTCAAGAGCAATCTTGAATTATTTCTTTCCATGGCAAAAAACTGGGCTGGCATGACTGATTCATTTTATGAGTTGCAGCTCATGCAATATTGCAGGACCAACCATGTTGTGTTCATAATGCTCATCACCAGACTGGTCTGCAGTTCAGGATTCATGCTTTCAGGCAGAGCTGGCAGGTACACAGTTTACAAGGGCTATTGAAAAATTATAGAAAACAAAGTTGGAAGCCTATGGAATGATGAGGTAGAAAGAAATGCATCACTGGTGAGCAAGCTCTCATAATGCATCGCAATTCATTCTCAGTAGCTGAAGGTAGTGAGTTGCACAATGAGAAAGCTATCCATAATGCATGATCTCCCTGTCAATTAAAGAGCACTGACTGTGCCTATACTCAGTGACACAAGGAGTGTTGTGTGGATGTGCACAACTGATTGTAATTAAAGCAGTTTATGATCATTGATGTAACTTCAGTTGACTTAACTTGTACTGTAGACATAGCCTGAGGTTCTCCTTTCATTAAAGTTTTCTGTACCTTTTGGGAATTATAAACTTATACTTAAAACTTGCATGTTGACAAGTTCCAAAGGGGTAGCTGTGTTAGTCTAGTTCATCAAAATAAACAAGGAGTCCTGTGGCTATGTCTACACTTAAAATCTTAGTTTGAACTTTCTTAGTCTGAACTAAGTAGTTCAAAAGTTAGTTTGAACTAAGCGTGGTTTTTTAGTTACACTTTTTTTAGTTAGTTCAAACTAAAAATGTGGTTAGTTCAAACTAAGAGTTAGTTAGAACTAAAAAAACCATGTTTAGTTTGAACTAGCATGTCTCTATTGGCTAGCTCAAACTAAAAATGCAAATTAGTTTGAACTAAGGAGTTAGTTTGGACTAACCAGCTGAACTGTTGCGGGGAAATTTCAGATCTTACAAGGGCCAGGTTCCCCGTTTGGTAGGCCGCCCCACCTTCAGGCATCTATCAACCTGGAGGTTCCACCCCTAGATGCAAGCATTGACTCGAAGCATGGATCTATGCTTTAAAGATTTTAATAAAAGTAAACACGTGATATCAGCAAATGAATCTTCCATAAATGAACAAACTAAATAAAACCTTATTCTACCCTTGTTACACAATCCCCATACAATCAGAATTCAGCTCACTGCAATGCAGGGTGAACCCAAACCAAAACCCCACATAATCACCAGCACTTCCCAAAGATGAAGCTGACAGTGTGAGGGGGGATCCCAAACCTCCTTACTTGATGGCCGTAGACCCAAGTAGGCTTTCGCTAGTCTCCGTGTCCTCGTGTGTCACAGGATCCGCTTAATCACAAGTCCTCTCCTCGGGAATGAAGTCCAGTTCCATAAAGGCTCCTTGTCAGCAAAGTCTGTGCGAGACTGGCAACTGGCCCCACACCGCTCTATATACCTGCCAGTCTCTTTAACTCCATTTACGAAAAGCAGTCTGTGTCTATCATGGTGAGCGCCTGCAGCTCCGCTCCAAAAGCGACGATTTCGCCAGTCACACCAGAGACAGCAGAAGAAGCCAGTTCCATAAAGTAAGGGGGGGGGGCGAACTCTCTCCCCAAACTTGGCGCGCAGGCTTTAAGAAGCCCTTCCCTCAGGTTCTCTGGCCAATCCACGGCTCCTATTTTTCGCGCCACAGGCTCCCACGTTCTCTTTGCAGAACTCTCTGGCAGCTTCTCCCTGCTCGCTCTGATTGACAGCCTGCATTCGGAGGGTTGCCGGGCAGAATACCGCACCTTGGCAATCTGTTCCATAGCTCCCCAGCAAGCTGAGTTTTATGCTCCTAACAGTTACTATCAGGAAGGAGCTTACAGGAAACCCCATTTCAAATACAACACTCACTGTAATTACATTAATCATTCAAATGTACAAATATCAATAGATATAACATTCCTAACCTTTTCCCTATTACATAAAGCATCAAATAAAATTTAGGATGCACAGAACTAACTAGTTTGAACTAAGCTTTGCTTAGTTTGAACTAAAAAACTTCTCAGTTCGAACTAGGCAAAGCCTAGTGTAGACAGGGTTCAAATTAGTTTGGACTAAGTTTGCTTAGTCCAAGCTAACTAGCTAGTGTAGACATAGCCTTGAAGAGAAACAAATTTGTTTATCACATGAGCTTTCATGGGAGAAAATCCTACTTCATCAAACACTTTGAAGATGGGGGAACATACAACTTACAACTCTAAGTTTCCCCCTCTTCAAAGCATCTGATGAAGTGGGATTTTCCCCCACAAAAGCTCATGTGCACTTGTTAGTCTCTAGAAGTGCCACAGGACTCCTTGTTTCTTATACTTAAAACAATTTCTGATGCTCTTACTGATGGGGAAGAGTCAGCTTCCAAAGACTGCATATGGATAGCAGGAGTCAGCTGAAAAGTGAGTTGCTGTGACAGACCTGAAATTGCCCTATGATAATTTATGAATTCTGTATCTTGGTCGGGTTATTGGGATGTTTATTGTACAAATTGACTGGTTTCGCTCAATAGTTGGTTATGTGGAAAAACAGTGAGGAAGAAAAAGATGGTTCAGAGTAAGCTGCCCATCAGCAAACAGTTGAGAGTTACTAAGAAACAATCCCAGAACCACTGACTGTGAGGACTCCAACACAATCCTTTGCTAAGCTTACAGGAGGGATGCAGGTACAGTCCAAGAATAAAAAGAACTAGATGAGGGTGTAAAAGGGACGCTCTCTCAAGAGAAAGTGTTGGTTGTCCAGGGGAACAAGACTGAGAGATATTCTTTGTTCCTATTGCTAAACCCCTTCGGAAAATGTAGGGCAGCTAGGTCTGCCAAAATCAGCATCAAAGAATGACATGATGCTAGGTAAGACAGGCATGGAGGTAAACTGTTATTTTAAGTTCTTCTTTTTTCCCTCTCAAACCTTTGCTCCTCTTGCTAATATAAATGTTAGATTTTAAGACAGCTGTCTGATCACTGTATACCACTGATCACAGCCTCCCAAAGGGCAGGATTTCAGGTGCCTAACCCCAGTTGAACCTGCTGGGTAATAACAGGTGACACACAGGATACGGTAGCTCAAGGCCCAGTCTCGGAATGGGAGAACTGCAGAAATTCCACCCTTGGATGGGCAAAGGTGTGAGGCTTCACATGTGCAGTGGTTCACTTTGAGGGGTTGGGGGGTGGGAGAGACAAAAGTGCAGCTAGTTCTGTAACCATGACAGCTGCACTTATTCCAACAGCATGACAATGCTGGGGATGTCTGGAAAGAAGCCATTAAACTACCTGCTCCTCCAAAAGATAGTTGTGATACATAACAGCAGAGTGACATCGGCGCCACTGGACATCTGTCCTAACGGCCAGTAAAATCGAACATCTTGCTAGAAAGTGACAGCTTGAACCACTGAGCATGTGGGAACTGAATGATATAGATCATTTACACTTTTCCATTCCAATTAAGCAAACATTAAAATAAATAAAGTATCTGCTAAGTTTGAAATTAATCACTTTGTTAAAATAATAGGTTTTCCCCAAATGTTAAACAAGTTTGAAAGGCAATGAAAATTGTGATCCGCAATTGTAACTAGTATTACAAATGGAACAGTGACCCAGCTAACAGATGATGAAAACCACTAGACATATTAACTCCAGATTGCAATACAGCATTCTTTACACAATTGCATGAGAAGCTGAAGGATAAATCAAGAGCGCAGCATCAATTCTATTGTGATATCCATTTTAAATCCATGTTATGAGCTAGGATGCAATAGGTCACTGAAATACTGCTAAATCATCTTGACAAGAATTAACTAACAAGGTCCCACAGGGCTCAGTAAAGGGTGACCTACTCAATTTCAATTTGAGATGTGCATTGGGTATCCGTGCTTAGTGGAAAATTGGCAAGAAGGAATCTTCCTCTCTTAAGTTGCAATACCCACACAATCCAGCTATTTTAAGGTATTTAGGCAACTAAAGTTGCAATTTTCTTAAGTGGTTAAGCAGGTTAGGCATGTAAGGCCCATTGACTTTAATTTTATTAGGGCCCTAAATGCTTTTGTAATGCTGATCTCAAATCCCCCTGCTGAGCCCCCCCAACTTCCCACACCTGCATCCTGCATCAAGATTTACCTTCCACTGACTCCCTGCACTCAAACCCCCACCCTCCTGCACTTCAACCGCCCAGATGCACTCAGACCTCTGACTCCCCCCACACCCAGACCCCACCTACCAAATGCCACTCCCACCACCACTGAGCCTGATCCATCTTCACCTGGATTCCTTTACACAGTCACATTGCCCATGCACCTGGCCCCTCCAACAAACCTCTGTGCAACCAGATCTCCCCCCTGCACCCAAATCCTTCCTCTGAGCCTCCCAGACCCAGACTGCCCCACACAGAATCCTCTCACCAACATCTGGATCCCCTGACACTAAGGCCCTCCACACTTCCTTCCCACCAATCTGCACCAATCTGCCCATATTTGTTACCTCTGATGCCGCCAGAGGGGTAAGCTTGGCCCGTGTGCTGCATCAGGATCAGGTGCAGCCTAAGCACCTGGTATGTGTCCTAGCAGGAGAGGCAAGTCTGAAGGCTGATTTCAAACCTCTGCACAACCCATAGCTTATACTCCCCACTGCCATACTGGAATCTCTATATTTACCTATTGATTAATAAAATTTTTTGAATTTTAAAATAGCATGTGCAGGTTTTTATTTATTTGCTTATTGATGCAGAATTCCTGCAGGAGGCATTGCCATCCACCACCTGCATATTGGCAAGATGGAGCTGCTGGTGAGCTCAGTTTGAGGCTCTGCAGTTGGTATGCACACTCTGGGCTGCTTTTCAACTCTCGTGCCTGCCTTTTCAGTTTCATTGTCGCAAATAATATTTTTCATACACCCTGTATTTATAATACAGGTCTACCACAGTTAGATTGTTGGGGCTCAGTATTTGCCAGCAGCAATAAAGGCAAAAGTCATAGGGTTAAAAATCAGCCTGCTTTAGAAATTAATTTAATTGGCTTTGCAACCCATTTTATGGCAGGGTTTATCTTTAGCTTTGTGCCTAGCACACCTCCAAAGATACTGTCAGCACTAAACAACAAAAAATAGCGAATAACAACAATCACAAAAAATTGCAGCCACTTATTCCAGTTCTGAAGTTGACCTTTACTATTCAGTACAAAGGGATGGAAAACGTCCAGGAAGATTTTTATTATTATTACACACATTTACAAGGTGCCTGCCACTGTGGCACCTGGGTGTCTTAAACTGAGGCACTAACATTTCCAATAAGACAGATTCAAAGGGGTAGCCATGTTAGTCTAGTTCAGCAATACAAATAAGGAGTCTGGTGGCACTTTTAAAGACTAACAAATTTATTTATTGCACGAGCTTTCATGGGAGAAAATCCCACTTTGTCAGAAGCTTTGAAGATGGGGAACTTACAGCATGGGAGGAAAATAAATGCAAGGAAGTGTAAATCATAGGATCAGGTCACACTAATGGCAAATCAAAGCAGTTGTTGAGATTCAAACACTGCAGAACAGCATATAGAGGAAGGTGAGGTCAAATCACCTGTTGTAATGGGGAAAGAATCCATGCGATACATAAATTTGTTAGTCTTTAAAAGACTCCTTGTTTGTTTTTCAGTAAGACAGAGATTCTCGAACTTTTTTTGCCAGGACCTTCTTTGAAACTATTTCAGGCTGTACCTGCCCCTCACGCCAAAAGTGACAACTCCCTGTGCCATGCCCTCCTTAGCAGCATGCACAGGGGCTGACAGCTTGTGAAGCCCTCTCTCCCCATCATAAGCCAGCAACCTGCTGTGGGAGGGGGTCACAACCCCCATTTGAAAATTCCTGCAATAAGAGCAAGATAGTACCCATCTCTCCACTTCTTGCAGGTTTGGGGCAGAGGATGAAATGAGCGATGGCCAGCCTACTAAGGACTAGGATTCATATTTCTCCTGGTATGAGTGCATGGCATGTCTCACCACAGTCATACCCATGGCTCCATATATGATGTTTATGATCAGCTGGGACAGATCAGGTGCCCCTATGGCTGCCAATACCATATTTCAAAAACAGAGGACAGACTTCTGATGTTTGCAGTTTTGACTGGAGCCTTTGGGGGATTAGAGGGGGAGTCCCCTTTCTCCCTCCATCCTTCCTAGGGTTCTCTCTCTCACCACCTCTGGGTGTTGCACGCCTCAGATGCTGGACAAGGCAGCTTCTGCTGCAGTCCATTGCAAGTTCTGGGCATCGCCAGGCATTGAGTTAAAGAATGCTGCTGGTGGTGGCCATCTGCTGCAGCACTATGTGCCACCAGAGATGGAAGCTGAAAGAAGCGTGAATGAACTAGAGGAAGGCAACAGCTGAATGAAGCTACCCTGCAGCCACCAGAGTGTCATTTCATAGCTCAGTGGGTAGGGAGCAACTTTCAGCAGGAGTTTGGGGATGGAGGAGTGCCTAGGTCAAATTTGCATGGCATTGCAACCATGTGCGCCACATGAAGTTGTCCAACAACAGCACTTTGCAAAGAGAAGTGGCAGAGTACCCTCTCTTCTGGATTTTCCATGCGAGAGCAGTATTCTAGTGGATACTGGCTGCACTTCATCCCCAGCTGAAATATTGGAATTAACAGCATTTTACACTAATTTAGCATAAAAATCTGGCAATTTAAATAAGAGCACTTACATTAGGAGTTGGTAATCATGGGTGCCCCCCACACCTCCCAAAAATAGGATGGGGGTGGATGAGCAAATGATTCCCCATGAGCCTGCAGCACACAGAAAGAGCAAGCCAGGTCCTCAGCTCCCCAGTCTCCAAGGAGAGGCAGCAGGCAAAAAGAAGAACAGCCAGGAGGTGCAAGAGTGACTCGGGACAGGGGTAGCCAGTGTCTAGATGCAGGCACCCCAGGAGCAGGCCAGAGGCTGGGCTAGTCTGTGTGGTTGGCAGGAACCATAGCAGGAGGATGCTCAGCAGCAGGCAGGAATTGGAGCCCTAAATTCAGGGTGTTTGGGGGGCTACAAAGGGGGGGCTCATAAAGGCTCAATGGTTGTTGTAGGTAGGGCTCAGGGCTACAGGGGCTGTAGCTGGGGGCACTCAGGGAGGTGGGGGGTGCTCCAGGAAGCAGCAGGCTATAATTTGGGGGACTCACCGAGGCAGGGGTCTATAGTTTGTGGGATTCAGGGAGGTGGGGGGCTAAGAGAAGCAGATGGAGGATGCTGTATCTGGGGCACACAGAGGCTAGGGACGTAGCTGGGGTCCAAGTAGCAGGGAGGCGGGGCAGCTGTAACTGGGGTGGATTTGCAGGGCTGTAGTTGGGGGCTTGGGGACCAGAGAGGTGGGGGACTTAGGGGCTGTCGCCGTTGGATGCTCAGCAAGGCAGGGACTCAGGGAGGGGCTCAAAGCAGGGCAGTATCCTCCCCAGGACTTGAAATGGGGGGGTGTACGGGCAAGTATAGGGGGTGTTGGGTACCAAAGCGTGGAAAGGAGGACAGGGAAGGAGGAAAAGGAGGACATTGGAGGACACATGGAGAAAATGGAGTATTAATATGATAGTCCTCTGTTTTTAGGGGGCCCTGGAACACCTCTGTTCTGGGGCCTTCCAGCATACTTTACCCCTTGTCAGTAAAAAACCAGACAAAATCCTGTCCTTTCAAAACGCCTGCCAGCGCGAGGACCGGAAGGTAAGGAGAACATGCCTGACACGGGGTAACTAACCCCAGTATTGGGGTGCTCACTGCTTTGGCACCACACTCTCACTAGCTGACCGCTGGGGATGGGTGGGTGCTGGGACATCCAGGGGGGGTGTGGGGGAAGCCCTGGCGCAGAGCACGCGACCTGCCCCCGGCTCGCGCACACGCCCCCCCCTCCTCGCAGCCTCCCCGACAGGTCGGCCGGGGCCAGGGGGCGGGCGCTCCCGCGCCTGCGCGCCAGGAGCCGCAGGTGTCTCGCCGTCGGCGCGCGCCCCTCCGCCCCCACCCCCTTCGGGTTCGTGCGCGCGCCGCCCACGCGCCGGCTGCGCCTCTTCCCGCGCGCGGGCGGGCGGGCGGCGCGCGCCCCCGTCCCTCCGTGCGCGCGCGCCTGCGCTGTTCTCCGCCTCAGCCCCATGCAGCAGGCGCCGCGGCCGGGGGGCAGCGCGGAGGGGACGGCACCTGCGCTCCCTGCTGCACCGCCAGGAGCTGGCACCGCCGGGGCTGCCGCCCCCTCCCCGCCTCCGAGCAGTGCAAACAATGAGCCTGCCAGGAGCAGCCTGCCCTGCTGCATAGAAAGGACCTGCAGAGCCTCCTCCTCCTCCTCCAGCAGGGGAGAAGCCAAGGTGACCACCATAGAGGGCTAGTCCCGCTGTCCGTCTGTCACTGTCTGTGTCCATCTGTCTTGTAAGAGATCGTGTTCCCCTCGCCCAGGTGCTTGCATGGCATTGCTCTGTCTCCCCACCTCCCTTCCGCCCCATTGCCATCCATTCAGGACCAAGGATGCTCTGCAGGGTAAATGCCCCACGCCCGAATTTCCCACTGATGCAGATAGGACGGTGCCTCTTAGGATTGACAGCGTTTCTGCTGTATTGTCGGCTGGAGGTTTGTTTGAATCGGGAGCATTCTTGACAAAACGTCAAAACCCTCGGCATTTCATTACAAACCCAGCTGCTGACATGTGATTTTTATCGTGCAACAATTGCTCTTTTTACATATTTAAACTCGGGCTTTAGGTTTTGTTTATCTTGTTTGTTCAACCAAAAAACCTTTCGGGCAAGCAGTGCTAGCTATGCTAAGGGGGATTTATGTCTTTAAATGCAGTAATGTGTACCCATACCATATTTCACTCCTTTCCCACTTTGGGTTAATGAAGAAAATCTCTCTAATTATTTTATGTCCAGGTCTTTTACTTTCTTTAAATAATTTTGGGTCATTTTAAATTAAGTATTTTTCTTCATCATTTGTGCTGTCACATTTATGTAATATGTGCCTGCCTGCATATGAGATTCACAGAGATCTATCTAAGGCATTGCATGTTCTTGAATTCACTAGTACTGTATCTGAACATTAAAAAAATGTCTTTTCATTGAAGAAGACAGGGGTTAAAATGAATGAAGATCTGAAGGTTAATTTAAGCTGGCTGCCTCAAGATCATTTAGAAGCCAGCTCTACAGAGAATGTCTCAGCTGCAGTCTCCTCCCTGATTCCTGTCGTAGACCCAGAACCAGAGTTCATAGTAAACCCCTGGGACATTGTTTTGTGTACTTCAGGAACCCTTATCTCCTGTGAAAATGCCATTGTGGTCCTTATCATTTTCCAAAATCCTAATCTCCGTGCCCCCATGTTCCTTCTGATAGGCAGCCTGGCACTTGCCGACCTCTTAGCAGGAATTGGATTGATCATCAATTTTATTTTTGCCTATCTTCTACAGTCAGAAGCCACAAAACTGGTCACTATTGGACTGATTGTTGCCTCTTTCTCTGCATCTGTCTGCAGCTTGCTGGCTATTACTGTTGATCGTTACCTCTCGTTGTATTATGCTTTGACTTATAATTCAGAAAGGACCGTCACTTTTACTTATGTCATGCTTATTTTGCTTTGGGGAGTATCTATCTGTATTGGACTGCTGCCTATAATGGGCTGGAACTGCCTCAAGGATGAATCCACCTGCAGTGTTATTAGGCCACTCACTAAAAATAATGCTGCTATCCTTTCAGTCTCTTTCTTGCTTATGTTTGCTCTCATGCTGCAGCTCTACATTCAAATTTGTAAAATTGTAATGCGCCATGCCCATCAGATTGCCTTGCAACACCATTTCTTGGCCACATCCCATTATGTGACCACCCGAAAAGGAGTGTCTACTTTAGCCATTATTTTGGGGACTTTTGCAGCTTGTTGGATGCCTTTTACACTCTATTCTTTAATAGCAGATTATACTTATCCTTCAATATATACCTATGCCACCCTCTTGCCAGCCACCTACAATTCCATCATCAATCCTGTAATATATGCTTTTAGGAACCAGGAGATACAAAAAGCATTTTGGCTCATCTGCTGTGGCTGTATCCCTTCTAGCCTGGCTCAAAGAGCAAGATCACCTAGTGATGTTTGATTAACAGCTATGAGAACTTTAACATTTCAGACATTCCTGCAACAATCTTTGATCAAATGTATTCCTTAGATTGTATATATCAGATTCATATTCAAGCCACAGGATGCACTGATCCTTTTGCAAAGAGAAATCCCATTGACTGAAGTGAACTCAGTGGTTTAAGGAAGATTTCTAAAATCAAAATGATTCATGTTCTTTCAAACTGTATTGTTGCTCAGGTTCTGGGATTAGACTAAATCAGTCATTAACTATGATTTTACATTCACTGTATTAGTTTAAAGAGGAAGGCTGAAGAGTTACAGCCTTTTTAAAAAACAGTTTATGTGCTTGAGCTCATTTATATTGCCTGTTTTTTCTGTTGTTAGAAATTCTCTCTTAACCTTAGCAGAACAGTAAAGACTGTCTCCTTGGTTCTATTAACAAACTAAAACATAAATCATTAATTTAAAAACAATGACCCAATTGTTATCGATTCATTTGGTATTTGGTGTAATACTTTTTGAACCATTAACTTGCTAAAATGAGGAAGTACTTGTCTAGTTTTACTATTTTATGTCTCAGCATAAATTCACTGGATCATTATTTTAAAATGTTACTTATTTTCTCATGGATACATGCTCCAATAGAATGTATGTTTTGTCTTTACTGCTGCTTTCTCTTAAAAAAAATCAACTATACTTTTTATTTTTTAAGTCTAGGACATCAGAGCCCCCTGTGCCATTGATTTATAAGCAGAATTCCTCATTTAAATTGATGGGAGTTCTGCTCAGAAATCTATGGCACAATATGGCCCCTGGGAATTATGCATTTGTAATAGGTTCAGCATTTTAAGTTTCTTTGACTGATTAATCTTTTCAGAAGTGTTTAAGGCAAGTGCTAATGAAATAACCTGTTTAAAATATTATATCTTTAGTATATATATTAAATGATTCCCTAAAGTTTGTCACTGATACACAGCTGTTATTTCATATTTTCATTTTTCTACTATGGTTTCAAATTCTGAAGTTTGAAAATTTTTGGAGCGTATCAGGTTCCTAATCGTATGTAGTAAAAAAATGCATATGTAAGATATTTTCTGCTAGTCTAACAGTTTCATCTACAACTGTGTCATGTATTTTGATGCTCAATAGATATTATTTCACTTAATTTTAGGATAATAGTCCTGGTGTAAAAGGCAGTGCTTCCTTTCATGGGTGGTTTGATTTAAGATGCTTCTGGTCATTTTCCCAGCAGCCACATTAAAATGCATTAGAACAAAAATGTTGTTTTCTAATAACAAGGTTGTACTGAAAGAAGAAAAAATGGACTGGAAAAAACCTGATTTTGAATTTCTTTGTTAAACTTGAGGTGTATTCTCATATCAGTGAATGGGAATTTATAAGAAAACTTCTATTAGTGTTAATGGAAGTTACATGTATAAATGTCTAGGCAACAATATGAGATTATAGTCCCCTAGACATCAAAGTATATTATAGTGTTGCATCAGTATCTTCCATTACAATTTTAAAAATCTCAAATGCTGCTGAAAAATATATCTTCATAGTATAGAGAGCATACATTGCTGTATTACTGACACACAGTCTTTTCAAATGGAATCTTTCTTTTGATGTGAACATTTGGATGACTGTAGATTTTTGTGGCAAATTTCTGTGACATTAATAATCTGTATCATATAACCAGAACTAACTTTCAAATGTTAATCACTTGTATATTAACAGAGATCTATGGAGGTTTTAACAGCAATAATATATTTTGGTTTCAATGCCAGTTTCAAATTCCATTGTTTACTTAGTTCAACCCTCATGGTATCTGGCTATTAATTTGCAGTAATCTAATCAAATTTAGTATTGTATGGCCTTATATTGACTGGGCCATTCTCTTGCAACTCCTGCTGGCTTCATTGGGACATGTAGGTGCTCAGCAGCCCCTGAAATCCCCACTCAAATTATATAGAATATTTGTGTTTTTATCTACATCTGACTATTAAGGCAGTTCTAGGAATTTTCAGTTTCCTGTTGTTTGTAAGAAATCATCACTTAAAATACATGTGATACATATATACCTGATTTAGATGTATACAAAGTATAAAATTTTGGAAATTAGTTCCAGGATTGTTTGTGAACATTTTGAAATGAATCATACATAAGGGCCACAAATACCATTTACTTGTTAAACCACACAAGTAAGAGCTGTTAAAATTATAGAAACAAAATGTGGCGCCTCTTCCTCTATGCTTTCCATGAGTTTGGTCTATTGTGTTTAAGTGCCAAAAACTGTGATCAGGGTTGTGATCACATACCGTTGTGATGGAAATTTTATCCCAAGAGGAATTAGTTTAGCTCCAGTGTTCCAAATACTTAGAGTCCCCTCTCACATCAGGGTGTTTGAGCACTTCAGTTTTTTAAAGGTCTTTACCTGACAAAATCCCCAGGAGGTAGTGAGAGATTATCATTACCATTTTACAGCTGGGGAACTGAGGTACAATGAGACCCACTGATTTGCTTAAGGCAGTCACACAGGGAATCCATGGCGCCTCATGGAATTGAACCTCAGTCTCTTTAGTACAATTCTTCGTTTCCTCCTAGCACTGGCTTGTATCACCCTCTCCTGTAAAGAAATATAAAGCATGGGGCTCTGGGGAGAAAATCTGAGAATTCTCTGTGGTTCCATTAGGAGAAGTCTCTCCTCTACCCAACAAAGCTAGAATACCTTCAGAGATATGTGGGAGGCCATGTTTATGGAGTTGATGTGCCTCTGCAGAGGCTGTGGCCTGGTAGGAGGATTCAGCAGAAAAGATTCAAAGATGCCAAAGGAGGACAGTGTCTGTTTCCCACCCTCTCCTCTCCCTCACAACCATACCTTCTTCTCTTGGGTTACCTGATGGTCACCCCCTCACTCAGTATGGAACGCAGACCTGTAGATCAGTCAGGGAAGAAATTAAACTCTTCTTCCATTTAGGACTGGAGATGTTTGTACCCAGAGGGTCCTCTTCTTATGCAGATCTCAGGACACAACCTGAACTGATTTAGGATAGAGAAGGATTAAAATTACAGAGTAATGTTCTCATAGAGCTAGAACGTAGAAACACTGTTTACCCACACGTGAGGAGCAGTGCCTGTATTTGCATAGCTTGAGAAATAGACCAGCAATCAAATTGTGACTTCAAAGCCTTTATCTTACCCTTGATGTTAATATTATCACATGAATAGCTTGAATGATCTGGGCTGTCTTTTATAAGGATGTCCTTAAACTGAAAAGACTGTGCAACCCTGACCCAGGCGACAACTCTGCTTGAAGTCCTTGAGTTTGGTTTGTATAAGACTACAGGGTTGAGCCCCGGACAGCCGTTACGGCATTTACTGAGCCTATAAAACTAATAGTACTGAGGGTTTCCAATGCATAAGATACCTATGAATGACATGGTGTTCTTATCTGCATCTTAAACACTTGCCTCAGTAATAGATTCAATAGTTCAACAAGAAGAAATGCTTCTTACAAGCCAACTGAGCCCACAGAAATAAATGCTTCTATTCAATATTCTGTTCAAGTTTCTAGATAGTGTTATCTTAGGCCCCAGCTTTGCAAATTGTTCTGTATGGGCAGAGCGAAGCATGACATGGAGTCCTTTTGACATTAGCTGGACTCCACATAGACACAGGGACCATCCTCCACTGGATAGCTTAAAAGAACAAGCCCTTACACTGTAATACTGAATAATACTCATTGCGGAGATGTTAAATTGACCATTCTCAGCAATATTGTGTTTCTTCACAGCTCAGTCATCAGTGCAAGTGTTTTTAAAATGCACATTCATAATTTAATTAAAGAATGCTTATTTTGTTTTAAATTATCAATATGTTTGATCTATTATTAGTAATAAGCTACATCTTTAATGGTAAAATCTGATGCTGCCAGTATTTTGTGTAACCAACCTAAAAATTTGTTAGTTTTTTAAAAATTTTTCTTAACATTTAAAATTTTAGCAATAATGAAAACAATTCCATTGTTATAGGAGCAATAAAGTGTCATGTAAGGATACGTCTTCACTGCTGCAGCAGCAGGGATTGATGCAGCAGGATCAACTGAGCAGATCATGGAGACTGGCTCAGTGAATCCTGGATGTGCTCTCTGGTTGATGCCATTAATCCGCCTCCCTGAAATGAGTAAGGCTGCATGACCAAAGAGCATTTCGCATTGATGCAGCACAGTGAATACTCTGCAATACAGGAATGCACGTATGTTGTCATGAGATACACAAGCTACATTAGGTAGCTTGCATATTTCCTGTCAGTGGTACAGCAGACTAGCCCAAAGATACAGTTTATAGAAACCATAGAGTCTCAGCAATAGTGAGGAAGCAATAAGATCATTAGATTAAAATATTGTGTTTCAATAAACATATTTGACCTGTGCAAAGACTTTATATTAGCAGAAATCATACTTTACCATTAGGCATTAATTAGGTACCTATACAAGACAATGTTTCAGAATGGTTTGCATGATGATCATTTGATTTACTTTGTAGAATTAATTTATAAGTAACTGTTTACCTCAGTTTTTCATATCCTGAATTCATAATACTTCCAAGAGAGCATTGTTAATGTAATAATAGGGATTTATATGGAATGTATTCTTTTATATGTTTTAAAATTAAGCTTAGAGAACAAAGATAGTATAATTTTAATTATATGCAGCATGTCTAGTTCTAGCTTAACTATAATAATCTAAATAAAAAAATAGGTTTCCCAAAACCCCAGACTGCATGTACCCCAAATTTACATCATTTGCAGCGTGGAAATAGTGGAAGGCTGAAGGATCCTAGAGATCAAATCATCCATGCTCATTGTTAACTGAATTGCAATTTTGGGGTATGAAGGGAACATGATTTTGGTATATTTGAACAATATCCTCCCCCATGTTCACGCCTGTTTAAAGCAAGAATGACCTGCTTTTGCTGGCACCACATGGTGGGCTGCTCCCCATATCCTTATCATAGATGTTAAGTGACATAAAGGGCCTTGTCCCATCCCCCATCCTTGATCTAAAGCTTACTGAACTCATTGGAAAATCTCCCATTATCTTCACTGGGTTATGGATCAAGTTTAAGCTGAATTTCACTCCCCAGCTCATTCTTTCTCATTACGTTCTTTCATGCCTACTTTGGTTACTAATTATTGGACATTTTTGGTTTGCTTTTTCAATAGATCTGAGCACCAGCAACTCCCATTTGTTTTGAACCACTGATAATCAGGCCATTCATGCACAATTGTCAATTTCCTCACTTTTGTAATTTTATTCTAAAGACAAAGGACCACACTTTCAAAATGTATGAACTGAGAATGGCATATGTTCCTGCTTTTGAGTGAAAATTTTGGATAGAGTGGCCACCATATAAAAATCAATTTATCACATAATGACATCCAAGATATCAATTATTTCCTTGTGTTTAAATAGATAATAAGATGGGTATCTTCGGTACCATCCCAAAATAAAAAGATTTAAATATGTGCATATCAATGTGGAAAGGTTGAAAGCACACATCAGAGAACTAGAATACCTGGCAATGGAATGAGATCTTTGACATTAGAAGCATGTAAGTGGAATGAAGAAAGGGTTGATATAGCGGGGTGTAAACTATATAAAATGACCAGATGGAGTCACAGAAGCAGAGAATTTAACACTGTGTCAACAAGGTTGAACAACATACTATAGATCACATTTCTGAGTGGAGGGGACTGTGCAGAATATCTAACTATTTTCTAATTGTATAAATATCTTAAGTATAAGAATAAAAGTACACTGTTAGGGAACCATTGGCTTCCTGATCAGAAGAAAGATAGCAAGAACAGTGTTTTGAGAAGAATCAAACATGTAATGAAATATAGCAAAAGAGTAGTAATGGGTGACCTCAGCTATCCTCATATAGACTAGATAGGTGTCATATTGGACAGAGGCATAGAGAATCAATTTCTTCTTAGAACAGAGAATTCCAGAGCACATGAGAGGCTGTTTTTGAAATAGTTCAGAGCACTGTACAGGATATACAAGAAATAACTAAAATTGAGCCAATATATAAATTTAACCACAGTGTCTAAACCAGTGGTTCCCAACCTGTAACCCGGGCACCAAAAGTGGCTTGCAGGGGATTTCAAAGTAGCCTCCAGCTCCTCTTCTGCTGGCTGCAGAAGAGAGCTGCTGTCTAAGGACTCAGGTAGAACACTTTTCTGTGAGGCTAAAAGACAGGTGCAGACTTCTTACTGCAAGCAAGAGGATGGAGTATCAGTGCTTTCATGCCCCTGGCTTTAGCAGGAAGCACAGCAAAGCTCTCTGCTCAGATCCGTAGGATTTGTGGTCTTTGCTGGAGCCACAGGGAGGGGAACACTGATCTTCTATCCTCCTGACTGCAGAAGGGAGCCACTGCCTGGGGACCCAGATGGAGTGCGCAGGACTACAGGACATGTGTGATTTCCTTGCTGCATCCAGGGAGATGAGAGATCAGCAAGGAGGCAGTCTGCCTTGGCGGGGGGGGGGGGGGCGTTGTTGCTGCTGGCAGAGGCTGGTGGCCTTTCAGGGCTGTAAAAATTATATCTGTGGCCCTCGAGCCAAAAAGGTTGGGAACCATTGTTCTAAACTCCTCCCATTTTCTTTCTTGGTCATCTGTATTCACTTGCTTCCTCTTCAGTCTCAGCTGCGGTGACTGTTAAACAAGCTCTTGCAGAGTTACAGGAAGAGAGCACACAAGATCTCTCCAGAGGAATGTATGAAGATGATGTCGTTAGGCCAGTGTACAAAACAGGGTCAAAAAGTGATCATCCACAGAAGAGTAGGACTGATTATACACAAGATGTTGTCAAATTCATAAAGTAAACAAATTGAAAATATAGAGCCAAGCTAAAAATATCATAAATCTCTTTCATCTAGAATGATCTTAGGGGTTTATTTCAACTGTAATGCAGTAGAGAGACAAAATAACATGGATTTGTCGACCTTCAGTGTATACTTTACCCAGGCTTTTCAGGAGAGTCAGTCTTGATGCAGGAGCCAGTGAAACACTGTTGAGGCTGTATATCATTGAAGACTGCTGGCAAATTAGCTTTGAGTTGGTGGCAAAGTTCCTAGAGTACAGATAGGTGCCTCTTTTGTATATTAGAAATCAAAACGAACAAAACATTGCCAGTTCAAAGCAATTCACAAGGTGACAGCATATCTGAACTGGTAGGGTGCTGCAAGGAGCCCTATTAAGACAACATTGTTTAATGCATCAATTTATGAATTGGAAAGGAGGGGGAACAAAGTGGCAAAATTTGCAGGTGGCACAAAATTAAGCCATTATCTTGCCACACATTGCATATGAGCAGACAATATTATTAACATCAACAAAGCTAAACAACTGGGCAATATGATGTGAAACGAAATTCAGTGGTGACAAATACAAGACAGATTACAGGTAATGCACACTGGAAAGAATAATTTAAACTACTTACAGTCATTCCTGAATTCTAAATGACTTGCCACCCCCCTCCCCCCAAAACCCAAAATCAAAAAACACACTTGGGTTGGGATCATTATGAAGCTCAGTGAAAATGTTGGTTTAATTTTCAAATAGTCAAAACTTGGATGTTATATTTGGTTTTGGTTGCTAACAGTCCAGAGATGTTCAGTGAAATTCATAAGAGATTGAAAAGATTGGGGCTGTTAATAATAGAGAGGAAACTAACAGGGACATGATAAAGGTATACTAAATAATGAACGGCACAGGGAGGATAAATCAGGCACGTTTATTTTCCCTCTCTGATAATACAAAAGCAAGGGGACTTCCAATGAAATTGACAGGCAGTACATTTAAAAATACTTGTATTCACATCTAAAAGTAATACAATATATCATTCAGGCCAAGAACTTATCAGGATTTTTAAAAGAGCTAGAAATTGTATGGATGAGCACATTCACATTTACCTTAGACAGAATAAAAAAGGTCAATGGATTTAAGTCTTTATAGTTCAGAGAATTATCCAACTATTTACTGCTTGGAATTAGAATAAAAGCATCTCCCATAGGCAAGTTGTTCTGTAGCGGCCCATTATGTGGACTTAGGCACTTTCTCCTGAAGCATATGAAACTGTTGGAAACAGCGGACAGCAGTGGTTCTTAACCACTGTGTTTGGACACATTACCCTGTCACCATACAGCAGTAAGCATGTCATGGAGAGTCAGGGAAATGGCTAGATTTGGCCTGGGTTGGGTGGGCTGGCATGTCCCGAAGGGTCATGATACACTGCCAACTGTGTTGCAGCTCGCAAAAAATTGAGAACCACTGGGAGTCAGGACTAGAACAATTAATTCAGCACAGCAGTTTATGAGTTAGCTTTTTCTTATGTAAGTTAGTATAGCACCTATTGGTAAATATGACTTTTAATGATGATCACTTTATTTTCACAAATGCATAGCTGCAAAGTGCATCAATGTGATTGCAAATCAGCTACTGCTGCTTTTCTGAACATTTGATGTGATAGGCTATAGTCCAATTATGAACAGCCTTGGTCCTGCAGTCCTGACATGCAGAACTTCAGTTGAAGTCAATGGGAGTTTTCTGCCAATTAATGAACAGGCACAATACCAGATTATTTTTTAGGATGCATCATAATGCATTCCTATTCTGAAGAAGAGATGAGCTCTTAACTTTATTGTAATTGTTTCTTTGAAAGTGACTTTAAATGTGGTACCAAACATATTACATAATAAATGACTATGCAAAAATCTATTATCTCAGTTTTTGCTGGTTTTATAGGCTAAATGAGCCTTGCCCTTCTAGGTGAAATGAACTAGGTGTATGTAGTATGAACCTTTAGTAACAAGTAAGAAAAGAAACCTGAATGTATTAGATTAAACATTACATGTGGCTTGATAAGACACCCCCCCAAATTTTGTTACCAACAAATAGTACGATACTTATGTAAAACACACCTTTTCAGTGTTGTTGAACGTGTTCAGTGCAATTTATGGGGCCAATATTCAGAAGTGAGTTGGGGACTGAGGAGCACAAATCTCACTGAAGATGGAATCTGTGTTTCTCAATTTCTTAAATGCTTTTGAAATTCTCCCTTTGAATTGCCTCTTTTGTTAACTACCTAGTTTTGGACCAAATATTAAAAACAGTTATTGTGTCACTGTATATTTAATCAAACAATATTGAGTTTATCAATATCAAATTATTTTAATTCATCTTAAAGTTCATTTTCAATAGAGCTCAGATTGAAAAAAACCAAGAATATCTGCTAGAGTTGTTTAGCCTTCTAACAAAATAATTTCACAGTATAAATAAAATGAAATATAAAACAGCAGAGTACTATAATGGCAGCTATATATTATGGGTTTAAGTCTTCTCTCACTTATATCAGCTTTATCTGGAACACTGCAATTCTAATTTACAGCAGTGAGTGATCAAAATCTAGCCTTATATATCTTTAGCTCCAAGGATCTGCCTTTTTATAATACAGAGATACCATAATCCTATTGAAGAGATCTACATTCTTACATTTAGAAATCAAATAGCATTACTTGTGTATGTACATTTAGAACCTTTTTTTTAAAAAAAAATGCTTTAAAATTAATTCAATCATTTCCAAATTTCCCAAAAACAAATAGACTCATAGTCTTTTAGGTCAGATGGGACTGTTGTGATCATCTAGTCTGACCTTCTTCACAATGGAGGACACAGAGCCTCATCTGCCCACTCCTGTAATAGAGCCCTATGACTCAGTTACTGAAGTTCTCAAATAATGGTTTGAAGACATCAAGGTACAGAAAATCCACTAGAGAATCCACCAGTAAGTGATGTGTGTCCCATGCTGCAGGGGGAGGGGAGGAGGACCTGGGACTCTGCCATTCTTCCCTGGCAGAGAATTCCTTCCTGACCCCAAATATGGTGATCAGCTAAACTTTGAGCATGTGGGCAAGACACACACAATGAATTCTCTATACAAAAGTAGCCAAACGTATGGAACTCAAGAGCTACACAAGTTGATTATTAAACATTTGAGAGCTACACTGAGACATATAGCCATATTTTACCTACCCCAAAATTACTAAATTTAAAATTCATCACAAACTTTAGTTTTATTGTAAAAAGAGGGCAAATATTGATCCTACTAATATCAGATTGTAATAATTACATAAGGTTACCTTGAAAAGTAGGCCTACCTATACAGTAAAAACTTAGCTTCTCCCTGCCGTTCCAACCATGCCGCCATTTCACCCCACAATCCCGACCATGCTGCTGCTTCACCCCGCCTTCCCAATCCCCTCCCTAAGCCCCAGGCCATGACACTGGCTCCCCCGAGCAGACCCCACCCCCCCAAAACCCCATTACCTGCTCACTCTGGTGGCGAGGCACAGGCTGGGGCTCACTCTCCTTGCTTTAAGCCCTGCCCAGGCTGAGCATGCAATATGGCTGCTCCATTGGCTAGGCACATGCTGGGGCTCCCTCAGAGCATGCTCAGGGCAGGAGATTTAAAACTCCTAGGCTGGGGTTGCTTTCCTCTGGCTTTCTTCTGCAAGCCACACTTTCTCATTCAAGAGCCGCATGTGGCTCCCGAGCCACAGCTTCACCATGCCCATTCTAGAACGTATCTGATGGATTGCATTAGATAATTATCTGTATTTGTGATTGACTAATGCTTCTGCAGTTTGCTGTAACACTTTCCCATATACCTGTAGTACATTTTCAGTGGAAAAAAATCTGTATTAGTGGATGTTTTTCTTGAAAGAACTGTCTGTTTTAATTGTAGGGAAAGTTCAGTTGGATTGCTACTTTGTTAAATATAAAAATTATTTATATGTACCTTGGAATCATGTCCCCATCCATGTAATCCTATACTGCAAGGTGTCCTGCAATTATTTAAAACTGCAAGGATGTCTAAGTTAGGGCCTGATCCTGGAATTCTTAGTCAAGGAAAACTCCAATTGCATTGATCACTAAGCTGTAAGGACTCCATCCTTCAAGTTGCAGAGTGCTCCTTACCTTGGAATTGGAGGTGCTCGGTATCTTTCAGGATTGGAACCCAACAAGAATTCTGTTTTTATAAATGTATAAGAAGTAATGCTGTATGAATCCCTTATATATTGACCTAACCAACCATACAAAACCAAAAACCCCAAACCTCATTTTAAGAACTCAGATAATTAAACAGTTCCATATAGTCTGCTTTCAGAACAGACAGAAAACCTGCATTCTAGCACACTTCAGTATCCCATCAGTTTAAACATACCCCTTCCACGTTATGGGTAGCTAAAGTGTAATCAGTGAGCACTGAGGCCAACAGCTTAATGGGATTTAAAAAAAAACAACTGGAAATGTATGTGACTAAAAAGAACCTCCAGAGTGGCAAGGGTCTCAAACAAAAAAGCACAGCCAAGAGTTCTGCAAGGGATATAAACCCTTTTACTTCAAAGCCTAAGACAACTTCATACAGCATTACTTCTAATTAATGGGAGGTGGGAAGAAATTTCCCCCTTAACTTCCTGCTATGGGGTTTCAGAAGAATCTAGTACAGCCTGCTGTTGGGAGACAGAATATGTGAGTAGATCGATCAGTATACTGTATGTACGTCCTGTGTTCCTGCATGCAGCCTTCCAATCACATCTGTCTTTCACTAAGTACTTAGATAGCCCCATCACTGCAGCATCTGAGCCTAAAATCTCTGCATTTTTGAACAATCAGTTGCCCACACCTCCCACTGAGGTATCCTCTTAGAAATCCTCAGTACCTCCCAGGAACAGCCCCACAAAAAAGCCACAAAAACTCAGGCAGTGCTCCTCGCAGGAGGTGGTAGCGGCTGTATGAAGGGGGCAAGGACGCAGCTTCAGTATGATGACATCCCCTCCTCTGCTAGGAACATACTGTTTTATGCCATTGGAACGTAGGAATCAGTGTGTTGAAGCAAATCCATTTATGCTGCTCTGTGACTCCCTCTCAGCAATGTGGCTTGCCCATTTCACATTTGTGTAGCTACTGTTATAGCAGGTAATGTAATGGAGAACTGCCCTCTGGAGACCAAAAGTAAAATTGCTGGTACCTAGCTTTGAGCCAGTTTTGTCCACCCCTGCATTATGCTTAGGGCAGATACATGCAGACATTACTATCTCAGGAAGAAAGGGAAAGGGAAAACATGGAGCCAAAGGAGCAACCTCTCCCACAGTATTAAATTCCGGTGTCAAAATATGCTGCTCTCTAGCCTCACTTAGAATCATGTAGAACTGGTGCAGAGATGTTTCTGCAGACCTTATAGGAATAGGGGATCATATTTCATTTGTTTTTCCATGAATTCCTGCTGCTTCCTTCTGTTTTTTCCCTCCTTGGTGCTTCCCTACACTGCAAACAGAGAACTATACCTGATCCATGGATCTCCATGCTTCAGTAGACATGTTCAGAGGTGCATTGTTCTACACAACAGCTCTCCCAAAAGTGTAGTTTTAAAACACAGTTATCTTCTTTCATGTACTTGGAGTTTCCCTATGAGCTATTAAGGACAGGATTAGGAAACAGATCTAGGAGAAAGCTGAAATAATTGAATGGTTTGCGCTAAACTGTGGGATAGGAACTACAATTGCAGATAATTTTACTATTATTTGTGAATGAAAATGTAAAGCCTATGGAGTCTACCCCCCAATGCACACACAAACCCTGTGATAGCCTTACACATGCATTAGGGGGGCAGAATTTGGTCTGGTACATGTTGGGTCTGATCCAAATCCCATTGAAATCAATGGGCCTTTTATTTTGCTTGTTACTGTTTGGAGTATACACAGTAGACCATGATCCACCTTTTATTCTGCACTCCTTAATTTTGAAGAATTTTAAAGCCTTTCTTTTGTTCTCTCAGCTTTATAGTGCTTGCCAAAAAACTATGAACATTGATAATAGATTAGTTTATAACTAAACAGATATTTCACAACACATAAATATTGAGGTGTTCATAACATCAAGTTTATATTTAACTCCAGCCCATCAGTTTAGAACCCCCTGGGCTAGCAGAATCATTTTATAGCTTTTCTAAAGTCATATATGAGTTCACTGACCAGATCCCAGAGAATTTTTTTTTTTTAACCACCATATGCAGTAACAAATACCATATCTAACTTACGGTGCTTGTCCTCTTACATAAGTTCAATGGGACAGCTTAGGAAACTGAATATAGTTCACCAAAATACATAATATTGGTAACTTCAATATGCTGATTACATACTGTATTGTGAAATGTTTTAGCAAGAGTAGCTTCATGGAGATGTTTTCCAAAATACATAGATCACTAGAAGCCAAACAGCTTTAATTCTGTCATTTTAATTGTGCATGTATTGCTTTTGATATGAATCCCAGTTATTGGCTTACTGTATGAAGACCTGTGGTTAATTCTTAGACTGCCTAATTTTTAATTGTGATTGAAGTTTGAACCATAGGTTACCAGTATATAAAGAAATTATTAAAAATTCAAATTCCCTGGGTTTCCTCCAAGTATAAAGCTTTGGACTGCCACTACAGAGCTTCTTATTGTATACAAGAAAATGATTTAATGCACTTTATTTTAATAAAAATGGCACAATTCTTTGTTTATAAAATATTACAATTGCACTATGCTATAAAAGAATTAGTTACTAAATTAAAAATGTACAGTTTTGTAGTCTACCATGTAACTCCTTACTCATAAATGATTGAAATATTGTTTGTTTCAGTTAATGTTAATTTTATATGTGGTACATATAACTTAAATAAATTTTCCTTTGTAAAATTGTTGTATATGTCTTCATACTGAATGAATTTTACTTTTCCAATAGTAGCTTCATTCTTTCCCTCACAGGAAACCAGTGCTGCATTTTTTAAATATTTGAGTTAATACATACACAGCAGATACATGAGGTTGTCAAAAGGTGTTTTTATTGGGCATGTCAATTAATCACAGTTAAGGCAAGTGATTAATTTGTTTTGAGTTGACTCAATTTAAAAAATTAATTGAGATTAATCACAATTTCAATCACAGTGTTATCGAATATCAACTTAAGTTTATTATAGATACGTTTGGATTTTTTTCTGCATTTTCAAATGTTTTCAGTTACAATGCAGAATACAAAGTATACAGTGCTCACTTCATATTATTTTTATAACAAATATTTGCACTGCAAAAAGGATAAACAGAAATAGTATTTTTCAATTAACCTCAAACAAGTACTGTAGCACTTTATCATGAAAGTTGAGTTTACAAATGTAGATTTTTTTGATACATAGCTGCACTCAAAACCAAAACAATGTAAATCTTTAGCACTTACAAATCCATTAAGTCCTACATCTTGCTCAGCCAATTGCCAAGACAAATGAGTTTGTTTACATGTACAAGAGCTAATACTGCCCATTTCTTATTTATAATGTCACCTTAAAGTGAAAACAAAAATTCCCATGGCACTGTTGCAGCCAGTGTTACAAAGTATTTATGTGCTGGATATGCTAAACAATCATATGCCCCTTCACACTTCAGCCACCATTCCAGAGGACATGCTTCCATTATGATGATGCTTTTTTTTTTTAAGGTTTTAATTAAATATGTGACTTAACTGCTTGGGGGAGAATTGTGTGTCCCTGCTCTGTGGTTTCACCTGCATTCTATCATATATTTCATGCTATAGCAGTCTTGGTTGATGACCTAGCACATATTATTTAAGAACACTTTCATTGTTGATTAGACAAAATGCAAAGAAGATGCCAATATGTGAATTCTAAAGAAAGTTACAACTCTCGACCTAAGATTTAAGAATCAGAAGTGCCTTTCATTATCAGAGAGAGACAAGTTGTGGAATATGCTGTGAGAAGTCTTAAAAAAGTAATGCACCAATGAAGAAATTACACAACTCAAACACTAAAAAGAAAATCAACCTTCTGTTGCTGGTGTCTGACTCAGATGATGAAAATGAACATATATCAGTCTGGATTGTTAGTGACTGGAACTTGTTATTAGAATGGAAACATGTCCTCAGGAATGATGGTCGAAGCCTGAAGAGGCATAGGAAAGTTTAGCAAATCTTGCATGTAAATACTTGACAATGCCAGCTAAACAGTTCCATTCAAACATCTGGTCCAAGTTGTAGGTGACCCGTATGCAGCATTATCACCTGTAAATGTAAGCAAACTTGTATGTCACAGTGATTGATTGAAGAATATGTAGGACTAAGTAGACTTGTCAGCTTTAAAGTTTTACATTGTTTTATTTTTGAGTGCAATTATGTAAAAAAATAAAAACCACTACACTTGTAAGCTACACTTTCACAATAAAGACTTTGAGTTACTTGTGAAAAGGAACAACAATGAAAGTCTTGTGGCACCTTAAAGACCTTAAAGTGCCAGATGACTTTCATTGTTGTTCCTTTACACAACTCAGAGTCCTGTAGCACCTTAAAGAGTTCAAGGTGCCACAAGACTTTCATTGTTTTTGTTATGTACAGACTTATCACGGCTACCCATCTGGAACTTATCACCCTGCAAAGCATTGTATAAAGTAGACTAGAAACATACTATTTCTTTTTATCTTTTTTACCATGCAGATATTTGTTTAAAAAAAAAAATCAAGTGAGCGCTGCACACTTTGTATATTCTGTGTTGTGATTGAAATAACTATACTTGAAAATGTAGGAAACACCCAAAATATTTAAATTAATGGTATTCTATTATTATTTAACAGTGCAATTAAAACTGTGGTCATTAGCATTTTTTTAAAATCTCATGATTAACTTTAATTGTTTGACAACTCTAGTTTGTAATTTTCCAAAACTCTAAGGATCAAATGAAAAAGGAGAAGACTCGGTTGGAGTCCCATAGAATGACTGACCCCTATATTAAAAAAAAAAAAAAAAGTCATTTTACACCAAAAAGCCAGAAGAAGCCCCAAATTAAAGTCAGGGTGCAACTCTAACTGCACTTTCCTATACCCACTAGCTAATTTTCTTGCTTCACTATATCCCTCTTCTAACACCTAGTATATGCCACTAAATTACACATTTGTACATGGTAAACCAAATCCAAAAGACATGTAAAAGGGGCTAGAATATAAGTTATATCTTGGTAAGTGGAGGAAAGCCTTAGTAAATGAGTTGTGAGATTTTGTAAGGTGGCAGACTGAGTTATGAGTCCACCTAGTTTAGGCTTAATCTGTTTTCACCTTTATAAATTTTTGGAATGAATTATTGTCACGTACAATTTCTGATAATATATTTATGGCAGAGAACAAAGATATTGCAGAATAGGAAGGGTTCTAAGTTATTTAGCTCTGGGGTGCTAGGAAGTGCTCTTGCACTTCATAGCCTCAAATCTGATTCTTCAGTCTCAATCCTTCGGTTTCTAGTTTGGTATTTCTGTCTTGGTCTCTTATTCATTTGGTTACATATTTATTAGGTTTCCTCCAGTCAGTATTAAGCACTGTGTCTGACATAAGTCACACAACATATATTCAAGCTTCTAAATACACAGCTTCTGCTCTTTGCATTATAATCATGGCATTATGTTTCCATGTCATTTTACTCATGCATTTTGCCAAGATAGTGATTTTTAGCTTGATGTTTTGTGGTTTTATTATACTAATTTCTTTTTGCTAAATCCTCCAACACAATCAAAGTATCATCTTCATCTTGTTGACAATAAGCATTATCTAAAAAGTTGAGACACGCTCCTGCCAAACAAAAGCTAGCCTAAAGCTTTACATCAGTGTTATTCTACCCCAAAATCATTCAAATATCTGTAATTCTACACTATTAATGAAATCCTTATATTTTGTTACCATTCAATAATTCTTCAGCTTTATATTTCAGTATTATAATTCATCATATATGGATCATGTGTATCATCCTAAATTATTAATTAACTTTTTTTTTAATTTAGATGGGGAAATTGTGAGGAACACGATGACCTTTAAAGTCAACATTTCTTACATTCACCAAACATGGATTTTCTAGTGACATTTATTTAAAGTTCTAGCACCACAGGCTGTTGATAATGAATTGTTCCCCAAGAGAGTGTAAGGGACTCTAAGTTGATATATCATACAAAGCAGAAGGGGTGGCAAGTCTGAAGAAGGCATCAGTTATATTAACTCTGATTACTTCTGGATTTTCTTAGGTCATGATCCTGTAATTAAGTCCATGAAAAGTCAATTGCAGGATCAAAGCCCTCAATTCAGATCTGAATTTGACTCTAAATTTGAACCTTGCATTTGAATTTACTAACATGGACAACTGTCAAAAGATAAGGCTGGACATCCTGCTTTTCAAATGAAATTGTGCAAGTACCCTGTGTTTTGATTTTTTTTAAATACTTTAAACTATTCTACTTAATACTCAGTTTCTTTCTAAGCACATGGTTGTTGGGAAGAGCCAATAGTCCAAACCAAAAAAGGCCATTTAATACCTCAATCAATGAATAAGTGACCTGTGAAACCGAAGACCACTGATAGTTGTACTTACTGTGAAACACCATGTATACTTTTTATAAAATTCTTTTTTGCGATTGTTTCCCTTCAGACAAAATCAAAATAGTATGCATGGAACAGATATTTTTTAAAATTACAATAACTTGGGTATTAATTATTATTGTTGTTGATACTAGCACCAGTCAAAGATCAGACTCCATTGTGTTAGGCATTATCAAGTAAGTAAAGAAGATAGTCCATGAACTAGAGAGCTCATAGTCTTCAGACCAGATAGGATGCAGTAGTTGGAGGAAACAGATAAATGGGGCAGGGTGGTTTAGAAGGATGTGGTTACAATAAAACAGAGTTTAGCCCAAAAGCACTGTGTCTCATTTCTGAGGTCAGTGCCAGCTGGGAGTGATTTGTAGGCATTGTGGCTGAGGTGGGTTTTTCAGGAGGATTTAAAAGAGGATAAAGTGGGAGCTTAATTAATTTTGACAGGCAATTTTCCCTGTGCATAAGGAAGAGCATATGGGATAAAGCATGGAGGTGCTAGGGTTAAATAGACAAGCAGGCCATTGAGGCTTGTGGTAAATGATGCTGCTTCATTTCTCCCCAGCCCACTGTGACAGATGTTGCAAATGCACACAGCATCTGTTGGGAAACATACTGTATGAAGTATAACAAACAAGGAGTCCTGTGGCACTTAAAGACTAACAGATATGTTTATTGCATGAGCTTTTGTGGGAGAAAATCGCAATGTGACCTGTTCCCATGACTTACACTTCCCTACATTTTTTTCCTCTCATTCTGTATGTTCTTCCATCTTCAAAGCATCCGAAGAAATGGGATTTTTCTCCCACAAAAGCTCATGCAATAAATATATTTGTTAGTCCTTAAGTGCCACAGGACTACTTGTTTGTTTATTGAACTAGACCAACACGGCTGCCCCTTTGGATCCTGTATGAAGTATGTATCTCCTGTGGGTCAGGGTAGCATGTATGACTGTTCTACTCCATGGGGGAGCGTTGCCAAAGCTCTGTCAAGAACTAAAACAGCTGGAGGTGCATTGGGTGAACTAGTCACTCTCTAAACACCTTCAGAGAGGTAACACCCCTTCAGACCTGACTGGAAGCTCTTGGCAAGGGACACATGGTCAGTGCTGAATCAGAGGCTGCAGGCCCCTGGCTCCTCAGCCCTGCACCCCCACCTGGCCTTAGCCATGCCTCCCCTGCCAGCCTAGGGCCCTGGTGCATGTGGGCCAACTGTGGAGGTGGTGGGGCCGACTGATGCGTGTGGTGCGGCTTCCACTGCGGCTTGAAGGCAACACTACAGGCTGTACTGCGTGCAGCAGTCAGCCCCACCAGCCTCAGTGGCTGCCCTGGCTACCCCCCCCCCCCATGTGGGTGGAGTGGTCTGCCCGGTGGTGGGGCAGGAGCTGAGAGCCCAGCCTCTGGGCTGGCCCATCCTGTCCCTGAGGGTGGACCAGCCAGCCCAGGGGTGAAGGTGGCAATGCAGAGTCCAGCCTCTGGGACAGCCCACCCTGCTCTCCCATCAGTGCCTGAAGGGCGGAGGGGCCCCCACATCATGCTGGGCGCTGGGCATGGTCCCAGTTGGCCCATGCGTTAATCTCCGCACATTGTGGTACAGGGGCCAGAGTACAAGTTCCTCTGGAACTCACAATATGGTGGCAGCATGTGTGAGATCTGTGACAGTGGGAAATTTTCAGTATAGCTCCAGCTGCAGTGAAAAAGAAGGAAGAGAAAATCTCATGGTCTTGTCAGGGAATGAATAGCAAAAAAGAGAGAGAGGGAAAAATGAGTTATGAACAGTTGCAAAAAGTCAGTTGGTTGCATTATTCAGAGAAAGGCAGCTCAACACTGAGGAGTAGATAAAGGCACAGCTAATTGACCCAGCGTGCTGTGAGGCTAGAAATGGGATGATGAGCCAGGGCTCCAGGGAGCATGGTGGAGAGAGACCAGCCAGTGGGAGAAATCTTGGAGTCCGCTCCCTGACAGGAAGCAGGGAAGAGGCTAACAGAGGAAGCTACCATGCTCCATCCAGACAGCACATCCTTACAACAGGCATCATGGGCAGATCAATAGTTACAGCAAGAGAAGCTGCTGCTAGAAAGCAACAGAGTGTGCCTGGAAACCCAGCTGCTTGCAGAATGAGAGAAGCAGTACCAGCATGAGCAAGAAGAGAAGGACTGAGATCATTATCAGTTTGAGAGCCAGAGAAGCTGCATCAACAAAATCCTAATCTGGTAGGTGGTGGCAGCTCCCATGTGCCTCAGCAGGTGGCATGGCCTCCACGTTATTTCCTCACTCCAGGGAAGGGGATATGTTTCTAAATGCTTTTAAAATGGGATGTGAAGTGAACCAGCTGGGACAGGAGGATCTGGTCTGATACCTGGTCCCACCACTGGTACAGACAAAGGCCTTACACACTTTCACCCACATGTCCACTGAGGACTATAAACATATGAGCTATAGAACCTATGTTGTAAAAGTTTACACTGTCCCATGGCACATAGAATAGAAAGTTTCAGGGAATTCAGAAAAAAAGGATATGAACCGGGTCCAGGTGTCAGCCCAGCTGGTTGGGGATTAACACAGTCTATGAGGCCTATGAATTATTGGGTTTAGAGCCATTCTCTAAATTATGCTGTGTTGACCTAAAACCATGGCCAAATGATACAATCCTAGAGACGTAACCAGAGCTGGAAAACAAGCATACCATCATATGGATAAGCAGCCTGGGTTTGATAGAACTCTAATAAGGATAGAATGAGTTCAGAGAACAGAGATTTGATCCAAGCCAAGACCTCCACCTGTTGTGGGGGAGGGAACATTTTCAAGAAGCTCTGGGGAAAAGTGGTGTGTCATATGTGAACAGCTGAGGTCATTTTGCCCAGGATTGTCCTCTTCTGCTCTTGGGGAGGTCCCACACCCGTGCTCTGTCCCAAGACCCATCCCCTCAGCATCTTTGCTCGAGGCCCTGTCAAAACTCAACCCCACAGCTACTGCTTGAACCTCTCTAACCACCACACTGAGAGTCCTCTCTCCTGCTGCTTGTGTTTCTTCAACCTCTCCTCTGAGAACACCACATGCATGCTTCTCTACCCTCTGCTCTGAGGCATCTCTGTGCATGATTCTGTGTCCTCTCCTCCAAGGCTGCTGCTCATGCCTGTCCATCCCCTCCTATCCCAAGTAGCAGGCTCAGGATGTCTTGGGGGAAGAGGATGAAGAGGTGCAAGTGGCAGAGGAGGATGGAGATAGAAAGCAAACAGCAAGGGGCTTGGATGCAAAGATGGACAAGTGGTGGGCAAAGTGGGCCTCAAGGGAAGGGATGGAGAGGAGTGAGTGGTGGATAAGGGGCCTCAGGAGAAAAAGTAGAGCAGGAATGGGAAGAGAAGCTGCACAGATGGGACCTTGGGAAGAGGGCAAGTGGGAGCAGGATGAAGCATAAACAGGCCCATGGCCTGGGCATCCTTTTGGCAGCACCACACCAGTGCTCCTCCAAAGGGAGGCATACCACATGCAGTTTGGGGCAGCTTATCCTCCTCTAGCTGCCCCCCATACCCATGGCATTAATTGTATTACCTAGTTTTAATATTTTATTAATTAAATATTTTACACATTAAAAAAATCAATCATCAGAATTTTCTCTAGTCAAAATATGGGAATAACTAGCACTGATTCTCCCCATCTGTGCCTTTCAGCATTTTAAAAATTGTGGTGACATTCAGTATGTGAGACTTACAGGCCTTTTCACTAGCTAAGCTCAATTATGCTCCTCTTGCAAGACCCTTTGCTTCCAGATGGTACAGCCTAATTATGCTGCTGCTATTTCTGCCTTGGCCTGAGGGCAGCTTTTAGTTAGCAGCCCAGCATCCCTGACCACTCTGCAAGGGATGGAAAGGGTAAGCGTAACAGTCTTCTGCCAAAAATAAGATCTCGATGCTGCTCTCATTGATCAGAGTGATGTAGAATTAGGCCCAAGCTGAGTTGCTGTAGCACTTCATGTTTTTCTTCTTCCGATGCCTCAGGTTTAATACTGCGCTCCTCCCTAGTCAGTGTTGTTATTAAGGCATCAATCATCGCCATTCGAAAGGTGACTTATAATTGCATGTGCAAGGAACCAAGCAGTCATTAAAAACCTCTTTTTTAATCATTTATCAAGCGGTAGACCAGAAGCAATAAGAAATACTGCCATTGTTCACTGCTACCATGTATAAATTGTTGTCACTGTAGTAACATGGGAGAGAGTTTGCACTAGTTCTGGTCTCAGGTACACTAAATATAGTCTGGACAAACTAATTTTAGTGAAATTATTCTGGATCATCACCAGTGTAACTGAGATCAGAATCTGCTCAACAAATCCACATTTTCATTTGACTCTTACTTTTTTGTGCCAGGGGATTAATTTTAAAAAATACATGCTTCAGTTAGGAGCTACTAAAATTGTGTTTATGTTTGACTGATACTGCATAAAGTAGGAAAGGCATTTTATAGATTACAATGATTTACCCCAGGTTACTGCCTGGAAACAAACTCTAGCATTGTACATCACTGGATACTAGGAGTTTTTCAAAACACGCATCATCATAAAGGAATCCTTTGTGCAGCCACATCACATGGTCAACTACCATTGCTCACATTGTTTGCAGGGCAAAGGGACAAGGATGAGGACAATAAAGAATTTTTAAAAAACGTATTAGGAACACAAGAAATCTTAGCAATGGAATAGGCCCATTATGATGGAGGAGGTCAAATTGTTAATGTAGAAAAGGGACAAATATTCACTATATGTTTCTGTTCTGTAGTTGGAAAGGGTAAGTCTATGCTGATGGCAGCAAAATTGCCGCCACCAGCATGATCTTCTGGATGTGGTTGAGCAGTCAGTGTAAAACCGCTCAATTGCTCTGGAAATCACCATAGCAACTCCAGCCCCAGAACTGGAGTTATGTAAATTGACCAGAAGACATTTCTGGTCAGCTTACAGTAGTGTGTAGGAATGGATTAGTGAGTCATCAGGGGATATGCCAAGTATTTTACGTACCTTGTGTATCTCCCATTGACTGCCATTGAAAAATATGGCAAGTGCAGACTAGGGTAAAGTAGCAGGATGATCTACTCATGTCACACTAAAATAATGAACTATTTTAATTGCTATGGAGGATGCTCAACACTGTCATAGACTCGCAGGACTTCAAGGGTATGTCCAGACGCAGCTTTTAGATCGAAATAATGCTGATTATTTCGATCTAAACGAGTTTGTCTGCATGATGTTTTCTTTGAAATGAAATAAGGAGCTCCCTTATTTCAATTCAGGGAAAGTTAGAGCGATTCCTTAAAACCTGGTTTTAAATCGAAATGTTGCTTAAATTAAAACAGTTGTTTTGAAATAACACCGTTCGGACATGTTATTTCGAAATAACTGTTTAAATCGATTCCAGCACCAGTTCCCTTCCTCCTTCCCGGGGCCCCCCCCCCCCCCCCAGAATCGAACTAGCAAGTACTTTGTCCAGATATGCTGTTTTGATTTGGGATTTTTTGGTGTGGACCTGTTAAATTGATTTAGCTTAAATCAATTTAACATCGATTTAGCTTAAATCGATTTAACCAGCTAGGTGTGGACATAGCCCAAGAGACTTCAACAGGTCATCTGTTCCCATCCCCTGCATTCAAGGCAGTACTAAGCTGTAACTAGATCATTCTAGACAAGTGTTTGTCTAATGGTACTAAAAACCTCCCTTGACAGAGTCTGTCACCTCCCTGGGCATCTTGTTCTATTCTTTCCTAATATCCAACCTAAACCTCCACTGGTGCAATTTAAACCCCTTGCTTCTTATCCTGTCCTCAGAGGCTAAAAAACACAAATGTTCACACTCTTTGTAAAAAGCTTTTATGAATCTGAAAACTCATCCCCTCCCCCATCTTCTGCAGATTATACACACACAGTTTTTTCCAATCTTCACTCATAAATATGTTTTCTAGTCCCTATCATTCATGTTGTTGTTCTCTCAACTTTCTCCAGTCTCTCCACGTCTTTTTTGAAATGTGGTACCCAGAACTGGCCTTAATACTCCAGCAACAGCCTTCTCAGCACAAAGTAGATTGGAAGAATTAATTCTTGTGTCTTGCTTATAACAATCCTGCTGACACATCCCCAAAAGAGGCTTGCCTTTTTTGCAGAAGCAGTACGCTGTTGATTCACATTTAGCTTGTGATCCATTATAACCATGGTGCCCATATGTTCTGTTGTTGCTGGGATGCAGGAGCGATGCAGACCCAGGAAAAGACCTGGGTCCTGATTCTGCCCGGAGCTGTAGGCAGGGCCCAGATTGGGCTCCTGCTGCGGGCAAACCAGCCCTGGACCCCGGGCAGGGGCCAGGGCAAACAGCCGCCATCGCGGGCAGCCCAGCCCCAGAACCCCAGCCAAGGAAGACAGCTGCCACTGTGGGCGGCCTGGCCCCAGATCCCCAGCCAGGGACGGGGCCAGAGAAGACAGCTGTCACCATGGGAGGCCTGGCAGCAGAGCTGGAGCACTGGCGCTGCAACTTGGGGCTCAAGACCTGTAAGCCCAGCACCAGCAAAGCCACTGCTGGGATGGTGGCCCTTTTAAGCCCTGCCTCTGACATTCTGACCTTTTAGGCACAACTGGGCAGCCCAACTGTGCTAAGCAAAAGTGGGACATGGCCTACTGAGCGGGGCACTGAAAAACATTCAGAGAGGTGAGCTGTGGTGATTGGGGTGGGAGAAAACAACTCAGTCCTGCCCTAATTCAAATTCTTTTCCAGTCAGGCCACAGAGCTGCAAGTCAGGCAACCCAGCTGGTAAGTGTCCAGCTGGGTCCCTCAGGATCCACTTATACCAGGGTGTGGACTGCATCTCTGCTCAATAGTCCTTCTTCTTGGAACAGCATCTTATGGTTAAGGAAGCTGAAGCCTTCCTGCCAACACCACCTACCCAGCCATGGATTTGTCTCCAGAATACAGCTGTCTGTGCATGTATCACAGTCTTTACTGTAAGGATCAAAGAGATCACTACCTGCACCCCCAACTCCTTTATCTGTGTTCCCAGAGTACAGTGGTCACTTTTGATCTGCTCTATCTACTGCAAACCAACATTTTAAAATCATCAGGCCGAGGCACCTGGCACTCAAGAATGCTCAAAACGTTGGCTGGGGAGATTTATGGCCCACTGACGTTAATTTTTTTAAAACATCTGGAACATCCAGAAAACTCCAGGCAACTGGAAGAGTGTAAATGTTGTTACGATACTCAAAGAAGGCAAACAGGCATACCTGGGTCAAAAGTTCAGTTAAGTGCCTCCTAGTGGCTATTCACTGGATCGCTGTGAGGCGCTCCAGCTGCTGGATCATGTGTATTTTAAGCCTCTAGAATCTGAACAGAGTCCAGTCACTGCCATGGCTTCAGGTCCTGTGGGACATTTTTGAGGTACAGATCTTCTGTCTGGCACCTCTTCCAGAGACATTAAGCCATGTGGTTCACTGTCCAGTCCCTGGAACCAGTGCTAATCCCCAAACTTTCCCTGTAGCTTAAACTTGCCTTCTTTCAGAACTCTGGTGGGAGAGGTAAGCTTCCAAGGGGACACACATGTCAGGAGCAAATATTTAATGCACACAGACAGACAGGAGTTAAAGTAAGGGGGAACGCACTGAAACGCTGTTCTGGGGCCCACCATTTTTAGGGGCCAGTGTTCCAGTGCCCCCTAAAAATAGACAAATGTATCGAAATGCAGCATTCTAGGGCCCTAAAACTAGAAACAGAGGCCTGAATGCAGCATTCCAGTGTGTTCCCCCTTATGGCCTGTAGGCTGGCCAGCAGGGAGCTGTGGCAGGCTGGGAGTTTTAAAATCTCCTGCCCCATCCCACCCCCTCAGATCCTGATGCAGTGGTCATTTTGACCCCGTCCCCAGCCCGCTGTCCACCAGTCCGATGGTGTTCCTTAACTTGCTGGGTGATATCATGGCTGGTGAGGAAACACCCTCTCCCCCCATGGCCACAGGAGCTGCAGCTCGTGTTGGGGCCCTGGAGCTAGGAGATAGCAGGAGGAGCAACCAGGCCTGGGCCATCCCAGCATGGTCAAGCACCACCTCATCAGAGTCCATCAAGAACAAGGTGAGTGCCAGCCCCTCCCACCTGCATCCCATTCCATTGTCCCCTGCCCCGCTTCCCTTGGCCAGGGGACCCCTGCTGGTCCCATGGCTGCAGGATCAGTCCATGCATGGTGTCAAGGCTTTTTCCCCACTCTGGCACTCTGAGTGCAGAAGGTGAGGGCCTGCAACAGGCCTTAAAAGCCACTGGCCTTAAAGCCTGCTCTTACAAGTCTCCAAGGCCTGCCACCACCCAAATGCAAAAGAAAAAAAAAAACCTCTTAAGACCCAGGAAGGTGCACTTGGGAATTCCTCCCTGTGAGGTACTTGCAATCCTGTTTATTCCTCCTTCAGGAAAGTGACTGAACTCCAGCTGCAATATGAGCTGGAACTGGAACAGGGTTCCCTCTAGTAGCTGCCTGTGCAGTCTAAGGCACGTGCACACAAACCTCTTGCCTTCCAGGACACAGAACCAGAACTTACTTAAAAGGTAAAATCTTTAATCAAAAAGAACAGATAATAAACACAGAGAGTTGCTTCTCTGGGAATTAACTTAGGTAGTTACAGGGTAGGGGGGGGGTTACATGTGCTTAGCACAGAGAAATCCAAAAAACAAGCCAAAAACAAAGAAAATACCCTGACCGCATCTAAATAAACATTCCCTGTTCTACTCACGCCTGGTCAGTACCAAACTTAACTTATCTCTGGTAAGGATGTTGCTGGATTCTTCCTCAGGCCCCTCTGGCCTCCTCCTGATCCTTCCAGGAGCTCTGCTGCATCCAAAACAGGCCCAGGCCAGGCTGCTGTTCCCCTTCAAAAAGCTGTGCTTCATTCCTATTGGCTGTCTTGGGACTCACTGACCAGAGTGTTAACCCCTTCCTCCCCAAGGGTTACTACACATGGAGTACGGCTTGGGGGGTTGTGGCTCAAATTGCCTCTATCCTGGCCCAAGTCCTCCTCCCCCTGCTGGGCTGCCCTGTGCCATGCAAAGCCCTCTCCAGAGGCAGCTGGTTATGCAGTTGTGCAGCAGCCCTGGGCAGTAGCCTTGGAGGGTGGCTCATGACTGACCATCTGGCTGGCATCCCTTCCTGGGCGGGCACCAACAAGCTATGGAAGCAAAGGCTGTGGAGCTGGTGGAGGCAGGGCTGGGTAGGTCTCTGATGAGCTAAGCAGCTCGGTTGCACCCCAGAAACTTTGCCTCTCTGATCTTCGGAGAAGACCAGCAGGTCCTTCACTGTGGTGACATTATGGAGGGGGTTGGAGGGTGAAGGGGGGGGTGGAGTGAAGGCTGTGGGTGGGGGGTTAGGAGGACTGGAGGGGGGACATGGGCCAGGGAGCTTAGGAAATAGGGATTGGGGCTGAGGACGACACGGGGAAAGAAGGGTCTTGTGGGGAGTAGGTTTTTCAGGGGCAGTAGCTGGGGTAGGAAGCAGGCATTTTGGGAGTAGTAGCTGGGGTGGGGGCAGGCATTTTGGGTACAGGCATTTGGGGGGGCAGTAGCTGCAGTTGGTAAAGGAGGCCTGAACGTGCAATGAAGGGGCCTGGAAATTTAGGAGGGTTCCAGGGCCCGCCAAATTATACTTTAACCCCTGCAGACAGACTCTGCACAAGATTCTAAACTACCAGTGCTCTTTCCTTAATAGCACAAGAATTACACAAATCCTTGCAAAAATAATAAATCCTACCCACATTTTTCTGCTTGTTTCCTCACCATTCTACAGCATTCTTTGAACTCGAGTCAGGGTCATCAGGGGTTGTCCAGGAGCCTTATGTTGTACTGCACAGTTTGTGTGCTAAACATGGAAACCATAGTTTTGAAATAACTCTCATTTTGATATATAACCAGGTTTTATTATATCAAAATGATTTTCCATATTTCGTTATTTCAAAATAAGGAAAACATCATCTGGATGTGTCTATTTTTAAATCAAAAGAACTGCTGTTGCTTCGATTTAAAAGGCTTGTGTGGACATAACCAGTGTGTTTTTAACACAGTGAAATGCAAAACTATTTTAAGAAACAAATAGTGCAGGCCAACATATAGAATGGGGAGAACTGTACATTAAAAAGCAACCTGGAAAGCATTGAAGGGCTATAGTAGACTAGTTCTCAAACCCTGTGTCAGGATACTTTACTGTGTTGCCACACAGCAGTAAATGTGTCATAGAGAGCCAAGGAGATGGCTGGATTTGATATGTAGAGTTGCAATATGCTACCAAGTGTGTCACAACCCACAAAAGGTTGAGAACCACTGTAGTAGACGTCACAACTTGAACTCCTAGTGTGATGCTCTAGAGGAAAGGATCAATGCAATTCTTGGGCATTTACACAGAGAAACAATGAATAGGCATAGGGAAGGGATTTTACCTTTTATATGACATTGGTGAGACCAATCCTAGAATACTGTCTACAGTTCTTGCATCCACAGTTTTTAATTCTGTTGAAAAATCGGGGATGGTGCAGAAAAGAGACATAAAAATGAGGACTGGAGAAAATGCTGCATTGTGAGGGACTTAAGAAGCTTGATCTATTGACTTTCTGGGAAAAAAAAATACAGATTGAGATGTACACTGTGTAAGTTCTTTTGAGGAGATATAATACTGGGGATGCTAGCAGAAAATAGCAAGGATCAGTGGCTGGAAGTTAAAGCCAGACAAATTCAGTTTAGAAATTAGGTGCTTATGTTTAACAGTGAAGGTAATTACCCATTGGAACAAACTATCAAGGGGAGTGGTACATTCTCCATCTTTATAAGTCTTCAGAACAACACTGGACGGTTCTTCTGGAAGACAAGCCTTGGTCGCCCACAAAGTAGTTATGCTCAGTCCAGGGTTAATTGCCTTAAATTTAATGGCCTGTTGTATCCAGGAGCTCAGAGGATCTGACGCCTCTTTCTGCCCTTACATTCTATGAAACAAAGATCCACAGTACCTGCAAAGTGAAGTTCATATAGTGCAGTCTCTGAGTTAAAGATTGTACCACCTCTCTTTAAAAAATATAGTTCCAATGCCTTTGTAAACAAAAGTACACAAATGGCTTTACCTTCTACTTCTTTTAGTACTCCAACCATTTTATTTTTTAAAAAATGCCCCTTTTAGTTTCTAAAGATATTTCTCCTGTGATTTTTCTTGTACTATTAATTTTATTGTGCTTGTAGCTGTACTGAATTTTAAACAGGGCATTGCACAGCACTACCCAGTGGGGTACAAGCTTCAGAAATAAAGTAATTGAAACCTTATTATTAGATTCAGGTTTTCCTTGGTTCCATATGTTTTATACACTGTGCTAATGAGAGAAATCAACCATGATGTAGATGAACCATATTAAGGAGAAAAGGTTAATATTAGTGGTTACGTCTACACGATGCTTTTAAATTGAAACAACGGCTGTTGTTTCAATTTAAAAGTTGTCATGTCCAAACGATGTTTCGTTATTTCAAAATGATGAACCCTGTCATTTTGAAATAATGGACCTTATTTCGAAATAGTAAAACCTAGGCTGAAATCGAAATAGCTGTTATTTTGAAACACTGTTCGAACGTGTTATTTCAAAATAATCATTATTTCGATTTAACACTTTTGCCCTTCTTCTTCCCAGGATGCCTTCCTTTTTCTATATATTGGCTGGCAACATGGCCTTGCCAGAGGGCCATGTTGCCACACCTCCCATGCTGCCCCTCTCCTGATTTGAAATAGCAAGTCCTGTGTCCGGACTTGCTATTTCAATTTGAGGTTTTTGCTTATTTTGATTTAAGTCAGGGGGGTTGCTGGATAGCAAAAAGACCTGGGGCACAGGCCCACAGGCTCCACCTGTGCTAGACCCTGCCCCTGTCATGGGTCCACCCCCAATAGGCCACATCCACAACAGATGCCCTCTCCCCCACGCCCATGACCCAACAGGCCTTATCCCTGTCCTGAGCCACACTTGAAACTGGAATTCACATGAAATATTTTGAAGTGAGGAAGTTCCACATGAAGTGGAAATTTTGGAAACATGAAGATGTGATGTTTCTGAAAGGAAATATGCTCCCTGGGGCCATGCTAGCTGATGACTAAAATTGAAGCTGTCAGTTTCTAGCCAGCAGCTGTCTAGGCACCAATGCAGTCTGACCATGTAGATTACCATGGATTATCCTGGTCCAGAGTGTTTAGCCTCTTTACCACTCTCCCACCACACAGAGGCCCCATGCCATATTGTGATACAACAACTCCTTCATACCCCTCTGCATTAAAACTGTAAAATGAGCAATCATTCACCTCCAGTATTCCCTACAAATGAATCAAGGTGCTGGCAATATCCTCTTAAATGCTCACAGAGCATATGAGAAGGACATATAAAAATTCTCCTCCTCTGACAAGGCATATCATTCCCTATCTCCTACAGGTTTCTGTTGCTAAACATAAGGAGACAGGGAGATCAGAAAATAAGAGTGGGAGGGAGGGGTGGTGAATCAGACCATCCCTGGGACTTCCAGTCAACTTGTTTAGGTTCTCCAGGTACTGGAGAAATGGATGGCATCTTGGTGCCCAGATGAAAGATGAGACCCTGCTGACCCATGCTGAAGATACCTACCGCTGCAGTTCTCAAGCTTTTAAAATAGAGCCCATGCCTTCCCTGAACTGTGCTGTAATGCTTTGCCCTCCACTTTGAGTGGCAGCATGAGATCGTGGGGCAGGGGAGTGGAAGGATGGCAGCACAGCAGCTGCAATTTGCCATGCTGGGCTGCTTATACCACAGGGCAGGAAATTTAAAAAGGCTCTGACCCTCTCCCAGCTTCCAGGTGTATGCAACCCAGGTAGGGGAAGTTGGGGAACTCATGAGGCAAGCAGGCAGGCTGGCTGGGGCTGCCAGTGCAGTGCTGTGAGCAGGGTCACACCAAACTGGCTGACCCAGCCAGACAGCCAGGCTGCCTGCCTTCTGCCTCCCCTGCAAATAGCCAAAGAGAGGACAACAAAGTGAACTGAAAACAAAGCAGAAAAGCCTCCTGCAGTATTCTTCCCACCCTGCCCTTAGCTCCTGCCAGACTCCCACTCCCCCTTCTGGGGAAACAAAGCAGAGAGGATTTAGCAACAAAAACTAAGTAAGCCCACTCTTACAGGAAAGAGCAAGTCCAAACCAAAAATACAGCATTACTGGGATCACACTATCCAATGCAAGACAGACAACATTTCAGGAATTCACAATGAAGCACGACAACTGTAAAACAAGAAAGGCATTTTCAAAGAGTAACAAATTTATTTATTGCTAGAGCTTTTGTGGGTGAAATCCCACTTTGTCAGACAGTTGAAAATGGTTTCCAAATGGAATTTCACTCATGTGATGAATAAATGTGTTACTCTTTAAAAAGTACCACAGGACTCTCTTCTATTTTTACTGGATTAGACTAGCATGGCTACCCTCCCGGAACTTTTCAGTAAAAGGATGTTTAACTTTGTGGCATGCTGCCTGGTAGGTGTACTTGTGCTGTGCACAGTTCATAGGAGGGCAAAACTGAAGAGCAGAATAAATAGTGACATTAAGTAGCAACATTATTGGTAGGTAAAGGTTCACTCATGATCTCCCAACAGAACTTTCAAATCTCAGGAATTTCTTTCCCAGGCCCAGTCTGCTAATATTTGCTCAGTCTTCTGTAGCCACCATGTAGGAACACAGATAAAATGAATAGAATTTACCTTTAAAGCATCTGTTAGGCAACACTGTGGATCTGTTCTTTAATACCATAACTAAAATATTTAACTCAGTTTAATAGATATTATAACCAATATTTAACAAAGTGCCATATTGTACATTTGGAACTCATTTTATATTCTTGATGAAATTTCTTTAAGATGTAACACTGTGTAATTTCATTTAAATATGTATGAAAAAGATGTGTGAATGAAGGGTGTGTGATGGGATCAGTTGACGCCAGCCTTTCCTGCTGAAATGCAAGTACAACCTTAATGGATGAACAATTCAAACTAATCTCTGAAAAGCAAGAAGAATCCAACCCAGAAAGAGAAAAACAAAATACAAGATCAAAGTCATGTCTGCAAATGACTGGTGATGAATGATTATCAGACAGGAGCTTTGAGGCAGCAACACACTCACATGAGACTCAGCAAGTACAAAAAACCAAAAATGTTGCGTCTCATCTCCAACTGTCATCTTAGAGCACCAGATTCATGACCTAGAGAGACCTGGTTCCCTCCTTGTGCCAAGCTTAGTTGCCCACTGGGCTGGCTCTAGCAACACGTAAAAAGACTGGTAATTATATCATTTCCAAATAAATGTGGCATATTGCCTTGTCCCTTGAATAAGATGCTGCTAGTCTTTTCTAACAATTCCATTTCCTCTGTTATGCCAAAAGGGCACCTACTAAAATGATGTGCAACAAGAACACCCAAAACAAAAGACTAGCAGGATCTTATTCAGGGGACAAGGCAACATGCCATATTTATTGTAAATAAGTAAGGATAGCAAAAAGCAGTCTCTCTCACACACAAGAAGTTCTGCAACCTAGTATATAATAACCAGTCCTTTCATGTGTTGTTTGAGTCAGCCTCATGGCCAGGTAGGCTGAGCACAAGGAAGGAGCCAGGCCTCTGACGGTCATGAATCTGATGCTCCAAGATGACAGCTGCAGAATTAGACCCCAAAGTTTTCATGTTCTTATCCATCTTTTATACTTGCTGGCCCTCATGTAAGTCTATGGGATTTGCTGTGTTATGTTGCCCCCAGGGTTTGTGTGAGATCATTGGTCACCAGTCACTTGCAGGCTTGATTGCATTTTGTTCTTTTCTTTCTGGGATGGCTCCTTCTGTTTGCTTTAACCAGAGATGTCTGCACTGTTCAGCTCAGTGGCGTCGCTAGCGTTGGGCACCCGGGGCGTGTGCCCCGGGTCCCAACGCCGGTGCCCTGGTTCTCTGGCCCAATCGGGCCAAGGATCCGGGGCCCGATCCCTGGCGGTCCGCGGTCATGGCGGCCGCGTCTCCAGCCAGGGATCCGGGGCCTACCTGGCCACCGGGCAGGCCCCACCACCTGGCCAGGGATAGGGCCAGGGGGAGGCCGCGCCGCCACCACCAGCTAGTCCGCGCTGCGGTGCGGTGCAGCTCAGCCTAGCCTGGCCCGGTGTGGCTGGAAGCGTCTGCTGGAGGCCGGGCCAGTGGCCGCAGCCCCGGATCCCCAGCGGGGGACGGGACCAAAGCAACCGCGGGCTGCCGGCCGGGTCCGGGATCCCCGGCCGGGGACAGGGTTGCCGCAGCCACCGGCGGCCAGTCCGGGGATCCGGGGCCCCGGCTGGCCACCCGCGGTGGCCCCGTCCCCTGCTGGGGATCCGGGACCTGGCCAGCAGCCCCATCCCCCACTGGGGGATCCGGGGCCTGGCTGCAGCCGTGGCAGCCCCATCCCCGGCTGGGGATCCAGGGCTGCGGCCGCGGGCCTGGCCTCCAGCGGCCGCTTTCGGCCACGCTGGGCCGGGCCGGGCCAGGCTAGGCTGCGCCGCGCTGCACCGCAGCTTGGCCTAGCTGGCGGGGGCGGCGCGCCCCCCCCGGCCCTATCCCGGGCCGGGGGGTGTGGCCTTTTGGCTGGGGGCGGGGCCTGCCCTCCGGGGGCGGGGCTGGGCCCGTGCCCCGGGTCTTTCCCCGCCCCAGTGACGTCCCTGGTTCAGCTAGTTAGATGGTAATTATGGTCCATCAAGACAGGCTGGCAATTGAGACTGGTCCCTTCACACACACACACACACACACACACACACACACCCTTCATTCACACATTTAAATGACCATACACAGCATATGCCTAAACCAGGTTTCATCAAGTATACAAAATGGAGTACAGTGTTTAAGCAGGAGTTCCAAACTGACAATATGGAGTCTTGTTAGACATTGGTTATAATGCCTATTAGTCAGGGTTACAGAATTATTTTACTTATGACACTAAAGGACATATACACAACATTAATCAACATGTATTTTAAAGGTAAATACAATTAATTATCTCTGTCTCTCCATATTATCTGTCCCTGACCCACACCTCCAGTCACTCTCTGCTTAATGTCTCACACACAAGAGAACAATTTCAAGCACAGGATAAATACTAGGCACAGCATATGGTGGCGTTCAGCAGAGTTCAACTTTATAGATAGTATCACTGTTGATGAGGATATCTTCCCAGACCACCTGCTGCCCCAGCCTCTCAACTGAGGCAACAAGGCAAGGGCAGGAGACTCCATGGTTGTGCCAGGCCAGCTCCACCACCTGGGCATGTGGTGAGGTCAGGGGACCCCAGGACAGGCCAGCCATGACACATGGGCATGGGGAGAGGGCAGGAGACCCCAGGGGGGGACCAGGGCAGCACCATGGTCTGGGCATGGGCTGAAGGCAGGAGACTCTGGGTTGGCACCCGAGCCTCGCCCCCTGAGCTCTGGGGGGGCTCCCTGGCCAGGGCTGCATCACAGCAGCCTGGCCACCAACCTGATCCCCAGGGACCCAAGGCTGAGGGATGGTCCCTGGCTCACCAGCCTTCTGCTGGCCTGACCCTGGCCTGGACAGAGGCTGAGGAACATCCCTTGGCCCAGCTGGGGCTCATGTGAGGAGCTCCATTTCCAGGCTATCCACCCCCAAGGCCCATAGGCCATGGGGAGGGGGTCCCCCCTGCAGGCACTGGGGAGACACTCATGGACCCAGGTGGGACCTAGAGGCCATGGGGGGAATGCCCCCAGGCCAGGGGTACCCCTGCGAATCCCAGCTCAGCCCCAGAGGTCTATGGGCACCATCCCCGGTCCCACCCAGGGCCCAGAAGCCTAGGGGTAGCCCCCTGAGTCCCACCTGGGTCTCAGAGGCCTAGGGACACCCCCACCAGTCCCCCATGGGCCCCAGAGATTTGGGGGCACACCTGCCCATCCCACCGGGGTCTTGGAATCTTATTGGCACCCCCACAGCCCCAGCCGGGTCCCAAAGGCCTGGGAGAATCCCCTGACCCCACCCCACCTGGGGCCCAGAGGCCAGGAACTAATTCCCTGCTTCCACCCAGGGGCTGGAGCCCATGCAGGGAAGCCCCCCTTGGCCCTAGGCAGCCCCTTCCTGCCCCCCCCATCTGACCAGGGCCTCCAGCCCCCCCCCCCAACTCCTATCTGCTCTGTCCTGCGGAGAGAAGCCCATGCTGGAGCTGCTGCCTCTGTTTGAAACTACCTCCCTCTCTCCCTCCTTTCCCCTGCCTGAGCCACAGACGCTGCTAGTGTAACCTGCTAGGGTGGGCTCAAATGCATCTACTTGCCCCTCTCCAGTGCCTCACAGTGAAAACCTCTGCAGAAAGCAACTGGAGAGCCAGGATCCAGTTGTTAAAAGGACTCACAGCGAAGACTGCTCAGAGTTCACATCCCACAATAAACTGCCACTCAGCATAAACATACAATGAACTTTATTAACTAACTAAACACACCTTATCCTAAGGAACCATAATACATTTAAGCAAAACAGTAAGAAACCCAAGAGTCCCAATGTTCAGGTGGAGTCACCCTTATCTCAATTGCAGTCTTTTAAGTTCTTGAGGCTTAAATGCAGAACATAAGCAATCCTCATCCTCTCTAGCTGCAGGAATCTTCAGGCAGATGCCATGCAGTCCTTTCTTCCTCCTGTGTAGCCAGCACCATGCAATCAATCAATCAATCAATCAATCAAATCATAGGGCTGGAAGGGACCTCATGAGATCATCGAGGCCAGGTCACTGGCCATCCAACTCTCAGTTCCACTGCAGACAACTCCTCTGCAGAGCAGTCCAAAGCTGGGAGAAAACATCCTGCAGTCCACTCCTGCTCAGCTCCTTTCACTGAGTCCCTTAGCCCATGTACTCTGCAGCTCTCTGTTTGCTCCTCTCCAGGCTGCTCCTCTCAGGCTTCTCCCTGGGCATGTAAATCCAGCTCAACAATAAAACTTGTGGAGCATGCTCAGTGTGCTCCCACACTCTCTTACCAGAAGTTTCTGGTTTCTGGGCTGCAAAATCTGTCCAGCAACATAACCCAGTCACAAAAGATCCCTGAAAGAGATTGCACTTTTATGCACATGGGTTACACTAGCACATGGGCGGGAGAGGGGCAGCTGCAGCTCAGAGGCTCAGTGAGCTCCCTCTCGCCCTGCGCTGCCGGGGACTGGCCCCAGCTCCCTGCGCTGGCACTGGGGTCCAGGAAAAAGACTAGGGGCACAGCTGGGGAGATTTGGGGCACGGGCCCCCTGTGCCCAGTGCCAGCAACACCCCTGATTTAAGTTAATTCAAAATAATGATTTTATTTTGAATTAACATTTCAAAATAAGCATCTACATGTGAACATAGCCAGTCTCTCTCTCACCTGCATAGGCAGGCACCAACAAAGAGAAGAAAGCACTTTGTATGAGGGCATATTAAAATCTGAACTAACTGCAATTATAAGTGAAAAACCATTCTCTGAATACAAATATAACTCCAACTTTTCAGAAACTGAATTTTTGAGGGTAAACGGTGGGGAATGACTCATGGGAGCTCTAGGAAAGAACAGTGGTTCAAATCTGAACTAATTAGTTAGTTAGATTATGAGTTATTCGAGGCAAGGAGCATCTTTCATTGTGTGTTTATAGCATCTAGCACAACAGGTTATTGGGTCCATGACTAGAGATCTTAGGCACAATGGTGATACAAGCAAGAACTACAAATGACTGAAAGCTTTACCATCTATCCAGTGTTAGGTGAAATGAGTTGTGTTTTCACTCTAGTTCATGGTGGCCCAACCAACCCAAAATTTCCTTCACAGTTGGCCCCTTTATTTAGTATCAGCAGGACTGAATGCAGAGAAACAAAACAAACTTTAAAAAGTATTTCATACAATCCAGGTCTGAAACACAGTGTTGAAGGAGCTTGCACTGTTGCAGCGTGTACAGTAGCTAGTATGGATAAAGTGAGGACTTCAGGTTCCAGGACTGTCAGACTGGCTTGTTTATGAGGTCTGAATTCACAGAGAAGAAATGAAAATGCCAATCCAACTACTAATAATAAAATATCAAGAATTCATTTATTAGCAATCATTTTCTTCAGTACACAGTATTGAATTGTACTATATGTTCACTAGCAGTGCTGTTTCTTAAAGTCATGTCCATACATCTCATTCATGCATCTCATTTAATGCACAAATGGAAAATCAAGGACTCCTGGTGTGTGATTGTGGCTCCCCATGACAGGCCATCAAATGTATCACTGCCAACTACCCAATTTATAAATGGGAAGGAGGCATCACTGCAATAAATTCTGTCACTCCTGAGGTAGCCATCTGTCTCAATCAATTTCAGGTGAAATTGCTTTATCAGCCATACAAAAGAAGAAGAAAAAGAATCTCATTCGCATCCAAATGCAACATAATTTTGAGAAAACTAAATCAACTGCTACATGTGTGCATTTCACAGAAATTCCTTTGTTAGTTTGACAGTGAGTGAAAATATCCATATAAATTGAGACCTCTTTTGATAAAATAATAAAGAAGGTAAAAGCTTATTAATTGGCGACCAGGCTACTCTACAAATTACCTTCTAAGCATGCCTATTTATAAAGAGCTTTTCTAATTGATCATCTTATTGGTGAGTTTGGCTGAAAGCCCTGAAACTCCAGTCCAGAAGTTCAATCAACATGGCTATGTCTATACTTAAACCATTCGTTTGAATTAACTTAGTTCAAATTAATTAACTAATTCAGACTAAATCATTGTTAAGTCGAACTAATCTGGGTGGCAAGGAAAGCATCCACTGCCTGGCTCTAGCCCCACTGAGACGAACGGCAGGGAAAACACCCCTGCGCAGCTGTAGCAGCATGGCCAGGACACCCCCCCGCCCGGCCCTGGCTGCACTCAGCAGGCGGGGGAAAGGCACCCCCCACCCAACCAGGAGACGCCAGTGTATCCATGCACTAATTTAGTTTGAATTAATCCTCATGAATTTGAACTAAATTGTAAGTGTAGACATAGCCCATGTGAGCTATAAACCACTCCTTAAAAGACACTATTTAACACTAACAAAAGTCCACTGAAAATCTAGGGCAATAGAGCATAACCATCTCTAACCTGCTCAGACATCACCTCACTCTACACTTGATTAGCAGAGATGTATTCAACTACTAATGTGCTACTTTACAGAAAATCATTGAAAACTTTGGTGGTTTGCAAGATTTGTGCCTCCCTGCAGATCCTAAAGCACAGAACTGCTAATTTTGAAGGATAAAAGAGGATAGACAGTCTTAATTTAACATCATCCTCAGTAACACACACAGGATTTTGTTCCGAGCAGTGAATGTGGTTGAACCACTAACTGTGGAAGCAAGCACTGTGTAGATAAGACTTTTTTTATTCTTATTCCTTACACAGGGAAGGGAAGATGGAACAAGAACTAGAAACTTATGACAAATTTCAAAAGAAGACCCTGTTTTTGGAGGAGGGAGACAGAAAACAGAAATGGCTTCTATGAGGAAATTAGGAAATAATAGTTGAAAAATTTCACTCATCTTTATCATGTCAGCAATCCCACTGGACTTATTCAGACTACTTATTGAAATAAAACAAATAGGATTTTTTCAGCCTGGAGACTAATAAAAATGACCTTTTCAGAGTTTCTGAGGGTGTGCACACACCAGACAGAAAGGAGAACAATGTGGTTAAATGGCCCAATAGAAGAGTTTATTCAAGCTCCCAAAGTATCCTTTAAAATATGAAATTTAGCCTACCTGTACTAATAGACTGGAACCATAGGTGGAGTTTATAAGAAGCATGGGGAGGCATTGTCTCTCTGCTCAGGCAGGAGTGGGCTCCAGCTGGGAACCAGGGCTGCCAGCTGAGACCTGCTCCTGTGCCAGCAGGGAGGCAGAGAGTGGCCACCATCAGCAGCAGGATCCGGCCCTAGCAAGGGACTGTATCTGCCTTCATTGGGGGTCTGGCCCCAGCCAAGTTCCTAGAGTCACCATCAGTGTCCAGCTCTGGCCAGGGATCAATCCAGCCCCAGCCAGGGACCAAGGGCCACCAGCAGTGGCAGGATCTGAGCCTGGCCCCAGGGGCCACAGCCGGATGGGGATCCTTGATTTTTGGAGCTGCCTCACCCAGCAGCAGCTTCAAAATCTGCCAATGACTGGAGCAAACTCTGGTAGGCAACGCACACAACAGCGATGGAGGACAGAGATAATCTGAAGCGTTGCAGACATCAAGATAAATAGCACCAGATTATGGAAGTGCTTAAGAATGAATAATCACATATATGTGCGTAAGAATCCACATATCCACCAGGATGTGAGTAGAAAAATCAGAACAGAAATAATGATTACAGAGATGTTACTAGTAAATACTATTAATCTCATTTTTAAAGACTGGGAAATTGATACAGAGAGAAGAAATAAGATTTGCTTAAGGTCTTGGAGTGCCAGAGCTGAGATTAAAATCAAGGTCTCGTTAACCAGTTTGTGGTGAAACCACCAAGATTGTCTTTCTCTTTTACCTTCTTGGATCACAGCAAACAATGGAGACCTATCTCCTTCAAGGTAATGAGAAAAGGCACCACTGTCTGAGAGAGTTCATTAGAAGAGAAACCATGAGTGCATGCTCTCTCTCTCTCCCTCTCACACACACACACACACACACACACAGGACTAATGTGACATTTGCAAATCACCACTTTTTTCTCTGTCTTCTCTTTGTCTTTTGAAGTGTAGTTGTAGCCATGTTGGTCCCAGGATATGAGTGAGAGACATCAGGAAAAAGAGTTCTGTGGAGCTCAAAAGCTTGTCTCTTTCACCGAAAGAAATAGATCCAATAAAAGACATTACCTTGCCTTCCTTGTCTCTCTGTCTGTCTTTTAGATTGTAAGTTGCTCAGGACTGGGGCTGTCTCTTATTCTGATTGTGCCATGTCTACAACAATGGAGGCCTGATGTCAGTTTGGATCCCTACATACTGCAATGCTAACAACCACAATAAATAATACTAAAACATATGGATGAGTATAATGGGCAAGCTATTGCAGGCATACACAAATCAGGTGAATCTGCTTCATTACACCCTCAAGAGCCTCTCTCTTTATCTCATCCTGTACCCTTAGCGTTCCAGTCCAAGACCAAAGCGAAGGTCTGGCTTGTGAGTCCTACATGCCCAATCTAGTTAACTAATGCAAAGTTTGTCTTAACATTAATTCCTTCAGTCCATACATACAGTGGATGCAACCTTACCTCTGGCTTCCCTATGAGTTGCTTCTGTGGCCAACCTTTTTAGGGTGCTTTGGAAGAAGATGGTTTTGAAGGAATCACTTGCTGTTTCACACCTGACACAGGATCACATCCTTCCATTAGTATCTCTAGACCCCATGAGGTCACTCCCAGCTCTAACCTTCTATAATTCTAAGAGCCATAAGAATGATTAATGTACTAGAAGACATGCATTATAGGATAGACTCAGGTGACCCCAATCTATTTAGCTTTACAAAGAGAAAGTTAAGGGGTGACTTGATTGCAGTTCTGCGATTCTGCTCATGTCAGCCAGAACTGACTTAACAAGAGTGAACTTTTCTGGAAACTAAACTGTTTGTCAGGGACCTGCTGCCACTTCACCAGCAAATTCCTGGAGACTGTCCCAGTCTGAACTTTGCCCTGCAGGTAACAGACAGCAAACTCTAATTCCCAAGTTCCTCACAGATGCAACTTTCTGCAGTGTCCAATACCTCTTACTGGCCACTCACAGAAATTACCAAGAGTAACCAATTTTATTGCCTCCAAAGAGGCTGAACACCAGCCTGTTAGTCTCGCCGAATATGCACACTGTACTTCAACATGACAGCACCAAGCTGGTTTAAAATAAAACTAAGAATAACTATTAACAAAAATAGAGATTTAAGTGTTCTTAAGCAAGAGAAAAAGAGACAGGTATGGGTGCTAACAAAAGAAAGTCAAATACACTTTCTAGTTACTAAAACTTAATTATAGTAAGTTACAATATTTGCTTAAGAAGTTCCCTCATTTAGAGCAAAAGTATGCACACCTCCTGCTTTTCAAAGCAAGAGGGGTTCAACTTTCACAGCTTCAGAGGGTGTTTTCCCTATATCACCTAAATGATGTGTAACAAGAGTGGAAAATATAAGAGGAGAAAAAAGACAAAGGTCAGCATCTTTGTCTCTAAAGCCAGGAAGACTTCCTGAAGCCTGGGGTGATGACTAAATAGTTTTTATTTATATTTGTTAGCTCTATTGTTTTCACCTTATATGTAGATGTACTGTCATTGTCCTCTGCTGTAATCAAGCCAGTCAGACAGATGAATCCACATTCCATTGTCAAGGGTAGGCCTAGTTTAGGCACTGCCTCCCAAACACATTTTAAGAACATATTTCCAGCACACATATACATGCTTTGCATACAACCTATACATAGACATCACGCAATGATTTCCAGGACCAGCATGTTACTGGTTTATGTGTAACACCTTACATGACATCTTTTATATACATATTATGATAAGTATGTTGGGTAGTGAGCCTGTCAGGCCTGATACAGGTTACAGTGTGGTGAGTCCCCTGTCACTGAGGATCACAACACTCTATATCTACTTGAGGAATAAATATTTAATAATGGGCCATTCAGTCTCCCAGAGAAAAGTGTAATATGGTACAATGACTGGAAGTTAAAGCTGGACAAATTCAGAGTGGAAATAAGGCATACATTTTTGACAGTGTGTAACTTAACACTGGAATAATTTACCAATGGTCATGGTGGGTTCTTTATCACTGACAACTTTGAAATCACAATTTGATAGTTTTTTGAAAAGATATGGTCTAGGAATTATTCTGAGGAAGGTCTATGTCCTGTGTGCTACAGGCTGACAGTCTAGATGTTTGCAGTGATGCTGTCTGGCCATGGAATCTATGAATATGCTTTGAGGAGTAATCATTATATGGGATCACACAGCCATCTCCACCCCAAAATGCCCTTCTCCTGTGCATCCCCTGAACCAGTCCTCCCTTTCCACAAACTCCTAGGTTTGGAAACATCATTGTCATCCTTTCAAACTAATCAGATCAATAACTCACATAAGTCAGGCAGAAATTTCCAGCCAGTGAGTCTGAAGCAGCAGTTAAAGTAAGCCAGAATGCCCCAGAATGGTGGTCCAGGGCCCCCTAAAAATAGAGGAATGCACTGGAATGCAGCATTCCAGTGTGTTCCCCCACGGCCAGCTGAAGGGGCTGTGGGCTGGAACAAGCATGGCCACCCCTCTTCCCCTTTCCCCGGAGCCTGAGGCTGGCCCACCCCTTCCCGCTGGGCCCATGAGGCGTGTGAGGCCTGGACCCAGTCTTGGTCCTGTATCCCCTCTTGCTGGGCCCGGGGGGTAGTTTGGGGACAGTCGGGCAGCCGGTGGATCAGCATGGGTAGGATGGGAAGAAGGGGTTGGGGTAGCAGGCTGGGAAGGTGTGGAGGGGGTTGGGGGGCTGAAGTGAAGACTGGGGGGGTGGGGGTTAGGAGGGCTGGAGTTGGGATATGGGGGAGGGAACTTAGGGAATGGACTGGGGCTGAGGCAGACATGAGAAAGAGTGGTCTGATGGGGAGTAGGTGTATTAGGGCCGTAACTGGGATGGGGGCAGGCATTTGGGGGCAGTAGCTGGGGTGGGGAGACAGGTGTTTATGGGGCCAGTAGCTGGGGTGGATGAAGGGGACCCAGAAATTTAGGAGGGTTCTAGGGCCCGCCAAATTATACTATAACCCCTGGTCTAAAGTGATCCAGCCCTCATAGACATGACTGAATCTCTATGTACACAAACGCAGGCCTGAATAGCCATCCTGTATAGGCCAGCATCAGCTGCTCAGGTGTAAAACAACCCCAGTCCAGGGTGGATTACCACATGCGCCTCTGGGGCCCATGCCCAGGGGTGCCCACTTTGTGGGGTCCGCAACCATGAGAGCCCCAGCCCCAATGGTGCTGTGGGGGCTGGGATCGCCCTGGGCCAGAGGCCAGGCTCTGTCGTCCTGCCCCACCCCTGTGCCAGCTGGTCTGCCCCCACGGCAGGGCCGGCCAGCATGTGGTCAGGGTCGGCTACTATGCTGTATGGCCTCCAGCATGACTTTCCAGGGCCTGTGGCCCTGGAGGAGCACATCAGAAGCTGCACTGCATGTCAGTCAGCCCCACTGCCCAGGGGCAGACCAGCTGGATCAGGGGCAGTGCAGGTGCAGAGAGCGGCCTCCCACCTCAACACCAGCCTGCCTGCAAGCTGCCATGGTGGGAGGCAGGGCCCTAGACTGGCAGGGCCATTGGTGGAAGGCCAGGGCCCCAGGCAGGGGGGCCATGTGTGAGGAGAGCCCAGGGCCCCGAGGCCCCTTAATCTGGCCTTAGATCTAGCACCGTAGCTGCTCCTGCATCAGTGATCATCCTCTATGACTGCAGCTCACTGATGACAACACTATCTCCCTGTACTGTGAGTTGTTACCTGCTTTCTGTCCATAGCCAGGTAAAGGTGCTTCTTCAAGAAAGCTGGATTGGTTGGTTCATTTTCTCTAACTCCATGCTCTCCCCACATGCTATTGCCTTTCCTTTCACTTATGTCTCTCTCTCTAACAATCTCTCTTCCTCACCCCCTCATTACCTTTCTCCCACCCTTTCCCCATGATCCTCCATGGTTACACATTGCTTAGTTCCTCTCCCCCTTAACTCTTTTACTTCTGCCTGTCCTGCTGATGTGCTAACTAATGCTGCAGTGAAAAGCTGCACCTCCTGAAGGGATTCAGCTCCAAGGCTGAATTAAACAGAACATTTCTCCCACTGACAGGTAAAAGAAGGATGTTTAGTCAAGCTGCTTAAGCAGATGAGGATTTCAGCCTATCACTGGAGTAAGCGTGTTGATACAAAATACAAAAAGACAAAGGTCATCATGATTATCTGATATTCATTCACACAGCTAAGAATTCTCTCAGTGTGATATAGGAATCTTGAAGACTTCTTGGTGCTTTCTCATGTCCATTCTGTATTAGGTGTGTGCTTCCCACATGCACCATTACCAGAGATTTCTCTCTTAGTAGCATCTATTGGGCCAGATCTAGCACCCTCTAGTACCACATGCTCACATGCAGGTTTAAAAAGCCTGGCTGGCCCTCCATCCTCATATTTACTTCTCACTATGCATGGTTGGGGGCTGGAACAGCTTCAGTTGCTTGGCAAGGTGTTCATTCAATGGTTTTCCAGTTATTCTCCAGTTTAGCTGTCTTCAGTTTTAATTTCTAGTAGTAGTGTACATCGTACTAGTGTATATAGTTAGATACCCCTCTCATGGCTTAGAAGGGCTTCTTTCACCCTTGGAGTCAGGCATACCCTGGTCCCCAGGATTCAAACCATGCAAATTCTGTGGCAAGTCTGCACCAGTGAGTAATCCATGAGCCACCTGTCTGAAGTGTCTGAGAGAAACTTAGATATAAAAGCATTGTCAAATCTGCTGCTATTTTGAGCCTCATGCAAAAAGAACATGGAAGTTAGACTACAGGCTATCCTGATAGAAGCCACACTTAGTCTGACATCAGAGCCAACCAAGACAGTTGAACTCAGCAATGAGTACCTCGGCTTCAGTGCAAAGTGCTCATTCAGCACCACATATATATCAGCATTGTTACTATGACAGACCACTCCCCAGATCCAGTCTGGTGTTGTGCTGTGACCTCCCAATTCCCACTCCTGAACCCCGGTTCTCCCCACTTTGCTAAGTGAACTCACTCCTGAGTCAGTCCACTCCAGCCTCTTGCGTGCAATTGGTCCCAGGCAGTGGGCATATGTCCCCTGGCTATTCAATGAACGGTTCCCCAAGAAGCACCCCCAGCCCCCGTTACTTCACCAAGATCCACTGAATACAGATTGGGAACCACTCCCAACCATCACACACTCAAGGCCATCCATTTAACAAAGAAATGGATTGTGCTCAGCCTCCTTCACTCACACCGTCTAATGAACACACAGCTTTAGGTAAAACAACTACTAGTTGATTGATCAGATTATAATTTTAAGTAAGAATATGGCCAATCATGGCAGAATCACAGCATAAGTGAGTCAGGAGAGACGACAAGAAAATAAAAGACAAAATACACATGCTAACCTAATGCTTCTACTTAAACTAACCTCATAGTCCAAACAAGATTATGCTCAAGGTGTTTGGCTGTTAGATGTTTGCACAGCCAGTCTCTGACTGAGGCCAGGAAGGGCCCAGATCTTGCTTGAAGTTGTTTTAAGATGGAGAGTCCCAACCCAAAAGCCCCAGAATCTTCTAGGTGTCTCTGTTTATCTCCCTACTTGACCTTTCCCTTTCTGGGCAGAGGTGATCCCTTTCTTTCTTCACAGACTTCTCTATTAGCATACCTTTGTCCCTTCCAGCTAGTTGTTTGCTCACTGCTACTGGGAGAGACTTCTGTCTGTTCCCTCACCCCTGAGTCATAGAAAGCATGTTACATGTTTGTTCACACATATGAAGTTGTAGGAAACATATCGTCATAGAAATCATGTAGAATGGGTCATTAGCATCCATAAAGAAACACTGCATGGTGTAAGTCGCAGCAAAACATACAATTCCAGTGTATAAGTGAATGGGAAAACCATGTAGGTCATAAGCCATGGTGCACAGATGTGCACACTGTGACAGTTCCCTCACTCCAGTACTGAGGAAGAAGCATAAGAGACAACAGTCCAAGAGAAGTTGCTACCCAACACCAAGGAAGGACAAACCAGGAGAATGCAGAGGAGTGCGACCCTCATCAGGCCACTCTTCGACCCCTGTTCCTTTAGCAGTACCATCAGCTCCATCCTGCTTGAAGGGGCTGTGGGGAACATCATAGTGCCAGCAGGGACATCTTCTAAGCAACACCAAGCACTGGTATCTGCCCAGGGGTTAGGTGGGAGTTTGGCTGCAAAACAATGCTGCATCCAGCCTGTACAGTATATTGAACTACAGACTGGGACTGTGATCATAGATTAAAATAAGAGTTTTCTTTTATTTGATTGTGATAAACTCCTTGACTGAATAATCATTTGATTTTATAATATTAATATTATATGGTTAATTTATAATTTTTATATTTAATATAATCACTTAAGTAATATGCAAGATATATATAATTTAATATTTAATATAAACACATAAATCAATTTTACAGTAATTGTAACCCTTCTGCTAAGCCAAGACGGCAGCAGTAAAGAGCCAGGTTCTATATCTAGGGGTCCCTAACAATGTCACAACACCAACAGGCTCAAGCCCCAACCCAGTCTCCTGGGAATACATGTTTTATTCCCTGGGTACCCTAGAAGGCAATGCTGCTCTTTTCACTAGCACAAGTCTGAGTGCAGTACATAAAATTTTTAATAGTAACATAAAGAGAAAATACAGATGCAATATCAAAACCAGCACTGATTTGGGAAGACAGTGCCAGGCAGGATTCACACAGAAACCAATAAACAGAACTCACCCCATCCCACTGTATGTAAGACATCTTTTACTTCTCCATTGCCTCCATACTGACCATCATAACTTTAGCGTCCTCCTCTCAAGCAGAAGGAGTTCAGCCAGTCCCTACCAGTTATTGTCTGTCATTGCTGGGTCCACTTGTGCTGTCTGCTCGTTGCTCACACCACCTGCTCACACATACAACTTCTGCTGGTGCTCACTGTTCACACCATCCACTCCTGCCACCTGTCCACTTGCATGATGCTTTCCTGGCCAGAGGCACCAACTTCTGCTGGGCTCCATGAGCTTTTTAGTGATTTCAGCCCTTGGAAAGGATTTCAACCCTTCCAGTGACCTCAGCTCCACACTTCAGCTTTTAGGACACCAGAGACAGCTCCCTAATCAAAATAATAAACAACTCCACAAGAAATCATTAAGGCTGTCTTTTAACAATGGGAGAGGAATTAGGCATTGCCTAAGTCACAGCTCTTCAGCAGAGCTGATGCCATCCTGCCTCCTTTTACAAGACTGAAAAACAGGGTTGGCCACTTTTCTGAGTTCGGTGTTGCTGATGGTGACTCTTCTACAGGGCAGGCTAAACGCTGTTTATACAATCAAAGGGCAGCATCTCACAAAGATGACAACATTTCATTTCCCCTTCAGTTAACAACAGAGGATTTATAACCCAAACCAGCCACACATACCATTTCCCATCATGCCCAGCACCTGGGCAGATTCATCCATATACACTGCTAAGTATTTAATTGTATTCATCCAAATACAAAGTCCATGCAGGAAGGGTGCTCCTTTTTCAAGGGAAGTGCCCAGCCTCTGGACCTTGCTTACATAGTCAATAAACTTGTGTTTGTTTTTGTTTTACCTAAAGAAGTGCAATGTGGAATGAGTGTGTGCACAGAGGCCTTACCATGAATAATGAATTCTGTACCATGAATGCTGGTGCATATCAATTTCTTTGATAAATTGATGGACAAGTGTAAATGAGCTTCAGGGTACAGTGGGTAGCACTGACTCCTGCAAGACAATAGTTCCCAAGACTGTACTGGGTATTAGGGATGTTTGCTGTGGATCTAACCCATTAGTGGCTAGTGAGAGCACTCCGCCACCAGGTGAGGGCCTGATTACACAGAGGAGGCTGGGCATGAGCTGATCCAGGAGTGGGAGGTTCACCCAGAAAGATGGGGTAAGTTGGGTTCCTGGGGTGGTACTCCAGTCCAGATTGCAGGAGGGGAACATCACGGTGCACCTCTCAAGGCAACTGTACACTTAAAATGCTGTGCAGTACGGCTGTACAGATACAGCTGTGCCACTGTAGTGCCTTAATTAAGCTGATGGGTAAGAGCTTCTCCCATTGGCTTGGCCCATGTTTAGACAACCACTTTTGCTGGCAATACCAGCGTTGCTCAGAGGTGTGAGAAAAATGCCCCCCTTGAGCTACTCTCCAGCATAAGTGGCACGTAGGGACAGCTTTACATTGGCAGAAACACTTCTCCCACCGACATAACTACTGCCACTCATTGAGATGATTTTATTCTCTCACCGAGAGAGCTATGGCCTGTTAGCACAGAGAGACTCACAAGCGATCTCACAATGGTGCAACTGCACTGGTACAGCCGTGGTACTCTAAACTCTGTGGTGTAGACACGACCTTACATTAATCCACCTCCATGGGAGGCGGTAGTTATGAGTAAGAGAACCTCTTCTGAACAACACAGTGCTGTCTACGTGGGCACTTAGATGGGTATAACTGCAGTGCTCAGGCATGTACATTATTCACACCCCTGGGTGACATAGTTACACCAATGTAAATACATAGTGTAGACTAGGGCTCAGAGTGTTCAAATCATTGCAATTCAGCCTGTACTTATTAAACGTTATGCTGATGGAACAACATTAGTTCTGTAACTGGAGTTTTATTAAACTAAGCATTAAAATACCCCCAAACAAACACAGCTTGCACCAGGTTCATTACTGCTCTGTCCTTTTAGATAGAGTGCTCTGCGTGGATACAAATATGTGGATCCATTTCCACTCTGCATCTGCAAGAAATGGTGCAGATATCTGTGGGTTTGTAGGCTCTACTTTTAGAGCACACACAACTTCAGGACAACTTGCTTCTGGTCAAGCAGGAGGAAGGAACTGAATGGGGGCGTCTCACATCCCTGGTAAGTGACTCCAGTGACTGGGCTGGCTATTTTGTGGGTAGCTAAGCATGTGCCATCACTGTTCTCACGTGTATAGACACCTCACCTCAGGAGAGAGGTCTCAGGTATGGATACCAAGCAGAAATGGCTCTGGCTGCTGCTCTTTGCTGTGCTAAGGGGGTTCATGCCCAGGGAGTTGTTATATCGAGTAATTTAAAGGGATAGTAAACAACACAAATCTGGTCTCTGCTGTGGCTATTTGGAAATTCAGTGAAATTCCATTAGTGTTCTCCTCTATCCTTGCACATAAATTTTAAAAATCTGATAGATGTAACAAGCCACACAATACTGTGGTCCTTGTAGAATACTCTAGCTACAAGTTTGAGTGTGCTCCTCTAGTGAAGTTTTCTTTGGCATAGCATTATGTTCTTCAAATACAAACATTTTGGATTTGACTGCCTAAAAATATATATGCTTTAAAATATTGTTTTAAAATTTCCTTTGTATAGAATGTTCAGTTTTCATGCTAGGGAATGGCAAAGCATACAAGTTTACTTGGGTTTGGATGCCCTGTCTGCCTTTTTTCCAAATGAAACATATCTAGACCTGTCAAAAAGGGGAAACATTGCTTTTAAAGTCTCACTTTTTCTTTTAAAACAAAAACAGTTCTCAAGCCATCATCTCCCAGCCCTCAAAGAATGAAGAGTGGCTGCAAAAAGGGGGAACAGCCAGTGTGTTCCTGTGATCTGCACCTCTGGAATTGCCTTACAGAGGTGGAGGGTGTCTTTTGACAGCTGGTATAAAGCAGAACAGTTTAGAGACTACTCCACTTTACACTGGAGACACCCCCTGCCATGGGTTAGAGGAAACAGCAGAGGTTTCAATATGGGATTTGTTATTATATTTAAGGACTGAGGCAGAATCTTAACATTACAATGAAGTTTTGACTTGCAAAATGTACGTTTGTTCAGTAACAGATTCTTGATGTTCTCAACATACAACATTGTCTATTCCACTAGCATGAATCATCATAAACCTCACTGCATAAAATTTTATATACCAACCGTGGGTGTTTGCTCAGATCTAATTATATTTCATGGTGTGACAAGTTTTGGGGAAAGATGCTTATTATGGTAGAAACATTGCATTTCAGTCGCACTTTTTGTTCCCTCTTCAAGATATCAGAGCAAAGTGCAGAATATGGGAACCTAAAAACCAGCAAGAGTTGAAGCAGCTTATTACACATGGCTAGCTAACATCAACAGCAAAAAGACCAACACTGTCAGGATACATCAAGCTGCTTCTAATACACAGTAACAGAATAATTCTGTAATTATGCTATGGCCAGGTCTCCACCGGGAAAAGCACTTTTTGGCCAGTATAACTGCATCGACACTAGAATATCCACTGCTAAAAATGATGCAAAAATGTCCCACCCCTAGCCAACACTGCTAGACAAGCAAATTATTTTAGTGTAAGCCTGGCTGACAGCAATTCTGTAGACTCAAGGTAAACACTTTTACCAAGTAATGGGCAAGCAAGGCATCTGTTGAGGACCTTACCTGCCTGCCATCACTACAAGTGTGATCAATAAAACTGTAACCTCTTTGAGGCAGGGACCTAACAGTACCTAGCAAAGGGGCTGTGGTCCATGACTGGGACTCCTAACTCTACTTCAGGAGAAATAAACAGTTACAAGACCCACTCCAGGCTTCATTGTCATGAATAAAAAAATCTCTACAAAAGCTGCCTGTTAATCATCTGCATTCATATCGAGTCAACTAGATGTGGAAGCCTGATCCTTTTTATATTATAAGCACTATTGGTTTATAATCTCTCAATAAACTTTAATTATTATGGAGCGAGGGAGAAAGGAAATCAATAGCAATTTCTGTGCCATTCTCTTGATGGAATATTAAGTTCCTGAGAGCTGGCTTCATCTCTGTGTAAATTAAAGGTTATATATATTCCAACTATGGATTAGTTGTCATTCAGGTGTTGTTCTATTGTTATGAAGACAGGCTGACCTATAGGCAAGTTCCATTTTAAGCAGGCAATAACACACCAAATTAAATCTACATGAAACTAAGCTAAATAAAGAATCTTTATATGCTTTAAATAAAACATCTATGGACCTGGCAACATATTTACTGTGGAAACTTTGTGAGAGATTCTTGCAAAGGAATGGAGAACATTTTAAATATATTGATTGCAAAATTGCATTCAGTATATTAATTGCAAAAACATTCACTTTCTTGGTTCTGCATTTGCACAGCAACCAGCACAAAAGTGTCCTGGTCCCCCCCAACTAAGACTAAACCTCCCTTTCCTCTCATCAGTTGGAGGATAGTCTAAGATGCAGCAGCTGTTTCATAAGGTTGTAGTATCACCATTCAGATCCTAGAAATGCTTGGTCAAACCCACCCATTCAGAAAAGGAGCAATGACCTGAGATTTTTTTTTTTAATATGAAACAACAAGCACAAATAAACTTTCAAAAGAAGTAATTACAGCGGTCTCCATTCATCATAAGGGAGCAGGGACACATAACCTAGTCTCCAGTGAGCTGTAATACTTTGGTCTCATTTCAGTTGCTGGGTTTAGTGGGTGGGTGCTGGTGGCCTGAAACAAATAGGTGGTCAGATGAAACAATCTGGTGGTCACTTTTAGCCTTATACTCTATGACACTAATTAAGGACACAAATTCGGCTTTTGTTTTTTCTTACAGTTCTTGCCTGAATTAAACCAAAAGGGATGTCAGCCTGAGACTGGGGAGCAGGAAGCAGAGAAGGTTATGAAAGAAAATTGTAACTTCCAACATTGCTTAAATACACTTCCATTGCTTACAGCATCATGTTTAATTAGTTAAGATTTTGTCATAAGATTCTTGCTTACATTGTTTTGCTTTCCAATCCCCTCATGTGGGAGGAGGCAGGTGCAGGCAACAAGAGTTTAAAAAACAGCACCAGCAAATAATGATCTCTTGCACCTTGGTAGGAGAAATTTAACCATCCCTGAGATCTCCTGTGGCTCAGGGGAAATGCTTACAGGAGAGATGGGAGGACAGGTGTAAGCATCACCTCTCTGGGTCACTACAGCATCACACGGATAGATCAGAAGGAAGAGCTCCAGATCCTATTGCCTTTGGCTTTTACTCCTTCCCAGGCTGTGGAGAGAGGTCCCAGTTGCCTCTCCACTAAGATCTACTCCAAGTCAAGTAAGGAGAGGAAAATTCTCAAGACTTGCCAGAATCTCTTTTTGACACTCACCCACATAACCAGGCCTCCTCCTACAAGGAAGCCCTGAAGCCCCTTTCCTTCTTCTTCAAAACTGTTCCTGACAGGCTGACCTAAGGCAATAAAAATGTTTCACAGGATTAGAAAAGAATTTACCAAATTAGCAAAACCAACACTGTGGCTCCATGATCTATAATGAGTGTATGTGTGTGTGTGTGGGGGGGGTGATTCCTGGCTTGCTTGCACATACTTGTGCAAGCTCTATTATCAATGGAAATTGGGTGGTGGGTTTACCTGTACCACTATACCAGAATAGTTAAAGTGCTACAACTTGTGTGTACTTGGGCCTCAGCTGTTGCCAGTCAGAGATACCTTTTGCTCCTATCAGTTGTTGTGAGTGTTCACCTCTTGAAGTCAGGCCAAGAGTCTGCATGCTGAATTTCTTCCATCTCTGCCTGCGCTCTTTTTTCCTTTAAATAACAGAGAAACACATGCAATTAAAATCTGCTTCCGTGGCAATTCCCAGTTCTCCCTCTTAGTCTTCTTGGAGGAGCCACAAGTAAGTGAGGAATGTTCACCCTTAATCACATTTTAAACAGTTGAAGGTTTCCTACTTCTGGGCTGTTTTGTTTGCAGAGAAAATTTCTTCAGGATGAAAGATGCTATATGGCTATTATTTCTGTGACCTGGGCCTGCTGGGATAACCTCCTCAATACGCAAAAGTCATGGCAAAACTGAGAGCCAACCCCCACAAACACTGATGGGTGGTACTTAAATCAGACTCCCAATCAATCACACACCATGCTTCTGACTCCCCACGCTGGTTATCACAAAGCATAACAAAAGAGAGACAACCCCCTTTATTGCACTTCAGCTCCTCTGGCTCCTACCTAGCCACCGGGTCTCAAAGAAATAGGTTCTCCTGACCCTAAAGGGCCAGCCACATTACACAGAACAACACTGGCTTGGATCTTAACTGAAAAACCATGCTGCCAGCCAATCCTTTAGTAACTAAAACTAAAGGTTTAATAGAACAAGAAAAGAAATAAAATTTGAAAGATGTTAAAGGGTCAAAGTGAATCCCATACATACAAATGATTTAGAGTCCATATAAAGCCAGTGCTGGAAAAAGTTGGAGTTTAGAGGTTTGTCTGGTTCCTCTGCTAGACACCCAACACCTGGGTGGGCCTCAGTCCTTTGTCCAGTCACAGATGAATAGATCCAGAGATGGTTGTTGGTTGTAGACTGGAGAATGAAGACAAAATAGAGTTGACGCTGCTGCCTTTTATCACCTCTGGCCTGCCCCATGTCATGTGGAGTTTTTGCAAATCAAAATGGAGTTGAATCACATGGGCAAGTCCTAGTGGCTCAACAGGTTTCTCCCTGGGCCTACTATACCTGAGAGCTTCCTTAATGGGCAATTAAGAAGACAAGGGATGTAGACATCCAGTCTGGGGCATTTCGCAGAATCAAATAAATTGAAACGCAAATAGAACAAACATATTCCTAACATCTAATACAGATATGATGCCTACATATAAATCATAGAATCATGCCTAACAGATTACAACCTTTCTATCGGTACCAAACATGGCATATTGCATATGGATTATTGCAAATATGAATTATTAATATGAAAACAATCATAAGTGAGCCCCTAAGTCCAGACAGTGTCACAATTTCAGCAGAACATTTAAAGATTTTTAAGCACATGTGGTTCCATTAAGTTATAAAAGTGTTTTCAGTTAGACTCCTTGTTTTGTCACCCGGGTGGGGGGAGAAGAAATTGGTAGTGTCTGAACTGTTGGCTGCATGTATGTCCCTGGGATGGTCTCTGCCATACTCTGTTCCTCTTCTTCAGCCTTACATAAACGGATAAATTCTGCTCTGAATAAACTATAATTGCTCCATCTAGCCACTGGAGGTCAGTGTCTTTCCACTAAAATACAGCCACTTTTACCTGTTGTGTTTTCAGGCAACTCTTTAAGGCCACAAGCTTAATGTAGCGGAGACTGCAGACCTCAGTTTCAGAAGATGGCTTCTGTTCCACTACAGAACCAATCTTTCTCCATAAGTTTAAGGAGTACTTGCAGCCTGGAGCCATGTGAGCAGCACCACTCAAATGCAACTCAGAACTCACACGAGTAAGAGCAGCAAGATCAGGCCCCATATTTATCTTAATCCCCCAACTACCTCAGAGTAGACAAAGACTCCCTGTGACCCGGGCCTCCGGGATAACCTTCTGAATGTGCCAAAATCAGGTCAAACTGCAAAACCAGGGGCCAAACCTCAAAATCACTGACAGGTGGTACTTAAACCAGTCTCCCAGTCAGCAACAAAACATGCTTCTGATTCCCCACAGTGGTCATCACCAAGCATAACAAAATAGAAATAGCCCCCTTTATTGCACAGCAACTTCTCTGGTCCCCAGCTAGCCACTGGGTCTCTTAAAGAAATAGGTTCTTCTAACCCCAAAGGGCCATCCACATCAGTCAGAACAATATAGGCTTGGGTCTTACCCAAAATACCACTCTGCCAGCCAATCCTTTAGTAACTACAACTAAAGATTTAACATAAAAAGAAAACAAAGAGAATATGAGAGATGTTAAAGGGTCAAAGTGAATCATATACATACAAATGATTTAGAGTCCATAAAAAGTAAGTCCCTGAAGAAGCTGTAGTTGGCAGGTTAGTCCAATTCCTTTGGTATGCGCCAGCACCTGGGTGGGTCTCAGTCCTTTGTTCAGTCCCAGAAGAATAGTTCCAGAGGAGGGTGTTGGTTGCAGATGGACGAAGACTGAAGCCCAAAAGGAGATGGGTCCAGTGCCTTTTATCACCTTTGGCTTTCCCACGCTCTCAGAGTCCTTGCCAAATCAAAAGGGAGTTGAGTCACATGGTCAGTCTGGATGACTGCTCAAACCGGTTTTTTCCTAGGCTCACTGTACCTAAGAGTTCCCTTGATGGGCCATCAAGAGGACAATGGTTTTGCAGACACCCAGTCTGGGATTGCCTTAAACTCAAATAACTTGGAACACACATAAAACAAATACAATCGTAATTTCTAATACAGATATGATACCTACATATAAACCATATAATCATTTCTAGCAGATTACAACCTTTCTAGTGGTACCTAACATGGCATATCTCACATGGATTATTGCAAATATGGAAATATTAATATGAAAAATGATCAGAAACAGTCCCCTAGACCCAGTGTCACACTCCCCATCAGAATTCCACAGGCTGCTGTTTCATTCCCACTCTCCCCCCACCCCAGCTCCCTACATTTAGGTATATTTTTTAATTTTTAAAAATGTCCAGTCATTGCAACACCTATTTCTTGAGATGTGACTCTAGTGTGGCACAGGATTCCATGGCCTAGTGAACATATTCACAAATGTTTTTCATTCTTCCTGTAATACTTATCCTCAGGAGTATTTTCAATCAAGTTATGTTGTAATTAATTGTCCTTGATGTTTCTGAGCTTCAGTCTAATTAATCCTGCTTGGCTTGTTTTCTAGGATTAGCTGCAGAGAAGCTGCCTGCTTACATTGCTGCACAAGCTACATAGAGCAATGGTTCTCAACCTTTTGTAGGTCACAGCACAATTGGTGGCATATCATGACCCTACAGGACACATACACACTCCTGGCCAAATCCAGTCATCTCCCCAGGTCTCTGCAACATACTTATCACTGTGTGGAGACACAGTAATGCATCCTAACACAGTGATTGAGAAACACTGGCATAGAGGACTGCTCTTCTTCTAGAACACTTATCAATTTTACTATTGTTGACGCCCTGAGTGCCAAAAGTATGCTCAACACACATGGCAAAGACATGGTCCATGCCCCAAGCAGCTTACACTTTAAAAAATACATGATGCAATGGGGTGACAAAATAAAAGGTGGGGAAGGCGAAACAGTAACACAACAGCAAGATTACCCAGTTACTGAGCAAAGCCAAGTGGACAGTAATGTTGCATTATAATTTTAAATACCACCACACCTCATCATTACTGGCACAGAATTTATGCTTAGCTTTAAGGCACACTTTTCATCTGAAGATCTCAAATCAATTGGGATCAAAGAGCAAACATTATTATCTCTGTTCTACTAATGGGGAAACTGAGGAACCAACTGATGCAGTAATGTCCTCAATGTCAACGAGTGGATTGGCAGCAGAAGCTGGGACAGAAACTAGATCTCCTGAGTCTCAGCCAGCCCAGTACACCACCCACTATACAATATGATAGCCATTCTCCTATTTTATATTCCATTTACTTTTTGCAATCTCTGTATTCTGGTACTTACATTTTCGGCCTATTTCCTGAGCCATTTACCCCAGCAATATGCTATATTTATATAGTATCTTTCAAAATGAATTCAAACCCTGACACACCAATTTTAAAACCCTAACTTCTAGGCTTTTATTTTGTATGCTTCCAAATTTCATATATATTTGTAACCCTTCTGCCAGGGTAGGCTGGCAGAACAAGAGCCGGGCTCTATACCTAAGGGTTTCCCAATAATGTAGCACCATCAAATGGCTCGAGCCCCCATCCAGATTTCTGGGAATCCTGTACTGTTTCCTGGGCACCCCAAAGGGGTAAAGCTTCCCCACTCGCATGCACGAGACTGAGTGTAGTAAACAGAAGTTCTAATAGTAGCAAACCAGAGTGTAAAAGGCCAAATAACAGAAATCAGCACTGATCTAGCTAGTCAGTACAGAGCGAAGTTCCCAGAAACTCACACCACATAACAGAACATACAAGATTTAATGGCAAAACCGGCACTGATCTGGAGAATCAGTACTAACTAGGCTACCAACCAACCCTAGTGTTCATAGAGAATGTCTTTCATGCCAGCAGTCCACCAACACCACCTACTGGCCACTCACTCCATCCAATAGCACCGTCCCTTGGCTCCAACACCACCTGCTGTTCGCCAGCTCTGCCAACAGGTCTCTCACGCTGCCCAGCTCGCCGCTGGCCGGTCTCACTGTCCGCTGGCTCCACCCACCAGCCTCCCATGCTGCCCAGCTCACTGCTGGCCATGCTCACTGTCTGCCAGCTCCACCCACAGGTCTCTCACGCTACCCAGCTCACCACTGGCTGCTCTCACTGTCCGCTGGCTCCACCCGCTGTTCACTCCATCTGCTGCTCCTCTTCAGTAATTTCAGCTCAGAGAGGGGGAGTTCCCCCTCTCTAGTAATCTCAGCCCAAAGAGTTTGCCTCTCATGTTGTCAGATCTTAATCATTAAGTCCCTGTAAACACCTACTGTCCTTAACATAACCAAAAGGAGCCGCAAAGAAGCCCAGACAGATCCATCATTTGACAGGGGTATTGGAGTGAGACAGGAGTGCCTCCAGCATTTTTGCTCCAAAAAGAGCTAATGCACACCCCACCCATTCTTTCCTTTTTCAGGCTGACATAGCCAGTGGCCTTTCTTAAAAGCCTTTTTTTTTTTTTTAAACTAAGGGTTGCTTTTACTCTTTAACTAACCCAGACAGATTTGGAACAAGCAGAGAATAGCATATCACAACAGACAGTATTTCATATTTTTCTTCAGTAGAATTACAGATATTGGCAGATTTATGATCAGATTACCCCCAAATACCATTACCCACTATGCCCTGCACCCAGTATGCACATACCATGCTAATACAGGACCCTTGCAGATTAATTGCTCCCCTTCAGAAGCTGTTAGGCACAGCTCCTAAGCTTGCCTTACATATTAAAAAAAATAACCACCTAACAAAGAGTCCTGTGTCACCTTTAAAAACTCAAATTTATTCATCACTTGAGTGTTCATGGGTAAAATCCCACTTCAGTTAGTTTCATGTGATAAATACATTTTAGTCTTTTAAAGTGTCACAGGACTCCTTGTTTGTTTTGCTGAACCAGACTAACACAGCTACCCCTCTTGAACTTCTCAAATTTTATATTGACTCAGTAAGAGAGGTGGAGAGAGGGGATATAGTTTTTATTTGTAATAACTCCTGAACTCTGTCCTGCATTGTTCGACAATGGCTAGCCAAAATAACCAAGGACCTTATCTCCTTGTCATCCATAATTAAAAATTTGAAGCCCATTTACCTAATTCTTTTCTGACCTACACTGGTATAACCTGGGATTTTCTCATCACAGATTTGAGGCCAGAAGGGATAATTATGGTAATCTGCTCTACCTTCTGGTATGACAGAGGCCACTGAATTTTAATCAGACATTCCTACAAGAGATCCATAACTCCTGGCTAAGCTGACATCTTTTTTAAAAGACAGTTTAGCCTGGATATAAAACATTATAGCTGATGGAGAATCTGCGATGTCCCTTGGTAGGTTCCAATGGTTAAAATGGATTGTTAAAAACCTGTCCATTATTTCCAGTCAATTTCTCTAGCTTCAGCTCTAGCCACTGGGGCTTGTCAATGTATTAGGCCATGTAAATCAAAGTGAAAGCAGCATTAATCTCAGTCTATCCATATTCACTTACTGTATACACAGCCCATCTCTTCTGATTGGCATTTGTCTCAGGGTTTTCCACGGCACCCACATCGCACTCTCTCCCAGCACTTCCCAGGAAAGTTAGATCTGCCTAATGATATCTGTAGGGGATGTCACAGAAAATGTGCTTTTCTGGCTTCCCAGGAACCAGGAAGCTATGCTTAGGAATTCCAGAGATTTGCTTTTTTCATTAAAATAAACTTGCAGTCAACATGGGAAAACTATGTCAAAAGAGAGGTCCTTGTAGCATATCCTCTATGCAGCCAGACTTTGGATTAGTTCAGTCTCTTTGGGTAGCTCATAGAGGCATAGGACTTATAATACTGGGTCAGAGCCAAGGGTCATCTAGTCCATTATCCAGTCTGCAACAGTAGCCAGCACTGGATGGTTCATAGCAGGTGTTAAAGTGTAATTTGGCAGACCCCAGAACCCTCCTAAATTTCTGGGTTCCCTTCATGAAAGTCTAGGCCCCCTTCATCCACACCAGCTCCTGCCCCCCAACACCTGCCCCTCACCCCAGCTACTGCCCCCCAAATGCCTTCCCTCATCAGAACTCTCTTTCCCCATGTCCTTCTCATCCCCCATCCCAATTCCTTAAGCTCCCTGCCCCATGTCCCCACTCCAGCCTCTTAACCCACCACCCCCAGCTCCCCCATCTTCACTGCACCCCCTTCAGACCCCCAACCTCCTCAGCCCATCTTTCTGACCTCTTTCTCCCACCTACTCCTCCCCCACGCTGAGCTACCGAAGGTGAGGCTGAGCCCCACACTGCGCTCACTTACCTCCAGCAGTGTGTGGCCTCCTGAGGGCCGGGGTGGAGCCAAGGGGGGAAATCGCACCTTTCTTCCCCGCGAGGCTGCACTCTGAGGCTTCTATCTCAAGCACAGCCTGCACATGTGCAGGGGTCACCTGGCACTTCACAGCAGGGCAGCCATGCCTCCTCTCTTCCTGGAGCAGTGCTTGCCCTGCCAGAACAAGCCAGCTCCATTTTCTATTTTGAGGGGCCCTGGAGTGCTCGGCCCCCTAAAAATAGACCCAGCATTCTGGGGCCTCTAAAAATAGAAAATGGAGCTGGAATGCTGCATTCGGGGGCCCACTATTTTAAATGGTTGGCCCTGGAATGCAGCACTCCAGCTCCATTTTCTATTTTTAGGGGCCCCAGAATGCTGGCCCCTTAAAAATAGTGGGGACTGGAACACCGTTCTGGCATGTTCTGGCTTACTTTAACCTCTGCTTCAGATTTTGGTGTAAGAATCCCACAGTTGGTAGCCATGAGATAATCTGTCACACACATTAGATCTGATCCTGGTCTCTAGTAGTTACAGAATTTCCAGAGGGGTATCCATGTTAGTCTGTGTACAGAAAAAACAACGAGAGTTCTGTGACACCTTAAAGACTAGCAAATTACTTTGGGCATAAGCTTTTGTGGGCTCCAACCTGCTTCATCAGATGCATGTAATAGAATCTGACAAAGTGGGTTGGAGCCCCTGAAAGCTTATGTCCAAAGTAATTTCTTAGTGTTTAAGGTGGCACAGAACTCTCGTTGTTTTTAGTAGTTACAGAGCATGAGGTGTAATATCCCTTCCACAAAATTTATTACCATGATTATGACAACTCTGGGTATTGTTGGTATCTATATACCTGGCCAATATCTTTTTGAATCTTCATTTATCACTTCGCATCTTGTTGACAGAGAAGCGTAGGGCATCTCTCAATTTCTCCAAGTAATTTTGTGGGAATAGTTCTATGCAGCTGAATGGATTTCAAATAAGGTGAGACTGGAGTGAGGAATCATAACAGACCAAAATAAAAAATAGGGATGACTTTTCATTTTAATTAGTGTGACCCCACTGATGTCTCAACAAGGGTCATTTGTTAAGGCCTGATTTATTGAAGAAGCCAAACCTGAGAGGAATCGCGTGACTTCCCTATAAAGAGCACAAGCAATTTGGTTGAGGGATCAGAGACTGCTAGGAGTTAGCAGGATTGTGCACAATATCCTGGGAGCTAGGACTGAGTTTCTAGCTACAAGAAGCTAGGAGAGACCTGACAAAAAGGAATGACCCAGGGCCAGAAGCCCTGGAGAAAAGAAGAGAAAAACTATTTTGTGTGGATGTTTGGATTCATTTATTTTGGGGGTTTGAGTATTACATATTTGAAGCTAATTTTATATTATGAAGCCCAGTCCTATGGAGGGGTATTTTGAGTACAGAGAGCCTGTGGGAAGTTTTATTTGAACAGTTCTAGAGGGGAAACCAAGACAGGATGCCTATAGTGTGACCTTATGCCATGAGGGGACACATGGGAGGCAGCTGGCCTGGTGACGACTTCAAGTCTATAAGATCCTGTCTCCACAAAATAATTGTTCCAATCTTCATAATTCCATAATCTCCAATCTCCATGCTTTTTATTAATGCATCACTATTTGCCAGGATGGCACACAGAGTTCTACTTTTAAACACTGTATACTTCCAAACCAAAAAAAGAGAAGTCTTTATCTAGTAGTGCACTGCAACATGGTACAGCCACTATTAAGAGGAAGATCCAGACTCTAGTTGTTGGTGTCTGGCAATCTAGCATCCCAGGATGAGTTTCTTCATCTGCAGTATTTAACAAATTCATTATGTGGGCAGTAACTTTAGAGCTATTCTGCCAAACACATGTTTTGAGGTTAGCTTGATTCTTGGCTTCTGAATTTATGCCATCTTTTCTATTGCATGGTATGTTCGATGAGGCAGTGAATGTCTTTATTTTGAGTCCTGTGCAGCATGGAGCTTATTGTCAGCCTTTGACAAATAAATAATGGCTAGAGAAGATGAATAGTTGTTCCAAAATAAGAGGGAGGAGAAGGCCGATGTAATGTTAGGAGCTAGAGCAACTGCAGTACAGTCATTCTTGGAAGCTTTCCTTTATGAATTCAGAGCATTTTCCATCCAGTCCTTAAATGACATATGTTCCTGGATGCCCATATTCTGACTGTTTTACCATGAGAGAATCTGCTCAGATTCTCCAGTCTCCACTTAAAAATTTATGACTTAAAAAAAATAATCAATGAGATATTTCTTCTTAATGTCATCTTTCAGGCTACATGTCCCAGTGGGGCAACAAGGCCAGCAGTTACTGCCAATGCTATTTGCCCTCTCATTCATCTCAGCTGATTGATGAGGGAAATAACAGCTGAAAGAGGCAGATGGGTGAACAGGGAGGAAAAAATCATTAAGTCCTGAAACTGATCAAGCAGACAGAATAAAAAGGGTAAGGTGATCTTCAAGAAAGAAGGCTTAACAAATTAAGATTATCACTTAAATGGCAGAGCTTCTCAACAGGTAATAAAATATAAATTAAATAAAAGGGGATGTACAAATACACTGTTCACTCAGATATCCTCCTTGTCTTAACATAACATGAGACCTTGTCTTTCCCTTATTTGCTGCCTCAATCCTTTAATCGCTGCCTAATGTGTTTACTTCTCTTACACTTCTTTAATAAACTGAACATAACCTAAACTATGGGTCTGCAGCCTGAGGCTTTTTGGCTGCCCTCTAGCAGCTCCAGGCTCCCCCTACCACAGAGGGACCCTGAGGGTGGTGTGCACCAGGCTTTGGAGTCCCCATTGCCACCAGTGTGTCCTGTGGGGGGGGCCTGTTCCTGGTTCTGGGCTCCCCCTCCAAGCAGCCAGGGGACCAAGCAGGCAGGTACCCTAGCTCAGCTCCCCCTCACCAGAAGGCTACATCCACTGCAGCTCTCAAAACACCTAAGTTATTGAAGGAATTTTCAAAAATGGCTCTTCTTACCTTTTGGGTGGCTGACTCCTGATCTACGTAGCGCCTTTGATCAAAGCTGTGTAAGCATTATTCTACCAGACTCATGGATGAGGTAAGTGAGGCACTGACAGGCTAGATGACTTGTCTAAACTTTCAAAGTGATTCAGAAGCAAAATTCTAACTAGAATCCCTTCTGCCCCCATCTGCTCTTTCCAATACCTCACAATGTTGTATCTGATTTTAAGCTGCTACAGTCATTATCCTATTCTTCTGCAAAGCACCAAGCACATCTCTGGTGCAATATAAAGAATTACTACTAATTCCAGACATAGCAAAAAACTTGGAGTGACTCAGAGCACAAAGGAGATAATTTCCCTTGTTTAAAAAGCATATTGCTGTGGAAGTAAAAAAAAAAAAAAAAAAAAAAAAAAATCCTTGAAGGGAATATTGATAGGACAGAAGGCCTCTGGCACTAAATGGATTACAATAAGACAGAAAGTCAGTACTAAGAATTTTCCTTACACAAGCCAGTGAGAAGAAATATGAAACAAATGCAGTAATACCAAAAAAAAAAAAAAGTGGGGCAGGGGGAGAAATATTAGTGGTAACAGACAACTTCGGTGACCAGGACAAACTAGGGACCCTTTCTGTCAAACAGAGACTTAATGGGGAGGGGAGAGGGAAGGATTTAAATGAAAATCCTGCTGAAAGGCTGCTCATAGAAAGGAATAATCTTTGGCAGATAACATGTAAACTAAGGCTCTTAGGAGAGTCAATGGTACATCTATACTTCAGTTAAAAATCCATTGATCTCAATAGCCTTACTCCACTTTACAGCAGCTGAAGGACCTAGCCAAAACACTTTAGGGTTTAGAAGTGGGCCATGGATCCAGTCAGTCCACCAAGCTGTACAAGGGTGGGGATGGCTGATGATCGGTTACGATGGTAAGGAGATTTCTAGGATGTTAAATGCACTGAAATAGAAACATTAAAAGACTGTGACTGAACAACGTAGGAAACAATGTTAATGAGTCGTCAGGACTGGATGGCATTCAAAGACTTTCAAATCACAGGAGACAGATTGAAAAGGGCCTAATTAAATATGTTCAGACATTTCCCCATATAACTACTGGAGTAGTGTAGGATTGTGCCTTACTATCTTTTACTGCTTCACTTACTGTGTGTAGCTATAAACATCTCAAGCAATGTTTCTTCTATCAGTTCTCTTGGAAAATAAATCCAAAAACCACTTAGGGATTACCACCTCCTCAGATAATTTTGGGGTTCATAGCCTGATTAATAATTGTTACCATAAGGGTGATGTGTTCCCATACTTATGCCCCTTTTACTCCCCATTTAGCAGGCCATTCTGACCACTGAAGGGGACATAAAAGCATGCAAATTGTTTGCTCTCTTAGCTTGAATCACCTATTATTTTTCCATATTATTACCAAGTACTTTGTCATACCAGATATATGTTATTTCAGCAACCTTCCCAAGATCTCAGAACTGACAGCTGTTCTCCACTCACAATTTCAACTCTCCAGCATACTTCTTATATCACCTCTGACTCCAGATCCAAGCACAGAAGTACTGGAGACCATAGTCAATCATGTAAGTATTTCTGCACTTAACTATAACAAAGAATTATTCTTCCACAAGACATTTCTGTATTTAGCTAAGAATCCCATAAAGGTTTCTTGCCTTCCTGGGTGACACCAGAACACCCAGTGCAGTGTGGACTCCCAGTGTGAGAATTCCCTTCAACATCACAAATATTATCCACAGACAGGCACACACTTCTCCACTATTCTTGCAGCATTACCAAATGCGTGGGTTTTCTTCAGTAACAGCACCAGCAATCCTCTCCTCCTATCTCATGCAAAGTTCTCAAAACACACCTCTTGAGATTATGAATGGGTGTAATACCACTACAAACAAGGAGGCTGGTATTACTTTTACAAGCTAACAAATTTATCTATTGTATGAACTTTCTTGGGAGAAAATCCCACTTCGTCAGATACTGCAGGAAGGGGAATGTCTGACCAAGTGGGATTTTCAATCTACTGTGCCAACCAAGCTGCTGGTCCCCCCATCCAGGCCCTGGACTGCAAGCTCCCAGCCCTGAGCCATGACCCCCCAACCCTACTGAGCTGGGAACCCAGTCCCACTGCTGGGGTCCCAAGCTACCGTCCCCCAGTCCGCACACCACCACTGGCCCCCTGGACATGCCCAGCACCTCATTACACTCGCTCAGGGTGGGAGACCCCACAGATGCCATGCTGGAACTAGCCAATGTGGGGCATTTTACATTTCCTGCAGCTACCCAGGCTGGGAGGTTTAAAAAGGCCCCCTGGAGCCCTAGCTCACAAGTGCACAGGTGAGCGGGGAAGGGCTGGCAGGTAGACTTCAGTGCCACTGCTCAGTCCATAGCTTCCCTCACCACTAAAAATAATTCTGTGCTTAGGGAAACCATGGACCCATGTGAGAGGGGATGGGGCAGTGTGGGGGCCAGCACTTACACTTGGTGTGGCTTCAGCCAGGAACAGTGCAGCTTCAGCCGCCAGGGCACCACTGGAATCATGTGAGAGGGAAGAGCTTGCTTGGGGACAGAGGCTCTGTGGGGCTGGGAGCCCTGCATGTTGCTCAGAACAAGCCCATGTGCCACTGTTGGCATGTGTGCCAAGGGTTGCTGACCCCTGCACTGGGGTATCTAGTTTCTTTTAGAAACAAACATAAGGAACCCTTCATGAACAAATCTATCAAGCATCTTCACAGTGCTATCCACACAAGAGATTTTGATACGTCTTCTTAGACACCTGCCTGAGGCTGTATTGAGTTTCCACTGGAGCTTCTGTGTGTTGTGGAACCCTTCCTCTTCCTTATAGGATGGCTCGAAATGGAGGAATTTCTCATACTGTGGTGCCAATGGCATCACACTGGTAAAGAGCTGGAGAAAGAAGCAGTAGAGCTCCGAGCTAAGGCAGAGTTAGGTTATGTCCACACACAAGGGGGTTTTTCGAAATAGGCCATTTTGAAACAACTCGTTTTGAAATAACAGCCTTATTTCAAAACGACTTACTTCAAAATAAAAAAAAAAAACATTTCGAAATAAGGAGAAAAGCGGGAATAGAAATAGAATGTCCACACTGTGGACTTGCTATTTCACTTCAGGGGCAGGGCACCATGGGAGGTGTGGCAACATGGCCGCCTCCCTTGGCCATGTCGGCAGCCAATCCTATAAAAGCTGGCCCCGACCTCACTTCCCTGTCCACTCTGGCTAGCAGGACTCTGCAAGCAATGGGCATTGCCCGGTTGCCCAGACAGCACTGTGTGACACTGAGCCCCTCTGCCCGCCTGCAGAGTGGCCTGCTCATGTGGGACACTCTGTTCATGGACCCAGATGATGCCCAGCCTCTGCCCAAGGCTTTCATCCAGCTGGTCCGCAGGGCAGAGCTACTGCCCCTGCCCCCTTCTGTGCCTTGCCAGGTCTGGGCCCGGGAGACCAGCCCAGATTGGTCGGAGCAGGGTCTACTGCGCACCTGGGGGGATGATGACTGGTGGAGGAACTTCCGCATGACCAGGGCCAGTTTCACCCGCCTGGTCATGGAACTCGCCCCACAACTGCACCACAGGGACACCCCCATGAGGCCTGCCATCCCCGTGGACAAAAGAGTGGCCATCACCCCCTGGAAGATGGCCACCCCGGAGTCACACAGGTCTGTGGCGCACCTCTTCGGCATCGGGAGGTCCACCACCAGCAACATCCTTGTGAAGGTCACCAGGGCCGTCAACCAGGTCCTGCTGCGAAACTTGGTGAGACAAGGCGAGCTGCAGGACACCATTCCTGGCATGGCCACACTCGGCTTTCCCAATTGTGTGGGGATCCTCGATGCCACGCACATCCCCGTGCGAGCCCCGGAGCACAGAGCCACAGAGTACCACAACCGCAAGGGGTACCATTCAATCATTTTGCAGGCCCTTGTAGACCACCATGGCCTGTTCCAGAACTGCTACATGGGATGGCCGGGGGGGGGGGGGGCATGACGCCAGGGTCCTCCATAACTCTGCCTTGTACTGGGGCATGGAGGCGGGCACCTTCTTCGCCCCCGCATAACATCAATGTTGGGGGAGTAGAGGTGCCTGTCCTCATAGTGGTGGACGCAGCATATCCCCTGCAGCCATGGCTTGTGCGGCCGTATGTAGGGCCCCTCAACCCCTCCAGGCAGATATTCAACCACTGCCTGACCTGCTGCCGCCAGGTGGTGGAGCGGGCATTCTGCTGCCTCAAGGCCCGCTGGAGGTGCCTCCTCACCTGCCTCCACCTTGCAGAGAGGACACTGCCACAGGTGATCGCCACGTGCTTGGTCCTCCACAACTACTGTGAGCAGCAGGGTGAGCCCATCGCACATCTATGAGAAGCTGAGGCACGACTCCTCGCCAGGGACTATGAGGAACCTCGACCTGTGCCCACACGGGAGCAGCCGTCCCAGCGAGCCTCGTCCGTGCGCGATGCACTCAGGAGCACCTTCGCCCAGGAGGAACTCTGAGGGCCAGGCCTGCCCTGCCCCACACCACCCTCTCCCCTGTTCGTCCACAGCCAGCCCCCACCCATCCACCCACAGTCAACTACCCCCAATAAAACCACTCAAAACCAAGAATAAGTACCAAACTATTTATTTAACACTACAGGGGTAGGGGCAGGGAGGGGCTGGGGAGGGTTACAGGATGGGGCAATGTGGGGGCAGTCCGGGGCAGGGCCAGCAACTTGGAAAGGGGGAGTGGGAGTTTGGGGAGGGGGCAGCAACTTGGGAGGGGGAGGGGGTGAGAGAGTCTGGGTGTCGGGGGGGAAGTCAGGCAGGGCCTGTGGGAGGGTCCGGGGGGGGTGGTGTACCCCGCCTGTGCCCGTGGCCGCCCTCAGTCCGGCTTCACCTCCGGGGAGGGCCAGGCGGCGAACCCCCTGCAGGACGTGGCTGGGCCGTCCTCTCCACCAGCTCCCTGACATTGGCAGCGAGGGCCTTGATGGCCCTGTCATCCGCTGTTGTCACCTGCTGCAGGACCCAGAGGGCTGTGTCCTGGCACTGGGCCTGCTCCCACCACCAGGCCTGGGTTGACGTCTCCCTGCGCTCACCGAGCTCCTCCTCCAGGCTGCCCTCAGACTGCGGCATTGGGCAGGTGGTGGTGGCCACCGAGCTGCTGGGCGACCTGCTGGAGGGAAGCGGAAAACACATTTGGCCCCTGCCGCCTACTGGGCCTGTCTGTGTGCTGTCTGTCTGCAGCACACACCTCTGCCCTGACCGTCAGCAGGAACCCATTGTTCCGAAATAAGAGAATGTCGTTTGGACATGCCGCTTCTTATTTCGAAACAACCTCTGTTGTTTTGAAATAAGAACCCTGTGTGGACATACCCTTAGAGAATGCCTCCATGCCAACAACCCCATATGTTTTTCAAATTCTTGAGACCCAAAGGAATAGAACACAATAGCTCAAGACCTTTAGTTTGGTGCCATTACCCAGTCATAAAACACTAGACAATTCAAACTACTGAAGCAAAATACACAAGAACTTGAAGAGCACACCATTGTCTAAGAAAACATAAACAAACAAGGTTGGGAAGTACAGAAAGTAGCATTGGGTACCCAGACACCAGAAAGGCCCCATCAGTAAACTGCTCCTCTTCCCTTAAAGTGCTCTGCAGATCCAGTACTAACTCTGTATGTTTACACTGGAGGCCTAAGTTGACTTAAGCAACTCCCTGGCCACGTTTGGAGTTCATTAAGTCAACTTAAGCACTTGCTTAGGTTGACTTAATAACTGTCACCCTTAATGTTGTCTTTAAGGGTTAAGTTGACTTTATTAAGTTGACAACTAAATGTGGCCATTAAAGTCGACTTAATAAAGTTGACTCAAGGCAGGAGAGCCATTTAAGTCAACTTCACAAAGGAGACTTAAGCCAGGGAACCCATTTAAAGTTGACTTAATGAAGTCGACTTTACATGCGTTCCCTGGCTTAAATGTACTTTATAAAGTCGATTTAAACAGATGCAGCCTCTCTATGCTGACTTAAAGTCAACCTTATTAAGTCAACTTACCTGAGCCCTCTAGGGTAGACATAGCCATTGTCAGCATTGATTTCAGAAAGTAGCAGTCAGTCCCTGTGGTTCCCTACATTTTTCTGCTTCTTTTCTGCTTCTTTTCTTCCTTCATTCATCTGCATGTTGCAAATCGATTTCACTTTGGGGGCTTGTTTTTTAATTGTTTAAGGAAATATAACACAGACTACATATTGCATCTTAAGAAAGTCAGATTCTATTCCTTCACCCATCCAGTTCAGCTAAGACCCACCGAAATAGTTTGATGAACAATAAAATAAATAGACATGTCAATGTAGTCACTTTGGATTAGATCCCCAAATAGTCAAAAATAAGAAACTAACACTCAAAATGGAAGAAGCAATATGGCATGGGGATATAAGGGCCCATACTAACCAGTAGCCCTATCTGCAGACCACAGCTAAATTTACAGTATAATATATGTTTATGTTGCAGTAGAGAGAACCCTAGTCTGGTTATATTAAAAAACAGCCTTTTTAAGTGCCCAGAAGAGTCTAGTTAATTAGGTAAGTTTGCCTTTAGAATAGGTCTCTTGGTCCTAAATTATTTAAATTCTGTTTAAATCAGGCTTGGAAAAGGGATTAAACATGTAAAAGTAAAATCACAGTGGCATGCTAGGAGGACAGGGGTTGTCAGGGGAACAGAACTGAGATGAATTAATTTTCCCAGGGTTCAATAAGGCCTTGTCTTTACTACATAAATAACCCTGTTTAATCAGCTGGGCCACGATCACTTTGCACAAGCTGTTTTATGAGATGGATTCTTCTTACCAGGGGGAAAAAATCCCATTTCTGCATCAGGGAATAAGGTGTTAGCCTAGGTCTTGGAGCTGTGCCACACTTTACAACCATGTTTATTTAAACATAAGGTTTGGTAATGCAGTGCGGCAGGAGGGGTTTGTGCTCTGGGAAGCTGTTTTTGGCTGTCATTAATAACCACACCCTCTTCTAGAGAAAAGGATTTTGCAACTAATAGTTTCATCCTTTTTACACAAATACTGGCTGCAGAAAGTAAGTCATTTAAAGAGGTAGTGGTTAAAGAAACTGTTATTGGAACATTAGAAATAGTTTAGTAAAGATCTTCCAGAATGATTCAGGGTCTGGAAAACATTCCTTGTAGAGTGAGACTTAAGTAGCTCACTGACTTAGTTTATCCAGCATGATGTTAAGAGATGAAAGTACTGTCAACTATTGCCTACCTGAGGAAGACATTGCTGATAGTGGACTGGTCTTTCATCTAGCAGAAAAAGGTATAACAAGATCCAATAGTTGCAAACTGAAGCTAGACAAATGTCAGACTATAAACAAGAGGCAATTAAAACATTGTCTGGCTATACCAGATGATGATGAGGGGACACTGGAGGTAGTTTAATTTTATTTGTAAATGTCTGCAAGAACCTGACAGATAAAACTGTACTGCATAGATAATTCTATAATCATTTACATAGACCCAGTGGGAGGGGCTACTGTCATTCCCCCACCCCCCATTCTGGTTACCAGCTGACTTGATGCTTGGATGCAATCCTTGAAGGAGGCTTAAGAGAGGCTCTAAGAGCAGCTGGCTCCTTGCTGTACCCGTCATAGAAGCCCTGAATCCCATTTCCACACCTTTAAGGAATGTTGCCTTTACTGTTCCATTCGAGCTGATCTCCATGTCCAGTGCAGGTACTCCACAGGTTATGGATAAGGAGACACCAGAAGTTATGAGACTGCCTTCATGCTATGCCTTGCCAGATTCCCAGACACCTATTAAGGCCCTCTTTAATATCAACCATAAACATGTCAGTTCCTTCACCTAAGAGATGGACTCCATTCTCCCTGAATAATTCTGGTGCCCCATACGATACACCCAAATGAGAAATCACCAATCCCCTCATGCCACCTAAGAATTTGGCCAGCTTCCTGTTCACGTGTTTCCTAGTCAAGTTGTCCTAAGGCAGCTTCACAGTTCCCTGCTACACCCTGCATGGCAACACAGCCGACCAAATTATTTCTGCTTCTAGGAAAAGTTATACCTGCCAGTGTGCCAGGTCCATCTTTAGATCAGTCAGTGTAGTAGAAGGTCCTTCTATTCTTTTCCTCTAGTAGGGATACCCTCAGCTTTTTAGCAGGGCCTGAAAGGCATCCATTAGGCCGACACAAACAAAAAGTCATCTAAGTTGTTCTGTGAACAAAAGTTAACTAAGTAATGTGCCACTAGCCGTAAACCAGCATTCCTCATCATTATCCAGTGTAACATTGTACTAAATTTCTCAAATGCCAAACAGAATATAGCACATCCCATGGATATTGCTCTACCAAAATAAAATTGTCCTCAGAAAGAGAAACCCAATGGTCAAAGTCAGAAGGATGCCAACAGCAGCAGTGGCAAAGCAGACTGGATATCACATTTGGTCATCAGCACTCCTGGGCCACAAGACCCAGCCATGCTCACTGACTCATCAACAGAGGCCTAGCACACACAACAATCCAGCCAGGTTTCATGCATCATTTACTGAGCTACCCATGGGTAGGATAGATAATGAATTAAGCACTTTCCTAGGGCCACTTCCCCAGAGTAGAAACATGCAGGCTCCATATAGGCAGATGATTATGTGGCCCCTGTTACCCTAGTCACCTTTACTTCTTGTGTAATCTGTTGCTTTACATATGACACACTCCCAGTAAGGACTTCACATTTTTGGACACCACTTGACCTGTGGATCCTAAACCCCACAGTAAATGCAACCCAAAAACATGGCCCCTCTCTCATTAAAGTAATTCTATAGGGGCACCCTGAAAGCTTCTAGCCTAACCAGACTCGGCATTCTCATCTATGTCCACACTTCAGCTTGCTCCCCTCCATACTCTGCTCCTGCTCCCATGAGTCTGTGGACAGCAACTGTCATTCCCCTGACCTCTTGTCCCCTCCCCCCCAACTTCTGTAGGTTGCATGGGTTCTAAAGCACATTTTGCAAACAGTTTGATTCCCAGATACTACAAAAACACCCTTCCATTAAATGCCCAGCCAATGTTAAAATTAAAAACAGCATTGATAACATCTATTTGTGCACTTCTCAAAATTACATCTTCAGTAGTAGTGAGTGCGTGAACTCCCATCAGGTCAGTCGCATCAGGGTCCCGTTACCTCCAGCTGCTCCCAGGGCAGAAACTTTATCCTATGACTCCACACTACCTATTAGAGGGTGAGCTATGTGTGTTCATAAATCATCCTCCTCACCCCACAATGGGCTCCAGCACCCAGGTGAAGGATCTGCCCCGTCTAGTGCATGTCTCCCAAACTTGAGTTTATACCGAGTTTCCCTTAATTTCACTTTCAGTGGGTGTCCTCCACAGAGCCATAACTAGAACTTTTCACACCTGGGACGAGCATCCCCAGACATGCCACCCCCCCCCCCCCCAGGCCCTGATCTGGCCTGGGGCCTGACCTGCTCCCAGCTGCAGCCACAGGTGGCGGGGAGCTTCTGCCACTGCCAGCAGGCTGGGGGTTCCTCATCTGTCCTCAGCACCTGCGACTAGCAGGCTGATAGCATCCGGATCCATCCCCAGCCGCTGCAGGAAGCCGGATCTGTCTCCTGTACCCTCTAAAGTTCAGTGCCTGGGCCTTTACCCTACTCGCCCCTGCCTAGTTATGGCCCTGATCATCTGGAAGTTTCCAGCTGCTACAAACAGCTGTATCATGCCATTAGCTTCTCCAGGCATGAGCACCCTAAATATCCTAGCGCACCAGATCCATCGTGATAGTTGTTAGGGCAGTAGGTTTAGTGTCTCCTGTCCTCCAAAGGGGTGCAGGAGAAGGACAGCGATAAGTTAACTCCCTGCCATCCCTCACTTACATCCCACAAGAGATGAAGTGGGCCAGTTACCTGAACCCCACTAGACCCGACGCCCCCCGAAACCCACTGCAGCACTGCATGGAAGGGACTCTCTTTCACCCCATTTCCCTGTAACCTCCATTTGGTGCTGGGTGTTAGCATCCTGTCCCTTACTTCTTGGTTTCCTGACAGAAGCAGAAGTCCAGAGTCCAGCAGCAGGCAATACTATGGGTTTATCAGGGTAATTGAGCAAGAATCCCATTTTTGCACCAATAACTACTGCAAGTTGTTTAGGTTTAACCACCTTTTGAAGAACTTTGGGCAACTGAACTCTTAGGTAACAGTTATTAATTTCCCATTCAACAGTCCTGGCATGCCCCAGAAGAGAACAATTTAGTACATTACCTTACCCTTTGATAGATTACTTATGTCACCTGATATGTTTTTAAGTTTTCCTCAGAAGCATTAGGCTTTTTTATGTTGCAATTTATTCAATAATGCATGACTTTTATAAGATACATATTCAATAGTTGTGCATGTTTGTCACTAAATTTTCTAGCATCCATGCATCATTACATAAGGCAGTGTACAGTAGATATTTTCTCATGTGGGGAACCTGAAGTCCAGACACTGTGTGGCAGCAGCTGGCTCAGGGAAAACTCTCTAAGGAGTTTTCTGAAAGTCAAGTTCCCATTATTTGAAATTAAGGTTTGTATGAATGGTGCAGTAAGGGGCTGCAAACCAGCTTAAAAAAAACAAGACAAAACAACAAACCCTCAGATCCTGCCCATTTATGAGTCCCACTGTGTCACCACCACCAAAGTCGAGCTACAGCATAAGAAGTCCCACTGGGGCTGGGGCTGATGGAACGGCCAGCCATTGGCCATCCACTCCTGCTACACAAGGGGTGAGGAAGGTGCTGAACTGCACCACTCCAACAAAGAGGAGGGCCAAACTGCATCACTGTTTTTGGGTGGTGAGCCACAAGGCAACCCAAATGTTCACCACTAAGATGGGAAGTGAGGCAGAAGGACCACGCAAGGTAGTGATGTTAGTGTGTAAGCAAACAGCTCATTCCCACTGCTGCTTGAATCATGGCAGCTGAAGAACAACAGCTTAGGAAAGCTCTTGCAGGCTAGGAGACTGTTGGCCCAAAACAGTCTGATTTCACAGGAAGAATGGCAGCCCACTATGGACAGATCCGTCCCAGCCAGCACACCCCACTCCTCAGCGTGGTGTTTTTCTGGACTGTGGAAGGGGCTTGTGATAGAACAATATAACCCCTGCTTCCCTGCAACTGCTGTCCAGTCTGACAGCTGATTAAAGTTCAAATCAATATGATTTAGCAGACTACCTATATTGTGTGTTTGCATGCAGAAGTTCTTGAATGTCTCTTTTTAAAACTAATGTCTTTCTTACTATGCTACTTATTAATTCAATTGAAAAGCAATTTTCCTATGCAAAATAAGGATACCCAAAATCAGCTGCATTTCTTTAATATTTGCTATTAAATTAAATTAACACCTTCTGGCATTGGAAGATACAGAGCCTATTTTTAGCAGCTATTTGTAAAAAACAAACAGATGGAAACAAAAATTCTAGAAAACTGATGAGCACATATCCTAATTAGTTCACCTTTACAAGAAAGTGAGGCAGGAAGAAAAAGTAAAAGAATATTGTACAAGCTTAACAAGTAGTTCAAAACTATCAGGTTATTATTTTGATTTATGCTATTTAGCAAACTAATTGAGCTAAAAATAAATAAGCAGCAAAACTCATGAGGTATTCTAAGCAAAGAAACACAAAGACCCAAAAGTGATACTTTATTCATATCTGTTACTTTAACATAACCCAGAGTAAGATATACAAAAAGATAAAAATCACCTAAGAGTAAGTTAGTTTACATCACTAAATTCAATTAAAAGTTTTATTGATAAAATACTGAATGGAGATGACAAAATACTCCAAGTTTAGAAAAACAAATTAGCGACTATAGCTGAAAAATTCCAGTTATTTTTAACTGATCACAAATTATCACCTATTTTATGTTTATAATTTTAACTAATGATACATATTACAAAATTTTCATGGTAAACTCAGTCTCTGTGTTCATAAAATATATTTTTGTCATATCAAATTTCATTACAATGGAAAGAATTATTTGTGATGTCAGAATATTTCACATTAACACATACAAAAAGATTATTGACAGTACCTCTCCCAGCCATATAGTGGCACTGGATAACATTGCAGTATTCGTTGCACTTTTATCCATCTTATTTGCTCACTCACAGAATCATTTTGGTGTGTTTTGCAAGCTACTTTGTAATAATTATATCCTTATGACCAATACAAACAATGTTGCTCACATGTTAATGAGGAACCACCAAATCAGAAGCAGAATTTAGCCTTGTAATCTTAAGAAAGAAAGCAATCCCACAAAGGTGTTGAGTGCCCTCACCTCCCATTGAATAGTGGGAATTACATTGCTCACCATTGTTCCTCGTTTGACAGTTAAGACCCTTTAATAGGCAGTAAAACACAAATACTGAGCAATGGTGTTTTTGCCAAACTATTATAAAACAAAATCAAATCAGAAACTCGCATGCAGATTAAACAACAACAAAGTAGCCAATAATTTAGCATGTGAATGTTGTGATGGGCAAAATTTTATTTTCTTTGCACACAAATAAAGTCTGCTGTGTAAGGGTAGGGGTGAATTCAAAGGAAAGTTCAGAGAGAAAGATGATAGATGCATGTTCTTCCCTTGCTTATTTAGAAGGGCCTTGCAGACCAAAAGAGCTTTAGCCAAATATCTGACCTGGCATTATACAAATCTCTTCTGTTACAAAGATCAAACCTGTAATTTAGTAAGAGAAAAAAGACCAACCTTTCCCCCCCCTTACACACACACACACACACACACACACACACACACACACACACACACACCTGTATTAGCAAAGAAGCAGTCCGAGTTGCAGCGCACACATGAAAAATTATAAAAAAGTTTCAATATTGTATTGAACAAACTATGAATTATTTATAAAAGGCTAGAGAGACACCAAATGCCAATGGTATGGTAGCCTTTTCAATAAGAAACTGAAAACGTGTACATACAGTGACTAAACACCAATTAAGTCATTTTAACTGTCAGTGTTATATAGATGGGACATACTGGGATAGAAATACATTAAAAAAATCAAGGGCCTTGAATGAGTATGCTGTAAGATAAAGTGACATTACATGACTACACACATCATATAAAAGCAAAAGCTTATACCCATGTATTTATATCTACAGGAATAAAAACTAAATGCAGTACTTGTGAAACATATCAACTGCTAGCACTGAGCTGCAGTTGTTCAATTCATCCACATAACCGCCACAGCATTAGCAGTAATGGAGTAAGCTTCCCGTGTGCACTGACCATGTGGCTCTCTAAATACTAGCTCTGAGTGTAACAGGGCATTTCAGTATTCAAGAATAGGTCAGTCCATGCCCAGAGACTGCCAAAAAGTGTGTTGATTCCAACTGTGGTGTTTGTAATACAAATGTGTGGCCTCTACGTAATGAACTGACACCACCCTCTTTTATCACTGTCAAACCACCAGTCAGCAACCTCCTGCTACTGACCGCATCATCCAATCTTCTTGCAAAAATAACTAGTAAATCCTGTGATTTTACTCTTCAAACTTAGATTTCATTTGTAATTTTAATTGGTCAGAATACATAGAGGAGATTAAAATTATATATGCAACTAAATCAAGAAATCACTTAAAAACAACATAGAACACATTCATTTGCTGTGGGTTTGTTATATTTTAACATTGACATGAATAATTTCTGAAAAAACACTAAAAAGATGACATTAAGGACCTGAAAACATGGCCCAGACATCCAATTACTGACTCTTCTCAAAGACCTAAATGACTAACAGCCACACAGTTTCACAAGTACCTGGTCTGCAAAATCATAAAGAATAAGATGTGAAGTAAAAAGATAGTCTATATCTTCATGATCAAGAAAGTAACACAAAATGCTGGTATTGTAACAGTGCAACAACCGCAGCCTACTTTGCGTGCAGCACATCATTTGCTACAATTAGTGGCACTTATGTATTATGCAGTAAATATTGAAAATAGGACTGAATTTTGGATCTGCATCAGCATAATCACATTATTATAAGAGTTGCTAAGCTAAAGCATTCTGAATACCACCAATCCATTTTTAGTACTCAGATCACTAGTTTTAATACATTTCAACACCCTGCGTTTTGTCCTGCTCATAGTGTGAGGACTGGAGCAAAGCATTTCATGAATTCTGCTACTGCACTTGGACCAAGTCTCAGTCTGACCAGTCATTTTCATCAAATTCTGAATCATCATCAGAATCGCTGTACTCCACAGCAATGCGCCGTGAAAGAATAGTTGCCACATCATTTCCAACAGGTTCTCGTTTTGCTTCTTGTTCACGCTGTTCTTGTACCTTTTTCAGCTGAATTCCTGTAGACAGATGGACAATTATATTCAGAAACAGTTCTTCACACCTAAAATGTAATTTAAGGCTGTTGCTGGGTTTTATATTTGAACTAAAGTTGAGAGGCACTTTGAGCAGGTAAAGGAAAAAAGAGACCAAAGTTATGAGAACCTTCCTGAGAGGAAAAAAAAATCAGTTTTTTCAAGAGCATCTGCCTACAACTTTCTCAAAATAGCCTGATATGGTTTAAAGTAAAGCTCCAAGGCTATTTGGGGGGGGGGGGGCTCTTTGAAGTTGACTTTACAATGTCAACTTAAAGTTGACCTTGTTAAAATTGACTTCAGGGTATGTCTGCACCAGACACAGTGTAGACATATCCCAGGCCCAGGGCTTCCTGCCCTGTAAAGTCGACTTAAAAGCTTAAGTCAAATTGCAGGGCAAGAGCTATTATGTCAACTTAAGCAAGCGCTTAAATCAACTTAATAAATTCTAAAGATAGCCCTGGAATTGCTTAAGTCAACTTAAGCCTAGTCAAGTTGACTTAAGCCTCAAGTGTAGACATACCCAAAGAGACTACAGAGACCATTCAGAAGAAATGATTTCAGAACTGGAGGTTACTTTCCTGTAACTGGGTTTTTTTTGTTTTTTTTTGTTTTTTTAAAGATGTGTGGTCACTCTCTGTATTCCAGTGTGTGTTCTTGTGTGTCATGTGCAAGGTTTGTCTAGCAGTGTCCACTGACCCACAAATGTGTGCTCTGCCCCTCAGCTAAGTAGCTGAGAGATAAAACAGGTCACAAGGGTTGACACCTTCAACCTACCCAACAACATTGTTTTATCTTTTGAGCTACATGCTTACTCCAGCAGAGGAAATTGTGCTATCTTGGGGACTTTCCTTCTGCCCCACAAACCACCCCTGCCCCAAATTCTGCAGTGAACTGGAGGACTATTTTAACTGCCTCAGACTCAAGAAATATTTCCACCACACTAATGATCTATGCAGTGACCTAGAGATCCATTCCTCTGAACAACGCAAGAAGAAATATTCTTCAAGGACTCCTCCTGACAGTTGGAGCAACAGACTAGACTTCTACACTGATTGTTTCTCCCACCATGAAAAGCCTGAAATCATGGACAAACACCATCCTTTACACCACAACCTCAGCCTTGCAGAACGCAATGCAATCCATAGCCTCAGAAACAACTCTAACATTATTATTAAGGAGGCTGACAACAGAGGAGCTGTCATCATCATGAATAAATCGGATTATGATTAGGAGGCTTATAAACAACTCTCCAACACAATGTTCTACAAACCACTTTTGTCTGACCCCACTGAGGAATACCAAAAGAACTTTACCACCTATTCAAGAAACTCCCCAAGGCAGCACAGGAAAACTAAAGACACACACACTACCAGAACCCTGACCTGGGATATTCTATCTACTACCTAAAATCCATAAAAAAGTGGACCCTGGACACCCCATCATCTCAGGCACCCGCACTCTTATAGCAGGCTTTATCTGGCTATGTACACTCCCTCTTCAGACCCTATGCTATCAACACTTCTAGCTATCTTTGAGACACCACAGACTTCCTGAGAAAAATCCAATCCACTGGTGAGCTTCCAGAAGATACCATCTTGGCCAGTATGGTCGTAGAAACTCTTTACAACATCCCACCCAAAGATAGATCACAAGCTATTAGAAGACCCATGATGCCACAGCACACCTCGTGGCTGCAATTTGTGACTTTGTACTCACTCACAACCACTTCTGATTTGAGGATAATTTATACCTTCAAGTCAGCAGCATTGCTATGGGTACCTGCATGGTCCCAAAATGTGCCAACACTTTTATGGCCAACTTAGAACAATTTTCTGTTTCCTCAAATCTCGTCCCAAAGCACCTCTTCTCTGCTTCTGCTACACTGATGACACCTTCATCATCTGGACCCACAGCAGGGATGCCCTTGAAGATTTCCACAGAGATTTCAACAACTTCCACTCCCCTATTAAACTTTGCCTGGAACACTCCACATGGGAGATCCACTTTCTGGACACTACATCACAAATTAGGGATGGACACAAACACTACCCTACACCGAAAACCTACTGATCACTATAGTTACCTACATCCCTCAAGCTTTCATCCAAAACATACCACACAATCCATTGTCTACAGCCAAGCCCTAAGATATAACCACATTTGCTTTGATCCCTCAGATAGAGACAGTCACCTTCAGGGTCTCTATCAAGCTTTCTTAAAACTACAGTACCCAGGAGAAGCCCAAGAAGAAAAACAACAGAACACCACTACTCACTACCTATAACCCCCAAGCAATGTTCCCTCTAAGCTGATGATGCAGCTGAGCAAGTTATGGTATTTGCTGAGCAGCAATTTATTAGGTCTGGGCAACGGTTTTTTGGTGCTAAAAGTATCAGCATGCCTAAGTGCCTTAATTCAAAAGAAATTCATAGATGTCTTTTCATTCAATCTTCAATAAAAATGTTAAACTGAAGTACTGTAGTTTTATTAATTTACTAAACAAATGTGACAACTTGCTGCCTGTCTAGCCTCTACCATCATCTACACTGCTCAGTTTCATTGCCTGTCTTTGTCAGATTTCCAGAATACATATATAGACAAAGTAGGATTTTCTCCCACGAAAGCTCATGCAAAAAATAAATCTGCTAGTCTTTAAGTGCCACATGACTCCTTGTTTTTACATATATAGAGTCAAGGTTAACCTTGAATCCAGCAGTTAGGTATGATTTGATGTGCATTATCATGTCTTGATGAGAAACTTCCAACCTTATAATCACAGTTACAAGACTGTGTCTTTATATTACTCATTAGACTGAAGCCTCACTCAACATCTGTACTAGACAGGAAAAGTGCTGGGGATTGTGGCGCCCCCCCGCAGCAGAGCGATGCTGGCTCATCTGAGTGACGTCATCAGGGGAGCATAACGGTGCTGTCCCCTTTTGGCGCCCCTCAAATGCCAGTGCCCCGCTGCAGTGCAGGGGCTGCTTACTGCCTAGCACCGGCCCTAGTACTAGATGCTTGAAATGTACCACATACATCAACCAACTGGGCCAGGAATGTGAACTTATCTGTCAGTGTATAAGTGACAATGTCTAAGAACACTGGTAGTGTATCAGCCTTTAGCTTAAAATTTAGCCTCACATTTCTGGAATCAATTATCAAGCCCCTTTAAATGAATGGGGTATAATAAACTAAGAGAAAACACAAATGGAAGGCTAGATTCTTAATTCCACTGAAGCTTCTTTTAACATTCTGGCATTGCAAAAGGGCCTTAAAATGGGTCTCATTTAAGTCTTGTCTGATTTTGCTGTTGCAGTTTGACCTGATCCCATGTCTTACACTCCCCTGCATTTATTTTCATCCTATTCTGTAAGTTCTCCCTCTTCAAAGTGTCTGACGAAGTGGGATAGCCCATGCGATAAATAAATCTGTTAGTCTTTAAGCGCCACAAGACTCCTTGCTTTTTTTGCTTTACTAGACTAACACGGCTGCCCCTTTGGAATTTAGGTCCCTGTTATGCTGCCCAACTGGGGTAAAAGGGGTTCAAAGTGGATCAGGCCCTAAATGTCCAAAACATAGATTGAAGTTAAGTAGGTATCTTCAGATTTGATCGTGAGACTGACATGCTGAGGGGACTGTATTTAATATCTAGCTATCAACCTTAAAAATACACCTATTCTGCCCTCAGTAAACATATTAAATTACCATGCACTGCAAATCACAATCACTAGGTAGCAACCGCTTCCCAGATTCCCTTGGAGCAACACCTTAAGTAAAGTTATCTGAGAAATTCAAAACTTTTAAAGATGGCAATGGCAGAAAACATGTTTCAAGACAGTTTCTCACAGCTTCACATCTCTGTAACCAGGGCCATTTTTTGTGCCTAAAGAATTTGCATCAAACAGAGCTAGGTTAGAGTCTGTTACATTATCATGCCAATCATACCTCTCAAGAGCTAAATATGGGACAACAATCCCCTAAGTGAACGGCAAAAAATTAATTAGGCATACAGGAAACTTTAAACATTGTGACTATCTTCCTTTAATATAAAGTGTCTCTAACATCTCAGATTTGGAGTTTATGGGGTTTTTTTTATCCAAATCATTTTCAACAATAAAAGGGAGGCTATAATTAGTATGCCTGGAATGTAAATACTCTCAGAACTAAAACAAGCAAAATGAGGTACAATTGAGATTTCTGTGTCTGGTAGTAGAATATAATAAAGGTAGTTTAATAATTTTTAATTTTTGACAGTTAAAGCAAACCTAATCAAAGTTGCTAGAAGCAAGAGTATATATGGATTTGTGAAAGAAAATGATTATTTTTCTAACAAATTTTTGGGGAAATAGAAATACAAAGGTTTTTTTTTTTTAAATTATTGCACCGCTGGCAATATTTTTTTCCTTCTGCCTTAAATGACTTTTTATTCTTTCAGTTTTTCATTTCATTTTCCTACTTATTAGGATTTGCTTTCTTCCACCACAGGAGTCTATACGTTACATTGTAAAGCTCCACCTTGACAAACTGATTGCATTAGAATCTCTCACAGAAAAGAAAATGACTCTGAAATTAACCCAACTTGTTTTTGCTTATTTTAAAGGGTCACTTTTCTTTCAGGAGCTTTTGTATATTCAAGCCTTTTAGCAAGTGAAAAGCAAAGCATTCACCCTTGATAGAGATGCTAAATGGCTCAATACAATTTTGCTTTCAAGCTAAGTACCCTCCTCCTCCAGCTCCAGCCTGGCTCTGGCCGCCTTTGCCTACAGCCCAGCTCCCATCCCCTGCCCCTACAGAGAGCCCTGTGTCCCTGTGGCTACTACATGGCTGCCTCTGGGAGCCTGACGACTTAGCCCTGCCCATCTCTCAGGGATCCTCCTCTTGCCCAGGCTCAGGGCTGCCTGCCTCCTGGGGCCCACTCAGGCCCCAAAGATGCCACCATCTCTGCACAAGCAGCCTGGTGCAGAGGAGAGGGAGAGATTTAAATTTCCCTCCCCCTCTGGTCCTTCCCTGGCTATGTGCAGCAGGGGGAGGGGCCGTCAGCTCTCACTGCTCCAGGCAGGCAGCCTCTGCATGAGCCTGTGCTGCTGCGGGGGCTGAGACGGCCCTGACTGACATACAGGGCTCCTCCTGGCTGGGGAGAGGCAAGGCTGCCTGCCCTGCGCCGTTCAATGTGCTGCCTGCACTGGTGAGTAGGGCCCACTGCGCCCCTGTCCACTGGCACAGCTTACAGGGAACACTGCCCCCAAGTCAGACCTCTACAGCACATCATCAAGGATCTACAGCCTATTCTACAAAAAGATCCCTCACTCTCTCAAGCCTTGGGAGACAGACCTCTCTTTGCTTACAGACTGCCCCCCCCCAGTCTTAAGCAGATACTTATCAGCAACCACAGACCTAAAAACAGAACCATTAATGCAGGCACATATCCCTGCAACAAACCACACTGACAATGTTGCCCACATATCTACACAACAGACACTATTACAGGATCTAATAAAACCACCTACTCCACCAAAGGCTCATTCACCTGCTCATCCACTAATGTGATTTATGCCATCATGCACTGGAAATACCCCTCTGGCTTATATATTGGACATATAGGACAGTCTCTGCACAAAAGAATAAATGGGCACAAATCTGACATCAGAAATCACAACATTCTAAGACCAGTGGGTCAGCACTTCAATTTTACTGATCATTCCATTGACAATTTACTAATAGTGGTGCTCAGACAGATGAATACCAGATCAAGGCTTCAAAAAGAAGCTGCAGAGATCAAATTATTTGCAGATTTGATTGCATTGCTTCAGGGCTTAATAGGGACTTTGGATTTTTCTCTCATTACAACAGGTGATTTGACCTCATCTTCCTCTATATGCTGTTCCTCAGTGTTTGAATCTTTACAACTGCTTTGATTTGCTGTTACAGTGTGACCTCTTCCGATGTCTTACATTTCCCTGTATTTATTTCCTCCCATTCTGTAAGCTCCCCCGTCTTCAAAGCATCTCACAAAGTGGGATTTTCTTCCATGAACGCTCACACAATAAATAAATTTGTTAGTCTTTAAGTGCCACAGAACTTCTTGTTTATTTCACTTTTTAAAAGGATATTTCATATTCTGAAGATGAGAAGTTTTCATTCAAACAAGCAACTGGATTAATCTGAAATCATTTGTAAACTTTAGAACATGTGATGTGGTGTGCAGACCTTACCAAGGGCCTGGAATTGAGGCCATTAACTGTCTGAGTCTGGGAATACCAAAGATGCATGCCTAAAAATAGAGACTGTCAAGATACCAGGATGGACCAGATGTAGTTTAATATTTCTCTCGAAAAAATAATATAGGTAAAATTGTGGCTTGTTGGTAACAGCAGCCATATAACACAAACCACAGGAGCCACTATACTCTTGCTGTGTCAAAGGAGTAGTTCTTAAGTTCTCTTTGTTCACTTACCCATACGAATGGCAGCAAGAAGATCACTTCGAGCATCACTGATTGGTGGCTGTGTGTGTTCTTGTCGTTTTGCCTCAGGAACTGGGGAGGATGTGAGAGATGAAGTTGCAGTAGAAGAACCTGGTGGGGGAGGAGGTGGGCCAGGGGGAAGGGAAGCCGTAACTACAAGCGAAGAAGCAGGAGGAGGAGGAGGAGGAGGATCAGCAGTAGCAACATAGGCAGATCCAGTCATGAGTCCAGAATGGGCGGATGGCATAGGAAGCTGGAGAGGACTAACAAAAGCAGTCTGTGCTGAGGGAATCATAGGGGGAAGTGGAGTGGGGGGAGGTCCACTAGGATTATAATAATCCACCATCTGAGCTGGGAGCATGCTATATAAAAAAAGAACAAAAATAACTTTGTAGAACTGAAATATTTGGCAGTAAAAGGAGTACTGTTCTTAAGACAAGGAAATATTTATTTAACAGTTAACGCTTTACAGTAGTCTACTGATAAAATCTGCCTATTTTACCTCAGGTAACATTATCTTTCCTCAACAAATTCCTTAGACTTTCATATAGTGAATATTGCAAATACTGAGATAGTGTTGTATCGTTATCCAAGATAATTGAAATTTTTAAAAGCAACCATTAGACAGGGCTTTTCATATTAAAAGAACTTCACAAAAACTATATGAATCTACCTTAATTCTCAATATCCCTGAAAGAGAGATAACTAGATGCATTTGCAACTAAAAGTGTCATTTTAACCTCTCTTGCATGTGATATGGAAAATGTCAGTCATATATGCATCTATTTCTATTCTTTTATTGCCATTTTGAATATTTTTGGTATACTATCCTATGGCTGTTGTTCATTATATACAAGAAAATCTTCCCATCACCACCTCATTTGACAACACACTGAAAGCTTTTCATATTTTCGTACTTTCACTGAAAGCTTTTCATATCAGTGTAGCCAAGGGTTAAAGTATAATTTGGGGGGCCCAGAACCCTCCTAAATTGGAGGCCCCCCTCATGCTGGTGTGGGTCCCCCCACCCACCCCAGCTACTGCCCCCCCCCATGCCTGCCCTACTACCACCACCCCAACTACTGCCCCTAAATACCCACCCCTCCAACATCCCAACTACTGCCCCACCACCACCCCAACTACTGACCCCCTACTATGCCCGCCCCACCATCATACATGGCAGGTACTAATGAAAAAGTTGATTTTGCCAGATGCTGACACAGCACTTTAAAACAGACTTGTGCAGGAGTGCGCCATGCTAGAATGCGTCCCCTCTGCCGCCCCCAGGGGGGATGCTTGTGGAGCACAGACAGATAATGTAGGGGGACAGACAGATAATGTATTACATTTATCTTTAAAGTATATGATAGTTAATGTTGTGTATCTGTCCTTCAGTGTCAAAAATAAAATAATTTTGTAACCCTGTGTAAAAGACATTATAACCAATGTCTAATAAGACTCCATATTGTCAGTTTAGAACTCCTGCTTAAACAATGTACTCCATTTTGTATACTTGATGAAATCTGGTTTAGGTATATGCTGTATATGTTCTTTTAAATGTGTGAACAAGGTGTGTGAATGAAGGGCGTGTGTGTGTGTGTGTGAAGAGGCCACTCAACTGCCAGCCTGTCCTGATGAACCATAAGTACCATCTAACTGGCTGAACAATGCAGACATCCCATTAAAGCAAACAGAAGGAGCCACCCCAGAAAGAAAAGAACAAAATACAATCAAGTCTGCAAGTGACCGGTGACCAATGATCTCACAGGAACCCTGAGGCTATGTGACACAGCAAATCCCATAGACTTACATGAATGCCAGCAATTATAAAAGATGGGTGAGAGCATGAAACCTTTGGGGTCTCATTCTGCAACTGTCATCTTGGAGCATCAGATCGCAACCAACACAGGCCTGACTCCCTCCTTGTGCCCAGCCTAGCTGGCCACTAGGTTGGCTCAAGCAACACATGAAAGGACTGGTATCATATCAGGTTGCAGAACTGTGTGTGTGTGTGTGTGTGTGTGTGTGTGTGTGTGTGTGTGTGTGTGTGTGTGAGAGAGAGACAGACTGCTTTTTGCTATCCTTACTTATTTACAATAAAATGTGGCATATTGCCTTGTCCCCCTGAATAAGATCCTGCAGGTCTTTTCTTTTTATTGGGGGGGGAGGGGTGCTCTCCTGGGTGCCCTTTTTTTGGTATAACATCATGCGGTGGGCGGGAGCAAGCCCAGCCACCCCTCCTGGCACCTGGAGAAGCCGCAAATCCACCACAGGCTCCTAAGCTGGCAGGGGAATGTGTTCTACCGCAGTATGCTCCCACGCGCTTCTATTGTTAGGCAGCCCCCAGAATGCAGTGTGCCTATACATCTCCCTATTTTTAGGGGACCTGAAATGCTGACTTCCTAAAAATAGGGGGGCCCAGAACACCATTCCAGGGCTTTCCCCCTTACTTTAACCTCTGAGCATAGCCATATTAAATACATTGTTCAGGATTTCAGTTTCTGACATTTACCCTCCTCCATTTAAGTTCACACTGTTAAAAATACCTTGTGAATGAACAAGTTTCCTTCTGTCTACCCTATTGAAGTGGTAATAGGATTATTTCTATTTGTACAGAGTTTTGAACACATAAAAAGAGTTCTAAGCACCGTATTATGATGGTGAAAAATGCACAGCCTATTGGTCTTTCCAAGAACCCACAAGAGTAAATCTGGAATTTTACCCATAGTCTGCTGGTGCCAAAGATACAGAACTGCGCGGGCCATCTGAGGCCTGGGGTGGAGGTGGAGGTGGTTGTTGAGGTCTGTTTAAGGTAGCATGCCGCACTGTGGTAAAAGATGGTCTATATTCATGCTCTAGGCCCTGGGTTACACCCATATACTGTGGTCCATCTCCTGCTCCGTATGACGATGTTACTGGCTGCTGATGGAGGGAATGATTTGGAGTAGCAGGATAAGAATAATCCGTAACATCGGATGCATGGGACCTAAAATGAAAATAAAGGAGATGGAGTGGAACAGAATTCATGAGTGTAGCAGAACACTGTCTGACCTCCTAAACAGCAAGGCTACTGACAGCACCGGGAATGGACTCTTCTTGCAATGGGTTCCCCTATTTTCATTATCAAACATTTGTCAGATTATGACTACAAACTACAAAAGCAGCAATATAATTAAGGCAACAGCCAGAGCCCCTATTCAGATTCATGTAACTTCAAAATGAGTTAATCTGACAAATTAGAGTACACAGAACTAAAACCCTAATCTGCAGGGCTTGCAACTTTTCAGTACTTTGCCATATTAACTATGTGACAGAATACTGCTGAATAAGTCAAATTAAATTAAAAAAGCAAAACCAATAACAGCTTTTTATTTTTTTAGTCTTCTCCCAATTGCAAGGAAAAACTGATTTTTTTCACAGCACACAATTAATAACTGTAGGCAACCAGCTAAGTATTAACAATGAAAGCAGAAAGAGGAAGCAAGAATGGAAGCAGGCAGTTACACAGAAGAATATATTTTACCAAAGCAGAGAGAACCAATTTCAAAAGCTTAATCTTTAAAAGCTTTCTTGCTTTCTTTGCATAAGTCATTTGGCTGGAAAGACAGAGTTATTGAAAAATGCAAATATTATTAGTTTAGCAGAGAGTTCATAAAGATGCAAAGTTTATGATGCTTTGTCAAATGAGCCCAAGAGAGGGAGCAAAAGGATCTCTTCATCCCATAACTGCACGGAGCTGTATTGCATTAGTAACAGTTGTGCAGCCTGGCACTTGGTTAAAACAGATAGTCAGTAAAATGATGCACACCATTTCTAAGACTGGAAACAAGGCAAGCAACAAAAAGCCAGGGTTTTGAGTAAAACAAAATGACACACCCTTTGGGCATTTTGTCCTTTTTCATGCTTCCTGCCTGCTCCAGTTTCTTTACGTCACTCATGAACTCAATGCCCATTTTCCTTCTTTCCCACTCTTCTTTTCTTGTTCTTACTTTTCTCACATTTATTTGCTGGTTTCTATTTGGATTCAGCTTGTCTCTCTCTCTCTGAAGCACAACAGGTATAACATAAATGCACTGTAGTAAGGAGAAAGCCTGGAAAGTTGGATTTCAAACTATGGCTTTGATTGGGCCAACATAGTAACAAAGGCTTTTGCACTTAAGCTCTGCATTAAACTGTAAGAATACCCTATACTGATATGAATAGAAGCATATTTTTGTATTATACCAAAAGTTTACAACAAAGCTAGAGAGACTTATTTTATGAGTTAGTTTATTTATAAGCACTTCTATTTGTACTCAGGACCATAAGACAATGTTTATGAGAACTGAACTTCTATGATTATTTTTATAGCTTAATACCCACAGTATTAGGAAGGTAGATTAGGGTAAAAATATGCATTATATAAATTCCTAAATCTCTTCCTCATTCTACTGCAGACCACAAACTAACCTATGGTTAAAAGTACAAATTTCTGCAATGCAGTGTTGTTGTAGAAATGTCAGACCCAGAATATCAGAAAGACCAGGCAGGTGAGGTAGTAGCTTTTTATTGGACCAACTTTCTGTTGTTTGAGACACTCAGATTGTTACAGCTAAATACAAGATCAGAGAGATTACTATAAGTAGTTAGCATGTATTTTGTCTGTTATCTGCAACACTCTGAGTACCTTTCTCAGATCTGAAAAACAGCTTTGTGCAGCTCAAAAGCTTGTCTCACTCACCAACAGATGTTGGTACAATAAATCTCATCTTGTCTCTCTAGGCTTCTGCAATACAATCAGATATTTGATTTGTACAAAATTCATTATTCACATAAATGCGATAAACATTCAAAAAACTTCGAATGGGACAGGAAGTGATACTACAAATAATCCTGCTTCATCTACCCATGACGAAATATCACAGTTCTTAGTGGTGGTCTTTACAATTGCTGTTTAGGTAAAGCTATGTATTGCAACTCTTTTCCTGAGGTTGCTTTATGCACATTATAAAACTATAAATATAAAAAATATAAAGCATGATAAATCCATGTTTTGACATTATCGGGAAATAAAGGGGGATAAAAAAAGAAAATTAAATGTGACTCTTTAATCTCAAGATCCCTGTCAGCAATAACATAGGACTAGGTAGAGTTCAAATGTGCAAAGGAAGCTCAGAGATGCAATAAATCTACATCTGGCAGTTGAGTAATGAGCACTAGTGTCACCCCCCTAGTTCAAGCAGGCCCAGAATAACCACTGTTTACTTGCAAAGGGTCCCAATCTCAGGGCACCCCTTCTACTATGGGCTGTGAAGAAACATAAGCACCAACCAGAGCTAGAAAGCAGCCAGGGTGGGGCAAAGGGCCTTCTCTGCATACTATGCCAAGAGCCAATAGGTCAAAGAGTAGAGCCAGGCCAGCTCCAGTGGGCAGGAGTTGCAGCAGGGCTAGTGCAGGATGCACTTGCTCTCCAAAACCCTCCTGGAACCCCTCCCCTCACCCCTTCAGCCTCCACACAATTGCCATCAGGCACAGGGCCACAAAGTTCTTTTTTGGCACTAAATTCAAGCAAGAGTCTAGTCAACACTTTGCAAATAGCAGCTTATAAGAATTTTGAATAAAAAGAAAAATTAGAGATAAGGAAGAGGACACATTTTGGCATTAGAAATTACAGTAAGTTGAAATAGACTCCTGGTTAAAAATACAGCAGAAGTCTGAACACAAACTCTCGGAAACTTAACACCAATAGTAAAAAAACAAAACAAAACACAACACAACACAAAACACCTTGAGCTGAATTCCAGCTTTGCCTGGCAGAAAGCAACAGCTCCCCCCTCCCCCCCAATCAACACTGTAGAAACAATGTTCTGAGCTGATTCCCCCTCATTAATCATAACTATCCAGTCAACTTAAACCATCAATCTGCTCCTGATCAGTAGCTGTTGCCCAATGGCTTCAGCAAGCAAACGACCGAAATGCTTATTGGAATTGTGGAACAGTTTGGCTTTTCACCAGGTACCAATTACTTACTCTGTTTCTTCCTCCTGTCAATTAAATACAACACACAGGACAAACATTAAAGGAGAAAATTTCCTATCTAGACCCACTTGGTGAACAGACTCAGATGTGTGTTCTCCCTTTGCCTACAGATCTAGCACTGAGCTCAAAGGGAGTTTCATACACATGGATAGAGCAGAATACTGAAGATGAGCTGTGTTGTATGGAGCAGAGAAGAGATTATTGTTCAAAGTGACTTGTTTTAAGCAATAATGATGTATCTGGCTCTGCAGCTTGCTTTTAGTAAAAAAACACACACAACAAATAATTGGTCCCCAATCATAGCATCCCATTAAAGGGAAAATTATATGCACCACTGGTTATTTAAAACATTTCTCACCTAAACAGGGGAACATTTGAAGATCTTATCTAAGTAGATCCTGAAAGGATTAATAGTCATCTTGCATAGAAAAAGAATAAGTACTGTCAGTAGCAATAAAATGTACCAACCTCAAAACGAAGGAAGAGATACTGAAACTAACAATTAAATACAGATCTAAATCTTTCTTCAATTATAACCGTTCAAAATGCAAAAATAAAATATATAGCAAACACCACTCTATCAACACAATGAAAGTTCTGATAATAAAACATGATTAGCACATATTTCTTAAATTTCACAGTTCTTTCACAAAGCATTTTTGTGTACATCTTTAAAAGTTTATTGTCTTTTCCATACTAATTTGTTATATTTTCAACCTAAGGCTACACAGAATCTTTGCACATATAACTATGATACAACAAAGAGCTTGTTATAAACAGACCTAGTATCTGGGGACAGTGATCCCTCTGAAGATGCTCCATGGTACACACTTTGAGATAACCTGTTGTCAGGTCTAAGCTCTTTGTCATATGCCATCATATTCCACTCCTGCCGCCTGTTTCTGGCTTTTCTAACCTTTTTCACCTCACGGGCTGTGCCATCTATACGTTTTTGCTCCTAATGTTCAAAAGAGAGAAAGCAAGCATGCAAAAGAGAGGGAAAAAAAAAAAAAAAAGGGAAAGGAAAAGAGCAGGTTAAAATGCAGTTAGCGTGCATCAAAATAAGACTAGATTTACAGATGAAGCCAACTCTACCTAAATTCTTCTGTAGTAACAATGGATGAGTCAAGTATTCCTTATACTATGAACTTCAGAGGTAGAAATATTATTCACACTGTACTATTATTTCTTTGACATACATTAAAATTTTCTACAGAAGTTTAATCATCTTCACCTACTATTTTTCCCCACAGTAAACAGAGTAACTGTCAGTAATGTAAAAAGATACATTTCTAAAATCTTTTCCAACAATACCTGCTAATCATATATTCAGACAACTCTGAAATGCATCTGATAAGACTTCAGATCTACAAATCAGTCTTGTAAATGTATACGTAAAACTAACTCAAAATGAACTGCCTACAGGCCATCAATTGTTTTGCATGTTTATAAAACACCTCGATTTTTGGAAAAGGGGTAACTCTCTCCAGCTGCTATTACACTGAGCTCTCTTTTTGTAATTCATTTGTTCCTTCATGTCTGAAAAACAAGCAACAAAGAATAAAATTCTTCCCACTCTCTCATTATTTTATATGAAATGTGAGTCACATTAATCATAGTTGCAAAATGTCGCTATTTAGTTCAGTAATTTATTTTATCACAAAGCTATCAGGATAAATCACTGTTTTTCATATAAAATAATAGGTCTAGTAACCCTTTAGGTTTGGTAAAGCCATACCCTTCCAATCTTCTTACTGTGTGAACAGAGTTGCAACTCTACCCTATGCTATCCCATGTTAAATTCATCACTGTGTTATGCAGTTCTGCTAGGGTTTTACACAATATTGGCAGTTTGAACAAAATATGATCACTTTAGGAGGATAATTATGCTAATGAAGCTATCCTGCTGAACCAAGATGATAACATTTTTAAAAAAACCAAAGTTTCTTTTAAAAATATCAGATTTATTAAAGGATCAGATTCAGGTTGTTCCACATTATTTAACATAGGTGCCTTTCTTGAATGAGCACACTGAAATCTAGAGTTAGATAACGTTGATTTCAAATTTCTTCTGATTTACTTTAAATCTGGACACATCTTCAAAACATTAAATTTCATTCTTTAGGATTGGGAATTTGTTACAAAACAGTACTACCTCTCCTACGTTCTATATGATCTTCTATCAGACACTTCTCTTTTTAGTGTGTAAATGTTGGGCAAAAAATTCCTTTGCAGCTCTGGTGATCTGTTACGTGGGGTGATGAACTGCAGAATGCTAAAGGACACTATTATTTTCAAAGTAAATTGCAATTACTGTGGTGTCTGTCTCTCTTCTTTTAAATAAAATGCAGTAGAAGCTAAGTGGATGAGTAGGTACTATAAATTAAAGATGGAGAAGGACTGTATAGTTTGGCTTTCAGGAAAAAACAAAAAAAAAACTTCAGTAAACATGACAAGCATATTGTTAGAGACCACAGAGGGGAAAAGTTAACTTCAGCATAATACTTACATTAAAAGGGTTAGCAAAAACAATGAATAAAAAGCATCTGCAGTGAAGTGATTTTGGTGATATAGAGAAATAGCTTCTGTATGTAGCCACAATACTTTGAAGAAATTTAAAAAGTTCACCAATAATTAATCTATTAACTTGACTTCACCACTAAATAGCATAACATCAAATCAGAGATCACTAACTTACTGTTTAAATACAACTGGAGAAAATAACAAACAGCTTATAGTCATAAAATTATTAGTTAAAACGAAGTGCACTATTCTTCAGGTAGAATGAAGAAGAAATGTTAGAAAGTGGGAGGGAAAAGAGAGCTTAGTTTTTTCCACAAAAGCCTATTGATTATTATAATAATACTCATCAAAATACACTTAATACACAGTTTGACTGTAGGTTTAAAAACAGTGAAGCGGAAATGTTGACAACTGCAAGTACACTAAACTCTGCCCTATTTTGTGTGCGAAGCATAACAATGCAGAACAGGAGGATTTAAAAAACTACACTTCTGTTTGGAGAGAGAGAACACTGTTGTCTGAAAGACCCAACTTATTAAATCTTCATGCCGAATAGAGATTCTATTGCCTCCATAAAAGTGTCCTGCTCATGTGAAAAATAGGAAAAACAATGGATAAAAGATCTCAAGAACTTCCTGAGGGCAATGCTCTAACTGTCTAAGGCAACTATCTGACCCACAGATTCTTTGAACACCTGATTCTGTAAGGGATGGTCATGTTTTCTCTCTCAGTGACTTCAGTGAAAGTTGAGGCAAAAAACCTCACAGGATTAGTATATTAGCATTCCGTTTGGTTTCTACCAAACAATGCATAATTCTCCTTTCACAGATTTGCAGAAATTTTGCTTTCATGAGATACCCGTCATTTGTGAAATTCTCATGTACTAACTTCTAAGTGGAATGTCAGCTATAAAAATGTAAATGAATCAAAATCAATTCCATTGCAAATGGCTGCCAGTGTCACTTGTCTAAATATACTCAAATATGTCTAAAAAGTTGCCATTCTGTAGTAGGTTAGTATTCTCATGCTGTCTGGAAATCTGCAGATACTATGCTAATAAGATTTGTAACAGATTTTAATATTCTTGAATTATTTTCAAGTCAACATACAGTGTTTATGATAAACAAAACACATTCAATCTGTAATGTGAATTTCAATTTTCCCTGAGTCCACACAGGGTTTAATTTTGATCAGCTAGTTAGTTCATAAGACAGCAGCATTCTTAAAAGTGCAGAGATATTCAGTAGGGATGATAATTTGTCTTAAATACATATTGAGTATAAAAATATAAGCAGCACTAGGACCTGAAAGGAAATCATATAAAAAGAAATGTAAGTGAGAAACTTGCGAAATATTCCTTTAGTGGAATTCAAGACACAAAACAACCTTTTTACTTAAAAAACCCAAATATCTTGTCATCTATCCAACAACATTTTAAGCACCTAAGATAATTTAAAATGCATGACTTTACACTATCATCAGGAGAGTTATTCAATATATTTCTGTCAATCATCTGAAGTAATGCCATGTTACTCATAGCAGCTTAATGTGCTTTCTTTTCCAGTTTAGTTTACTCAGTTCTAGTGACTCATAAGGTAAAATCAAAGCTATCAAGACTATATATTTGGAATTTTATTTATCTGACCCTTACAAAGAAATACACTAGATCATAATTCATTGTTTTCAAAATTAATTTTTGATGAAACAGGAAAATGAAAAATGTACTGGATTTTTTTCACTTGATCAGTTTTCCTGACCTTCTCTTTTTCAGAAGTAAAATGTAAACAAAGAGACAAAAGGAGTTAAAAAGCAAACAAAAGATGAAAATCAAAATGCAGTCAACTATTTTCTGTAAGAACAAATGAAAAATATGAATGAAATTGTTATCCTTTTCTAACCTGCAGAATGAAACTTACTTCAAAGTTTGTCACACAAAAGCTTTTCAGTAAGCTCTTACTCTCTAATTTGCATGCATTTTCTACCAGAAAGTTCCTTACTACTACAAAAACACTCACCAGTATCTTCAATAATGATGTTTGTAGATGTATTTAATGAGCTTTTCTACTTCAGATGAATTGTGCCTTTTACAAATCCATGGAGGCAGTATTCTCATAGCCTTGTACCATCATGGAACTGTTAATACATCTCAACAGTAATTTCCATGTAGAGCTGTCTGGCTCTGGACAGTTGCAGCAGAGACCTTCTTCTCTTCCAAAGCATGTCCCTACTGGGACAACTGTTTGTGCTAACAATCTTCAGGCAAGTGAGCCTCCTGACCAACCCCGCCCCCACCCCAGTTGAATCTATTCTTATTTTTGGTGGGCATGCATCCCACTTCTCTTCTGATGGCAGGGTTCCTTAGGCTACATGAGCAGCAACGGAACAGCAGTTCCAATTTACACTGGTGTTCAGTGTGATTTATGATGCCGAGAGTCCAGTTGGGTCATAAGGAATGAATTTCACTTTCTGAATCTTGAGGGGTGAAGTTTCACTACAGTGACACTAAATCAAAGTGAACAGACAGGTGGCACATGATGTGCACTTTAAGTTCTAATATACAGTTTTCCAAATCAGTAGTTTGATAGTCCTTACTTGGCGCTCTTTCCCTGGACTCCGTTAGCCTCATTGAGTCCTTTGCAAGGTATCCAGGAAGGTACCACACTGAACAAGACAGGCAGTTGCTGCTTTATCTTTTCTTTTCACTCTCCTTTGTTGGGACTGCCTGAAGAACCTTATAACCCTCCCAGAACTTCCTCAAACCAATCAGTAGCAGAGGCAACATGAACAACTATTGCTAAATTCTTCATCCCCATGCAAGCTAAAGACAAACACTTAAAAAAAATACATATACATCCTCATGATACACAAAGCACTAGCTTCTGGTTGCTGATAGTCAAATGCCTGAACAAGAGGGAGAATTTGGAAGATTCTTCTCTATGAAGAACTCTTTTTTTTTTTAATTTTTTTTTGGTGTGGAGGGGCAGCAAAGAGTATCATTCCTAATACATCTCCACTCCAGTTGCTGATCCACGAAATATCTCCGCTACATAATTCAGCAAGTCTTCCAGTAGAAGCAGAAAAGTGAAGAGTCACAATTAAAGAATATAAAGGAATAACAGGGCAATTATCTGAAACTTATGCTCTCCTATGGGAGTGGGGTAGCTGACTGAAGAGCCGCTAATAATGAATATAAAGATAAAGAAATGTCATAAAACATTACATTTCCAACTTTATTCCTTTTAGGACAGATATTCTCCCCATTGAAGCAAAGCATCCTGATTCCTACTAAAAACCTTATAATAGCAAGGATTTAAAGACAACTATAGCTCTGTTTCTTTCCATTTTAAAACCTCCAATAAAAACCAAATTATAATAAAAAAATCTACTATTACAGCATTATCCAAGTAGCAGGAAAAACTTCAGACATATTCATAAGCCAAGCAAAACTTAGCTACATCTGCCCCGACAAGAGCATATGCATAACTTCTGTATATATACGACTTTTTTTAATGTGCCTATTTACCTTTTGTCTCCTCTTCTCTTTCCGTTTGTCTTCTGTGTCTTGTAACATTTTTTCTTTCCAAAGATCAAAAAAATACGAGGGATCAGTATAGAACTTCAAACCATCTTTCTTATCATCTCTGTAAATATAATAAAATAAAAGATAAGAAAAAATATCAATAATATGCTATTTAAGACTCAAGCAGCTCAGCTTTGAGTTTTGTTGGTTTTAGCTTAGTCCCTTTCTATCATTTAACTGTAATAGGCCAAATAAAGTGCACTAAACATAATTTTAGTGAACCAGCTATGAAAGATCTCCAGAGCAATATCATCTGTATCAATGAACTTCATTAAAATATGTCAGAATTAGTAAAGTACAGTAAAGTAAAATCTTTCGGTTACACACAGTCAAGGTGCAAGTATGCAGCATAGGTACCCAAAATATTTCATTATTTAGGTGTTCACAGACACTGGATTAATAAAACACTATGTCACTGAAGTAAAATTAAATATTTAGCAATTACTATTATCTATAATTAGACTAAAAATACACTGCAATCACTCAGATATTTTTTTCAGACGCACTGAAGCACAATTGTGTGCTTTTTGCAGAAATCTTGTGCAATCAGCAATCACAAGGCATCCTGTTATAAATATAACAAATATTGGTGATGCTTAACAATTACGGATATTTTAGGAAAGAAATGATACCATATTGCCCAGAAAACCAAGACAAAAAAAATTTAATTTTTAAACCTTATGAAAGCCACAGAGTGACGCTGCATTAACTGCTGCTTACTGTACCTATCTATTTGCCAGGAAAAAGTCAGGTAATGAAAACAAATAGCAGCAGCACCCAAAGCACAAGATAAACTGAATAAAATGGTAATCACTATATTCTTCCTTTACAGTATTTATAAACTCAGTAATAATCTGATTTATTTTACAGTATGAAAATCCAGTTGCCCATTCAGTACAATACACAAAACTCACTGTCTTATATGTCCACTACAAAATCACTCATCTTTATCTCTTCAGTTCACTTCCAGGGTGGTTTTTTTGGGGGGTGGGGGTTGTGGGCATTTCAGTACAACATGAACATAAAGCACTTTCTGGTTGAAGAAGTTATTACTAGGCAAAATAGGCATTTTATCAATGCTTTTTTCCATAGGAAGAGGAATACTGATTAATATAAGACAGCATTTAATGGTCCTGCGGGTCACTAGGAAACTGCAATGTCCATTAGGTTACTGAAATGACCCATGGTCCTGAGAGAAGGGACTATCTGCCCTCCACAGGCATGCATAGATGGTCTCTCTTCCACTGCACCAATAAGTGGCAGCTGCCCTCTCTCTAGGTATTTGGGCCACATTCATTGACTGTGAGTCATTTGGTGTGGCAATGAGCATGGATAAGCTGAGATAAAATTAAATGATTTGTCTTAAAGTTTTAGAGGAAGTTAGTGAGGTTTAGAAATTAGGAGTGTCTCGCTCCCAATATGCTTAGACTGTGAATCTTTAATTAATAATATTTTTTTAACTCTTTCCATATAAAAAGCAAATTATATTGCATTATATCCAATGGGCCATCTTCCACATTCACAAAAATCCAATCTATGAAACTAGTATGGTGATTTACTTTTCAAATTCCAAAAATATTAATCCCTAGATATTATACTGTTACAATTCAGTCACATTGGGCCTTGCACTGTTTATATTGATTGTGACAGTTAACTTCATATCACCTTGCAACATGGAAAGGATTATTCAAACTATTACCTTGTAAAAAACTGAAAATAGACTCATCTGTTCAGAAAACATCTCCTTACTGTGTAGCTACGTACTCACTGTCCTTTACACTGCCTATGGCTTACCAAGAATTAAATTAGATTAATTGCACAATACAAGAGACTTTAGGAACTGAATGTTCCATACCTATATGGTGTAAGAATATTCAATGGAGGTGGTTTGTCACTCTGGTTGTATATGTCAGCCACTGGATTAGGAATGCTGTTCTTTGAAACCACTTGCTGGTCCTGTATTGTTGAACTTTTGAATGCTTTTTTCATGTTAATATCCTGTAATGATACTGTTAGAGAGGAAAAAAGACATTTAATTGCAGGTATTTTTTCACACTACTACTGGCCCAAAAATCAAATGCCATTTTTACAACATTCAAGAGTTATTTGAAAATATTTCACCCAACTTTTCAGTACTCATATACAGTAGCAAAAGGGAAGTAATATTTAATTTGTATAGTAAATCATGTCAATTTATCATGAGAACATAGCAATTACCATGCTGAACTGGACCCAAAAATCAATGCAGTACACAATGGGCTCTGGTGCCCCTCTGAACCCCCTCAGATGCCTCTGGGAGTATGTGCAAGAACCCCACAATAGACAGAGGTGAAGTAATCTTGATTGCTAATAGCTACGACTGACTCATCCTTGTGAATGACACATGCATTCCTGATCTACATCCTCTGTATTGTTAATTAAATGTGTCAACCGTGTCTCTTACTTGTCTCCCTTCCAAAGTGAGTAACTCCAGTTTTTACATGCTCTTCCTGTCTTAGCTCCACCATAGTGTGAACCCAGAGAACCCCAGTTAATCGACTCAGGCTCTGAAACTCACTGCCACAGATCTTTTTTACAGTGCAGACATAACTTTGCCAGCTCTCCAAGAGTTAGCGCACTAAAAGCAGACTGCAGTCATTGTCATATCTGCATGAATAACTACTGAGTTTGTGCCCCTTAGGGACAATGGGTACATACTCAAGATGGCTAATGCCACTATGGCTATATTCTATTTGTAGCATGCTTCCTTAATAAGAATTAGTGCAAGTATGTCATCTCGACCTGAGAATCAGCCCAGCTCAGAGCGTAGACTTACCCATTGAGCCATCCACAGTGACACCAAGGTCCAATTCTTGAGTCGATAGTTAATTTAGAGAGTGATAAGATGTGAGAGTTTAGATTTTTCCTTCCAATGTGTACTGCTTTGCATTTAGTCTCATAATTTCATTTGCCACTATACTCCCCATTTAACCAGTTTGTTTAGATCACTTTGAATTCCTCTCAATCCAGCCCCATACTGACTAATTTACATAAATGTAATCTGCAAGTTTTGTTACTGCACTATTTAACCCCTCCTCTTTCCAAATCATTAATATATGCAACAACATAGAGCCAAATATAAAGTCTTGAAGCACCTTGCTGCTAACCTTTTGCCATAATTGACTATTTAATCCTAACCTTTACTGTCTTCTATCTCATTTCTGAGAAATATTTAACCTCTCACTCCATGACTACTTAGGTTTTTTAATAGCCTCTAAACCACTGGAGGATTTAGGAACAAAAAGCTTGAAATTTATAGTCCTCCTTTCATCTAGCCAGTACATACAGGTATATAAAACTCTCCCCAACACCACCACTTTTTTTAGACCCTCAGTTCCTTATCATCATTTCACATTCAGATAGGTTATCAGAATTAAAGGCAGATTTGTCAGTCATACTGTCTTGATTTGTTACATCTTACTTTAAGGGTAAAATTTTCAAACAGAGGTGATTCAGGAGCCTAAGCCCCACTGAAAGTCAATGGGACTTAGGAGTTTTTGAAAATGTTAGTCACAATGATCAGTCAGCCCACTCGCTATGGTGTTTCCAGAGATGACATTAGGATGCAATCTTACGTAATTTTCCTTTAAAATTTTTTTCTACTGATATTAAACATAGTGGGAGTAAAATGGCATTTTTAGAATTGTGTCTGATTAATAACTGATCTTCCTCAAAGCAATTTTAGGCAGTCAAATATTGACTAACCTCTGGTACCAATCCATATACCACAAAGTTCCAGTTCTCAGAGACAGTCAATGAAGTTCCCTGCTGAGACTAAAATATTAAGATACTTTGTGTGGTTTATTAATTTGAAAAGTCATTAGCAGTGCACAGGTAACTACTGATAGTAGTGCAAACCTCAGAACTCTCTCATTTATGAACACCCAAAGAAAAGCAGCTTTGAGTGAATCTACAGCTTCAGAGGCTGATAGGAAAATATCCATAATGGAATAAATGGGCTGGTGATTTTTTTTTAAATAAATTGAAACTATTTAATTTTGAATTGAGTGCTTCTGAAATTTTCCAGATTAGACTGACGTCCCACAATTTGTCAAAGAACAGATTCAATATGGACACCAGTTGTGCTAGCTTCTGAACATTATCGTAACAACATGTCTGAAACCTCAGCTACAGGAACAATCAAAGACAGTTCAGTTTCTGAGCCTACTGATGCAGCAAAAAAAAAAAAAAAAAAGCATTCATGTCAATTCTGGTATTTGGTAAAGCAAGTATCTGCTAATTAGCAACCATACTGAGGTAAGTAACCCTTCACACACACCAGCATATGTAAGAACTTTGAGTCACTAGCAATCTAGATGAGAGAGGCTTCATATTTTTCCAATTTCCTGAGCCATCTAAAAACTTGCAGAAGTATTTGGTAAATGTAGGGACTCAACCTTCAGAGAGATATTGACAGGACAGCCATATTACATTCCTATACTCTTCCAGCAAATGAAGCATTTTCAGCAGCTGCTTCAAACTTGCATATGGTTTGCTATTAAAAGCAAGCAGACATAATACATATTCAAAAGCAAAGCTTATTGGAATTCAGACAAAATAAGATATGTGGCCTGAATGAGGAGTCAGCAGTCCCTCCTGTCAGCTTGACGGGCTCCAGTTGACTACACTCAGTGCCAGCATTAGAGGCAATGGATCAGAGTAGTTGCCCCAATGCCAAATTAACACATCTGGGAAGAAAGAGGTCAAAATCTTTTATTTTGTTTTGCACAGCTGTCCATGGGGAAAAACACCAAGGGCTGGTCCTGACTAGTCTGCCTCAGACATGGTCTGCCCCAGTAATATGGCCAGTTTTAAGACTTGCAGAAGATTGACTTATATTTCACACTAGATTATTCTGGCAGATCTAGGTGCAAGATTGAGACCCTATCATATGTGAGGAACAGTACACTTCCAAAAAGCAAGGATTTGATTATAGTTGCATATCCACCATGTGCCAGTTCCTTTAATTCAATGTTAAAGTATCTTTTGCACCAGAATACCACCCCCAGTGTACAACTGAAACATACATCCTCATACAGCCCTAATTTTTTTTATCATTCAAGTCAGTAGCTTCTTTAAGAGAGATCGTTTTTACACATGCACTGTTAGCATTGATTCTACATAATTCCAGCATCAAATTATTCAGCACCTCTCACTTCTATGTAGAAAAAATCCATAAATTTATCAATAATAGGAAATTCAACTTGCAAGCAAGCTTGCACATTTCAGCCTTTTTTTTTTTTTTTTTTTTTAAGGTAGGACATGGGAATACTTTTTAAAAATATTTACTGCAATGTGCGCTTTCAAACAGAGTCTGGGCCTTCCTTAAGTTCTTAATAATATACAATAATTTGGTTATTCATTTTGCAAATATATACATAAACAACCAAAGCTGTAAATTTGGTGATGAGTCAAGGAAATGCAATCTCTGGTGATGAGAACTTTATATCACATTAGCTAGTCAATAGCACATAAATCACCATGTTCTTTAGGGAAAGAGGATTATAACAGCACAGATTAGAGCCAGTCATAGTAGAGAGGCATTACTAGTGAAAATCAAGTCTAACTTGCAACATCCCTAAACACTGTTATGGTTTTACAATTTGGAAAATTTTTACCAATAACTAGACTATGTAAATTCTGATTGATTAAGATGAATTAAGTCATGATATACTTATGGCAGCTATGCCTCATGTCATGAAAGGCCAGGATTGTATCACAAAGCCCTCAAAAACTAAAATTTGAAATCAAATATGAAGAGATATTAGGAGTTCAAAAATATTTTTCTCTGATTAACCTAATTAATTTTTTTCCAGCAAGGCCTCTTAGTAAATATAATGAAATATCTGCTCAGCATTATTCCAAAGGAAAAGCAGAGATTGCTGGGTAATTAATTACTTGTCAGCATCACTTCTGGTTCAGTGCTTTCATGCAATTGCCTACCCTCTTCCACTGTTGAATCCAGCTGGGTAACTTTGACAGCAAGACGATCAATTCTGTCTTGAAGAGAATTTGCTCTGATGTAGAAGTTGTTGGCCTCATTAAACAACTCACCAAATATGTCTTCAGCATGCTTGCCTATAGAGAAAAATTGAGAATGCCATCTGTTAAAGACTTCTAAAACACAGGAAACACTACTTCAACAGCATGATATTACAGTTGAACACTCGTCATAAAATTACAGCATACTAACGTGCTACACACCTTAGCAGTGCACTATTATATCTAGAATGGATACATTCAATACAAATGGCCAAGGAGATTAAAATGAATCAAAATAAAATGAAATTATCTTCTTAAGGAGCTGGGCTGCTAATAAGAACATATAATCATTAAAATCCACCTCTGTGCCACCTCAATGGTAGCCAATGTCATTGCTGATATCTTTTAAAAGATTCCAGAGTCAATCTTGGGAAAGTAGCAAGTGATAGTAAGTCAAGTATTATTTAGTATGTATATTACTCATCTATTCAAGAGTGAGTGGTAAGAGATGGCAGAATTATGTTAAAGTTTTAAGCTGTGCCCTATAACCAGGCTTATTTTATACATGGTTAACTAAGGACATTACAAAAGTGCCCTTCAGTGCTGGAGTATTGAGTTCTTGCATGTTCAATGAAATCCTTTGGCTGCTTTAGAGTCTGTTTACTAGACAGTAAAAAAATGTCAGCATTTTACAACCCTGGAGGAGCTTTCCCTTTTCAGGGATCCTTTATTTGGAAAAAGATAGTCCATTAATTTAGCAGTGACAAATGATTCTCCAGGGCTGACAGGCAGAGTCCTGCTGCTCAGGCTGCCCCCCACCCCACCCCACCTAAATCTCTCACCAGCAAGCAACGTGGAATTGGGTTCTCCTCCCTCTCACCCCAGTTCCCTTAATCTCTCATCAGAAAGCAGCCCAGGCCCAAGCTCCCCTAGTCCCTCTCACCACAGCATCACCCCATATTTGGAGTTGGTGAGGCTCCAGCTGGTGTGACTGGCTGATGAGACTTGCCCACATACTCAGGGTTTAACCGATTGCCATATTTGGGGTTGGGAAGGAATTTTCCCCCAGGACTGATTGGCTAGGAGTCTGGGGGCTTTTCACTTTCCTTTGTAGCATGGGGCATGGCTCACCTGTCGGTGAATTCTCTGTATCTTAAAATCCTTAAATCTTGATTTGAGGACTTTACTAAGTCATAGGTAAGAGGCTTACTGCAGAGTGGGTGGGAGAGGTTTTGAGGCCTGCTTTGTGCAGGAGGTCAGACTAGATGACAGAGCTGTAACTACAGTGGGGTCGACAGGGCAAAGCCCCAGGCAGCGCAGAGCAGCTCAACAGAGCCTCTCTATTAAAGGGCGGCATTCATGACGCCGGCTCCAAGTGGCGAGTTCTGATCGGAATGCGCCCTGGGCGGCAAAAACCGGTGTTACAGCTCTGCTAGATGATCACACTGGTCTCTTCTCACCTTAGAGTCTATGAGCTGTCAGACCCACGGTGGCAGCTGCAGTGCAGAAGCAATGTTGGTAATGAGGTGCTGTCTGCTGTTAAAAGTGGTACTGACATACGTCACCTTTCACTTTGCCTCCCTTACTTCTGGCACAGCACTGCCTTCTGAGCTGGGTAGCAGTACGTGTACTTGGGGGAAGGTGAAGGCACAAACAACTACAGAGACGTAGAAGGGGGGTCCAAACAAATATGTTTGAGAAGCACTGTACTACAGTGATCTTGCTCAGAAAATCTCAACATCAACTGAGTTCTCAAGGTGGTAGCACAACTTAATAAAATCAGAAATTCAGGGTGGAAAGGGCTGAAGTTTTACTGATTGTAGCCTCTGCTCAGAAAATCAAAGGCCAAACAACTGAAGGATGTTCTGCAGCCCAGGTAGAATATTAATGCTCTAAAAGTTTTAAATTTTTCTTCAGATTTAGAAGAGAGGATTAGGAAAAATAATTGGTAGATGGATGGTCTGATTGAGATGGAACCCTTTGGCATAAACTTGGGGTGTGATGTCACAGAACCTTAGTCTTTCTGCAAGACAGTGAGAGGAGGGTCTGCTAGGTGAGCCTGATACCTGGAAATTCTCCTTGCAGAAGAGATTGTGATTATAAATGCTGCCTTCATAGACGGCAGTGACAGAGAAGCTATTGCCAGAGGTCTGAAGGGGAAACCCATTAATCTGAATAGGACTAGATTCAGATTCTATGGAAATATCTGATTTAAACCAAGAAGGCAGGCATTTAGCAGGCCCTTGAGAAATCTGGAAAGCACACAGAGAAAAGATAGAACTCCCATCCAACAGTGGATATCCTTCTGAGATAGAGGCCAAATGAACACTCACTGTATTATCACCTGAAAAGCCAGAGATTTCAGATGCAACAGCTAGTCCAGAATGGGTCTAAACTGGGTGATAATAGACGAGATTCTGCTCAAATTGAAAACTTTTTCCATTTAGCTACTTGTGTGGCTCTGTGGAATCCTTTCTGCTGCTTATCATGATGGTTGGACATGTCAGGAATATAGTCTTTCATGACTACTCCACCAGAGATCATTCATGCAGTGAAGTGAAGAGATCTGAGGCTGCAAAACAGAGACTTGCTGACATTCTCAGAAAGGGGATCCCTAAATACAGGTAAAGTTGTGGGTGACCAACTGAAGACTTGATGCAAGTCTGAGAACCAGCACAATCTTGACCAAGCTGTTCTGTCACTTTTCAGTTTCCTAAACATTCTCAAATGACAGACTGGAGAGAATCCACAGAACAACCAGTTTGATCATGGAAATGTGTCATGGAACACCAGCTGTCGCCTGTCCTGGACCACAATCTCCTATATATGGTGTTCAGGTTGCTGAAAAATAACTATTGCTAGTGAAATATCTGAGGGAGAAAATCCTTCATGACTGAGCACCCATAATGGCTGTTTAAGACCCTGTAAAAGAAGTCTGCAATAATATGCCTAATGAAGAGGAGAGACTTTTAGCAAGACATTGTTTCTTAAATAAAGATGACAGAGAGGATCATTTCTTGGCACACTCAAAACAATCTGCTTGTCCAGGTACAACACTGCAATGATGCTGTCCATAAGAGCTTGAGCCACTTGGTTCCTGATGGCTAGGACTGCAAATCTGTCATGCCTTTTTTTTTTTTTTTTTTAAATTAAAAAACCAAAGTGATTACAATAAACTCAGTAAAACTTACAGGCTGAGGGAGCAATGGTATGTAGAGTCATGGAAGCTCTATTTAAAGTGGACAGGCCTCAGAGGGGAAGGTTTGGTCCTACTCATAAAATGGGAAGGGATGGGAGGTCCAGAGGGAGAGAGGAAGGACTAGAGAGCAATCCTGTTTCACTTGGCCTGAAGCAGCAACTCCTGATTAGTAGAGCTGGGCTGGCTCCCCACCGTGGGTGTTGTAACCTGGAGCACAGTCACAGTGCTGCTAACTTAAATTTGGTCCAGTTACCCCACAGTCATGATGGAGTGGTAGCTGTGCCAAATTTGAGTGGTGCTGCAAACCTGTACACCAGGTCACATGCCACTCGCACACATTTGGCCTATCACCTCCCTTCCCCAATCATGCTGGATGAGCAGCTGGGCCAAACACGAACAATGCTGTGACTGTGCATGAGGTCATAATTCCAGGAAAAGATAAACAAGCCCAGCAGGGACAAGGCCTCTTGAGCTGGCCAAACAGCTGAGGTCTGAAGTTGACCAAGATGGGCCCCTTAGCCTTCGATATGCATCTGTTACAAGAGTAATTAATAGTAGGCTCTGGTGGCTGAAAGAGAGCCTCATTGCATACATTCAGAGGCTCTAACCACCAGCCTAGGGATTCATGCATTCAAATCAGTACACAAATCTGCATGCCCAGAGAATGCGTGCTCAGGTGGCAAATGGAGTGCAGCAAGGTTTTCAGATATCTGAGGTAAAATGTAGCATACGACATCACATACATGCACAGGGCCATTTGATCCAGAAGCTGTGCACAAGAATGAACCGTCATCGACTCTGGAACCACTAGATGTCATCAAGTCCAGTTCCTGCACTCATGGCATATGTTCCCTCTAAGCTGTGCATGTGTGTGCGTGCACACAGGTCACGAAACCCGTGCACACAACAAAATAAAGCCTGCACAAAAAAATTAAACGGTGCTAACATTTTTATGCCACTTTAAGAAAGCGGTTTCAAGTAGCATGTTTCAAATAAGGTTTTGTAATTTATAAAATCATTGCCATCACCATATCAAAATAAAATTTAGATATTATTTGCATCATACACACTTGCTTTTTTGCACTCACAAGTTTGAACCACACTCACTGGAGTGTGCACAAATCTGGACACTGGTTCCAAAAATTTGCACAAAAGAATTTTTTGTGCACACAGCCTATGAGAAATTAGAGGGAACATTGCTCATGGCAGGACCAAGTATCCTCTTAAGCCACCCCTGACAGGCGTTTCTCCAACTTGATCTTAAAACTTCCAGTGGTGGAGATTCCATAACCTGCCTAGGCAACTTATTCCAGTGGTTAATCACCCTGGCAGTTACGAATATTTTCTTAAGGTGCAACCTAAACCTCCTTTGCCATAATTTAAGCCCATTGGAGTCTTGTTTTACGATTGGGGGTTAAGGAGAATAATCAATCTCCTTCCTCCTCCTCCTCACAACCTTTTAGGTACCTGAAAACTGCTACGCCCCCTCTCAGTACCCTCTTTTCCAGCCTAAACAAACCCAGCTCTTTCAATCTTCTCTCATAAGTCAAGTGTTCCAGACCTTAAATCATTCTTGCCAAGTTCCAAAGGAGCAGCCGTGTTAGTCTAGTTCAGTAAAACAAACAAGGAATCCTTTGGCACTTAAAGACTAACATTTATTTATTGCATGAACTTTCGTGGGAGAAAATCCCACTTCAGACACTTGACAAAGTGGGATTTTTTTCCCTACAAAAGTTCATGCAATAAGTAAATTTGTTAGTCTTTAAAAGCGCCACAGGACTCCTTATTTGTTTAAGCTAGATGGAGGTACTCTAAGACGTGTGCATAACTGACTGGTAAACTATTTCCAGAAAGAAGTTATCAATGGTTCAGTCAAACTGGAAGGGCATCACCAATGGAGTACCACAGTGATCAGTTCTGGGTCCAGTTCTGTTAAATATCTTCCTCAATGATTTAGATGATGGCAACCAGTAAGTTTAGAAATGATACACTGCAGGGTAAGGGTGCAACTGCTGGGGAGAATAAGATTAAAATTCAAAATTATCTGGACAAACTGGAGAAACGCTTTGAAGGAAATAGGATGAAATTCAATAAGGACAAATGGAAAGTACTCCACTAAGGAAGGAACAATCAGTTGCACACATACAAAATGGGAAATGACTGTCTAGAAAGGAGTACTGCAGAAAGAGATCTGAAGACCACAGTAAATCACAAGCTAAATACAAGTGAATGGTGTCATGCTGATGCAAAAAAAGCAAACAAGCACTCCAGGGTTTTTCTAGTCTATTCTGCGCCATTCAGGACTCAGCTGGAGTAGCATGTCCAATTCTGGGCACCACATTTCTGGAAAGACGTGGCCAAATTAGAGAAAATTCACAGGAGAACAACAAAAATTATTTAAAAACCACACACCATGAGAGTCCTGTGGCACCTTAAAGACTAACAAATTTCTTCAGGAATAAGCTTTGGTGGCCATCAACCCACTTCATCAGATGCATCTGATGCAGTGGATTGGAGCCTACTAAGCTTATGCCTGAAGAAATTTGTTAGTCTTCAAGGTGCCACAGGACTCTTGTTGTTTTTAGTGTACACAGACTAACACGGCTCTCTCTCTGAAAATGATTAAAGGTCTAGAAAAGATGAACTATAAGAGAAGACTGAAAAAACTGGGGGTTTGTTTAGTCTGGGAATGAGAAGACTGAGGGGGGACATAACAGTTTTCAAGTACATAAAAGCTTGTTACAAGGAGCAAGAAGGAAAATTATTTTCTTTAACCTTTCAGGATAGGGCAAGAAGCAATGGGCTTAACTTGCAGCAGGGGCAGTGTATGTTGGAAATTAGGAAAAAATTCCTAACTCTCAATATTTGAGCACTGGAATAAATTGCCTAAGAAGGTTGTAGAATCGCCATCATCTGAGATTTTTAAGAGCAGCTTGGATAGACATTTGTCAGGAATGTAGTATATAATGTTTGGCCCTGGTCTTAAATAACATGGGCAGAATTAGAGGACCTCCCAAGCTCTTTCCAGTCCTACAACTCTATGAAAACACACTCCTCTCCAGGTTCATGGCCCTCTTTTGGATGAAGGATACATTCTTGATGTATGGGACAACAGGTAGTATCATACTGCTTCCTGAAGTGTTCAGAAGTAGAGCGGACACAAGTTTTACATATATCAAGCTTTTTTCTGTCTTTTGAGAACAAACATTTTGATGTTCTCCATTAGCCAACCCTTGCACAAAAGGATACAGACATGATAATTAAACACTAAAAATGACAGGTGTCAATTTCAGGAAATACACCTGAGCAAGATGCACATATATGAATTCCTGCAGGGTTTGCAACACGATACAGCTTTGGTATTATCTTGAGCCTGAATGGCTCCTAACATAACTCATCTGACCAATATAACTGTAATAGAATACTGGGAAAAAAAAAAAACTTATCTGTAAGATAAGCTGTTCTGTAAGGTCTCTGGGTCAGTGGCATGCACTCTTGTATAGATGTAGCTAATGACAAGCATTAGTGCAAGAGAACTCCTGTATTCCTCCCAACCGACAACTTTTCAATGCAGTTCCACAGCTTGATGACAAAGCTGTCAAATCCTTTAAGTGGAAATGCAAAGAGGCCCTCAATGTGGAGTGTAACACTGTTTGGTTCCAGGGGATTGTTTATGATGATCTTTCATATTAATATTTCATATCTGCAATAATCCTTATGTGATATGCTATGTTTGGTACCAACAGAGGGGTTGTAATCTGCTAGGAATGATTATATGGTTTATATTTAGGTGTTATATCTGTATCAGAAGTCAGGAATATGTTTGTCCTATTTGTGTTCCACGTTATTTGATTCTAAGGCAAACCCAGCCTGGGTGGCTGCATAACCACTGTCCCTTTAATGGCCCATTAAGGAAGCTCCTAGTTACAGTGGAGAAACTGGTCTAACATGGAGAAACTGGTCCAACTGCTGGGACCTGCCCATGAAACAACTCCACTTTGAACTGCAAAAAACCTGAGACAGTTGGGGAAGGCCAGAAGTGATAAAAGGCAGTGGTCCCATCTCCATTTGGTTTTCAGACTTCAACCAACACCCTCCTCTGGAACTATTCTTCTGGGACTGAACAAAGGACTGAGACCTACCCAAGTACTGGGTGTAAACCAAAGGAATTGGACTAATTTGCAAACTAAAAATTCTTCAAGGACTTGTTTTATATTAACTCTAAATCATTTGTATGTATATGATTCACTTTGACCCTTTAACATCTCTCATATTTTGTTTGTTTTCTTTTTATATTAACCCTTTAGTTGTAGTTACTGAAGAATTGGCTGGCAGTTTAGTATTTTGGGTAAGATCCAAGCCTATATTGTTCTAGGTAATGTGGCTAATCCTTTAGAGTCAGAAGAACCTATTTCTTTAAGAGACCCAGTGGCTAGGGAGGGACCAGAGGAACTGATGTGCAATAAAGGGGGCTATTTCTATTTTGTTATGCTTGGTGATGACCACTGTGGGGAATCAGAGGCATGTTTTGTTACTGACTGGAAGACTGGTTTATGTATCATCTGACAGTGGCTTGGCCCCTGGTTTTGGTACATTCAAGTGGTTATCCCAGGAGGCCTGGGTCACATGTTGCTCCTGCTTTCATTGCGCAACAGAACAGTTCACAATCTTAACTCCAGCATTGCAACAGCTCTGCCATAATAAATACAGAGACAGAATCAGGACAACATTCCCTGTGAGATTCACTACCACTAAACAACATTTAGAATTGTCATCAGATATTTAAATAAGACACTTTTCTTGGCTACAGTTTAGTATAGGATAGGTTAGTGAGAAAGTGTTCTCTAAAGTCTAAACAAGCTCAACTTAAACCTTCCTAACAAAGTTAAGCTCAAGAGAATATCTAGCGTCATCATCTTATGGAGCTGGATATCTAGTGAAGTCATAAAAATTAAGAATCATTCTTGAAACAAATCTTAGATTTTCTTTCTAATAGTCTTTACAGCAAGGGTCTCAAACTCAAATCACCACGAGGGCTGCATAAGGACTAGTAGAGGACCGCATGAGGATTAGTACATTATCCTGAAGGCCGCACCACTGAAACCCTTCCATACAATGATGTTGCAAATATCAGTAATGATTGCGTCATTGATGGCCACAGGAAATAGCTTTAGGGGCCACATGCAGCACATAGGCCATGCATTTGAGACCCCTGCTCTACAGTTACCCTAATATTCCTCGGTTACTGTATGTCAATCTATTTACAGTTGGAAGTGGGATTTAATCTCTCCCTGATATGTGTGCTTAATTCCATTAATATTAAAGGATCTTGTGCATGGAAAAGAAGAGATTCCTCAGGAAAAATAACTTCCTTAAAAGCCCAAATGAACCAGCTTCCTATGGCCATCTAATGGTAAGAAGCAAAGTGGGGTCTATTGGATTTAGAGAGGAACTGGAAGCCAGAAGCTCTTGGTGTATATTTTAATCCTGGCTTTTACATTGATTTATGTGGCCTGAGGCAAATTCACTTAGTCTCTCGGTGACATAATTTCCACATTTAAAACTCTATCCACCTCAGAGAGGTTCTGTTTGCAAAGACATTGGCAGATCAAAAGCAGCATATAAGAGCTAAAGTATTATTATTAATATCCACTTTCATATGGCAAAGACTTGCATTTTTTTCCATTTAGAACAAACCAATTTTTGTGCTACTTAATTTTTCATTAACTAACAAAAGTGCAAAGCTACAGATACTTACTTAGACTGCTTAGTTGTCGTATAATAGCTGCAAGTGTACTGTTGGTTACACATTCCAATTCACTAGTAATTCCTTCAGGAAGAGCTCCTCGGCAGAGATGCCTAGGTTCAATATTCCTCTTCACTAAAGGCATGGTTCACAATCTGCAATTTAAAGGAGGGGAAAAAAAAAGTTTTACAGTTTAACAAAAGACGTTACTATGTACACTGGACATCTCTCTAATACACATTACATTAATGTTTCCTTTATTGCTTATTTTAGACAAATAGCTTTCAGCCTTTCCTGACTACTGAATGACTACTTTCCAGATAACAAACAGGTGGATCGTTGATGACCTGTTCTATTCATTCCCTGTGGAGCACCTGGCATTGGTTACTGTGGGAACAGATTACTTGGCTTGACAAATTATTGATCCTACCTAGTATGACTGTTCTTATGTAACGTACCCCATTAGGAGTCTGATTTGTCTTGCATAATCCCAAATTTCACCTCACTTAACACACTATCACTGAAAAATAGCTTACTCTCTCATTTTTATCACAATTAAAAATCAACTGGAATATAAATATTGTACTTACATTTCAATGAATAGTATAAAGAACAGTATAAACAAGTCATCGTCTGTATGACATTTTAGTTTGTACCAACTTCTCTGATTTTTTTTTTACGTAGCCTGTTGTGAAACTAGAAAAACGTCTAGGTGAGTTGACAGGAAGACCACTGCATATTGCCAGAGATACAGGTACCTCTGGTCGAGAGCCACTGTTGTAGATCACCCTCAAGTGTTTAGGCACTGCTCAGAAAACACAACAATGACAAGCTCCAGCCCTGAAGAGTTTATAGTCTAACTGGATTTAAACAAACAAACAAAGGTCTAATATCCAACAAAAATCTGCTGTAGGATAGGACACAGTTTACAGAAATAAGGCTGCCTATTTAAGTTCTTGCTGTTTTAAGTTCCAAAGGGGCAGCCCTGTTAGTCTAGTTCAGCAAAAGAAGCAAGATTTTCTCCCACACAAGCTCATGTGATAAACAAATCTGTTAGTCTTTAAGTGCCATAGGACTCCTTGCTGCTGCTTCTGACTCGTTGTATAGCTAGTTGGTTATACAGATATTATGGTTTGGTTTTTTTTTTTTAAACTGTAAATATCCTTGTTTTGCTATGTGATGTTGCAGAAAATGGAGGTTACTCACCTTTGTGCAGTAGCCGAAGTTCTTTGAGATGCGTGCTCCCGACATGCTCCACTCTGGGTTGCATGTGCGGCACCGCGCCCTGGATTGGAGATTTTCAATAGCAGTGGCTCAGATGGTGGAGAGAGGAGGTAGACATGGCATCCAGCGCTGCTTCCTGCCGCTGGTGACGTCAGCACCTCGCTCTCTCCAACGGTCTCCTCAGTTCCTTTCTACTACGAGGACTACCTGCAGGAAACAAAGGAGTATTTTGAAGTAGAGGGGAGTAGTGGAGCATGTCGGGAGCACGCATCTCTAAGAACTTCGGCTACTGCACGAAGGTGAGTAAACTCCATTTCTTTGATAAGCAGTACTCCCGACTGCTCCACTCTGGGTGACTGGCTAGCAGTTGATGTCGAAGGAGGTGGGTACTTCGGATTGTGGTGGTCGAACTGAATTAAGTACTGCTTGTCTGACTGCAGTATCCATGGAGGAAAGTTGCTCCAATGCATAATGCTTAACGAAGGTAGCGGCAGAGGACCAGGTTGCCACCTGACAGATAATGTGAAGGGGAACCCTCGTCAGGAAGGCTATGGAAGATGCCATAGACTTGGTAGAGTGGGAACAGACAGAAGCAGGTGGAGCTGATTGCGAAGTGTCATAGGCAGCTCTAATACAGGATGAAATCCAGGTAGATAACCTGCGCTTAGAGATAGGAGGATATGGAGGATGCACCATGAGAGTGGCTCTCTCTCCCACTCGTCGTGCTGAGGTAATAACCATCAAGAAGGCCACCTTCATGGATAGATGAAGTAAGGTAGATGTGGCCAAGGGCTCAAAGGGAGACCCCGTCAACATTTTGAGTACCCTAGTGAGGTCCCATGGAGTAGCCGGTGGCCGAACATCTGGGTAAAGGTTCCGTAAACCGAGCATGAAGCGTTTAGAGGTGGGGTGAGCAAAGACTGAGACGTTATCTATGGGCTCATGGAAGGTAGAGATGGCGGCGAGGTGTACTTTAACTGTACTGACTGAAATGTTTGCTTCTTTCAGGTTAACCAAATACTCCAAAGACAGCCAGGAGTGGAGCTGTACGCAGATCGATGGATTGTAGAACGCACCAGGAGGAAAATCGGTTCCATTTTTTGAGGTAAGTAATTCGTGTAGCAGGTTTTCTACTATTCAGTAGTATGTGTCTGACTCTATGGGAGCATCGAGTTTCTAAATTAGTGAACCATATAGGTTCCATGCCATTAGATGAAGTCTGTCCAGGTGAGTATGAACATGGATTCCTTGGTCCTGCGATAGGAGATCAGAAACAAGGGGAAGGGTGATGGGGTGTGCCCTGGACAGTGCGTGTAGAAGAGTGTACCATGGCTGGCGTGGCCATGCAGGAGCTACTAAGATTACCTGTGCCTTGTCCTGTTGAACTTTGCGAAGAACCTGTGGGATTAATGGTACTGGGGGAAAGACATAGCAGAGTGTTTTGCCCCAATGATAAAGGAAGGTGTCGCCGATTGAGCCACAACCCTTTCCTGCTCAAGAGCAATAGTGGAAACACTTCTTGTTCGTCTTGCTGGCAAATAGGTTGACAATGGGAAGGCCCCATTGATGGAAAACCACTTGTAAGATGTCGCGGCATAACTCCCGTTTGTGATGAGTGGGAAAGGAGCGGCTGAGGGAATCCGCTAGAGTACTGTCCCTGCCCGGAAGGTATTCCGCAATGAGGTATATTGAATGGTGTACGCATAGGTCCCATAATTTCATTGCCTCAAGACAGAGAGCTTGAGATCTGGTTCCCCCCTGACGATTTATGTAGAACATGGATGTTCTGTTGTCAGTACGAATTCTGACCGTTCTCCCCAAGATAAAGGGGAGGAAATGGTGACAGGCTTTTAGTACCGCTCTTAATTCGAGCAGATTTACGTGGGCACATGTGTCTGTTGAATGCCATCTGCCCTGCGCAGTCATGTCCTGGAGATACGCTCCATAGCCACTGAGAGAGGCGTCAGTGGTAATAGTTATGACTGGTTGAGGTGGAAGGAAGGGCATGCCCTGTAGTGGATTGCTGGTATCGGTCCACCAAAACAGAGACTGCTTGACTACAGTTGGGGCAGATAGAGGTTGGTGCAGGGAGTGTCGGCTTTGTTTGAACTGGGATAGGAACCATAACCGGAAAGGATGCATACGTAGATGTGCATGATGGACTAGAGAAGTGGTAGCTGACATGTGACCGAGTATTTGCATACAAGTACAAACTGAACTGATTGGTGAATTCTGGATGGTGGTGGCCAACTGGTGTAAGTTGTGGAATCTGTCTAAAGGCAGAAAGACCTTCGCTGACTACGTATGAATACGACCGCTGATTAAGTGAATTTCTTGCGCTGGTTGAAGACACGACTTGGTGAAATTTATGGTTAGGCCCAATGAACGGAAGAGATTGACTTATCTCGATTACCCAGTTGGCCAGTTGTTGTGTTGAGGCCTTTAGGAGAAAGTCGTCCAAATAGGGGAATATGGAGATCTGATGTTTGCGAAGGAAGGCCACCACTGGTGCCATAACCTTGGACAAGACCCTCGGCACAGTACAAAGACCGAAGGGAAGGACCATGTATTGATAGTGATGATGGAGGAACATAAACCGAAGGAGTCTGCGATGTAGTGGACGTATTGGAATATGAAAATATATGTCTTTTAAACCGAGGGGGGCCAACCAATCACCCCGCTGAAGAGAAGACAGGATAAATCGGTAAAGTCACCATCCTGAATCTCTTGACTTGGATGTCCACGTTTAGGAGCCTGAGATCCAGTATCGGCCTCCAACCCCGCTTTCTTTTGGGTTAGAAAGTATGGGGAATAGAAACCCTTTCCTATCTGATCTTCTGGGACCTGTTTGATCGCACCAATGTGAAGTAAATGATGAATCTCTTCGTACAGGTGCTGTACATGAGTAGGGTCCCTGAAAAGGGATGGGGAAGGGGGTTGAGGTTTTGGTTTCGATAGAAAGGGGATAGAGTACCCCTTTTGGATGATCTCTAATACCCAGATGTCGGATGTAAGAAGTTGCCACTGATGAAGAAATGGATGTAACTTGTCTTTGAAGATCGGGCGTGATGGAGGTGGCATTTGTTCATGGGGAAGAAGATGGTTGGAGGGTCCCTCGACTTGAGCATCAAAACTGCTGTTTTAGACTTCCAGGTTGTGAGGTTTGGTGTGTCTGATTTGATAGTTTGTTCCTATGAGGTTGCTGGAGTTTATTTCTGCAATTGTCAACTCTACGATTGGGTTGGTTCTGATGATATTTAGAGGTAGGCGGTTGGTTCCTATAATACTTGTGACATGATACAGGAGGAAAAATGCCCAGTGTTCTCAATGTAGCTCGTGAGTCCTTTAAGTCATGCATCACATCATCAGTGGACTTGGCAAATAAGCTGTCCTTGTCAAATAGGTGGTCTTCAATGGTGCGTTGCATTTGTTTGGGCAGGTCTGCGGCATGGAGCCATGAGGCACGCCTCATGACTATAGCAGTGCCCAAGGTTCTGGAGGCGACATCAGCTGCACTGAGAGAGGCCTGAAGAGCTGTCTTCGCCACAAGTTGACCCTCCGTAAGTAGAAGATTGAACTGGTCACGTTTGTCTTCTGAGATAAAGTCAGCTAGCTCACTAAGTTTAGTATATAGCTCGTGGTCATAATTCGAGAGCACAGCTGTGTAGTTTGCTACTCTTAGCTGGAGGGCTACTGAGGTGTAAACCTTTCGGCTGAGGATATCCTATTTCTTATCCTCCTTGTTGTTGGGATTGCTTTTAAGATATGATTGCCTAGCCCTCTGGTTTGCCGCCTCAATTACCAGTGAATTTGGTTGTGGGTGATTAAACAAGAATTCGTTGCCCTCTAGGAGCTATGAAGTACTTTTTATCAGTTTTCTTGTTTGATGGAAGGGCAGAGGTAGGAGCTTGCCATATCTCCATTGCAGGTTGCATTATACCGTCATCCATAGGTAGGGCTAATTTATTAGGACCAGATGTCTGTAGAATTTTGCACAATTTATGTTGAGGTGTAGGACTATCATTAAGGGAGATGTTGATTTTGTCAGCTGCCCGTTTGAAGAGATCTCTAAATTGTTTGAGGTGATCCAGTGGAGGTTGCTGAATGGTATCAGATGTGGCATCCACAGTGAGCAAGGAACCATCAGCTGTCATAGAGTGAGATGTATTCAGTTGTAATTGGTGCTGTTGCATATGGGTTGATAAGCCTGAATTGGTTGGGTACTGAAAGAACTGCTGGTATGGCCAATTAGTATAGTTAATGCCTAGAGGTTGTGGGAAGAACATCCAGGGTGGGTATGGCCAAGGATAAGAGATATTGGTGCCTGACGCAGCCGCTGCAGTTGGCTGGCAGGTAGGTGAAGCAGGAGGTGTTGGGCTTGAAGATGAAGAGGAAGCTGTTGCTGAATCCGACATTGCAGGCAGACTACTGTTAGAAGAGTCTGTTTGAAACAACGGTGAGAGAGGAGCAGAATGAACAGAAAGATCCTGCTCCATGACAGTGTGACTAGACTTCCTCAGATGTTTCTTAGGTGCAGGGGGTCACACGTCACGGTCGGTTTGCAGTGCCGGAGGTGCCGACATTACAAAAGGCGCCTGAGGTGGTAGCTGAGGCACCAGGGTTGAGAATGGCTGCGGTGCCGAAGGTAGGTGTAAATTCTGCGCCAGAGGAGGTGCTGTATTCGGCGCGGGAAAAGGCAGCAGCGCCGTTGGCGGTGATAGAAGCGGTGTTGGTAGCGGCGGCAGCGGGCTGGGTGCCGAAGCCTCAGGAGGCGCCGTTGTTGGTGCCATGGCAGCCTGGGAGGTTCTGGAGACGTCAGCTCTTGCAGGGTTCACCTTTTTAGGATTGGGTTCCTGCTGCAAGGCTTTTGGCTGCACATCAGTCCTCAGATTTCTTTAGAGGTACTGGTGAGGAAATGGCAGAGTGGCGCTTCTGCGCTCCCTCAGGTATGTGAGGAGAGGCACCCGGGTCAGAGGAAGGACGGAGGGAGCCTTCTAAGAGCAGAAGCTTTAACTTCCTCTCCCTGTCCTTTTTAGTACGAGAAATGAGGTTGCGGCAGTGTTGGCATTTGTGAGACAATTGCCCCTCTCCTAAACATTTTATATAAGATTCATGGCCATCGGAGGCCAGCATGGGATCATTACAAGCAGTGCAGCGTTTAAAGCTGGACGAATTAGGCATCGCTGACTGCGCCGCTTGTCTGTCTTTTTATTTATTTATTTATTTATTTTTAATTACTGTTGTTCTTGTTTCTGTTGAGTCCTGGTGAATGTATTCGGTCAATTGTTTGGTATTTTTTCTGTTTTAGAGTTTCCTGAAGAAGAGCCACCGCTGACTCCATCTGGAGACGGAGGGCTGTAGAAAGGAACTGAGGAGACTGTTGAAGAAAGCAAGGTGCTGACGTCACCAGTGGTGGGAAGCAACACTGGATGCTGCGTCTACTTCCTCTCTCCACCATCTGAGCCACTGCTATTGAAAATTTCCGATCCAGGGCATGGTGCCGCACATGCAACCCAGAGTGGAGCAGTCGGGAGCACTGCTCATCGAAGAACAAACTTTTAGGAGCAGTTGAAAGGAGATAAGCTGCAGAACTGACATACAGATTTGGGAAGATCATTTCAAGTATAAGAGGCAATATGAAACATGAAGAGATATATTTGTTGGAGAAAATAAAAGGGACCTAAAGGTTGATGACCCTGAAGGCGGGCGAGAGAGCGAACATGGCAAAACACAGCAAAATAAAGAGTATAGGAAAGGAGACAAGAGCATGATGACTGCATAACACAAGTCTGTAAAGCAGTGAAGACCAAGTCTGAATTTGATGTAAAGTTCAGGGGAGGATACAGTGCAGCAACTCAAAGGTGGAAGGAAAGTAATGTAAGGGTTTTTTTTGGGGGGGGGGTTAAATCAGTTAATAAATCTTTATAAATTCAGCCAAATCAACTGAGAAGCAGGAAAGATGATTCAGAGATGAGCATTTTGGTAAAAACAAGGAAATGCAGCAAAGTTAGTATAAAAAAGTTAGAGGAAGAAGTTGCAATCAGGGGCATTGCTGGCACTGGGCACAGGGGGCCCATGCCCCAAATCTCCCCGGCGGAGCCCTGAGTCTTCTTCCTGGACCCCCAGTGCGGGCTCAGGGAGCTGGGGCCAGTCCCTGGCAGCGCAGGGCGAGAGGGAGCTCACTGAGCCTCTGAGCTGCAGCTGCCCCTCCCCCGTCCACATGCTGCAGCAGCGTCTGTGACTCAGCCAGGGGAGAGGACAGGAGAGGAGGGAGGGGGTTTCAAACAGGCAGCAGCTCCAGTATGGGCTTCTCTCCGCAATACAGAGCAGGTTGGAAATGGGGCGGGGGGGAGGGGCTGGAGGCCCTGGTCAGGCAGGAGGGAGAGGAAGGGCTGCCTGGGGCCAAGGAGGGTTTCCCTGCATGGGCTCCAGCCCCCAGGGGGAAACAGGGAATTAGGGTGTCCCTAGGTCTCCGGGCCGCAGGTCAGGCAGGGAGACTCCCCCCAGGCCTTTGGGACCCAGCTGGGGCTGTGAGGGGTGCTAATAAGCCTCCAGGCCCTGGGTGGGATGGGCAGAGGTGCCCCTAAATCTCTTGGGCTCATGTGGGACTGGTGGGGGTGTCCCTAGGCCTCTGGGACCCAAGTGGGACTCAGGGGTCTACCCTTAGGCTTCTGGGCCCTGGGTGGGACCAGAAGTGGTGTCCATAGACTTCTGGAGGCCAGCTTGAATTGGTGGGGGGGACCCCTGGACTGGGGGCATTCCCCCCATGGCCTCTAAGTCCCAGCTGGGTTCATGAGCATCTCCCCAGTGCCTGCAGGGGGGACACCCCCATGGCCTATGGGCCTCGGGGGTGGGGGTGGCCTGGGAATGGAGCCCCTCACCTGAGCCCCAGGTGTGCCAAGGGATGTTCCTCAGCCTCTGTCCGGGCCAGGGTCAGGCCACCAGAAGGCTAGTGAGCCAGGGACCATCCCTCAGTCTGCTGGGGGATCAGGTTGGTGGCCAGACTGTTGTGATGCAGCCCTGGCCAGGGAGCCCCCCACAGCTCAGGGGGCGAGGCTCGGGTGCCAACCCAGAGTCTCCTGCCTTCAGCCCATGCCCATGTGTCAGGGCTGGCCTGGCCTGGGGTCCCCTACCCTCACCACATGCACAGGTGGTGGAGCTGCCTGGTCTGACCACAGGATCTCACATGGCGGTGGGGCTGGCCTGGCACAACCGTGGGGTCTCCTGCCCTTGCCTTGTTGCCTTAGATGTGAGGCTGGGGCAGCAGGTGGTCTGGGAGGGTAACCTCATCAGTAGTGATATTATTTGTAAAGTTGAACTCTGCTGTACACCACCACATGCTGTGCCTAGTATTTATCCGGTGCTTGAAATTGTTCTCTTGTGTGAGAGATTGTTCTACATTAAGCAGAAAGTGACTGGAGGTATGGGGCAGGGACAGATAATATGGAGGGACAGAAATAATTAAGTGTATTTACCTTTAAAGTACATGTTAATTAATGTTGTGTATATGTCCTTTAGTGTGATAAGTGAAATAATTTTGTAATCCTGACTAATAGGCATTATAACCAATGTCCAACACGACTCCATATTGCCAGTTTGGAACTCCTGCTTAAACACTGTACTCCATTTTGCATACCTGAAGAAACCTGGTTTAGGCATATGCTCTGTATGTTCATGCAAATGTGTGAATGAGCCAGTCTCAATTGCCAGCCTGTCTTGACTGACCACAATTACCATCTAACTAGCTGAACAATGCAGACATCTCTGATTAAAGCAAACACAAGGAGCCACCCCTACATTGTAGCCAAAGGCGGCCTTAGGCAACTGGGGGCCCTAGGCGAAGACCCATTGTGCGGCCCACTACTGGCCCCCACTGCTACCTTCCCTGTGGCCCCAGTCCCCCCTGCATCCTTAACTGCCCCATATCACTCCCCCAAGACTCATTATTTGTTTTGCTGAACCAAACTAATATGATTATCCCTCTGGAACTTGTAAATTATTCTTGGGTATGGTATTTTTAAAGATCTTCCCATCATGAAGCTTGTAAGTTGATCATTTTTCACTTAACATAAATCAGCTAATGCTGAACTACAAAGTTGAAGTGAACATTTTAATTTTTTTTAAAAAGTGTGAGCATTAATTAATAAATAAGTGGTAACATTAATGGACTAAAAAATAACTAAAATACCACATTTAAAATGTTGGCAGTCAAATCTTACAAATTTTTCATATAGGCTTGGGTTTATGTGCACTAGAGATATTTAATACAAAAAATTATAATAAATAAAAATAAGTGAAAAGGAGGTTTCTAGTGTGTAGCTATAAATGAAAAACACCAAATTTCAATGAAATTCTCTGAAATATTCAAGTTTATAAGACTCTGGCCCCCCTCAAAAATATTAAATAGTTAAGTACAAAGGAAGTTAAAAAATTACTTATCAAAAGAAAGACACACAGCACAGACATCACACACAGATGTAATGATTGCCAAAGGGAAGCACTGTATTTAGATGTAGCAGCCTATATGGACCTACGTGGTAACCTGAGCTAAAAAAAGCCGAAGTAGAAATTGTCACAAAGTCAAAGGAAAAGACAAAAGAACAGGTAAAAAAGAAAAAGGCAATATTTCACAAAATTAAAAAATGGCAAAATTAATGGCCATACTGAGGAATTAAAAGCTGAGGCCACTGGAAAAGTTCCTGCCATTGTGCTGTCTAATGCTTGCTCCTGCTTTTTTGGCATGTCAATGTGAAGGTGATGGGCAGAGAATGGTGAAATCTGCATTTTTGATGAAGCACAGATCCTAATGATAGCTTGCCTTGATGAGCCAAGAGTGAAAAGTGTTTAGGCTTCCAGCCCTACTAGCTCTGCTAGATGGGAAAAATTTCTTTTTTTTTTTTTGTTATGTTTTCATTTCTGTCTACCAGATTCAAGATGGAGCCCCGTAATGCTTGGGGCCCTAGGCAGCTGCCTGCTTAACCTACGCCAAAAGCCGCCACTGATTGTGGCTACAGAAGACTGAGCAAATATTTAGCAGACTGGGCCTAGGGAAAAAATTCCTGAGATTTGAAAGTTCTGTTGGGAGATCATGAGTGAGGCTTTACCTACCAATAATGTCGCTACTTAATGTCACTATTTATTCTGCTCTTCAGTTTTGCCCTCCTATGAATTGTGCACAGCATAAGTACACCTACCAGGCAGCATGCCACAAAGTTAAACATCCTTTTACTGAAAAGTTCCAGAGGGGTAGCCATGCTAGTCTAATCCAGTAAAAATAGAAGAGGGTCCTGTGGTACTTCTAAAGAGGAACACATTTATTCATCACATGAGCGAAATCCCATTTGGAACCCATTTTCAACTGTCTGACAAAGTGGGATTTCACCCACAAAAGCTCTAGCAATAAATAAATTTGTTACTCTTTGAAAATGCCTTTCTTGTTTTACAGTTGTCATGCTTCATTGTGAATTCCTGAAATGTTGTCTCTCTTGTATTGGATAGTGTGATCCCAGTAATGCTGTATTTTTGGTTTGGACTTGCTCTTCCCTGTAAGAGTGGGCTTACCTAGTTTTTGCTGCTAAATCCTCTCTGCTTTGTTTCCCCAGAAGGGGGAGTGGGAGTCTGGCAGGAGCTAAGGGCAGGGTGGGAAGAATACTGCAGGAGGCTTTTCTGCTTTGTTTTCAGTTCGCTTTGTTGTCCTCTCTTTGGCTATTTGCTGGGGAGGCAGAAGGCAGGCAGCCTGGCTGTCTGGCTGGGTCAGCCAGTTTAGTGTGACCCTGCTCACAGCACTGCACTGGCAGCCCCAGCCAGCCTGCCTGCTTGCCTCATGAGTTCCCCTACTTCCCCTACCTGGATTGCATACACCTGGAAGCTGGGAGAAGGTCAGAGCCTTTTTAAATTTCCTGCCCTGTGGTATAAGCAGCCCAGCATGGCAAATTGCAGCTGCTGTCCTGCCATCCTTCCACTCCCCTGCTCCACAATCTCATGCTGCTACTCAAAGTGGATGGCAAAGCATTACAGCAAAGTTCAGGAAAGGCGTGGGCTTTATTTTAAAAACTTGAGAACTGCAGCGGTAGGTGTCTTCAGCATGGGTCAGCAGGGTGTCATCTTTCATCTGGGCACCTAGATGCTATCCATTTCTCCAGTACCTGGAGAACCTAAACAAGTTGACTGGAAGTCCCAGGGATGGTCTGATCCACCACCCCTCCCTCCCACTCCTATTTTCTGATCTCCCTGACTCCTGATGTTTAGCAACAGAAACCTGTAGGAGATAGGGAATGACATGCCTTGTCAGAGGAGGAAAATTTTTATATGTCCTCCTCACATGGTCTGTGAGCTTTTAAGAGGATAGTGCCAGCACTCTGATTCATTTGCAGGGAACACTGGAGGTGAATGATTGCTCATTTTACAGTTTTAATGCAGAGGGGTATGAAGGAGGAGTTGTAACACAACATGGCATGGGGCCTCTGTGTGGCGGGAGAGTTGTGCAGAGGCTAAACACTCTGGACCAGGATGATCCATGGTAATTACATGGTCAGACTGCATTGATGCCTAGACAACTGCTGGCTAGAAACTGACAGCTTCAATTTTAGTCATCAGCTAGCATGGCCCCAGGGAGCATATTTCCTTTCAGGAACAGCACATCTCCATGTTTCCAAAATTTCCATTTCATGCGGAACTTCCCCACTTCAAAATATTTCATGTGAATTCCAGTTTCAAGTGGGGCCCAGGATACGGGTAGGGCCTGTTGGGTAATGAGGGGAGAGGTTGTCTGTTGTGGGTGTGGCCTGTTGGAGGCAGACCCATGAAAGGGGCAGTGTCTAGCACAGGTGGAGCCTGTGGGCCTGTGCCCCGGGTCGTTTTGCTATCCAGCAATGCCCCTGGTTGCAACAGTCAAGTGACATGATGATAAGCAGGTGAACCAATGATTTTACTTCAGAGGTAGAAAACTCATATATATTCTTTTTTCTTCTTTTCTTTCCTTCCTATGCATAATGACAACAGTCATGCACTGTTCAAAAATAAAACGGAGGTTACTCACCACGTGCAGTAGCCATGCTTCTTCGAGATGCATGTCCCTGCACTGCTCCACTTTAGGTGTGTGTGGCCGCGCCCGCACCTTGCACCAGAGATGTTAATAGCAGAATCCCGGGGGGGGGGGGTGCTGCCCCGATGACGTCACTGCTCTCTTCCCGCCATCTGGAATGCACGCTCCCCCCTCCCACCCGTCAGTTCCTTCTCTACCGCAGAGTACCCCTTGAATGATACTCTGAAGCAGAAGGGAGGCGGGTGGGTAGTGGAGCAGTGTGGGGACACGCATCTCGAAGAAGCACGGCTACTGCACATGGTGAGTAACCTCCGTTTCTTCTTCGAGCAGTGATCCCGCTGCTCCACTTTAGGTGATTGCTTAGCAGTGTCGTTCACTGGAGGCGGGACCTTCGGAGCTGTCCCTTCGTACAGTGTTAAGCACTGCGAGACCCACGGCAGTGTCTATATAGGCATGGCTATCCATGGCGTAATGTTTTACAAAAGTGTCCGCCAACGCCCAAGTGGCAGCCTTGCATATGTCCAGTATGGGAACATTCCAGAGGAACGCCATTGTGCTGGAAACTGCTCTGGTCGAGTGAGTCTTAATAATACCTGTGGGTTCGTGTCCATGTGTCTGATAGGCGAGACGGATACAGCTAGAGATCCATTTGGACAATATTTGATTCGAGATAGGATTGCCCTTAGATATTTCCGTTATTGAGATAAATAGCCTAGGAGTTTTGCAGAAGGATTTAGTTCTGTCGATGTAAAATGAGACCACCCGCTTGACATCCAAAGTATGTAACGCTGCTTCCTCTGGGCCGGCGCGAGGTCTTGGGTAAAAAACTGGGAGATGAGTCGTTTGGTTCATGTGAAACGCCGAGGAAATCTTCAGCATGAACTTCGGATGGGGCCTGAAAGAAACCTTATCCTTCATAAGGACTGAAAATGGAGGGCAAGCCATAAGAGCCGCCAGTTCACTGACTTGCCTGGCTGATGTCACCGCCACCAGGAAAGCCACCTTCATTGATAGGTGTAATAGGGAGCATGTAGCCATGGGCTCAAATGGTGGCCTGGTGAGTGCTCTCAGGACCAAAGATAGATCCCATGGATGAACAGGAGGCTTGACATCCAGGTAAGTATTCTGCACTCCTACAAGGAAACGCTTAACAATAGAATGTGAAAAGAGGGAACAGTTATCCACTGCCTCGTGGCATGTGGATATTGCCGCTAGATGAACTCTCAGAGTGGCTGTTGCCAATCCTCTCTCTTTCAGGTCGAGAAGATACTCCAGTACAGTTGGAATGGAGGCCAACTGCAGAAGTATTGATCTCCCTTGACACCAGGTAAGAAATCTTTTCCATTTTTGCAGGTAAATCACCCTCGTCGCTGGCTTCCGACTATTTATTAATATGTTTCACTCCATCAGAACATTGCCCCTGGGTGTCATTGAGCCATCGAGGAACCACGCTGTAAGGTGCATCCTGCTGAGGTGAGTATGTTGTGTCTTGCCTTTGTTCTGAGTAAGTAAATTGGGAATTTGTGGCAGGGGAATGGGTGAGTCCTTGGACATGAGTATGAGGAGGGAGTACCAGATCTGTCTCGGCCAGGCTAGGGTGACCAATATGAGCTCTGCTCTGTCCTGTTTCACCTTTTGGAGTGTTCTGGGGATCAAAGGAATCGGGGGAAAAGCATAAAGGAGACCATGGTCCCACTTGGTTAGGAATGCATCCCCCAGTGATTTGTAGCCGTGACCCGCCCTTGAACAGAACAGCAGACATTTCTTGTTGGCCTGGGTCGTGAACAAGTCTACGCTCGGATGCCCCCATCGTCAGAATATACTCGTGAGAACTGTGTCGTTCAGTTCCCATTCGTGAGGATCCAGGAAGTTTCTGCTTAGATCGTCTGAGACCATGTTTAGTATGCCCGGTAGGTGCACAGCTGAAATGCGAATATGGTGTTCCAGGCACCACTGCCATAACTTCAACGCCTCTAGGCACAGGGCCCGTGAGCGAGCGCCCCCCTGGCGATTGATGTAATACACAGTTGCCACATTGTCTGTCTGAATTTTTATGCTCTTGCCGTTTATGATAGCTAGGAAATGTTGACAGGCATTCCGCACTGCCCGTAGCTCGAGAATATTGATATGCAGGGTAGCCTCTTGACGGGCCCACATGCCTTGTACTGTCAGGTCTCCAAGGTGGGCGCCCCATCCCGCGAGAGAGGTGTCTGTGGAAATAAGGATGTCTGCTGCTTCTTGAGTGAACGGAACACCCTGAAGCAAGTTTCGTGGGGACGTCCACCAGGTAAGAGTGTCTTTGATTGGCTGCGGAACTGATAGTCTCCGATATTTCGCATGCCTGTGCGGCTTGAATTCCTTCAGGAACCACAACTGCATGTGCCTCATGTGCATTCTGGAATCTGGGACCAGGTAAGTTGCCGCTGCCATATGTCCGAGAAGCTGCATGCACGTGAGAGCCGAAACCGACGGACAAGATCGAACCTGGTTTATGATATCAGATATGGCCACAACCTCGTCTGCTGTGAGGAATGCTCTGCAATAGGGAGTACATATTTGAGCCCCTATAAACTGAATTTGCTGCGTTGGAATCAGGAGGGATTTGTTGTAATTGATGGTCAGACCCAACGAGAGGAACAAAGATTTTGTCATTTTCACTGCCTCCTGAGCTGCGGAGAAGGAGCATGCCCTCAATAGGAAGTCGTCTAGATAGGGGAAGACAGATATTCCCCTTCTTCTCAGATATGCTATCGGTGCCGCCATAATCTTTGAAAACACTCTTGGCGCTGTGCACAGGCCGAAGGGGAGCCCATTGAACTGATAATGATTTTGCAGGAACGTGAAGCACAGGAATTTCCTGTGAGCTGGGCGTATTGTAACATGGAAATATGCGTCCTTGAGGTCGAGGGATGCCAGCCAATCGTCTTTGTCTAGGAATGGAAGAATATTAGACAAACGTTACCATTTTAAATTTGTGCACCCGGACAAAGTTGTTAAGGGCTCTTACGTCCAAGATGGGCCTCCAGCCCCCTGTCTTTTTCCATGTTAAGAAATATCTTGAATAGAATCCCTTGCCACTAAATTGTACAGGGACCTCCTGGATCACTCCGATGGTCAGGAGGGTGTTCACTTCCTCCCTCAGAAGTTGTACATGAGAGGGGTCCCTGAAGAGGGATGGGGAAGGGCGTTTGGGGATGAGTGTGGCTGTGAATGGAATTAAGTAGCCAGACTCAACAATCTCTAACACCCATTTGTCCGATGTAATGGATGCCCATCTGTGGATGTACAGTACTAATTTGTCAGTGAACCGTACGGGTGCTCCAGTTCCGTCAATGAAAGGTGTTATACGTTGGCTAGGCGAACCCTCGACCTGATTTTCAAAAGTGCTGTTTGGTCGACTGGGGTTGCGAATTATGTGCTGGTTGGGTACCTTGCCTACGTCTATAATTTTGCTGCTTGGACCTCAGGCACGAGGAGCCAAACCTTCTGCACTGTTGCTGATAGGAGAATCCGTTACTCCTATTATATTGGTACCTGTTGTTCCGAGGTCTGTACATAGGTGGTTGAATTCCTAGTGTTCGGAGAGTAGCCCTTGAGTCTTTCAATGAATGCATTATGTCATTTGTCTTTTCTCCGAACAGTTTAAGTCTGTCAAATGGAAGATCTTCTATGAGGGCCTGTAACTGTCTCGGAAGAGCCGCTGCGTGGAGCCATGAGGACATACGCAGCACTACTGCGGAGCCAATGGTACACGCTGCTGTGTCTGCCGCATCCAATGCGGCCTGGAGGGCTACTCTTGATATCAGTAACCCCTCCCGAAGGACCGCATTAAATAAGTCTTTTTTCTCATCAGGAAGTGTGGGGGAGAGCTCTGCCAGCTTGGAAGAGTTATCGTGGTTATAGTCCTCTAGGAGAGCGGCATAATTCGCTATCCTCAGTTGAAGTGTTGCAGACGTATGTATCTTCCTGCCCATTATATCCATCTTCCTATCCTCCTTATCCTGTGGTGATGCTCTGGTATAACTCTGCTTCAGATGCTGGTTTGCCACGTCTATTACCAATGAATTTGTCTGCGGGTGGGAGAATAGGAATTCATTATCGTTGGGCATAATGACGTATTTATCATCGATTTTCTTGTTCATGGGCGGTATGGAGGCTGGGGTCTCCCATATTGCCGTGGCCGGCTCCATAATACCATCATCCATGGGCATCGATACCTTGGATGATGTACTGGCCTGAAGGATTCTATACAGTAGGTGTTTAGAGGCCGTAGCATCCTGCTCTGGCAAGTCCAAAGACGTTGCGATCCTCTTGAAGAGGTCCTGAAATTGTCTGGCTTCGTCTCCTTTCGACTGTGGTTCGTCCATGTTGGCAACACCAAGTGATTTTACTTGGGTCGCTAGATCATCTGGCGATCCAAAAGTGGGGACCGCATTAGCCTGCATCTGATGCGGCTTTTGAGTCTGAGCAGGTGCCAGAGGCAGTTGCATTGGTGGATAACCTGACCAGTTAAGCCAAGGCGCCCACGGTATACCATAAGGTGGATACTGGTACCAGGGATTGCTCTGCCACTGGCATGGTTGAAATTGCAGATTATCAGGTCCCGTTTGCTGTGAAGGGACCCCAGTGTTTGTCGTCTAGCTCTGAGCCGGAGCTTGAAAGGGAGCGGACATCAGAGGGTGATTGAGACTGCTCGTCCTCGTCAGAGGATTGCATGCCATATGGAGGAGACAAGTGTGAGGAGCAATCTGAAGAGAAATCTTGTCTGAGATAGTGTTTCGTCTTCCTAGACTTCTTCCTCGGTGGAAAGGAAGACCTGCTTTTGCGGTGCGAGCGTGACTCGGCCCCCTGCGCCGGATCCTGACAGCTTAGAGGGAACATTGAGCTCCTCTCAGACGGTGCTAAGTGCTGAGGCAGCTGAGAAGGAACTGATGGGTGGGAGGGGGGAGTGCGCATTCCAAACGGCGGGAAGACAGCAGTGACGTCATCAGAGCAGCCCCCCCCTCCCCAGGAGTCTGCTATTAACATCTCCAGTGCAAGGTGCGGGTGCGGCCACACACACCTAAAGTGGAGCAGCGGGGACACTGTTCAAAGAAGAATGTTAAGATTTGTAGGATCCCAGATGTCTTCTAGAAGGACATCTTTCTGAAGAGAAATCTGGTATCTATCTTAGGAAAACTGTGTCATCAGTGTATTTGAAGACAAATACTGGAACTCATCCATTTTGCTGAATTGGAACAGTATTAAAATAGTAAACTTTCTTTTTAAATTGAAATTATACTGGTACAAATAAAAAAATAAAATTGGTGAAATAAAAATAAACAGTCTGTCTTTGAGAGACAACTGTACAATACTTTTAGAAATCACTGTTTTTAAAACAAAACTTCAGAATTCATGTTGCTAGCTGGGAAGAAAAAATATTTTAAAGCCATCCACCAGGTATTTACAGAAAAGTTTCTCTTTTTAACTGAATATTAAACATACAAATTATTTCATTTCAAGAGATTTTCAAAACAGGATCTTTAAAAAATATTTAAGAACCACATAGATTTGAATTTTAACATCTTATTTTTTAAAAAAGCTTTCCATCTCTGGGGGACTGCTTCATATCTTAAAGTCAGTTCAGTCTGGGTGATATTTTGTTTTAAGTCTGATGTTTCAGAACTGATATAGGAAATTTGTTTTTTTATTTAATATAAGGCCCATATGAAGTTTTTTTTATTTCTGTTTGACATTTAGGTACTCATCCAGCACTGGATTATTACATATTAAACAGTGCTTTTAAGGCAAGTTTACTCAGTTTTATGAAGTTGGTCTAACAGAAGGCTTCTTGAAGTTTAAAATTGTTAAAGCAAAAGGTATGCTGTATCCCAATAAAGTATATTATTGATGGAAGACATGAAACTGCTTATGAGGAATTACTTAACTATGTAAGAAAAGCATAAAAGTTTCTTGAAGTTAATGGGAAGTAAGTTAGTAGGCACGACCATCATTAGTACAGCTGCAGGTCCCAAATCTTAAAGTGACATTAATACACGAGACATCATATCGTTCAGTGGCTCCCCAACCCTGCTGCACCTTGATACCTATAATTATTTTGAGGCACAGCACCATATAGTCTCCAAAAGAACTCATGAATATTCATGAGCCAATCCAGAACTCTTGAGTAGTTTTTCAAAAAATTCCAGCACACCTACTCAGGCTTGAGGGTACACCCACGTGCCATGGCACACTAGTTGGGAAACAGTGATATTGTTACCTATAACGTATTCATGGGCAACACTATCACACAGGCTACAAAAGATTTAAGCAAACATTAATATATTAAACATATTTCACAAAATGATTTACAATTTAGCAGTAATGTCTTCAACTTGTAAGGCAACTGCTATGAAAATGGATTATTCAGAACTTTAAAAATAGTGGAAATTTGGGGGTTTATATATAATTTTGTGCACAGCTTCTCTTCTTTTAGGTGGACTTTTTAAAATATTCTGGAGCTCAATAAAGAAGAGACTGGTTCTAGCTGAAAGTTGTGCTTCTGAATCTATCTTCTTTGTAGCTTAATTAACATATATGGACTTGTTTCAATTTCAAAATAAATTCTAATATGCATGTTCAATAAAAATCTTTAAAAATATGTACCATGTTAAAAGAATATGCTACTAATTGTTTTATTTCCTTATCTAATAGGTCTTTCAAATTGAATGTATAATTTCCTTAGAAAATTATTTTTCATCTATTTGATTCAATCAGATATGAAATCTACAACATTGAGGCACACAGACCAGTTTTTTTTTTAAAAACAGAATTACAGGGTTTTATTTAAAAAGATCAATTTGTAAATAACCATGAATTCTAGTCATATTTCACTCAGCTGATTAAAAATTAAGCACTTCTTTAGGAATAATTTTCTCTTTGATCTGGTATCCATCCATTAACATAGAGATCTTCTCAAATAAGTCTCTTGCTTTCCTAATTATTGTAGAACTACCCAGTGCTACAAACTTTTGCATACAGCAAATAAAAATACACCTCTTCTGTCCATTGTATTCACTACCATAAATGGATTAACAAATGTAACATGTAATTTTTGAGACTACATAACCCTTCTATCATTTTATCATCATTACTCAGCATCCCAAACACTTCCTAAGCCAAGTAAACAAGCTAGAAAAATCTTCTGAGCTCAGAGAAGCAAACTGGCTAAAGTCTCTTTCAAAAGCTATTAACAGCACGTAGGAATAGGAGATGAACTGTCTCTGCATTACTAGGGCACAATTCAGACTAAGGAAAAACATTGCAGAGGATTAATTTTTTTTTTTTAATATAAACTTCCTTTTTTCAAAAGACAAAGAAAAGCATAAAATACGCATATACTTCTCATGATATATTAGCCATTTGCTTTAACTCTGTCTATGTTTTAAACACAAGTGGTTAAAATATAAACTAATTCTTTATATTACACAATTTATAAGCATAAAAATCTGCTTATACATATCTAACTGGTTAAACAAAAATTATTAATGAAAGAGCAGAAGCAAAAGTTAGAGAAGAGGAGTAGAAAATGGAAGGAAAGGAAGCAAATAGATAAGAAAGCTGGGTTAGGAGGAACCACACATTTAATAGGATTATTCGGACAATTGTAAGTTTGGCTGAGTTGGAAAGAATTGGGTAATGAACATACCCCGTGTACACTTTTTTTTACCAAATAGAAAATGAGTTTTTCACATGATATTTTGACTATTTACATTCTCTAGAAAAAACTAAGTCTTTTAATAAATATGCTTTTAGTATGATATACAGAACCATCCTCACTCCCAGTGGAACAACTTGAGGGGAAGACAAGGGCTCAAAGAAAAGATGACATTTTCCATAGCTCTTATCCTATTGTATGTCTAGATGCTGCAAGTCTTGTATGAAAACAAAAGCTTCCTAGTATTTTAACTTTTATTGAATTAACCCATGCAACCAGACAAATATACTAGTGATTATTCCACAGTGAATACTGTGTTAGCATACATTAGAGAAGATGAGATATTGCATTTTCAAAAGAATTAAAAACAGAGGAACTTTTAAAAAATAATTTCTTAAGTAATTACAAAAGAAGGTTCTTTGGCCTGTTATTGTAGGAGGTCAGAGATGATGACCATGAACAGTCCCTTCTGACCTTAATCTAAAAAATTACAATGTACTCTGTTTTTCCTCTAAATTCCCCCTCCCACTGTTGAAAGTTAGTTACTTTCTGTGGGTCCCACTCTACTAGTACAAGAATAGTTGTGCCAAATGCAGCATACTGAACTTCAGAATAGCATAAAGCAAATTGCTTCGTTGCAAATTACAAACATTTTGGGACAGAGAAGAGAGGGAAATACATTTAAAAATTATTTATATTTTTCAGAAACAAACAGGAACTTAGGCAAGGCAAGTAATGCAGTGGGTCCTAATATTTTCAGGTAACTAACTAGTTTACCCAAATATAACCATCAGTTATGCCAGCTACTGACTTACCATTCATTCTACATACAGCAAAGTTTGAATACAACTGAAGATATAGGATACAGAACAAAGGGTGTGTGTGTGGGGGGGGGGAGATTCTTCAAGATTCTCCTCATGTTAGCTGATGACGACCTTGGAAAATACATCTCATCTTTAAGCACAAGATTAATCCCACCTCAATCAACCATTCTCCTCTCATACTTAAAGTTTAGACCTCTCCCAAGCGCTTTGCTAGATCAGGGTCAAAATGCTCAGCACCTTTCAGAACTGAGCCCTCAGAGTTTAAAGCCTGGTTCTGTGCATATTTGATGTTGGTGCACTACAGTGATTATATCAGCAGGGCAGCAGAGAAACTTAAAATGAACAAAAATTCTTTTAATTATTTATGGGCATACTATTTAAAGGGTACTATTGGAAACAGATTATTTTACAGTAGTCTGTTTTTATAAAAGGACACTATAGCATGTTTTTACCAGTGTAACTTTAAAATGTGCAGTATGATGACCTGCACAATTTCCTTTAAATCAGAACTTAGCTATTCACCAGTTGTTTTTATAGAAACAAACCACCAGTAGGAAATAACTGATCATTTCCCCAGTGCTCTTCCCACTGTTTCAGCATTGTATTGTTTTAATTCAGTTCAGAACACATCGTTACAGCAAAATGGATAACTACAAACTATAAGGAAGCTCCATGTAAAATACTTAACTATGCTGCCACAGCAAGAGAACAGAAAATTCAGCCAGAAAGCGGATGGAAAGTAACTGGTATGAAAGACTCCAAACACAACAAGCAATGCTTCTGAGTAACACCACTGTGTGAATATTCTAAGAGAAGAGTTGAAGCTTCTAATTCTAAACACTTTGAAGGTCTTCAGACAACTGGCAAAAACTAACAGCTGTTACTAAAACAAACCCTTGTCCCTCCCATTTCTCCTAAGAATGATATAATTTGCTTTAAAAACAAATCAATGCAACTGGAGTTTCATGAAGCTAGATTGATTTTTGTACTTATTCAAACAACTTTCATACATTCATCATAATTTGATATGCAAAAAAGCCTGTTCAATCATTCTGGCAAAGGATGGTTTGTTTCCTATGGTATTTTATTTAGTGTTTTTGTCAAGTCCACTTTTAAAAATCCAGAAACACGACACTTCTCCAAATTCCTTTGGGAGATAATTATGAGCTGAACAAAAGAGTCATAGAAAAATTTTTTTCCTCCTTCTCACCCTGCAAGTTTCACCATCATCAGTTAAGTTTTATACAGAGATCTTCATCCCTAGATCTCAAAGTGTCTTTCAAAAAAGAGAAATTACAAAAATTCTCATTTTATGGAAAAGGAAAACAAGGGACATAGAAATTAAGTGACTTCCCAATGGTCATGCAGTAAGTCACTGGCAAAGCCAGGGAAATAACTTAGGCCTCTTCATTTCTAATCCTAGAACCTACACACTAGGCTACAATACTACTTCTAGTGATGCCTCTTCATTTTTGTTATTTACACCTTTCAGGTAAGTGTAGCCTGCTATATCTTTATCATATAAATAGTATGTCATCACTTAGCTAAAGCTTCCCCAGATCAAGTCTTTTGATAATTCTCATTTCTCTATCCTGAAGTGCATTCAATTTTTAATATCAATCATCTCCTACTCAGGTTTCTAATTTTCTCCAGATCTCTTTGAACTAGAGTAATCTGGGCTCAAAATTTGAGAGGGGTGGAATAAAGTGAGGACGTGGGGATACAAATCATGAAGGCACCATCAACTCTGCATATCTGTTTGCCCTTTCCATTAGTTCTCTTCCTTCCAAAATTTGCAAATCACCCTGACACACACTCTCCAGGTGCCCTTCCCAAGTCCTATTGTCCCTATTTCTATGCTCTCTTTGGTTCCCTGCTTCTCTGCTGGAGTTTCCCACACCTCAATCTGGATCCCACTTACCCTCTGAAGTTCCTCCCGGCCCCCCAATCTCAATTTTCCTACCACCAAGCTTCTCCCTAGTTCCTTTTCCTTTTGGACCTTTGAAAGGAACACCCTTCTTCTCCCCCCTCTTCCTGTACTGAAAACAAGAACCTACACCTTCTACAGCAGGCTGGGAGGACCCATCTTTTCTCTGCTCCTCCTCCTATCCCTCCACGGACAGACTAGGTGTTCCTGTGCTGCTGAGCAGCAATATTTCTTTTGTCTGTTCTGAGATGTCTCCGGTGAGCCATGACTTCTCAGTAGCATGACAAATGTATTCATAATAGCCTAGAGCAAGGATCAGCAACCCCCAGCATGCGTGCTAAACGTGGCATGAGAGACAAGCCTGAACGGCACACAGTGCTGCTCAGCCTGGGGCCACAGGCACTGCATGCCATGGCTCCAGGCCCCCATTGGCCATACTCCCCAGAGACGCACAGCCAGCCAGGAAAAAGCAGCTACACAGCAGGGCTCCTGGCCCCTGCTGGGCAGAGCTGCTGGCGGGGAGCAGGGTGGTCAGCCCACCCAGAGCCACTGCTGCCAGTGGGAGCCAGTCCCGATCATGGCTGCCAAGAGGGTGGGTCAGCCTCCCTGGAGGTGCTGCTGCCATTGGGAGCTGGCCCCAGCCCCAGCCAGGAACTGGATGTTGCCTGCCGGCAAGAGCGGGAACCAGCCCTGGCCCCAGCCCTAGCTGGGAACTGGAGATCAACCGCCAGCAAGAGCCGGCCCTGATCCCAGTCCAGGTCCCAGCCGGGAACCCGAGGCCCAGCCCTGTCCCCTTTTGGCCCTGCTCTCCGCACCTGCTGAGGGTGCAGTGGGCGGAAGACTGCTAACCCCTGGCCTAGAGGAATCACCTGTTCCCAAGCATATATACGAACTGTTGTAAAAATAAACAGATAAACAATCAAATCATTCCAGGATGCATTAGCAGAAATGCTGTAAGACAAAAGTAGTGATGCTTTCACTCTATTCCACAATAAGTAGACTTCAGTTGGAGTACCACCTCCAGTTCTGAACCCCACACTTCTAAAAACGTATGGACAAATTGCAGAAAGTACAGAGAAGAGCAACAAAAACTACTAAAGTGTTAGAAAACGGGTTGAGGAAAGATTGAAAAACTGTTCAGTCTGAACAAGAAAAGAGGGAGGAGAGAGGGAGGACACAATAAGTTTTCAAGTATATAAAAGATTGGTACGAGAAAAATTGTTCTCATCAACCTCTGAGGACATAAGAAGAACCAATGGGCTCAAATTTCAGCAAGAGTGGTTTAGGCTGGACATCAGGAAAAAGCTGCTTGAGTGTCAGAGTAGTGCACTGGAATAAATTATCTAGGAACGTTGTGGAATCTTTGCTATTAAAGATTTTTAAGACCAGGCTAGACAAATCCCTGTCAGGGATAGCTAGATAAGGGACAGTTATCCTGTGCTATAACTGAGGTTCTTCACAATGTGTGTCCCTATGCTCTAGACTAGGTGATGGCACATCTTCGATCAGAGATTTTGACAGCAGTACTTCTGCTCTTCTTTACTGTGGAGGCCATTATCTGAATTCCAAAGTAGAAAGGAGAAGAGTAGATTGTGGACTGATTCCCCTCCACAAAAGTTGGTTACTTACCAGTAAGTAGCTGTTCAAGATGCGCTGCCCACATCCATTCCCCTATTAGTGTTCACGCACTTCCATGCACAGCCGTTGGAAAGCTTTTTGCCCTTAGCCATCCCTATAAGGCCAGCATTCCTCAATGGTCAGCAATGCCATTTCAAGGCTGTCAGGTGCAGGGATCTCAGGTTAGGGTGCAGCACATTGCCGCAGTCTTGGATCAGAAGATCCCGCGTCCTCAGAAGTTGTCATGGGGAGAGCCACTGACAGGTCACACAGCATACTATACAACTGCTGGTGTGGCCACACTGGAGCAATGAAGATGATGTCCACTTTGTCTCTCTTGATCTTCAGCAGCACCCTGTGAAGCAGGGGTACTGGCAGGAAGGTGTACACAAGAGGACTGGACCACTTAATCAGGAAAACATCCAGCAGAGGACCGCTCTCCAAGCCCCACAGCAGGCAGGACAAGCAATACTTGTGATTCAATCACATCACAAATAGGTCCACATGGCAAAAACCCCACCTGCAGAAGACTGAATTCAACACATGCAGATACAGGGACCAATCATGCTGTGACAGGAAGCACCTACTAAGTCAGTGCTCTTCACTATTCTTAATCTCCAGGTAGGTGAGAAGCCAGCACATGAAAATCACACCTTACCACCAGTTCACGGAGGTGAGTGGCTTCCTGGCAGAGGGCTGAGGAGTGGGACCCACCCTGGCAGTTTATACAATACATGGCTGTTGTATTGTCCATTATTATCCGTGTAACTCTACCCTATATCTCCTAGTGGAAGACCTGGCCGGCAAGCCATATGGTCCTCAGCTCCTTGGTACTGATGTGACGGGCCTTCTCCTCCTCAGATCATCTACTCTAAGTCCTGAGACTGATGCTGAGGTGAGCATCCCAGCCCAGGTCACAAATGTCCGAGATCAGGATGAAGGACAGAGATATCACTTTGAACAGCATCCCCATGAGAACTGATTGGGGCCTCTACCACCACTGTAAAGTTGCCAGGATTTCAGAGGGTGATGGGGGGGAAGGATGATCATCAGTACTTTTGCTATGGGGTGCCTCCAAGGAGGACAGGCCAATGCCAACCACACCTGGAGTGGTCTGAGGTGGAGGCGTGCCAACCTGACTATGCATGGTGACACTACCATATGTCTTAGTAGGTGCAGGCAGTACCTGGTCAATGTGATTGGGCACTGCTGGAGTCTGGTAATGATGCTTAATATCACATCGAACCTGGTCTGTGACAGGAAGGCTTGACTTTGAACTGAGTCCAAAACCACCCCTATGAATTCTATTATCTGAATGGGCCTCAGTTGGGATTTCTGTTCATTCTGTAGCAGGCCCAGGTGGTTGCACATTTCAACAGACCTGGATGCTGGTCTGGATATGCTCCCTGGATCAGCCCCTAATGAGCTAGTTGTCCAGGAAAGGGAAGATGTGGACCTCTCTTCATCTTAGATGCGCTGCTACCACTGCCATGCACTTGGTAGAAACTCTTGGTGCTAGGGAGAGGCCAAATGGGAAGGCCATAAACTGGAAAAGGGAAAAGCCCCTGACAAAGCACAGGTACTTCCCTGTGATCTACTCTGATCAAGATGTGGAAATACACATCCTTTAAATCAGGGGTCTCAAACATGCGGCCCCTAAAGCTATTTCATAGAATCATAGAGTTAGAAGGGACCTCATAGGTCATCTAGTCCAACCCCCGATTTCCTGCAGCCCACAATGACACTATTGTTACCAATATTTGCAATATTGTTGTATGAAAAGGTTTCAGTGGTGCAGCCCTCAGGCTAATGTACTAGTTAGTCTTCATGGAGCCCTTGTGGTGATTTGAGTTTGAAACCCCCGCTTTAAATCAAGGGCAGTGAACCAGCACCCAGATACCAATGATGGGATAATACGCACAAGGGAGACCATGAGGAACTAACTTTTTTAGGAACTTTTTCCAGACACCTTAAGTCCAGGATGGGCCTCAAACCTCCTTTCGCCTTGGGGATCCAGAAATACCTAGAACACAACCCCCTCTTTTATACTCCTTTTGGAACTCTTTGGACTGCACCTAGACTTAGCAGTGCTTCGATCTCCTGGTCCAGGAGTTGCTTGTGAGAGGGCTCCATGAAGAGGGACTGGGAAGGGGGTGGGACACAGATGTAAACTGCAGGGCTTACCCTCAGATGACCCAATGGCTCGTAATAACTATGGCCCATTGGGAGCAGAAGGATGAAAGCCTGTCCAAGAGAGGGGTGGGGGTGGGGAGGATCCTGTGCCCAGGTTAGTATGCTGTCCTCAGACGGACCATCAAAACTGCCATCACTCGTTAGAGCCCTAGCGTGGGCCAGATGAAGAATTTGTACGTTTCCCTCCGATGGCTCTAGCTCTCTCTCTGCCTCTGTCTAAAGGCTCTATGTGTGGAAGACTGCTTTGTCTGCTTCTAGGATGAATGGGGACAGAACAGACACCCAAGATAGCTGAGGCATATAAGGGCTAAGGAGTGAAGTGTCACCCTGGAGTCTTTAAGCCCTTGGAGCTTCCAATCCATTTGATCTGAGAAGAGCAACAAGCCATCAAACGGAAAGTCCTGAATGAACTGCTGCACCAGGAGTGTAAGGCCCGAGGCCTGGAGTCAGGAGGCTCTTCTCATACTGATGGCTGAGGCAATGGTACTTCCCACTGAGTCAGCAGCATCCCAAAAAGCTTGTAGGGCCACCTTCGCTACAGCTGTGCCCTCACTAAGCAAAGTATTAAATGCGAGGAGCTAGGGATTCCCTGAAATGTGTTAAAGAGTTACACAGGTTGAAGTTATTCCTGCTGAGCACAGCCTGGTGGTTTGCAATTCTAAATTGCATAGTTGCGGTAGAATAAACCTTTCTACCAAAGAGGTCTAACGTCTTGGCCTCTTTGTTCATTGGAGTAGGTGCTGGTTGACCCTGACACTCCTTTTGGTTTACTGCATCTACCACTAGAGATGATGGGCCACAGGATGTGTATACAAATACTGGAAAGTTGTGACAGGATTATATTTTCTTTCCAACCCTTTTGAAGTAGGGGTCACGAACGTCAGTGTCTGCTACAGGGGCTTAATTTTAAGGACTCCCTCGTGAACAGGGAGCACTATTCTAGTGGGGGCTGCAGCTGCCAGAACAACAAATAGGGAATCTGAAGTTTTCCTCATTTCCTCAACCTTCAGGCCCAAAGCAGAGGCCATTGTCTTAAGGAGGTCCTGGTGGGCCTTGAAATCATTGAATGAGGAAGAGAATTCACGAACAATCGCCTTATCAGGTGACAATGAGGAGTACTGTTGGGGCCCGGTGGGTGGGATTGTCGAGGGGCCCTCTCCTGGCTCCGATGGCTCTTCAGATCCAGATAGTCATACTGTAGCAGTCTTATGGCCTGCTTAGGATCCCAACACCAGTGAGGAGCTTGCAAAGGCTGGTGGGAGAGGGTCTGACCGGAATCCCTGTCTCTGTGTCCACCTTTGCCCTCTTGTGCTCTCTCTTGGGCTACTGTCTGAGGACAAGGAGGAAGAGGACTTAGAACTTTTGATGCAGTCCTGGGCCCTTGAGCAGGATGTCCCCTGGAAGATCCCAATGAGGAACTTGGCTACTGATGTCAGTATCGAAGTGTAAGACAGGAGCACAGTGAAGAGCTGGATCATCTGTTTCTTATTTACGGCACCAGGGACTTATGGTGCTGTTTGCCAAATGGGTGATCCCATTGAGAAGAAGTGGATCTCCAGTGCAGTCTTGATGGTGGCGATCATCTCAGTGTCAAAGAGGTGGAACAAAAGCAGTGCCAGACCTGGCCACTCAGTGAGGAGTTAGAGCAGGAAACTCATAGCACACTCAGTGCCAGGGAAGAGGATGAGTCTGGAGATGACCTCGGGCAGGGCTGAGACTGCAGAGCTTCTGCAGACAGTGCCAGTACATTCTTGGAGGAAGTCCTGTAATTGGCGCTGGAGCTTCCTGCACCACGGTAGGGTCCTGCCACACCAGAGAATTCAATGTGGGCTTTCCTCTTGATGGCGGGTGCTCTTGTCTGGGAGGTGTAGGCGTAGGCAAAGGCTCTTGCCACTTCACATTTCTCTGGCATTGTGATGGAGCTGACAACAAAGCTGCCCAGATACTGCACAGAGGCGGGAATGGCTCTCTCTGCAGCACTGCCTTCATGAGTTCCCTGCTCTGATGAACATTGCTCGATCCTGCCAACATGGTCATTACACTACCAATAGGCGACCTCAATCAGGTCATATCTTCTTCTTTTCATTGGTGCCCAGGGGAGCAGGATCAAGTTGGTGCCAGTTGAGAGCTCTGAATAGAGACTGACCATGCTGGCTCCAATCCTGATCTTAGCAATGCCTCCACCAGAAAAGCCTTCAGCCTGATTTCTCTATCCTTTTGAGTCCTAGGCTGGAAGGGCTTACAAATCTGGTACTTTGAAAATCAATGACCTTTCCCCAGGCACTTAAGCCATTTGTTGTGGGGGTCGCTCTTGCTGTGGGAATGCCTTCCCATATGCCAACCATGATTTAAACCCTGGAGAGAGTGGCATAGCCACAGATGAAAAAGTCCCTGTTAACTACTCTATCTACAAAACAAAGAACAAGTAAACAGCTGCAAAAGGGCATTTGGGAATGCAAGAGAAGCCTTTCAGTAACTGTCACTTAGGTGGAAAGAAGGAACTGAGGGGGGAGAGGGGCCAGAAGTGGCTAATATACCTTAGCTCATACATGCCACACCAGGGGACACTGATGCTGGCTCTACAGGGATGGTGTGACCTGGGCCTCCTGGGGTAACCATGTGCATATGCAAAAATCAGGGCAAGCTGCAAAATCAAGAGCCAAACTCTCTAAACGCTGAGTGGTGGTGCTTAAACCAGACTCCTGATCAGCAACCAATCATGTTTCTGATTCCCCACAATATTGATCAAGAACAATAACAAAGCATAAACAGCCCCCTTTATTGTGCATCAGCTACTCTGGTTCTCAGCTAGCCACATGGCCTCTTAAAGAGATAGGTTCTCTTGATCCAAAAAGGGCCAGCCACATTACACGAAACAATATAGGTTTGGATCTTACCCAAAGTGCCATGCTGCTAGCCAATCCTTTAGTAACTAAAACTAAATGTTTAACATAAAAAGGAAAGAAAAACAATGAGAGATGCTAAAAGGTCAAAGTGAATTAAGAGTCCAATCCAAAGATAATTCTTGAAAGAATTTAAAAGTTCCTAAGCTTGTTCATTTCCTCTGGTAGACACCCAGCACCTTGATGGGCCTCAGTTCTTTGTCCAGTTGCAGATGAATAGGTCCAGCGGTAAGAGTTAGCTAAAGACTGAAGACAAAATGGAGTTTGTGCTGCTACCTTTTATCACCTTTGGCCTTCCCCTGCTGTGTGGGGTTTTTACAAATCAAAATGGAGTTGAGTCATACGACCAGTATAGATGACTCACTGAGCAGGCTTCTCACTAGAGGCTCATTGTACGTGTGGTTCCCTTAATAGGCCATTAAGGAGACAATGACTGCAGACATGCTGTCTGGGATGTTTCCCAGAATCACATAAGTTGAAATACGGATATAAAAAATATATGCCTAACTTCTAGTACAGATATGACACCTACATATAAACCATGTAATCTTTCCTAGCAACTTAGAACCTTTTTACCAGTACCAAACATGGCATAGCTTCTATAGATTATTATAATTATGAAATATTACTATGAAAAAGTATCAAATGGTCTTCTAAATCCAGATGGCATCACAGATGTCTAAGGGCAAAAAAGCTTTCCAGCAGTTGTGCATGGAGGCGCACACACACCAACAGGGGAATAGGTGTGAGCAGCTGCTCAAAGAAGAACCTCAGTTACTGCACAAGGCAAATAACCTTTTCTTCTCTGAGTAGTCTCTCTCTGCGTGAGCACCTCTAGGTGACTCTCAAGCAATACTCTTAATTTGCAGAAGGGACTTAAGAGTCACTATGCCATATAGAGGAGAATACTGATACAACTATTGAAGGATCAGATCTGGATGCTTGGTCAATGATATAATGTTTTGTGAATATATGAGCCAAGGCCCATATAGCTGCTCTACATATGTCTAATGCCGGTACATTTTTTAGGAAATTTGAGTATGTAGAGACTAATTTGTTGGAATGTATTTTGGCCCCCTGTGGTGGTGATACACTTCTTCAGTGGTGGTGCTACTGTAGCAGCAGGGGCCCTATGAGTGGCTTATGCACAGAGCCGGTGCTACCGATGATCCAATAAGGCCCTGGCTCAGGGCACCCCAGCTTTAGGGTACCAGAAAGCAGGGGAGGCCAGCCCAGAAGCCAGATCCTACATTTCCACCCCTTCCCCTGAAGAGCAGGCCAGCCCATGAAGCAGATTCCACTCTCTCACCCCACCTCTGGGCTGGCCCTCCTCGCCCCTAGGGCGGAACAGCCAGCCCAAGGGAGGTGCAAGAGAGCTGAGCCTGGCCTCTTGGCTGGCCCGCTCTACCCCTGGGCTGGCTTTCCTCACCCCAGGGGTGGGGCAAGACAGCCCAGAGTGGAGGCCAGGTTCCCCCCCAGGGTTGGGTGCAAAAGAAAAAGCCACCTCAGGGCACCACAAGCCCTTAAGCCAGCCCTGGTTATGCACTGCTGACACTGCTAGTGACTATACTTCTTTCCCCTGGGCTACTTCCCCCTCTGTTCTCTTTTACCATTCTTGTGACTTTGGTCGGATGCCTTTGCTTGATTGCAACACACCTCCCACACTACTGCCAGCTCTCCTTACTCTCCAGCCACCTCTGATTGGAGAGTAAGGGTTTTTAATCTGTCCTCTAGCTGGGCCTTAATCGGTTCCAAGTCCTAATTATCCTGAAGCAACCCCTACTCAATCCGCAGGGAACAAGGCCCATATAATTCTGGGGCTTATGTATCTTCACCAATACTCTCCTGCTGCCATCTGACTCTGCCATCTCACAGCAATTATACCATATTTGTCAGTGGCATGACAGTGCTATCGTTACTACCCATGCTCTCTGTTCACATGTACTTTGTAGATCATTCTGGGCATTGTGACGATGGGTGCAAATAAATAAAGAACTCTACGTACATTCCAGTTGAAAAGAAATGTATCCCCCACTGACCCCATTCCCAGCCCTACTTGTGAGCCGAAGTGGGGGGATTTGCAATTCCATGCTGTAGCAAAGAAGTTGATGGTAGAATAACTCTAAAGCTGGAATACGTTTTGCAGGCTCCCACTGTTCAACTCCCATTCATGGTTGAGACGGAACTGGCTGCTAAGGTATATCTATAGGTGGTGGGTATCTGCAGTGGCATCTACTCCCCAATAAATACACAACTAATATTTTGATGTAACGAATGCCCTAGTTCCGGAATTTTATGGCTTCGCTGCACAGAGAGTGGGATCTTGCTCTTCCTTGTCAAACAAAACATGCACACAATGTTGTCTGTCATTATCTTTTATCAATTTGTCTGCTCTGAGTGGTAGAAAGTAGACACACATATTATGGACTGCATGTAGCTCTAACAGGTTTATTGGTAAATTTATGAAGTTTTTTTTTAACCATGTTCCTTAAACAGTGTGTTTCTGTAGGTGTGCTCCCCAGCCTACCAGGATGCAGCTGTGGTAATCATCACTGTGAGCACTTCCTCGGCGTATGTGACCCCTTTGATCATATTCTCTGGTTAAGTCCACTGTATTAATGATTGTTTAACTTTGCTTGGCCTCACCAATATTTTATTTAGTGAGTGCCTGTGTGGTGTGGTCTGCAGACTGCTGAAAACCATAGCTGTAGGGCACACATGAATAATTGTATTTGTTGTGCAACAAAGGTGCTGATCACCATATGCTGCAGCATTTGTAGGCAAACTTGGCCTTTGATGGTGATGTCCTGACTGTCAATGAGTCCAGATGAGCTCTTACGAATTCTAGTGTTGTACAGGCTTAAAAGTGGACTAAATTTTATCATCACAGTCCCAGCTTTTGAAACAGTGACCTTATATGTTGTATGGCTTGAACAGCTTGCATTTTACTGTGTGCTTTTATCAAGCAGTCATTCGGGTATGAGAATATCATGATCTCTTCCTTGAAGAGATGCACTGCTACTAAGGCCTTCAGTGTCAAGGTACAGACTGTGCACAAAGAACCAAAAGTCTCATGGTACCAAGTTTTGAACCAGCTGTGACTGGTGACCTCTTTCTCTAGGATGACCAAGTTCCAGGTGTGGTCGAATGTTTTTTTCCTAGTAGGTTTTCCATCTGATGAAGTATTTCCTTGTCCAGGGCAGAGGAAGTTCTTTTTGATAAGGTTAAGCTTCAGTCGTAAATCTGTCTCTGGTTTTTAAGTATTTACAGCAAACACGTTTCTGCATTATGTACCCTTCACCCAGGCACCTGACACATTGTGAATGTTGGTCAGACTCTGTGGTCCCATTCCTATACCAGGTGCATCTTCTAAAAATTGGGGAATTCAGCATGATACAAAGTTCCCAGAGGGGAACAAAAGGCAGCACTACCTTATTGTATGAAGGAAAAAGGAGGAAATTTTTTTGGTGGCAGGGTGAGGCAGGATGTTTACAGAAGAGGTATATACTGACTAAATTTGATATTATAAATAACTAATAACTATATGATGAGCTGAGGGAGAAGTGGAGGGCTCCACCTAGGATCACAGATAGCTGAAAAGGGACTGAAGACGACATTGTGCATGCCAAAAAGAGGCCCAATGGTGGTGTGAGACAGACAGCAGATGCATGACCTGGACAACCACTGCTGTCAAAAATCTCCAATCAAGGATGCACCAATGCCTTGAGTAGGGCACCCAGAAGCACAATACTCAAAGAAGAATATATAATCCTGACTTGAGTGCAGGGGACTGGACTAGAAGACTCTCAAAGTCCCTTTCAGTCCTATAATTCTATGAAATTTTCAAAATAGTACCCCACTTGCTCTGTACAACTTCAATTCTACAGATCTTCCCTTTGTCTAATTCTACAACCTTCTAGCAAGGGAAGGAGCACAAGATGGACAGAGTTTGATGAAGAGAGTGTGTTCCTCTTAGCCTCAGGCTTCCACTTTTGATGCTACATTCCACTTCTTGCTCTACGTCTTTTTGCATACTAGATAGCAGTGAAACGGATTCAGATGTTTTTCCTTTTTGTTTCTGCTTCTACTGAGAGGTTTTTTCCCCCTTCTTTTTCCAAATCTGCAGCTTCACTAGCTCAATTCTTTTGTTTATTTCTTTGGTTCAGATTTGACACTCCACTGATACAAGAAAGAAGATCAAAACAGTAAAGGGCGAAAGGAGAGGGGGGGGGGAAAGAGGCTATTTCTGTATTCCACGCAGGCCCAAAAGACTTTCTCCTCAGGCACTCTCAGCCAACCCGCATGAGTCCCCAGAAATCACCTACACACAAGCCTAATTATATGCATGTGAAGAATCCTCTGGACTTCAGCGGCATTACCCATACTTAACAGTTTAGCATGTACTTTGGTACCTCTCTGAACCACGATCATTAAGAAGTTTACTTATTGTTTTTGTTTTCTTTTCAAATAAAGATTACATGTTATAGCTGTTCCAGCAATCTTGATGTAAAATATTGTAGAAAAACAAGGTTCTGGTCCCAGGAATTTCCAGGGAGACGCATCCAAATGTCATTCTTTGTATCCATGCAAGTGTTGTAAAGTATCAAAGCGACAGGAACATGATTTTGTTGAATTCGCAACATCAAAAGTAAAACAAAGCAAATGCAATTAATTAGCACAATAATCTATTTCTTCCCCAAGTACAATTAAGTTAACAGATGGGTAAGTAGTACCATGATTGACATGACTACAGCATTTGCCTTGATTTCTTGAATACTTTGATAGTACAGTTATTTTTAGACAACGCTGACATGTATTTACATACCAACATTTTATCTGTCAGCTGTGCCTTGGTTTATTGTGCTATTAATGGATTTTTAAATGGACAGTATTTCTTCATTTCACTCCACAGTGGAAGAACTCTACTAGGAAATTTTTATGTAAGCAATCTTAAAACAAGTGAGAAGTTTTTCTATTTTTGTGGCTTAAATCTGCACTTTCTCAGATGATTTCTTTTCAAATATTATATTGCAACAATAAACATCTATTTTCTTGTTAAAAATATGCTTTTAAAAAGGAATTCAGTTTCCTCGCCCTTTTAGAATAGTTAATTTCATTCCTCCTCTCATGTATTAAGAAACATTTCCCCCAGTCCTACTTTTTCCTGGTAAATTTGTGAATGCTCTCAGATAACATTAACTTCTTTCTCCTACACTTATATTTTTTCTGCAAGTTTTCTGACTGAAGTAGTTTTATTTTAATTATCTCGTTCTCCCCCAAACTCATTCCCTTCTCATGTTCAACAACTGTGTGTTTTTTAAACCTCTAATCTCTGAATAGTCTCCTCACACCTGCAACTGTTAAAATTTTACACTTAATTTCCAGTTTGAGATTTTTTAGCTTCAACTTCCATCCATTAGGCCCTGTTATACACCCCCCCAGAGTTTGAAGAGTCCATTATCAAGTATTTGTTCCTCATATAAATACTTAAATTCTAATCAAGTCACCCTCTTGACCTTCTTTTTGTTAAGCTGCATGAGCACAGCTCCTTGAGTACACTATTATAAAGGCAGATTCTCATCTTCTGTTCAAACAGTCTTGTGGCTCTTCTCTGAACACTACAATTTTTCAACACCCTTCTCAAATTTTGAGAAGAGTGTTCCAGCAGCATTTGTACCAAGCATAAACACTGAAGTAAAATAATCATTCTATTATTACTCAAGATACTTCTGTTTATGCATCCAATGATCACATTACCTCTTTTGGAACAATGTCACGCTGGGAACCCCTTTTTAGCTGATTACCCAACAACATCACCTCTAAATTTTTCTGAGCCCATGCATCCCAGCATACAGTCTCCCATCCCAAAGTACGTGTACATCCAAGGAAAAAGAATGTAGGCTATTCAGCCTTTTATAAAAACACATCGGTGGGTTACTTACCAGTAACTGTCCTCCTTCGAGATGGGCTGCTCACATACATTCAGTTACAGGTGTCTAAGTGCCACAGTGCACAGTAGCTCGGAAAGTCTTCAGCCTTAGCCTGTCAGGTCAGGGCACACGACCAAGGCCCCCCCTGCGCCACGACCGCGGCCATATAGGTGGCCGTGACCCCGACCCTCCCAGTCCCATATACCTTCGCCAACTCCGTTAGCAGGGACAGCGGGAGGGGCCTGAATGTATGTGAGCAGCCCATCTCGAAGAATGATGGTTACTGGTAAGTAACTCACTGTTCTCCTTCGAGCGCTGCTCACATCATTCAGTTACATCATTCAGTTACAGGTGACTCCTAGCTGTACCCCTGGACAGTGGGAGGAGTTACAGTCTACCCACATTGAGTACAGCTCTGCCTAGAGCAGCAGCATCCCTAGCCTGTTGGGCGATGGCGTAGTGTGTCATAAAGGTATGAATCGATGACCACGTAGCGGCCCTGCAGATCTCTTGGGTCAGGACCTCTGCAAGGAAGGCCGTTGAGGATGCATGGGCCCTGGTGGAGTGGGCCTTAACAGGCCCAGGAAGGGGCTTGTTCGACCTTCCGTAACAGTCTTTACGGCAGTCCATAATCCATTTAGAGATGCACTGCGAGGATACTGGTAGGCCTCTCTTAGGTTCGGCAACTGCCACAAATAGTTGGGGGGTGTTGCAGAACAGTCTGAGCTCAATGTAAGTCAGGAGCGCTCTCCTCACTTCCAATGTATGCCACCTCCTCTGGTTCTGCGTAACCTGGGGGTCTGGGTAAAAAACTGACAGACAAATTTCTTGGTTAAGGTGGAAGGGGGTGGCCACCTTAGGGAGGAAGGATGGGTGGTGACGTAAAACCACTTTATCCAGGTAGAACCCCATATATGGGGGTTCCAAGGAGAGGGCTTTCAACTTCAAAACCCTTCTGGCAGAGGTGACTGCTACTAAGAAGGCCACCTTCCAGGACAGGACCAAAAGGCTGGCTGAGTCCAAGAGTTCGTATGGCAACTCTGTCATTGCCTGGAGCACAACATTCAGGTCCCAAGGTGGGGTAGGTTTACGGGGTTGGGGAAAGAGTCTCTCCACCCCTCTCAGGAATCTGGTGGAAGTGGGACAGGAGAAAACTGATTGCCCATTCACATTCTCATGGAGAGCTGAGATTGCCACCAAATGGACTCTCAGAGAGGAAGGAGAGAGACCTTTTTTCCTGAGGTCTACCAAATAGTCAAAGATCTCGGAGCTGATGCAGGGTCTACACCCTTGTCCCAAGCCCAAATGGAGAATCACTCCCATTTGGCTGTGTACACAGATCTGGTAGATGGTCTTCTGCTACCAACCAGGACCTTCTTAACCCTGTCAGAGCAGAGCCTCTCCTGCTCACTGAGCCAGAGAGCATCCAGGCCGTCAGGTGTAGGCGGCCTGGGTCTGGGTGCTGAAGTTGCTCCAAGTCCTGTGTCAGGAGATCCGCCCACTGTGGGAGGCAGCATGGCATCTCTACAGGTATGTCCTGCAGGAGTAGGAACCAATGTTGTCTGGGCCAGTCTGGAGCTATCAGTATCATGTTCGCTCTCTCCCTGTCAATTTTCAAGAGAACCCTCTGTATGAGGGGAACCAGCCGGAAGGCATACATCAGGGGCCCTGACCAGCTGATTAGGAAGGCGTCGCTGAGAGACTCCTCCTCCCGGCCCCTGAGGGAGCGCAACTGGGGACACTTGCAATTCCGCCATGTCGCAAACAAGTCTATCTGGGGAATACCCCATTTGTCTATCAGGAAAAAGAACACCTTGTTGTGAAGAGACCACTCATGGTTCACTAGCGGTTTTCTGCTTAGCAAGTCTGCTAGCCTGTTGTCCACCCCCAGTGGATGGCTAGCCACTGGGGTGAAATTGTGTCATATGGCCAATTCTCAAAGTTTGCATGCCTCCTCGCTATGTGGCGGGGAGCTGACTCCCCCCCTCCTTGCCGGTTTGTGTAGGACTCGGCTGTAGTATTGTCTGTGAGAATCTGGACTGACCTGCCCCGTATCTTGTCCAGAAAGGTCATGCAAGCTAGTCTGATGGCCCTTAGTTCCTTCAGGTTCAAGTGGAGAGGACCATCCATGTGGTACCAGAGCCCTTGAGTGGAGAGTCCCCTAGAGACGTGGGCCCCCCACTCTGAGTTCAAGGCATCTGTTATCAAGGTCACTGAGAGCCTGAGGTCTTTGAAGGGAATGCCCCCTATGGCAAACCAGGGATCCCTCCAAACCTGAAGTGTCCCCAGAGTGTCCTGGGTAACAGAGTACCTTGTTTAGGGGATCCCTCCATATGTGGAACACCGTGGACAGCCAGACCTGGAAGGGCCTCATTCTCAGGTGTACCATTTGGATCACTGAAGTGGAGACTGCCATGTGGCCAAGGAGCTGCAGGCACCCACCGGCCGTGGTCATGGGGGGCGTTTGCAGCTCCGTAATGATGGAGCAAATGGACCGAAATCTGGAGAGGGGTAGGAAAGCTGACCCCTTGTGGGCATCTAGGCGAGTCCCTATGAACTCTATGTTCTGAGATGGACAGAGTTTTGACTTTTCTTGGTTTATGTGCAGGCCCAGATAGTCACAGAGCCTCACTATGGCTCCGACGTGGCGCTCTACTTGGGAACTCACTTTCCCAACTATTAACCAATCATCTAGAAGGGGTAAATTCTTATGCCCTGTCTGCGAAGGTACGCCGCGACTGGCGCCATGTACTTTGTGAATACCCTGGGGACCAGGGAGAGCCCGAAGCGGAGGGCGGTGAAGTGGTAGTGGTCTTTTGCCACCTTGAATCTTAGGAACTGCCTGTGGTGGGGCTGTATGGCTATATGAAAGCAGGCGTCTTTTAGATCGAGGGCCACGAACCCATCCCCGGGAGACAGAGATTGGAGGATCTGAGATAGGGAAACCATGCAGAACTTTATTTTCCTCATGTGCTTGTTTAAGGCTCTTAGATCTAAAATGGGTCGAAGGTCCCTGTTGGATTTTGGGACCAGGAAGTATCGGGAGTAAAACCTCTTTCCCCACTCCCGCTTGGGAACCTTTTCTATGGCTCTGAGGGAGAAGAGTTTCTGGTACTTGATCTCAAGCAGGTGGAGCAGTTCCTGGCTTCCATGAGTTAGACGAGGGGGCAGTTACCTGTCCCGAAGAATCAAAAGGAACTGAATAAGATACCTCTCTGCAATCATCTTGAGGACCCACTGGTCGAATGTGATGTTGGCCCAGTGGTGTGTGAAGCAGTGTAAGCAGCTGGGGACCAGTTGGGTCATGGGTCACTACCCGTATAGTAACCATCTAAAGCACTGTTTCTTCCCTGACGAGCATTCGGAGGCCTGCCCACGCCTACCTGATTGTGGGGCATAGGACTTTTCACTCTTGCTTGAATGGACCTTGTCCTTGTACATGTCCCCCAGATGGTTCTGGGGAAATTGGAGGGACCTCGGGAATGAACTCTGCAGTTGGATCTGTTGCTTTAACTGCTCAAGTTGCTCTTGGAGAAGTTGATGGGGTTTTAGAGAGCATCTGTTAGGTTGTGGGGTATAAATCCCCAGAGACCAGAGCATGGCTCTCAAGTCTTTCATGCCATGGAGCTTCACATCCGTGGACTTGGCGAAGAGATCAAGACCTTTGAACCACAGGTCCTGAACAGTAAGCTGCAGCTGTGGTGGTAGGCCTGAGCCCTGGAGCCAGGCTGAGCGGTGCATTACCACAGACAATGCCACTGTACAAGCAGCTGTGTCTACAGCATCCCAGATGGCCATCAGAGCATCTCTGGATGCCATTTCCCCTTCTTCGAGTATCATGCCGAAGTCCCTAAGATGCTTTTTCAGAATAATGCTGCTGAAGCCTTGCATGGCACTCCAGAGGTAAAAGATGTACCTTGTCACAATGGCTGAGTGGTTTGCTATGCGCAGCTGTAAGGCTGCTGTTGAGTAAACCTTCCTGTCAAGGAGGTTGAGTTTTCTTGCCTCCTTATTTTTAGGGATGGAACCCAGTTGACCCTCTCTCTCTTTCTGGTACACAGCATCGACGACCAGCAACCCCAGAGTGGGGTGCTGGAACAAGAAGGAGAACTTGTCCTGAGAGACATGGTACTTCCGGTCTGCATCCCTTGATACCGGCGGAAGCAAGGACGGAGTTTGCCAACGGGCCTTGACGATGCTGTATACCCCTTTGTGGAGTGGGACAGACATCTTGGCAGGTGGGGCCCTACGGCTGACGTTGAAGAGCGGGTTAGTTTCCTCTTGGACACCCCGAGTTCCAGGTTCAGGTTTGCTGCCATGGGGTGTAGCAGCTCCTGGTGGGCACAAGAGTCCTTGTTACAATCAGTCAGTCTCTCAAAAGTATACTCATCGGGCAAGGAGGAAGAGTAAGCCCGCAATCTACTACGATGTGTGGAGTCTGGATCGGGCTCATCATCTGAGAAGTTGGAGTCCATGGTCTGCAAGGGAGACCGTACAGAGTGGTGCTGTGAGACCAAGGTATCGTCAGCCACCACGTCCAGCCAATCGTGTGACCAGTTGTTCAAGGATGCTTCGGCCTCCAGGTGGCGCGGAGAACAGCCTCAACTAGGTTGCGGTGCAGCACCGGGAGGCTCCACTGTCCCAGATGATCCTGACGACCTCTTCTTGAGTAAAGGCGTGGATGAGGGGAAGTGCTCGCGGCACCGTTTCTCCAAATGTTATCTGATCCTTGGTACCATTTTAGGTGAAGGAGAAGAGTGGACTGAGGCTGAAGGCAAAGTTGAGGCCAAGCCGTGGGATGGGGCCCCCGAAGCTTGGGAGCACAGCAGTGATGGGTCCCAGGATGAGCATGCAGAGGCCGAGGAGCAGTCCTCAGTGCCTGATTGTGGTACCAGTGGTGGACTGGGCAGCACTGGGTTGGTGGGCAGTACCGCTTCCAGTGCTGAATGAGTTCCTGGTACCTCTGTCGATGTCGGTCCGGGCTTCTTCTGGGGTGCCGGAACCAGGTCCGGGGACTGAGCCCACACCGTCGCAGGGGTCCGCAGCATTGGTGGTGCCATTGGCGGTGCCGGTTTTGGTTCGCCGCCAGGCTGTTTCAGTGACCAAAGTGTTTGGCACCCCAACAATACCGATGGGGGTGTTGACCGAGACTTTGAGCTCGGCACCAAGGAGCGGTCCAGGTGCTCCAGTGCCTGGACCGATTGGGGAGCCAGCAGAGCACTTACGGCTCAGGAGGTATCAGAGGCCTGAGTGCTGCTCCCAGCAAGGGATCAGAGGTGCAGCTCTCTAACCTTGTGAGTCCACCTTTTGAAGGACTGGCAGATAAAGCAGCTTTCGGCGAGATGGGACTCACCTAGGCATGCGAGACACTTATCGTGTGAATCTTTAAGCAGGAAAGCTTTACAGCATCCTAAGCATGGCTTCAAACCAGACATCTTAAATTTCACAGTAGAAGACAGGCACTTGGCTTGTGCAAGTTTCTTGCTGATCCAAAAGCCTCACCAAGGACAGGAAAAGGAACTGGGAGGGTCAAGGTCACGGCCACCCGTTTAGCTGTGGTAGCGGTGCAGAGGGGGCATTGGTTGTATGCCCTTACCTGACAGGCTAAGGCTGAAGACTTTCCAAGCTACTGCACGCTGCGGCATGTAGACACCTATAACTGTATGATGTGAGCAGCGCTCAAAGGAGAATGTTTGCTTCCACCCAGTCTACAAAGCAATCTGAATGCTCTAAATCAATGAGACCTGTTCTTGTTTCCCTCTCCTCCAATTTTTCTGTCACCTGCAAACTTTCAGTAACGATTTTATATTTTCTTCCAAGTCATTAATAAAAATGCTAAGTAAAGGGCCAAGAACTCAACTCTGTGGAACCAGATTAGAGACAGACTTGCTCTGTGACTGTTTCTCTTTTACAGTACATTGAGACCTATTAGTTAGCCAGCTTTTAATCCATTTAATATATGCTGTATTCATTTCATTATGTTCTAGGTTTGTCTTTTTTTTAAACCAAAATGGCACACAGTATCTAGTCAAACAGAAGTATAGGCATATAACATTGGCACTATCATCTTTATCAACCGAATTTGTAATCTCACCATAAAAGATATCAAGATAGTCAGACTGATTCTATTTTCCATAAACTCATGTTGATTGGCATTACTCGTATTACCATCCTTTAACTCTTTATTAAAGAAGTGCCACATTAGCCACTCCATTATCTTGCCCAGGATCAATATTAAACTAACAGGTTTCTAATTACTGGGTCTTGTCATTTCCTCTTCTTTAAAATATGTGTACAACATGTAGCTTTCTTCCAGTCTTCCTAGTGTTCAAAAACTTTATAAAAAAAAAAAAAAATTAGTAATCCAAGCTCCTAAAACTCTTGGATGCAAGATATCTGGCCTTGCTGATTTAAAATGTCTCAGTTTAGCAGCAAGACAAGTGGGTAAAGTAATAACTTCTATTGGACCAACTTCTAGTGAGGAGAGCGAAGTACAAGATATAATCTCACCTACCTTGTCTCCTTAATATCCTGGGACCGACATAACTACAACTACATTGGCATACAAACTTTGCAGTTATTAATGTAACATTCTACTGAGATGCTCTTGGAATAGAAACTTTTACATTATGACTACATCATTTGCTTACAGACACAAACACTGAACACTTCTTCCTTTTCATTGTTGATAGTTGCCAGGTTGCTGATGAATAGACCTAGGAGTCAAAAAGGTCAACCAATTTTTCCACTCTTTATACAGTGGCATGGATCTGTTGTGAGTTTGTTCATTCCTCTGTTGTGCAGCCTCCACAACAAGACAGTTCGGGGATGGATTAGCAAACAGGTACTCAATGATATATAATATTCCTTGTCTGTCCGTTCGCATATTAGGGCATTAGTCGCACGGCTCTTCCAAGCTGTATTTGTAGGTTCCACAACATTGTTTAATTGGTAATGCTATCTTACAGTGTGTTGCTGTATTAAGTAGTTTCAGGAGCTTTTTCTGGCTTTGTTGCAACTCCATAGCAGAAATGTTCAAATACTGTGCTACATTTGAATAGTTCTTGGAAAATTCTTGAAATCATCTACGCTTGTAGGCAGAGGTGATATTTGTTTCATCTAGGGACGAAGAAAAGTTGTGAGGTGTAACCTCATCTTCTGGCTCTGATGGGTCACTCAGTGCTTCTGTCTGCATTTCTGTCAGAGTAAAAAGAGCCAGTCTATGGTCTTCGTTGTCACTGCAGGTGAACGGTGACATGGGGGTGAGACATCTAACCCATTTGGGAGTGACTGTTGAGGTGAATCAGAGTCTTCTGAATGGACGTGTTTTGTTTTCTCCTTGCGTTTCCCCATCGGCGCTGAGCTGAAAGCAGTGCTATCCACAGGTGCCAGAGGTATGTTCAGTGCTGAGGGCTGTTAGTGCTATATCAAACACCCAATGCTATTGAGGGTAGTGGTCCCAACATGGTTATTTTTTGGTACCGTGTCTGATGGTACCAAGGTATCGAGAAAGAGGTCAATAGTTTCAATCTTGGCTCCGCACTGGACTGTTTTTCAGTGCCCTCACAACCACAGTACCTAGCAGTTTAGGAGGATCAGCTGGTTTTAGTGTTGCAGGTCTTTTCTGAGGGGGGGGGGGCTTTTGGAAGGCATAAATGCCCTTTTCTAAGCCTCTCTGCCTCTTTCATGAGAGGATGTTCCATCTCCTGGATTGGAGGCAAGCCACAGGGACAGCTCTAAGAGAATCATGCTCTAGTTCCCTGACCTTTCTTGCTCATGCTTTCAAGTTTTCACAGTGATGGCACTTGTGCAAGGTTGAGTCCTCACCCAGGCAGCGTATGAACTGGGCATGTCCATCAGAGACAGGCATGGCATTGCTACACTGAGAACATCGTTTGAAGCCCGGTGCACACGGCATTGTTGTTGTAGTTAACAGAACTTTTTTTTTTTTTTAACCAAATAATTAGCTGAAGTAAATTAAATAGTAACAGACTAAATTCCTCAGTAAAGGTCTGTCTAAACTATCTACCTACCTATAGGTACCAGAGAGGGCACTGTGAACTCCATCTCAAGCCTTGGGCAGTTGAGAAGGAACTGACAGGGACTCTGGCCGTGCAAGCATGGCTCAAGCTGCCAGTAGTGCTGCAAGACAAGCTGCGTGTGTGCAGCCTGAATGAAAACTGCAGCGGAAATCTGACCTCAGTGTGAAGGCACGCTGAACACCTAGAAGGGAGCACCCAGGGATACCACTCAGTGAAGAATGAGATTACATACCCCAGTTCCAAAATTCCATATTTGAGTTTCTTCAGAACTCTTGGATGAATTCCATATGGTACCAGTGACTTTTTACTCTTTATCAATTTATTCCAAAACTTCCTCTAATGACACCTCAATCTCAGTTCCTCAGATTTGTCACCCAAAAAGAACTCAGATGAGAATCTCCCTCACTGTCACAGCTGTGAAGACCAATGCAAAGAATTCACTTAGTTTCTCCATAATGGCCTCATCTTCTATGACTGCTTCTTTAGAATTTCAGTTGTTCAATGACCAGACCACTTACCAGGCTTCTTCCTTCTAAAGTACTTAATTATATATATTTGCTATTGCTTTTTGAGGTCTTGGCTAGCTGTTCTTCAATTTCCTTCTTTTTTTTTTTTTTTTTTTTTGGGTCCTCCTAGTTGTGTTTTTATGCATCAGTTGAAAGAATTTATTCTCTTCTCTATGTTTCTCATCAAGATTTAACTTCCATTTACTGAAGGATACCTTTTTATCTCTAACCACTTTAACTTGTTGTTTAGCTGCAGTGGCCCTTTTTTGGTACTCTTACTATGTTTAATTTGAGATATATTTATATTGAACCTTGATCATGGTGTCTTTAAAAAACTTTCCACATAGCTTGCAAGGATATCATTTTTGGTTCTGTACCTATTGATTTCTGTTTAACTAACTTCCTCATTTTTGTGTAGTCCCCCTTTCTGAATTGCTACCATGGTGGGTTGCTTTGGTATCCTCACCATCCCCACAGGAATGGCAAACTCTATTATATCTTGGTCACTATTACCAAATATTTCAGCTGTATTCAGCTTTTGGACCAGATCCTACGTTCCACTTAGTCCTAAATCAAGAACTGCCTCCTGTTTTATGGGTTCCAGGACTAGCTGCTCCAGGCACTTAAGATGTCAAGAAACATGAGCTTTGCAACCTGTCATGCCCATTCAGTATGGGAATAGTTGAAATCCCCCATTATAATGGGTTACAGCCCACAAAAGCTTATGCCCAAAGAAATCTGTTAGTCTTCAAGGCACCAGAGGACTGTCGTTTTAGTTTTTATTTTTATAGCTTCTCTAATGATCATGAGCACTTCACAATCACTGTCACCTTCCTTGTCAGGTGGTCACTAGGATACCCTGACTGCTATAGTCTTATTATTTAACACGAAATTACTATCCATAGAGATTCTATGGCACAGTTTGGTTCATTTAAGATTTTTATTTGATTTGATACTATGCTCTTTCATTTACAGTGGAACCCCTCCACTAACATGACCTATTCAGTCCTGCCAATATATTTTGTTCATTAGTACTACTGTGTCCTATTGAGTACCCTGATTCCACCAACTTTCTGCACTGCCTATTATGTCAATAGTCTCATTCTGTACAAATCATTCAAGTTCACCCATCTTAATATTTAGATTTCTAGTATTTTTATATAAGCACTTTAAAAGGCTGTCACTTTTTAGCTGCCTGCCATTATGAAATGTAATTGAATGGAACTCTCATCTGAATGTCTTGTCAGGTCCTACCCATATTTTATGCTCTTCCAACCTCTCCTCCTTACTATGATATAGATCAATGGTTCCAAACTTTTTCAAGTCGGAGGACCCCTTTTTACCATCAAAAAATTTCACAGACCCCCAAACAACAGTTGTACTTTTAGTATTTTATTAAGAAAGTACTTAATAACAAGGAGCTAATGACTTCAGTAATGCTTTTAAACAAATCTGGATTTTATTAATCACAACAGCATCTACATACATTTGAAGAATAGTAATACATACATGTATGAGACGTTTATTCAGTGCACAGAAGATATGAGCATTTATTTATTATACTGAGTCATTGAATAAAATGGCTGCTGATGTTTTGCAGCTTTCAGAGATTGGAATTCAGGCTGAAGCAATGAAAGTTTCAACCTTCGATCTGATTCCACACCCAGCTTGTTTCAATTACTCACACATAGTTCTCTCAGCAAATCACTATACAAAATTGCCAGAGTGCGCCAAGTTTCTATTTTTGTATATTTATGTTTCCCAACCAGTGTGCCATCAGGTCTGAGCAGATGTGCCACAAAATTTTTTGAAAAACTACTCAAAGAGCTCTGGATTGGCTCATTGACTCATGAATATTCATGAGTTCATTTGCAAACTGTATGGTGGTGTGCCTCAAATTAATTAAAGGCAGCAAGGTGTGCCACGACAGAGAAAATGTTGGGAACCACTGATTTATACTTAAATATATATAAGCCCCACAACCCCAATGCCCCTTACCTGCTACCCCAGAATCCTTTTCACCCCCTTCCCTCTCTGCCCACACCTGTAAGCTGCAGCAGCTGATACAAACTGCTACTGCAGCAGGCTTTTCCCCCCCTCCTCAGCCCACATTCCTGGGCTGCAGAGCGCAGGAGATTTTAAATGGTCCCAGCTCTGCGAACCTCTTACTATAAATCTGCAGCCCCCTAGGGATCCACAGACCACAGATTGGAAACCACCGCTATAGATGATCTCCGTTAATAGATCCTCCTTTAAGGCAAGTCACTGTCCAAATCAGCTTTCTATGTCAGCCTTCCCCCACCCCTTACTTTAAAAAACTGCTCTAACACCTTTATAATTTTGTGTGCCAGTAATCCAGGTCCATTTTGGTTCAAATGGAGCCCATCTTTCCTGTATAGGCTCTCCTCTTCCATAAGGTTCCCCAGTTCCTAATAAATCTAAACCCCTTCTCCCTATTCCTCATCTCTTCTAAACTAAGATCCTGCAGTTCTGACTGTCTCACCATCCTTGTGCATGGAATTTGAAGCCCAGGGCCTCCACTGTAGCATCCATCTCTTACCTAGTAGTTTAAATTTGGCCTTCAGAACCTCCCTGCTATCCTTCCTGATGTTACTGGTACCTACAAATGCCTCAATCATGGACTCCTCTCCAGCACTACAGATCCATCTGTCAAGATGTCTTGAGAGATCTGCAACCTTCACAACCAGCAGGCAAGTCACCAGGCTATTCTCTCAGCCATCAAAACCCAGATAAACTGACTTATTTATCACCTTATCTTCTAGGTGTTTGTACACTGGTTGCTTGATTATTTATTTGTTCCATTATCTTTCTCAATAGTGAAATTAAGCTAACTGGTCTGTAATTCCCCAGCTTGTCCTTATTCCTGTTTTTATAGACTGGCACTATGTTTGCCCTCTTTCAGTCCTCTAGAATCTCTCTCAACTTCTGAGCATTTTCAAAGATAATTGCTAATAGCTCAGATATTTCCTCAGTCAGCTCTTTGAGGGTTCTAGGATGGATTTCATCAAGCTCTTCTATCTTATCTAAATATTTTTTTAACTTCTTCTTTCTCCAGTTTAGTCTCATATTCTACCTCAGTTTCTCTGTAATTTTCCCCACGCTCCTCCCAGTCCCTTCCTTCCGCTAACTCTAGAAGCGGGGACGGAGGGTGGGTGTGCAATGGATGTGAGCAGCGCATCTCGAAGAACAAAAGTTACTGGTAAGCAACTCTTTTTCTTCTTTGAGCAGCTGCTCACATGTATTCCACTATGGTGATTAACAAGCCTTACCTCAGATGGTGGGTGAAGTTACGGTTTGTGAGCATTGAGTACAGCCTCGCCAAAGGCATCGTTGTTTCTCACCTGCTGGACCAAGGCATAATGAGAAGTAAAGGTGTGGACAGATGACCACGTTGCTTCACGGCAAGTGTCTTGAAAATTGGGACACAGGCAAGGAAGGCTGTTGACGAGGCCTGTGCCCTGGTTGAATGTGCTCTCACTGTCACGGACGTCTGGACCTTTGCTGCTTGTTTTTATACAGGAGACAATCCAGGAAGAAATCGTTTGGGATGAAACTGGGTTGCCCTTAACCCGATTCACTATGGCCACAAAAAGCTGCGTTGACTTGTGAAAGGGCTTTGTCCTGTTGATATAAAAGGCAAGCACCTTTCTAACATCCAATATGTGCCATCTCCTCTGATCATCTGAGGTATGCAGCTTGGGAAAACACACCAGTAGGAAAATATCTTCATTCTTGTGCAAAGCAGAGACCACCTTAGAAGAAAGGCTGGGTTGGGTCTCAGCCAAACCTTGTCCGTGAAGGACACCATATACGGGGACTCGGAAGAGAGGACCTTCAACTCCAAAAGTCTCCTCGCAGACGTGATGGCCACCAAAAATGCCACCTTTTGAGATATTGCCAATAGGGGACATGTGGCCAGGAGCTCAAAGGGTAGTTCAGTTAACACTTGGAGCACCAAGTTCAAGTCCCATTGGGGGGCTGGGACCCTAACCTGTGGAAATGCTCCTTCCAAACCCCGCAGGAATCGAGTGACTACTGGGTGGGAAAAAAAAGAACATCCCGCCAATGGGGCATGAAATGTGGATATGGCCACAAGATGAACCCTCAGAGACACCAGGGATAGATCTTGGCGGTTCAAGTCCAAGAGGTACTCCAGTATGTCCCGGATGGGCACCATACAAGGGTCCGAACTCCAGGGTTGGGCTCAGAACGAGAAATGTGTCCATTTCACCTTATAAGCGGAATGGGTAGAAGCCTTCCTGCTAACTATTAAGATACACTGCACTTCAGCCAAGCAAGCAAGCTCTTCCAAGCTCAGCCACAAAGCCTCCATGCAATCAGATGAAGCGACCTCAGGTTCGGGTGAAGGAGACGTCCTCCATCCTGGGACAGCAGATCATACCTGAGTGGGAGTTCCTGGGGTACGACTACCGACAGCTCGGACAGCAAGTGAAACCAGTGCTGGTGCAGCCAAGCGGGGGGAAAACCAGAACAACATTGGCTCTGTCTCCTTTTATTTTCAGCAAGACCCTGTGCAGAAGTGGAATCGAAGGGAAAGCATATAGGAGGGGGCCTGACCATTCCAGTAGGAGAGCATCCGGAAGGGAGCCTCGCTCTAACCCTTCCGGGAGCAAAACTGGCAGCACTTCCTGTTCTCCTGGGTTGTGAAAAGAACCTAGGGATGATAGCAGCACCGGAAAATTGAGGTCAGTACCCCCAAGTGGAAAGACCATTTGTTCTGTGAACTGAAATGTCTGCTGAGGTGATCTGCCTTGCTGTTCCTCAATCCCAGGGAGGTGAGAGGCAGTCACATGCTATCACTAGTTCCCAAAGACATGATGCCTCTAGACACAGAGCTGAGGTACGAGCTCCCCTCTGACAGTTCACATAGTGCATTGCAGTGGTATTGCCTGTTAAAATGTGTATGGTCTGCCTCTGCAATTCCTCCCAAAATATGCCACAGGCCAACCTGATGGCCCTTAACTCCATGTTGATGTGCAATGGGATTTCCTTCTCTGACCACTTTCCCTGCGTGCTGAGGTTGCAACTTACGTGGCCACCCCAGCCGAGATCAGATGCGTCGGAGATCAGCGTTATCAAAGGGGTCACTGACCCAAATGGGATCTCCCCCCAAGGTTGACAGAGGATCCTTCCACCAAGCGAGTTCCAACACCTTCCACGGGACCAATACCACTCTGTCCATGGAGTGCTTGCCGGGACAGAAAACCGACCTCAACCAGATCTGTAGCGGTCTGAGTCGAAGATGGACGAGGTGCACCACAGGCATAGCCACTGCCATGTGGCCTAGTAACGTGAGGCAATTCCTGGCTGTGGTTGTTGGGTTTCTCTCAAGGTCAGAAATGGCGTCAAAGATAGCACTGAACCTGGACACCAGAAGAGACACCGTGGATTTGGAAGAGTCTAGGACTTCACCGATGAACTCTATTCTCTGAACTGGTGTTAACTTGGATTTCTGTTCATTCACCATTAGCCCAAGGTGGCAGCAAAGGTTCCACATTGTGCATACCAGGGACCAGACTTGACTTCTTGCTTGGCCCCTGACAAGCCAATCATCCAGGTACAGAAAAAACATGGACCCCCTTCCTTCATAGGGTGGCCACCACCACCGCCATACATTTCGTGAATACCCTTGGGGCCAGTGCGAGGCCAAAGGGAAGGACAGTGAACTGGAAATGACGGGATCCCCTTAGGAAGCACAAGAACTTTCTGTGGTGCAGCTTCATCACCACAGGAAAATAGGCATCTTGTAAATCAAGGACGGCAAATCAATCCCCAGGGTCCAAAGACAGAACGAGATGGTCAAGGATGACCATACAAAATTTCAGCTTTCTGAGAAACTTGTTCAGACTGGGTAGGTCTAAAATGGGCCTCAACCCCCCCCCCCCTTCAATTTTGGAATTAAGAAGTGAAGGGAGTAACAACTGCTCCCTTCTTCCTCTCTTGGAACTTGCTGTATGGCCGCCAGTGCTAGCAGTTTTTCCACCTCCTGGTCCAAAAGCTGTTCATGACAGGTGTCCCTGAAGAGGGACTGGGGAACAGGGGGGTGACTGGGGGGCTCTACTCGAAACTGTAGGGCATAGCCCTCTAGGATGGTTCTTAAAACCTATCGGTCCATGGTGACCAAAGCCCACTGGGGGTAGAAAAAAGCAAGCCTGTTGAGAAAGGAGGGCTTAAGAGGATCCTGGGCCAGAAGGGTTGGTTCGCTGACCTTGGCATTCCATCAAAGTCACCTTCTCTGGTTACTAGGGAGGTGCCTATTAGAACAGGAGGATCTGACTGTGGAGCTGGTTCACCCAGCCCTGGGGACCCTTGTTCTCTTCCTGTCTGTCCACCTCTGGAGCCAAAGGTTTGTCTGGGCTGAAGAGGTTGGGATCAAGACTGTTTGTACTGACAAGGTGCCTGAAGAGAATATAAACCCAATGACCAGAGTGTTACTCTAGAGTCTTTATGCCCACGAAGCTTGCTATCCGTCAGCGCTGAGAAGAGGAATGTATCCTCGAATGGTAAGTTCTGAATTGACTGCTGAACTAGAGGGGAGAGCCCTGACATCTGAAACCAGGCTGCCCTATGCAGACTGATGCAATAGTGCAACCTGCTGAATCGGCTATATTCCACGAAGCCTGGAGGACAGTTCTCATAACTAAAGAGCCTTCGTCTACTATAGTGTTAAAGTCAAAAGCGATGATCAGGAAGGAGGAGGTCAGAGAAATGTGATAGGGAGTAAATCTTCCTTCCAAATGTATCCAGAGTTCTAGCCTCTACTTTCTGAAGTCAAGGTCAGCTGATCCTGGCGCGCCATCTGATTAACAACTTCCACAGCTAAGGAGGAAGGTGCAAGGTGGATATACAACTATTGAAAGGGGACCGCTGGCATGTAATACTTCTTTTCCACCCCCTCGGCAAGTTGGCACTGACAACACCAGAGTCTGCCAAACCAACTTCACAATTTTTAGCAGCCCTTCATGGACAGGGCCAGCTAGCCTAGGTGACACGGAGGCCAATAAGACATTAACCAGAGAGTCTAAGCTGTCTTTCATTTCCTCAGCTTCAAGGCCAAGATCAGAGGCCAGATCTCTGTAACAGGTCCTGATGGGTTTTAAAATCATTGAGAGGCAAGGAGGCTTCCTGAACTACTACGTCATCCAACAAGGGTGAGGAACAACAATGTGACTGTCAGAGCCAAATGAGTCCTGGGATGGTTTGACTTTGATTGGCTCGCTGCCTCCAAGTCCTGATCTTTATATGACATTGAAGAAAAAGATGTGGCACCTGGTGGATACGCCTAGGGGCTGCTATAAGGCCAGCTGGAAGGCCCACTCCTAGGGTGTTGAGCAGATGGCAGGGTATCGCCCTCCAAATAAGAAGCACCAGGGGAGTCCATGTCACGCTGGGAGAGCTCCCTCTCGGTACCTGAAGAGAATGAGCAAGGAGAGGAGGAGACCTGGCTGCATTACCAGGGTCTCTTATGCTTTAAGTGCCACCTCAATGCCACTGGAGCCTTGTGCCACAAGTCCTAGTGCCGTGACACCGGCGATGAGGAGGAGATGGAGGATTGCTCCCCCCTCGAAGCAGGGGAGCTACAGCACCATTTGCTTGCTGGTCTTCCCACGGGGAGCACTGCCGTGGAGACAAGGAGCCTTGACCCAGAGCCAGGGATCAAGTGTACAACCCACAATGGACCCTCTGCCTACGCTGACCCTGTGAGGCTGCCTCTTTGAGGGAAATGGCCGAATGAGTCGCCAAGGCGTGATCTCCCAGTTGCCATTCTGGAGAGCGGAGTGACAGGTTTCCCTTTGAGGGTGGGCATGAGCACAGATCCACAGGTGGCAGGGGCAGAGGCAAGGCTGACAAAGCCCTTGCTGCCTCATGCGCCTCAGATGTTGATGGAGCAGGCAAGAGCTCTGCTCAGATGCAGCCCGGGGTCAAGGGAGACACAGCCCGCTCCTGGCTACTGAGCTCCCGACCCCCACAGGCCTCCCAATGCACCACCAGTATGGCCAGTGCCAACTGCTCGTTCTGCGCCTGCAGGTCTGAAGGCACTGGGGTGGCGGGCTGACATGCAGGCACTGAGCACAAGCTAGAAGTTACGGAGTGGACGGAGGCAGCACGAGTCAATTGCGGTGCCGAACTTGGAGCTGATTCCATTGGCACAGCCTTAAGCCTCATGCCCCTGTCCTTTTTGTATGCAGCTTACAGGCTCTGCAAATTTTACACTTTTCCGGGGGATGTGCCTCCCCCAGGCATTTCAAACATTGTTCATGGGGGTTGCTTACAGAAAATGCTTTGCCACAAGTGGCACAGAGTTTGAACCCCAGAGAACAGGGCATAGCCAACTCACTGAATTACTAATGAAAAACGACTAACTGGACCTAACTACCAAAACTATAAAACAGACTACAACTAACTAGAGAGGCAAACCAAAGGATCACGTTGATACTAGGGTGTTCCAGCAACTGTCACAAATGGCAAAAAGAAGGAACTGGGAGGAGGGTGGGGCAGCGGTGGCTGTTACACTGGGTGGTTGTGCGCCACTTCAGGGGGCGCAACCACTGAATCTATGGGGCAGGCTAAGGGCAAAAAGCTTTCTAGTAGCTGGGGATGTCAGTGCATGCACACCACAGTGGAATGCATGTGAGCAGCTGCTTGAAGAAGAAACTAACCTTTTCAGTGAAAAGCAACAAAAAGTCATGAAGCACTTCTGCCATTTCCACATTTTCTGTTACTGTCTTTCCCTCCTCACTAATGTAGCTGTGTTAGCGTAGAGCCTAGGAGCCTTAGTCATGAGCCAGGACCCCATTAGGTTGAGAATCACTGGTCTAGCATATTTACCATTTGTTATGTGGGCCATCTCCAATTCTATTGGTATAAACCTGAGGATGTCACATGGACTGCAGCTGTGTGCTTATGATCCACAAGTGGCCTGAGGGCTGCAGGCTGAGAGCCATTGTGCTAGATACTGTACAAACAGAGCAGAAAGACAATTCTTCCCTGCCCCAGAAAGCTTAAAATCAAAATAGATCAGACAGATTCAGGAAGGGATACAGACAAATCCTTCAACATCCCCCTCCATACTTTGTCATTCTCCTAAGTATCTGTGAGACTGCTGCTCTCTTAGGCAGGCAGGAAATTGTAAATTGAGTTTAGATGAAGTATTCAAAGGTAACGGTCTTCTGATTTAATTGGGAAAAAAAGTCTTGTGGCACTTAAAGACTAAACAGATTTATTTATTGCATGAGCTTTCATGGGAGAAAATCCCACTTCATCGGAGACTTTGAAGAGGGGGAACTTACAGAATTGGATGAGAAGAAATGCACCTGATCCCATGTCTTATACTCCCCTGCATTTCTTCTCATCCAATTCTGTAAGTTCCCCCTCTTCAAAGTCTCCGATGAAGTGGGATTTTCTCCCACGAAAGCTCATGCAATAAATAAATCTGTTTAGTCTAAGTGCCACAAGACTCCTTGCTTTTTTTCTTTACTAGACTAACATGGCTGCCCCCTTGGAACTTGATTTAATTGTTCTTCCTTGGTATGGGGGTCAGTGCACAAAGATCTGCAATGGCCAGGATTCTGAAGAGCAGTTTAGAGCTAACAGGGTTACTTTTTGCCAGTTTGTTGGTGCCTTTCCCCCTCCACACTTCATTTTAATAAGTAGCCTAGCCTCCTTCTCATTCCAACCATGAAGACTCCTCTCCAGGAGGGGATAGAGTCCAGATTCCAGCTCAACAATGGCATTTTTTTTCCTTCATCTCTAAAAGAAGGTAGCAAAGAAATGAATTGCTGATGGGATTCAAGATCTCAGCTAGCACCAGATCTAGCCTCTCTTCACAACCCCTTTCACTCCCCTGTGACATCTTCATTTTACCTTGAGTCAGGTTCTGGGTAGCAACTCAAAGACCTTTTATTCCTTCTTCATACTCAAGTTTTAAGAGAGAACCTGCTGGCCCTACTCCCACATTTGCTGCTTCATCTATACAACATCCTGTCTGCTCCGACTAAACATATACCACTGGCTGAACCATTAGTGTGGTGGATGGTTCTTCTGCCTACCCCACTGTTCCTTCTCCCTGTTCCCATTTGTATCTTGCAGCAGCAGCAGCAGCACTGTGAAAACAGTTCAGCTGCATCTAGCTCTAAAGTAATCTGTGGTTGCAATACCCTACAGTGCACTGAGATAATAAATCCTGTTCCATTACCATACCTGCTCAGATTCTCCAAAGGGCTGTTTGCCAGTGACTCAAGTTTAGTTACCACTGGGTTGAAACATCTTAACTGTTTCATAGCACACACCAATATTATGTAATTATTTTAATTAAGACTATGACAAAGGTACCCAACTGAAACCTCACACAATTTCAGAAATGTGAAATAAATCCAAACTAGCTTTAGCCTAGTGTAAGGGGACTGATAGCCCCTTACTGAAAGTGAATGGGCCTTTTGATTGGCCACTCCCGCCTGGAAGCAGGACTCTGAAACAGACAGCCCCAGGGCCAGTGGGAGAGGCCAGTGTCCCAGGATGGCCTGATTGATTGAAAGTGCTCCCCCGCCCCTGAGCTGAAACTGCAGGCTGGAAATGCCTGGACAAGCCAGTGTGTGTGTGGGGGGGCCGAGCTAAGGAGGAAGCACTAAGCAGCCAGCAGCTGGGAGCCAGAGGACCCAGGAAGGGAGGCCAGGCTGAGCTGATTTGTGCAGAGGAGACCCACAGCAGCTGGACCAGCAGAAAGCCAAATGGGGCTGAGCAGAACTGAGCTGGAGGCAGTGACAAGGCCAGAGGTGCCTGAAGCTGGGGCAGGAGGCCAGAGAAGGAGCCCAAGGTGCTGAGCTCATCTGTGCAGTCCCAACAGCAAGCGGACCAGAGGAGCCACACTGAACCCGAGCAGCAGCTGGGAGCCAGAGTTGCAGCCATCTGGAGCCAGGTGTGGTGAGCAGCTGGGGAGCAGTGAAGGGGGGCTGACACTGGGAAGAAGGGCCCTGCCCCTGGAGCTTGGGGACGTGTGGCCACAGCCGGAGCCTGCATCTGGCCCCCTGGATCATCCAGTAGCAGCCAGGCCTGGGCAGAGGGCTTGCAACGTGGAGGACAGATTGTGAGACTGTTTCTCAGGCCCCAGAGACTCTGTTTGTAGCGTTCCCACACCAGGCAGCGGTGCTGGGGGTTTATTGTTCACCTTTTTCCACTTTTTTCTATTTTCTTATTGGGTTATTCTTTTTATTTGTGTATGCTTAAATAAATTGTATATAGTGTATATAGTAACTGGTGGGCCAGAAGAGTGGTCAGTGTGGTCAGCACCCCAGAGTGGGGACACCCTAGCCCTGTCCTGAGAGAGCACGAAAAGAGTGGGGGTCAAGCCCCCAGAAATCCTGGGGCCCAGCCTTGTCGGGGTTACAGAGACTCCTCCAAACAGGAGATTGGGAGGTGAGCCTTTGAGGTCAGGCAGGCCTTGGGGTAAAGGAAGTGGGAGCAGGGACTCAGATCCTTTTGCTACCCACCTTCACCGGGGTGGTATACAAAGTCTGGGAAGTTCCCCACAAGAGCGGGTCCATCCCCCCGCTTACACTAGCACAGCAGTTACATCCTTTGTCTTTTAAAAGAGCACCACAGGATATACTGTATAATGAACATCTACCATTTCCATCTCACTAAAAAGCTTACTCTTGCACCATGCATTGTTCCCCTCATACTACCTGAGGGGTCAAATATTGAGAAAGGGGAAAGTGTCAAATACCCAACACAGCTACCTGTGATATAGTAACATTTTTTGGGGAAAAGATCCACTCCTATCCAAGCATTGCCTAACACTGTCCCCTTTGTTTTATGAGCTCTGACAAGATTACAACATAGGGGGGTGTGCCTGCAAGCACACAAATACCGTTGTAATCTGCAATGATAAGCAAAGAAAGATACAAAGAGTCCAGGATCATTTAGAGGGAGTTTCAATAATACTTGTCTTCTCCATCCAACTTCTTTAGATAATGCTCAGAGGTTAGAGTATAAGCTGTGGATTTTTAAGTGTGCACTTCTGAAGGATACAACTTGTGCATCTTAACAGCCCATAACAAAAAACAAAGTAAGAGAAGATAAACTCCTGTATTTCAGTTTAAGGAATAGATCATTTTTCTTTAAATTACAATGGCAGTTGTGTAATGTGATGAAAATAAGCAACTCTTACTGTTTACTATATATTTTTAATGTTATGTTATGGAATTTGCTGATAACATCACCGTAAGATGTATATTTACACATGACAAATTGCACTTGTGAGCTGGCATTATTATATATACTTCAATACAGAATGAACACCATACATTATTTCAAAAAGATCATTTTAAGAATTTACCTGAAGTGTTTATGGTAAAAATATAGACGCTAAAACTATCTGTTTTAACAGACGTAAACCACAGAGTTGTGCCTTGCTGACTTATACTGATCCCAATTAACATCTCTTACTGGATTTCAAGAGCTTGAAATACATGTCTGGGTCAAGATTCATTGCAAAAACCACAGCATGTTAAGGTCTTTAAGATCTACACTGCAATGAAAATGTTCAGTTTAAATCTTCAAAGGAACTTAAGCTAACACATAGTGCATTCAGTGAACGCTTCCTTTTGATTCTCAGAATTCCGATTAACCCTAAATTAAAAATCTGGAGGAAAAATGGTGACGGATACTTTTTCCCCTGATAAATTCCTTTTGTATTTTTGCAAGTGATCTGTCGATACACAGCATTTTCTCTCTATTTCCTTGCTACTTAAATGCAAAAGGCTACTAAGGAAAAAAGTGAAGTTCAGAAAAAAAAAAAAGATGAATTGCTGACTATCCTTTGGTCTTCTCTGTGTTTAATATAATTTGTATTTTCTGTCTTCACTAGGTGCTCAGCTATTCCCCTCATTCTGCTATACAGTTTTTAAAAAAGAAGTTGTTAGATGTCTTTTTCAGGATTAGAGCTGTTCAGGAATTTCCCATCTAAATATTTTTTTCAATTGAAAATACAGAGTGTGTCAATTTTGCTGATGTTTCTTCATTCTCCATTGACATCAAAACAAGTATTTGTTCTGGTTTGGGTCAATCTGTTCTAACACGCTTCCATTTGTTGAGCCAAATTCAATGGGTCAATCCAACATTAATCTGTATTTGCATAACCTTTTGCAATGCCTCATGCTTCTTCCCACTAACCTCTTATCCACTAGCCTCCCAGCTAGAATACAGGGATGCCAGATGCCTCAATGTCTCTATTCTGGTTGCACCCACATGGTGCTTCATGGAAGTTCCACAGTTGCTGTACATCATAGATGAAATAGTCTAGCCAGGGACTCTGGCCCACAGATTAAAAAGGGGGACAAATTATCTAGAACTACAAGATTCATCACATACCACAGCTCCTCAAAGCTGACACAATTTAATGTCAAACTGCCCCCAAAACAAAATTTTTCAATATTTCTAAAGGATTTCATCTGGGAACTCTGCATTCCCCCCCCCGCCCCCCCCCCACAAACCCCTCTAGATAATTCTTCCTGTTTCACAATGAAAACAAAATCTTAAAATATTGACATTTCACATAAATTCAACACTCATTTTTAATCAGCTCTCCTTCAGACCTCTTCCGGTTATTCATATTTTTGAAGAGGTGAAGGGAGGAGTCTGTCACTTATTTTCTACCCAATGGCCACCACACCAAAAGCAATTTTTAATTTCAACTTTTGGAAACAAAAGCATATCTACATTTGAAACACAGATTTTGTACACTTGCATGGACAATCCACAACAAGCATTGCCTGAGCCATGCATACACACCACACTTATCTTCTGATTAAGATACCATTGCCTGTTATAACTGAGGCCACACAACACTGCAGTGTTTCAACATTTGCACTTTAGTATTCTGGTTCACAAAACCAATGGTACATTACTTTACCACTCTGCTACAAACACATTTGGAACACTGTGGCACTTCTACTGGAAGGCAGGGGAATACCGGAGTTTGAGGTTCAACACTAAATAATTCCCATGACACCTTTCATTTAATCCTATCATCCAGGCTCATTTTCAAGGCACTATCAAGCAGCATGGAAGAAGTATTTGCAATCTTCACAGTGATGACAGGCTGTTACTAGCATATCTAAAATCATCCAATGAGTTCAGAACCAGGGCATTAAGACCACCGGAGAAGAAAATGAGACATTCCTTCATCTTCTCCTGAAGCAGCTTCTCTTAAAGGATTGCTACTTTTGGGCTCGGCTAAATAGCACTGATTGGTGGGACAGAAGTGTTGCAAACCTGGGATGTCCAGCAGAATTACAGGATATCAAAAGTCACTTTTTTCTAAATCTGCCCACACCTCAGACCTCTAGCAGGAGAACATGAGAGCTACCCTCTGCACTGAGAAGTGTGTGACCATTGTCATCCGAAATCTACCCTTGACTTCTATTTGGTAGATCATCAGAGCTGTTTTCATGGCAATTTGAGCCGCTAAGGAAGTTTCTTTCCTCTCACATCATAAAATTGGGCAATGCACAAGCAAATATAACTGGCTTCCACACATGTAGTCCCTAACTTGTGCTGGAGTCAGAGATGGGAACCATCTGCACATTCTCTCTCTCTCTCTCTCTCAGACACACACCACCAAAGTCATGTTCCAAAGGGGCAGCTGTGTTAGTCTAGTAAAGCAAAAAAAGCAAGGAGTCTTGTGCCACTTAGAGACTAACAGATTTATGGAGTTCAACAACAGAAAGTGGCATTTTTCTATAGCAGCAGTTCTCAAACACTGTGTTGGGACACATTACTCTGTCGCTGCACAGTGGTAATTGCATCACAAGAGAGTCGGGGAGATGGCTGGATCTGGCCTAGGAGCAGTGGGCTGCTGAGTCCTGCAGGATCCTGACATGCCACGAAGCATGTCACGACCCACAAAAGGTTGAGAACCACTACTCTGTGGTGTTGCAAAAGGCATGGCTGATCACCACAGAAGGTTCACCAATATTTACGTGGAGTGGGACAGAAAGGTCCTTTGACACCGGGTTCTTTACAATATCTGAGCTGTTTTCTCCAATGACAAATGGAACTTCTGCTATGGTAGTTATAAATGGACATTGCCACCATTCCACCACCCATTCTGGAAGATGCAGCTTAGCCTCTGCTACCTTAGCCTATGAAACACTGCAACAGGAAAAAGGAAGTGTTTAACTATACTCTGAGTAGTTGCAGAATGACTGGGACATGCATTTGAAAGACTGAGATGTAGGTGGAGTATCCTGATGGAAAACATCTTCCAGTTATGACAGCTTTTTACTGTATTTTGCACAACCATTGTGAAGGCAATGGAGAAAACTTTGCAAATGGATGGAGCAGATGGTGGGGAAGATTCAGCGAATGTTCTGAATGGCCTGATTAGAAAGGTCTGCAAAATCATGCAGATACTCCAGGGCACAGCATGAGAGACACATGCTCATCATTACAAATGACACCTGTGTTTGAAAAAGCATACACGCCTTGGCAGAGGGCATTTATCAGTATTACAGAGCACATCATCTTGTGTGGGTCTACTAACAAAATTTGAATTCAATCACATATTACATTTCTTGTTCAGTTTTAAGTGCATGAGGTATGAATGTCAGAATGTGTGTAAACAAGGGTTTTTTGTGCATGTTAGGCTGTTATGAAAGGGGTGCTGCACATTTCAGGAAATGGTGCAAAACTCGGAATCATGACCATAAAACAAATTTTCCATACTTCAGTATTAATGAATAGATCAAGTCCATTGTTACAAGCTTGCAAATAATTTTAAAAAGAAATTGAAACAAACAACAAAAGCCATTCAAAATTCAAAACTAATCAAAGATAAAAGGCTTTAAAGACCTCATGTGCTCAAGGAGCACTGTTTGCCTGCCCATCATACATGATAGAGGTGTCTCTGGTGTGCTAGCCATTCCACTCACCTTTCCTCTTTTTCATACCAATATTTTGGTGAAAAAAGAACAAGTTTCGTCCAAGTTCTGGTCTCTAGGCCAAATGATAAAAATGTTGTTTTCGCCTCCATTTTGGAATTCCATTCCCATAAGCTATTTCCAGCCTTCAGTGGGCTTCAAGTAGATAAGAAGCTTACTCAGTTTTTCCCCCTTATATTATCTAGGACCCACTTGGCCTGTGGTGTAAGGCGTTTGTTCTGCCAAGATGGGGATAGGATGATTAATTCCAGATGGGCTGCAAACTCATTAAAATGGGTGCAACAATGGTATACAAGTCACTGCATGTGCAATTCTGCTGGCTGACCTTACCATGGAGAGCATTACCCTGAGGCATATCTGCAAAAGACAGAAGGATTCTGTTCAAAAGTTCATTTGGCAAAATAGAAAGACATGCTTATTACTGTCTGTCATGATGGTTGCTCCAGGATTGTGTCCCCTCCACAGTTTAGCTTTTTGCCTTTGGCTCCAGATGGTCATCCAGTTGTGATTAAGTATACTTGTTGATCTCCACCACCATTTCATAGCCACTAATAAGTCTGTCCCAGGAATTACAGACCAACAATGCAGCAGTTACAATGCATGGTATCAATGATCTGAAACATGTAGGAGCCAGGACCAAAGGTGTCTAGCACTTCAATTTTGTCAGCACCAATGGCACCACACAAGAAAGCACAAAGCATAAGTATAATGTAGACAGTGCCATTATAGAGGAGTGTATGTCCTGGACCTTCCTGTCCCTTACAGATGGTACCAGGGAACCTGCTGGATCTGTGTTTCTCTGAAGTGCTCCAGGATCCCCTTGCCCTGCTGTTAACAGAAGAAAAAGACTTCTCCTTCATGGTACAGAGTCAAGACAGTGAAGCCTCCAACACCACAGATCAGCAGGAGATAAAAGCCTTTTGGGAGTCAGTACCCCATGGTGAGAGATGAAGCTTCTCCTCTTTGGAGCTTTCCTTGACTCCTCCAAAGTCTTTCCCCTCTTCAAAGACACCTTAGAAGACAAATTGGAGAAAGTACAGAGAAAAGCAACACAAATGGAGAGAGATCTGGAACACCTGACTTATGAAAGAAGAAGGGACCTCATGAGATCATCAAGTCCAACCTCCTCGGGTTTGAACCCAGGACCTTCTGCACGTAAAGCAGATGTGTTAGCCACTACTTCCAACCCTATGATTCGATTCAAAAAAATTGAGAGAGCTGGGTTTGTTTAGTCTGTAAACAAGGAGACTGATGGGGGCATGATAAAAGTTTCGAGTATCTAAAAGGTTGTCAGGGGGAGGGAAGGAGAAAAATTATTCTCCTTAACTGCTGACAATAGGGAAAGAAGCAATGAGCTTAAAATTAGAGCAAGGGAGGTTTAGGTTGGATATCAGGAACAAATTCCTAACTGTCAGGGTGATTAACCTCTGGAGTAAGTTGCCTAGGGAGGTTATGGAACTTCCATCATTGGAAGTTTATATCAGCAGGTTAGACAAGCACTTGTCAAGGATGGTTTACGAGGGTAATTGGTCCTGCCATGAGTGCAGGGGACTGGACTCGATGACCTCTCATGGTCCCTTCCAGTTCCTATGATTCTATGACCTTGGCCAAGGTCACAAGAAAAGATATATGGAGATGGTCTTTTGAACTGACTCAAAAGTGGGTCAAAAAGGAATACTCAATTATCAGGAGCCTTAGTTTGATCTCATAATTCCTTCATGCTTTAGATCCGAGCGCCAGGCAAAGGCTTTTGGTAGATGTAGGAGTCTTTCAAACAATGAACATGCTTAGTGGTCATCACTGACCAGGAGAGCCAGCCACCAAGATAGGGAGTGTTTGAAACCTGGTGGGCCAGATATGTCCAGTTAAGATAAACTCCTCCGCCCCCACCCCGCACCAAAGTGATGAAAAGGTAAAGGGCAAAAAAACTCATTACTATCCCACTAATTCTATACTGATAAACATTAAACTTAAAAAAGATATAACTACAGAACATGTTGAGGCATACACACTGTTGACATGCTACGGCTTTGTCTCAGGTCAAGGTGACTGAGAAGGAATTAAGGACAGTTTACCCACATAACTAACAGGGCTGTCCCGGGGGGGGGGGGACATTCACCCTGGCCCCCACAGTTCCCTGGGCCCCAAGCTATCCTGCCATGAGCAAGGCAGTGTGGGGCCCACACCACTACCCCCCCATGGCCACACTGTCTGCTGCCCCCACCCCACTGCCTTTGGCACAAAGTCAAAGGCAGCGGGGGGTGGGGAAGAGGGTGATAAGCGCAGAGCCGGCCTCTGATCCAGCCTGGCTCTTCCCCACCCTCAGGGCAGGGAAAAGCCAACACAGGGTGGAGCAAGCCAGCCCAGAGGCCAGGCTTCACACTCTCACCTCTCTCCCGGCTGGCTGTTCAGCCCTGGGGGGTGGGGAGGGCCAGCCCAGAGGTGGGGCAGGAGAGGAGAGCCCAGTCTGCTCTTCCCTTGGCTCAAGGGACAGGCAGGAGCGCAGGGCCAGCATGCACCCCTGCAGTGCAGGGGGGTGATAAGGGATCTTGCACGGGTCGATTGGCCCCAGGTCCCGCACCCCCACCCCCGAGGACTGCCCTGATAACTGTATGCATCTTCAGTGTGTTGCATGAGGTTCTATAGAGCAGTGTTTCCCAACCGGTGTGCAAGCGTGACACAAAAGTTTTTCAAAAACTACTCAAAAGAGCTCTGGATTGGCTATTGGCTCATGAATATTCATGAGCTAATTTGGAAACTATATGGGGGTGTGCCTAAAATTAAAGGTAGCAAGGTGTGCCACAGAAGAGAAAATATTGGGAACTACTGCTATAGAGCACATGTGCAGCCTGAACTGACATTGCTAATGGAAAACCTCAGATCAAGGGTTCAACAAGTTTATGTGCACCTAAAATGCAGAACCCAGAAGGGTGCTACTCCAAGTGGAAGTTTTGAGATACTTCAACTTTTTGTCCTCAGTTAGTACAAAACTATTTAGTTTTAAAAGTGCCACAAGACTCCTTGTTTGTTTTTATTTCTAAATAATCACATTTTCTGTAAGAAACTGGTTTTTCTTTGCCAAGCTAACATGTTTTTAAATAAAACTATTGAAGTGTTATTTTAGGACAAAAGCTTAGTACATTCCTTCCTGTGATTAGCCCCCCTTCCCCCCCCCACACTACATGCGATTTTAGTAACAGCAAAAAACCATGTTTGAAGTAGTTTTTAACTATATTTCCCAATACAGCATATTCTCCAGGTTCATTACACTCATACAAGCTGTGGAATAGAGTACAGACCAGTTCACACACAAGAACACTGAGAATAATGCAAGAAAGAAAAAAGTTCATTAGTCTGCAAAAAAGTGCATCTACTTCCAAAGAACAACACTCTATACAGAAAAGAAATATATATAGCCATGTGAAACATTTTAAAATACATTAACGTTTAAAAAGAAAAAAGGAAAAGCTGTTTTAACTGTTTCAGAGCAAATCTGTGGAATCTAAATACATTTAAGAGTTCATGTTACTTGAAAGAAAAAGAAAGAAAGATTAGTCAAACCCATGTAATGGTTTGATCCCACAAGCTCTTTCCTAAATCCCTTTTTATATATATATCTAGTATTTTAAAATGCAGTTTACATCAATTCAGTTAAAATAAAATGACAATAATTAAGAACATGGCAAGACATCAATTACTGAGTGTAAACAAGGCCCACAAGCCTTTAGAAGTGAATATAACCTAATAATACGTATGCTTACTGCTTAATAGCAACCCAACTAAATCATTCCCACCTCCCACCCCCAGATGAGTATTCAAAATGGCTTTTTAAATGAAATAAGGATAGTCATACATATATTTCAACAGGAATAGCAGTCTGTAACTGATGGAAAAGAAGCTGTAAGATGGGGGGGAGTGGGCAGTGGGGGAATTTACCTTCCTTAGAGCTTTCTTCTATTTTACAGTCAATGTACACAGAAGCTGTAAAATAGTCTGATTGCAGGAAGTGGAAGCCATCTCAGTTTCCTTTTGTATCTTTGGCTTGTTGGCACATACTTCTTCCCAGTATCTCATGTTCAGATTTCAACATGTTCTGCACACAAGCAGCTCACTGCTAATTTATTTTAATGATTCTAGCCTCAAAATTCAAAGAAAATCGAAGTGTAAAGCATGAGAGAAACACTACTGAAAGTAACATGAGCCAATGACTATAGTAATACAGACTCATTTGCATTATTTTCAAAAGCTTTCGTAGTTCCATCAGGGTTGTCCAATGGTCAGCATGTGAGCCATGCAGCTGCCAAAGGCTGCTGTTCAGCCCACCAGTCCTACATGATGCAGTGACAGCCCAGCCTCTTTTCCAGCCCCAAACCAAGCCAACCAGCCAGGTGCCAGAGCCAGTATGAGGGTTGGGAAGGAGCACCAAGCCCTTAGCCAGCCTTCACTGTGCAGCAGCAGCCCCGCCTTCACTCCAGCCCTGGAGCCATCTTGCTAGCAGAGCTGAGCAGCAGGGTTGGAGCCAATCAGCAGGCCAGAGCAGCAGGGCCCCTTCCCCTTCCCTCCAGCCCTGAGCCAGCTCAACCCCCAGACTGGAAGCATCCAGTGGGATGGGATGGAGCAGAGCAGCAGCCCCCTCCTTCTTCCTCTCCCGCCCAGCCGCTGCCTAAGAGCCAGCTGGCTGGTGAAGCAGAGGAGCTGGGGGGCCAATGCTGGGACCCCTGTTACCATGTGCAGGGCAGACAAGGTGTAGCCAGGGGGTGGGGACAAATGTAGGTTTGGCTCCCAGGTCCCCCAGAGTGAGAAAACATTCCTGTGTGGCCCCTGACATGAAGAGGTTGGACATCGCTGAGCAACACAAAGTAATTCCGATCATCAGATAAATAAGCCATTATAAACTCAACAGAAACCTCAGACTGAATAACTCAATTGGGATAGTCCCCCTTGTCCCAGAGAAATGACTTTTTCTGGACTTGAAAGCTGAAAAACTACATGCTCCATGAAGTAAGATATTGTGTCAATAAAACTCCACTGAGCAGCCTGGATAGAAATGCTCCAGAAATTGATTTGGAAACAAAGGCAAATAGCATTACCAAATAATCACCTAATACGAGGCTTCAACAACAACTTCCAGCCAGGGACATCAAAATCTTCGTTTATGTTGCCACAGATGCTAAGGATATCACAAATAACACTGAAAAGTCAGAAAAAAAATATTAAAATCAACTTTTGACTTTTAAAAAAATCTAGCTGAAACGTTCATCAGAAACTTAAGTTTTTTAAACCCAATCAGAGGCCTCTAATTTTTTTATATCTATTTGGTGAGGAAAACCTTCATGAAAACTCATGAAATAGCAGAGCTATGAAAAAGCAGAGCCATGTTTGAACAGTGTACTGGTTTATACCTGACACTGTGATGCTCTGCCAGAATCAGTCCTAAATGTGCATGTCAGGAGAGGAGTGAAGAAGGAAAAATGAAAGGTGGTTCAGTTCTACCTCTTCCCAAATTTTCAGTCAGTCAATCAGCTTGTGAGATGGAGCTATGGAAAGGATCTCCTGTAGCTGTAAGCAATGGCTCTACATGGAGAGAACAGCTGAAGATTGTGAAAAAACATGGAATGCAACCTCACCTCTTTCCTCTAATCAAAAACACATACTCCTCAGCCACTTGAATATTTGAGGAGGAAGGCCAGTTTTAAACCTCATGCTCCCATTTAGCCAGCAGCACCCAACTGAAGAAGTGCATTAGTGTGGTGCAAGTTTATCTTGCTAATGAGCAATCTTGCTCCAGTTCTTAGCTATTAGAACTAGAGTAGGCCTGAATGAGGTTAATGGCTTGGTAGTCTGTCTTCCCCAACACTGTTACAATTATGACAATCCATTCTGCACCTGTCAAATAGCCCCAGTTATCACATGATGCGAGAATCTAAACAAATTAATTTCTTCTCAGCACTTGGTGGAGGGAAAGTATTAACCCCATTTTACAGATGGAGAAAACCAAACACAGAGTGACTCAGCCATGGTCACAGATGAAGCCTATAACAGAACCAGGAACTGAATCTAGGTCTTGCAAGTCTCAGCTTTAAGTGCCTACGAAAGCATAACTAAATCATTGCCTCAGAGCCCAATACACCATAAGCTGTGGTTCACTAGAAGTAAGCTAAAGGCTCTTGTATGCAAAGAACAGCCAGAGGATCCACTGCACCACAGCTTCTTCTGAGTGCCTAGGGCCAACGTTCCCTTTAAGCTGTGTGCATGCGCAGCATCTGTGACTCCCCGGCACATGCCTCACTGCCGGTAGCACAGCGCCAGCAACTGTGGCTCCTTGCTGGCCTGAAAACACGTTCTTCTGGCTGGCAGGGAGCTGTTCCGGGGAGTTTAAGATCTCCCCTGAACATATTCAGGGCAGGAGATCTTTAACTTCCTGGCACAACTTCCTGCCGCCCAGAAGAATGGCCACAGTGAGGGGTACGCTCCGCATGAGAGCGGCTCTAGCAGCCAGGGCAGTGGCCTGGGTGATCCAGGGGAAGGGGAGCCCAGGGGACTTAAGTAAGCCAGCCGGAGGGTGCACGGAAAAAGCGCCCAGCTGTGGGACGTGGGGAAGCCCCCCCACCGCCACCACTGCCACTGCCCGCCAGGGAAAGTGCTGGGAGGGAGCAAGAATCTTCCCCAGGACTAGGGTTGCCAGACGTCTGGCAAATGAAGGACATGTACTCCTTTTTACCTTTATGTCCTCTATCCTCCAGACATTCTAAAAATAGGTGATTTTTTTCCAGCGAAAAACCACACCCAACACAGGGCTCAAACCCATTAGGTTGAGGCTGTCTCTTATACACACAAAGCAAAGGGGAGCCAAACATACATTTCTAGAGGCTCCCCTAACAACTTCTTCAGTGATTTAGTTGGTACAGCAACAGACTCTTAATCTGAGGGGGTGTGGGTTTGAGACCTGTGTTAATATTTCGATTTTTTGGGAACACAACTCCCTACAAAAGGGCTATGCTGGGGGGGGGGGGGGGAACACAGCAAACCCTAATAAAACGAAGGAAAATAAAGTAGATTGTGAATAAAATGACTAACAGAGGCACATTTGAATTGGTTAGAAACAATATAGGACAATTTTTTTTTTAATCGTAAAACGGGATGCTGTGGAAATGAAAAAGCAGTGAACTTTTTTTTTAAAAAGTTTTTAGGTGCTTTTCAAGTTTATATTTGCAAATTTAGTTTAACTTTTTTTAGTCTCATGAACATTAATGAAAGGATCATGAAAAACTCATTTACTGAAAAAAATCAGTTTTCAGTAAAATAAAAGATTTTGGTATTTTTTTATTTCAAAATAATTTTAAAAAAAACATGATTTTGTGCTGTTTTAATACCGCATTCATTATCATTACTATTTTCCATGACGTAATATGGTAAATGACAGCAACGTTTCCTCTAAGCTGATGATGCAGCTGAGCAAGTTATCGATATGCTTGGGGGGCCAGTGGGCAGCAGGAAAGGGGCCCAATATAGGTCAAGGAACTTGTTCACCTGCATCCACAGCTTGCTCAGCTGCATCATCACCTTAGAGGGAACATTGCCTAGGGCTGAGATTAATGCATCCCCCTCCAGAACCTGAAAACAGAGTCACCAACTCCCTGATTAATATTAATTAAAATAATTCTTCTTTCCACCCGGCTCCCCAACCCTTCAACTTTGCAGATTCTTCTACTGAAGCATAAGCTCTGTCCGAACTCTTTTCCAGACATGAGCAGCAGATATAAACTAGCCTGGATGACCTCTCTTGAGCTTCCTAAGTAACAGAGTAATTAAGTAAGGGGCAGACTAAAGCTGTTATTCAGGAGTTAATGTATGTCAACCTCCTTCCCCACAGACTGTTGTGCTTTTTTTTTTTTTTTTTTTTTGTTAAACACATGCAATTTAATGCTAACTGCTGTACTTCAAAAGGCAAAGTAGCTCTTGAGATTAAATTCTTAAGATCCAGGGGCAAAAAAGTTTATCTTTTCAGGAAGACAAGTTAGGTGAACCACAAAGAAGAGATCTGAGTAAGCTCAAAATCCTGTCTCCCACCAACAGAAATTGAACCAAAAAAAGGTATTAATTTCATTCACTTTGTTTCACTTACATCCACAGACCAACACAGTTAAAGCACTACATAAACCTTTGCAGGGAGAGTCGAAGCCATATTCTGAAAGAGGATAAATCCCAGAGGAAAACTGTTCGAAATCCGTATAAATATAAATTCACATATACACAGCATATGCATGTGCCCACACACTTCAGAGAAAACTTCCAAGACATCCTAATCAACATTGGAAGGTGGTGAGATGTGGAACTAAGATAAAACACAATCCAAAGTTGATCTTTTATATTATATATATATATATATATATATATATATATACACACACACACACACACACACACACACAGCTACAGATATAGATAGTGTATGTGTTTAACCACTAGAATCCCAGCAAAAGACAGAAAAAACCCCTATGAAATGAAAAGCAGAGACGTTGTAACTCAAACACATTTAGCCCCCAAACAGGCAAAGCCACAAATTGTGTTTTGAGATTGTATAATACACTGGTTCTTTCACAACAAAAATTTAAGTAACACATTGATCAACCATGTAAAAGTAGTTGAGTTGAGGATGACTGCACACAAGTTCTCCATTCTTTGCCATTTCTCTGATAACAGAAATGAAAAATCTCCTTTTCATCCTTTTCTGCACATTCTTTGTTTCTTCAAAAATTTATATTCAGTATTCTGCAGTTTTCTTTTCATTCACAGAAGCAACATTTAAGTAGCAAAACATTTTTCTATACATTGAGTCTTATGGCTATTATCATGTCACGTCAACGAACCACACTGCATTAAATATCAGAGTTGATTCTTACAGTTTATATTTATTTGGAAGAGTATATCCTGGGCTAAGCACATCAATCATTTCATCACGACACATTCAAGTCATTGCATTTTGGCTTTCTTTGAAATTTCAGGAGTATGACAATACTACTTCCGAAAGGAGGTAATGCTACCGAGTAGCTGGAAAGCCTGGAACAAGTTAAACTATAATTTGCTATATTTTGTATTAAACCTAGTTTCTAGTGTCAAAAATCTTTACACACATACACTGACAACACTATCACATATCTGTGCACATTCTGTTCACAAAAATATACCACAGAATGACAAATTTGAAATTCAGAAATAAATCTTCTGACATGAGGTGTCCATTTTTTGAATGTGGGTGGCTGGGGGTGGGGGGATGAGTGGAGAGGATATTTGAAGGAGCTCTTATTAAACAGAGAGTATATACTGTTCACTCCAAGCATGTGAGTATGTTCATCCATACAGTAAACAATAGGATAGCCACAAGTTTCAGGTTAAGTAACTTCCTGTAAAGGGTCTCAATCCAACACCACCTCATCCCTCTGAGTTACAATAATAAATTATCAGTGTAAATTCAAGCTGTGCGGCAGCCTTTACTGTGCAGAGAGACTGCAGTTACAATCAGCTGAACAGCAACTTTAAAACAAGCTGTGTAGTCAGCTTTTTCCTACAAACATACCAACTAAGAAAGGAAGTTGTGGGTTAACGTGACGTAAAGAATAGTCAAGTAGATGGTGCTATACATATTTGTACAATGTATGTTTTAATGATACACGTTTTCAGGGCCTGTAGCTTGAAAAGGAAATGGGAATACTAGCCATTTGAATATTACAAGCCTTTTGATAGTACCAGAAATACAGTACAATAGTTTCAAATTAGTTTTAACTAAATTAATTTTTGTCAGAAAGAATTTTAAATCACTGAATTCTATTCCTTTTCCCAGCCAAAATCCATATGGTTTAACCTCAATTTGTGCCAAACCAGGAGGAGTATGCTTCAGTATCTTCTTCTGGACTGGATCAAAAATGGTTTTAATAGCAATTCCATATTATTATTTAATAGCAATTCTGAAGAGCTGTCCTATAAAAATATATTCACTCCATCAACATCACCAATAAATGGACAGAAGGATCTTCAGGAAGCTATTTATAAATTAATTCTGATAATATGGTCACCATGAATCTAACAACTCACCTGAGAAGAAAAACTAAACTAAAGTAATGCCCTAAGTCTGCACAACACATCAACACTATATATTTAAAATGATATTTGGACATGTTTTATGAGATCACTGAACTTTGAAATGTACTTCATGTCAATTTGCTTCTCTAAAATTTCTTCTCCTTTCCTTACAGTTTCAAAAAAATCCCTCATTACTTGGGGGGGGGGGACAAAAACTTTTAAATGTTATGCTTTCACTGTTTAACCACCTAAAATAAAAATTGATTTCAAAACTTCAATAAAATCAATATTTTGTTATCTTTACTAGATATCATGCAAAAATGAGACTGCCAGACTTAAATCTTATACATTTTTATTAAATGCAAATTAAAAAGATGATTTTACATTTAAACTAGCTGATAAAATGCTCTACTTCTAATATCATAAAACACAAAACTAGCCAGACATCAGTAAACTAATTAACTTTAACCAGTCAAATGTGAAGGAATTTGCACTTGCATCCATTCATAACAGTAAGACTTTCTTATGCTGTGAATAACGTGCATTAATTCTTCAGAGAACAATAAAAAATTAAGGCTATCAAATGATTTAAAAACTGATCAGAATCACAAGATTTTAAAAAGTCACGATTAACAGCAGTTTTAATCATACTGAAATAGAATACCATTTATTTAAATATATTTTGTTTTCTACGTTTTCAAATATATTAATTTTAATTACAACATAGAATTGAAAACATATAGTGCTCACTTCATATTAGTTTTATTACAGATATCTGTACTATAAAAATAGGTGCGATTTCAGATTTTGATTTGGTGTGCGAGTACATGCATACGTGTGTGCTGTCTCTTTAAATTAAGCAGAGGATTCAGGAGCTTGAATGCTTTTTCAGGCAGCATTAGCTACTGTGGGCAACAGTCATTCCTGACCTGAGCCAGGAGGCAGGCTTCCTCTGTTCCCCAACTCCAGATCAGAGGCAACTGGGTACAGAGTTAGCAGAAGAGGGACACCGTAATATCAGCCTCCTGCTCTGAGTACCAGATTAATGCAGAAATTATAGAGGCCAAAGCACCCTGGCTGGCCTAAAGGAGCGCTCCAGACTCTAGCCCCTAAGACTCCTGCAAGATCTGGACACTGACACCTGCCTGCCACAGCACTGGCAGGACTTACCTGAAGTGCGGACACTGGGAGGGTCCCTGCCCTGCCAGCACTGGGGGAGAAAGGGCAGTACCCTAGGGGCCAGAATCCAGGCTCTAGGGGCTCCCACCCACCAAAAAGGCAGCCTAGGCCACCCCCAGGGATGTAGTGGGCCAGTGCGTGTTTGCACCTCTCTGGGGGCAGACCAGCTGGACCGAGGCCAGGGAATGAGCACCCTTTGACCCCAGGACCCACCCACAGGTCACCAAGGGGACGGACAGACTGGGGCCCCAGGTGGAGTGGCAGCTGTGGCAGGCAGCCCCAGGGCCACTTTATTCAGCCCTGCCTGCCCCCCTCCACACAGCAAACAGCAGCCCAAAGAAACCTGGATTTAATTAGCATCTGAGAGTCAGTCATAAGAGGCCTGATTTAAGAAAGAAAAATTTGTAAATTTAGCTTTTATATATTCCATTACTAGGCCTCACATGTTTAGTCTTCTTAAGAAGGCAAGAACGGATGGCCTGTGTCATCAAGTCCCTCCCCTTCTTACTGCAGCTAATCATATAACAACTCCATTCACAAACTTAATCTCTGTCTTAAGAACAATTAGTTTGCTTGCCCCAAGTACTCTAATTGGAAGAGAAAGCTTCTTTCAATATCCAGCCTAAATTTACTGATGGCCAGTTTCTACTCTTTGCTCTCGTGGCAACAGTGTTTTTTAGCTTAAATAGCTCTTTTCCCTCCATAGTGTTGATCCCCCCAGATATACTTACTGAAAGCAACAATGTGTCTCAGCCTTCATTTCAGCTAAACAAGCCAATCTCTTTCAGTCCCCTTTCCTAAATCATGCTCTCTATTACCCCTTGATCATCTACATAGTCCTCCTCTGCACCTTTCATTTCTTGACACTCTTCGGGCCCCTTCACAACTGAGACATTCTTCAGTAACAAATTTTGATACCTAGATTGATTAGCACACAAAGAATGTGAGAGAGGTTTGTGACTAACTCAGTAAATCATACAGTCTAGAACAGGGGTCTCAAACTTGCAGCCCATGGGCCTCATGAGGCCCCTAAGGCTATTTCCTGCGGCTTGCAACAACACTATCATTACCAATATTTGCAATATTGTTCTTTAAAAGGTTTCAGTGGTGTGGCCATCAGGCTAACATACTAGTCCTCATGCAGCCCTGTACTAGTCCTCATGTAGCCCTCGTGATGATTTGAGTTTGAGACCCCTAGTACAGAATCTTCAAATCACAACTATATATGGAAAAGATTTTCGGTCATATAAAGGTTTCAACACATTGCAATTTTTATACATAGTACACATCCCACCACAGCTTATTCAGTTTGACTCCTGCAGACCCAGACTACAGGCCCTGGTGACCCCAGGCTGCCCCCACTGTGGGATCCCCCTTCCTGGCTCGAGGCCCTGCCAGCTTCCCGCTTGCACTGGCACTGGGGGAGTAGAGGGGCAGAGGCCATGCTCCCACTCTGCCCCTGGGCCAGTCTGCGTGCCTCCAGGGGCAGGGCACGCCAGCCCTGTTCACTTCACTCCACTCTGAGGGTAGGGACAGGGCTGGCTGGTGCACGGTACAGCCTTCCAGGGCCATGGCCTGGCCCCTGTAGAGCCACCACTGGAGGCCATACCGAGCACCAGCTGGCCCTAGTCCTCTCCCTGGCCCACGGATGGAGCAAGGCAAACAGGGCCAGTCTGGGGGCCCCCAACAGTGTGATTGGCCCTGGGCCCCACCTCTCCCTCAGGACAGCCTTGTTTTTAGTAACCTCCCACTGACAGCAGAACACTGTGACTCATTCACATGCTCTCAAATCAATGTCCAACAAAAGCCTTTAATTCTCCTAACACCCTGCAAAAAAAAAAAAAAAAAAGACCCCACTTTTTAAAAATTCTTCATAGAATCTGGAAGGCCCCATGCAAGGTCATCAAGTCCAGTCCCCTGTACTCATGGCAGGACCAAGTACCCTCAAACTATCCCTGCCAAGTGCTTGTCTAACCTGCTCTTAAAACACTTCCAATGATGGAGATTCCACAACCTGCCTAGGTAACTTACCCCAGTTGTTAATCACCCTGACAGCTAGGAATTTTTTCCTAATGTCCAATCTAAACCTCCCTTGCTATAATTTAAATCCATTGCTAAACAATTTAATTTAAATCCATTGCTAGTCTAAACAAACCCAGCTCTTTCAATCTTCCCTGGTAAGTCAAGTTTTCCAACCCTCTACTCATATGTGTTGCTCTTCTCTGGACTTTCTCCAATTTGCCTCATTTCAGGAAAGATGTGGGCACTCAGAACTGGACACAGTTCTCCAACTGAGACCTGCTCAGGGCTGAGTAGAGCAGAAGAATTACTTCTAGTCACAACTTTGGCCACGCTATCCCTTCTAGACACTCACCAGGCTGCTGCATTTAGGGGGGAAAAAAACAACAACAAAAAAACAAAACAAACAAAAAAAAAAACACACACACACACACAAGGAGTCCTGTGGCACTTAAAGACTTAACGGATTTATCTTTCGCATGAGCTTTTGTGGGAGAAAATCCCACTTCATCAGATGCTTCGAAGATGGGTGAACTTACAGAATGGAATGAAAATTAGGGTTTCTAAAACAACTATTCTTTATATTAAATAGCATAAAAGATATGCAGACTTAAGCAAAATGAATGTGTAAACCATACTCTGCCTCGGTTTCCTCATCACTTGAGTATTTTGGGGGGGATTTGGCCAAAATCTAAGATATGTGTCCTCTTCTCCTGTACACGGCTTCTCCCCAAAACACAGTTTATTTGATTCCTGCAGCAGCATCAGCTCCTGGTCCTGCAGTCAAGTGGTTCCCTCTCTTTCCTACTCTTACCTGCCTCATGTTTCCTTGAACTCACTGACCATCCATTCTGTTATATTAAAGATTTGTAGAGCTTCTCTCTTTATCCTCTCTCCTAAGGCAATTCCATCCCCCAGCCCTCTGCAGAGAACTTGGAGAAAACTGGTTTATCTGGCATACAAAAATGGAGGTTACTCACCTTCGTGCAGTAGCCGAAGTTCTTCGAGATGCGCGCTCCCGACATGCTCCACAATAGGTGTTTTGCGCCGCTAAACACCCCAGATCGGAGATTTTTGAACTAGCAGTGGCTCTGCAGCAGGGAAGCTGCGGCGGCGTCCATTTCCCGCCAGTGTGACGTCAGCCTGACAGCTTCCCCGCTGCCCCTCCTGTCAGTTCCTTTCTACGCCGGGAGATATCTGAAACGACAAGAAATAGCCTCCGAAGTAGAGGGGAGGAGGGTGGGTTGTGGAGCATGTCGGGAGCGCACATCTCGAAGAACTTCGGCTACTGCACGAAGGTGAGTAACCTCCATTTCTTCATCGAGCAGCGCTCCCGACTGCTCCACAATAGGTGAGTATGTAGCAGTTACTGGAATGTGGTGGTGGGGACTTCGGACCGTCCCTTGTCCATTGTTTGTAGTATTGCTCGACCGAAGGCCGTGTCATCTACGGAAAAACGGTCTAACGCATAATGTTTTGCGAAAGTGTCATTGGAAGCCCAAGTGGCTGCCTGGCAAATCGTTTGTAGTGGAACTTTCGCAAGGAACGCCATAGAAGATGCCATGGATCTTGTTGAATGAGAGCGGATTGTGGCAGGTGGCGTCTTTTGGTTGATATTGTAGGCTGTGCGTATACATGACGAGATCCAGTTAGATAATCGTTGCTTAGAGATGGGCTGACCGAAAGATCGTTCGGTAGTAGATACGAATAGCTTTGTTGTCTTCCTGAACGCCTTGGTCCGATCCAAGTAATAGGCTAGCGCTCTTCTGACATCCAGGGTATGGAGGGCTCTGTGATGTGGCGTTGCGTGCGGTTTTGGATAGAAGACAGGTAAGTGAATGACCTGATTCACATGGAATGCGGATGAGGCTTTTGGAAGGAACTTGGGATGGAGGCGTAGGGATACCTTGTCCTTGTAGAAAACCGTATAGGGCGGATCAGCCATAAGTGCCGCCATTTCACTCACTCTTCTTGCCGATGTAATTGCCACGAGAAATGCCACTTTCATGGACAATTGCAAGAGAGAGACAGAGGCGAGGGGTTCGAATGGGTGTCGCATCAATGTTTTAAGGACTAATGGGAGATCCCACGGTGTTGCTGGCGGTTGAACATGTGGGAATAGATTATTGAGGCCCAACATAAATCTTTTAACGACTCTATGAGCGAAGATTGAAGAGCCGTCTACAGGTATGTGAAAAGTTGAAATTGCTGCGAGGTGGACCTTAATGGTGTTGACCGATATCTCTGTTTCTTTTAGGTGCCAGAGATAGTCCAGGATCATCGGTATGGGTGCTTCAGTTGGAGAGGACGATCGCTGTATGCACCAATTGGAAAATCGTGACCATTTTTGGAGGTAAGTTCGTCTTGTGGAAGGTTTTCTACTATTTAGTAGTACCTCCCTTACCCTGTCGGAACATAGGAGTTCCGTAGTATCGAACCATCGAGGTTCCATGCTGTCAAGTGTAGTTTGTTCAGGTAAGTATGCTTGCGGGTCCCGTCGTCTTGTGACAGTAAGTCTTGTACCTGTGGTAAGATGATGGGAGGTACTATGGACATTTTGATGAGCATGGAGAACCAGGGCTGACGAGGCCAAGCTGGTGCTATCATTATTACTGTTGCTCTGTCCAGTGCGATTTTGTGTAAAGTTCGTGCTATCAATGGAATGGGCGGGAAGGCATAAAGTAGCTCTTTTCCCCAGTGAGTGAGAAAGGAGTCGCCCTCCGATCCTGGGCCTCTCCCCGCCCAAGAGCAATATCGGCTGCATTTCTTGTTGTGCGCCGTAGCAAACAGATCGAGCACAGGATGACCCCAGAACTCGAAAATGCTGTGAAGTATGTCCTGTCGGATCTCCCACTCGTGGCGGTTTGTAAACGAGCGGCTCAGGGCATCTGCTATGATATTCTCTTTGCCCGGGAGATACACCGCCCGAAGGATAATGCCATGTTGGATGCACCAATCCCACAGCTTCGCTGCTTCTAGGCAGAGTATGGGAGATTTGGTGCCTCCTTGCCGATTTATGTGGAACATGGTGGACCTGTTGTCGGTTCTTACCATTACCACGCTGTGAGCTATTATGGGGAGAAACTTCTGACACGCTTTGAAAACAGCTCTCAGCTCGAGCAGATTGATGTGCAGGCTTGTCTCTGCCATGGACCACCTGCCCTGCGCCGTGAGGTCGCGGCAGTGAGCTCCCCATCCTCGTAATGAAGCGTCTGTGGTTACTGTGACTTGTGGTTGTGGCTGTCGAAAGGGGACTCCTTGCAATAGGTTGTTGTGACGTGTCCACCAAGACAGAGAATCTTTGATGGCACTCGGCACTATGAGCAGTGTTTTGGTTAGACGATTGTAATGTCTGACGTGGGAGAGAAACCACAGTTGGAACGGACGCATGCGAAGTCTTGCATTCTCTACAAGGTAGGTTGACGCTGCCATGTGCCCCAACATGCGCATAGCTGTGTGAGCCGATATGATGGTTGCTCCCCGAATGGTACACGCTATCTGCTGTAGGCTGATGAATCTGTCCATTGGAAGAAAGGCCCATGAAATCGGTGAACAAAGTCTTGCCCCTATGAACTGAAGTTCTTGCGCCGGCACCAAGGTGGACTTGTCGAAGTTTATGCTCAAACCTAGCTCGTGAAACAACTTGATTGTTGCTTGTAGTGCTTGGGTTGTGCTGATCTGTGTGGGTGCCTTGATGAGAAAGTCGTCTAGGTATGGAAAAATTTCTATGTGCCTTCTTCTTAAAAATGCCACCACTGGAGCCATAAGTTTGGAAAAGACTCTTGGCGCCGTGGCTAGGCCGAAAGGCAGGACTGTATATTGATAATGCTTGTGAAGAAAACGGAATCTGAGAAATCTCCTGTGTGCGGTTCGAATAGTGACATGGAAGTATGCGTCCTGCAGGTCGAGGGAGGCCATCCAGTCGGATCGTTGAAGGGCCAGGAATATGTCCCTGAGGGTCACCATTTTGAATCGTTTCACCAGTATGTGTGCGTTGAGACGTCGAAGATCTAATATAGGTCTCCAACCTCCCGACTTCTTCTGTATTAGAAAGTACGGGGAATAGAACCCTTTTCCTCGTTGTTCTATGGGTACCTCCTCTACAGCTCCTAGATCGAGTAGACGTTGGATTTCTGACTGAAGGAGTTGTACGTGATTGGGGTCCCTGAAGAGGGACGGGTGGGGGTGGTGGTGGTTGGGTGTAGAAATGAAAGGGATAGAATAACCGTGGTGAATGATCTCTATAACCCACTTGTCCGATGTTCTCTCTCTCCAACGTGAGAGGAATGGTTGTAATTTGTTGCGGAACGTGGGGTTGGATGTTGGTAAGTGTAGCCGGTGACCTAGTGACTGGTTGAACACTCCCTCGACTTGTCCATCAAAATTGCTGTTTGATATTATTTGGCTGGGAGGATTGTTGGGCGTAGGTTTGGTGCCTGCCCCTCCTTTGTTGTCTGGGTCGGTTTCTATAGGTGTCCACTTTGCGATTAGACGTCTGTTGGAAGTACCTGAAATTGGTGGGTTGAGCCCTATATGGTCGACGGCGGGATTGTGGGGTATAGATTCCTAGGGTCTTCAGCGTGGCTCTAGAGTCTTTAAGGCCATGCATGACGTCATCTGTTGTTTTTTCAAATAGTTTTTCTTTATCGAATGGCAGGTCCTCAATGGTACGCTGCATTGGCTTGGGCAAGTCTGCGGCTTGGAGCCATGAAGCACGACGCATGACGACTGCTGTCCCCAGTGTCCTGGCTGCAACATCCGCTGCGTCCAGGGAAGCTTGAAGGGCAATTCTTGACGCTAACAAGCCTTCATCGATCAGAGGAGCAAATTGTTCTTGTTTTGCTTGTTCAATAAAATTTGAAAATTCATTCAGTTTGGTGAATATATCATGGGTATAATTCGCTAGCAAGGCCGTGTAATTCGCAATACGCATTTGCAGTGCGGCCGAGGTATATACTTTTTTCCCCAAGAAGTCCAGTTTTTTATCATCTCTGTTCATAGAATTGGACTTAGAGAAGGGTTGCTTAGGTCTTTGACCCGCTGCCTCTACCACCAAGGAATTGGGTTGAGGGTGGGAGAAAAGAAATTCATTTCCTTTAGAATTTATAAAATATTTTTTATCAGCTTTTTTGTTGGATGGAGCCGCTGAAGCTGGTGTCCTCCATATTTCGTCTGCTGGCTGTAAGATGCCCTCATCCATTGGAAGGGCCAATTTCTGGGATCCAGAAGACTGCAAGATGCGGTATAACTTGTGTTGGGCGGTCTGGGTCTCCTGTAAGGAAATGTCCAGAGACTCCGCTGCCCTCTTGAAGAGATCTCTGAATTGTTTGTGGTCATCATGCTTATTCTGTGATGTAGGGTCTTTTGTCAAATCGTCGATAGGAGTAGGTACTTGTGTTAACGTTGGCAGAGGTACAGACGGGGGTTGTAGAGTCGGTTGTACCGCTGTGTTGTTCATGCCTGTTAAAGGCATGTTGAAGGGCTGCCAAGGCAAATAAGTTAACCCCTGTTGGGGGTACATCATCCAGGGGGGGTAAGCCCAAGGCATCGGTAGAGTCGCGCTCTGAGCCACCGCCTGAGGTAACTGCTGCGTAGTTTGCTCGTGCTCTGGGCTCGAGGCCACCGACGAGGCAGACGCTTTCGATGGCGACGTTGATGAAGAAGATTCCGAAGAATCCGAACAAAAGAGAGGAGATAATGGGGCTGAGTGCACCGTAAGATCGTCCAACAGCTCCATATGTTTGGATTTCCTGTGGTGTTTAACAGCTGGAGGCTGCACCACAACGTCCACAGCCGTTGAAAAGGGTGTTTGAGTAAGTAATGGTGTGACAGCACCCTGCGGCAGCACTGTCTGTGGCTGAGGAGTACAGGGAATCAAAGGCGGAGCCGGAGCCTGTACTGTTGCCGGTGCCGTCAGCGGTAGCGTGCCCGACATTGACAAGCCCGGTGCTGTGGCTGGTGAGAGTAAGAACGGTGCCGAGAGCCCCTGGCTGGGCATCGGAACCGAGGCAGTTGACGGTGCCGTTAAAGCTTGCGGCGCTGTCCGCTTGGCTTTTTTCTGTTTGTTTGATGCTGCCGCCGCACGGGAATCATTTGCCATAGCGGTCGGGCAGCTGCTCGCACTCTCCGTCCCCTTGGTTCTCTTTTTGGGGACTGGGGAAGAGGCTGGAGACCTCCTTTTGTGCGCTCCCTCTTCACGCTGAGGAGAGGCACCGGGGTCTGAAGACGGGCGCAGGGAGCCCTCTAATAAGAGGAGCTTCAATCTGCGGTCCCGCTCTTTCCTCGCTCGGGTGGTGAGTTGCCTGCAGTCAGGGCACTTCTGAGCAAGATGCCCTTCCCCGAGACATTTAACACACGAAGTGTGCCCGTCTGAGGCAGGCATTGCCTCATGACAGGAGTCACAGCGCTTGAAGCCCGATGCGTTGGGCATAGCGCTGCTGTGACTCCGCGGGCAGTTGTAATATTGCCGGCCGGCTTTTTTTTTTTTTTTTTTTTTCTTTTCTTTCTTCTGTTTTCTTTCCTTCGTTTTTCCCTTATGGCTTATTTCTATTTTCTTCTTTTCCCTCAGTGGTCCTGAAGGAAGAGCCAGTGCGGACTCCGTCCGGAGTCCCGGGCGGTCGAAAGGAACTGACAGGAGGGGCAGCGGGGAAGCTGTCAGGCTGACGTCACACTGGCGGGAAACGGACGCCGCCGCAGCTTCCCTGCTGCAGAGCCACTGCTAGTTCAAAAATCTCCGATCCGGGGTGTTTAGCGGCGCAAAACATCTATTGTGGAGCAGTCGGGAGCGCTGCTCGATGAAGAAGTCCTCTTTTCTGCTTGGGCAAGATCATTCAGGTGCTGATGGTCTTTAAAAAGCAGCCTATTAATAGACAGATAACCCAGTGCCTCCCAACTGTCCCATAGCACAAGGAGTATGAGGTCAGAATACAACAGTCACAAGACACAAGGACACAGTTTAAAAAAAATCAAGCTACAATTCAAAAATTTTATATAAAGTTGTTTCCCAGGTTATCATCCTGCATATCATTAGCTAAAGGTCTACAGGTGGGTCAAAAACATTTAGTGGTAAACTACGACATGTTACTGATCATCTCAAAGAATCATCAAGAACACTTTCACTTTAAGCCACCTTATAGTTATAGGAGGATATCACCCAACAAGACTAATAGTTTCTCTATCATAAAGCCAGAGAGTCGAAGTCAGAGGACTCCTGATTTGTATCACAAATGCTGCAACTTTAATAACCTCAACTCAAAACCAAATAATAGTTGACAAGACTATCATCAAGATGTTTCCTTGACTGAGGATCCAACAAGTGACCAGAAAAGAAACCTGACACTGGGACAATGATTTACCCACAGTATCTGTTAAAGATTCAAACGCCACTCTTCTAGAATGTGCTGGCCATAAAAGGACGTAGGTAAGTTTAATTCCCACATTGGTACCAGCACAGCTGAAAACTTGGGTATTAAACTGACATATTTAATCAGACAAGGTATTATGTTTGTTGCCTTCAGAAATATTTCTCACTGTCATACACGCAAATGGAAAAATCACATCCATACCTTAACACCAAAGTGAGCAGAAAATGCCTCACAGGCAGAAATTCAATTCTGCCTTAAGCAATATAATGTAACAATATAACACTAATGCGAGGAGCCTGGGAAATAAGCAGGAAGAATTGGTAGTACTAGCGCAGACAAGGAACTATGATATCATAGGAATAACGGAGACGTGGTGGGATAGTCTGCACGACTGGAGATCTGCCATGGATGGGCATAAACTGTTCAGGAAAGACAGGCAGGGAAGAAGAGGGGGAGGAGTAGCGTTATATGTAAAAGAGCTCTATGACTGCTCAGAGCTCCATTATGGAAGTGGAAGCGTGCCAGTAGAAAGTCTGTGGGTTACATTGAGAGGGGAAAGCAACAAGGGGGATGTTGTGGTAGGTGTCTGCTATAGACCACCAGACCAGAAGCAGGAGGTGGATGAGGTGTTCTATGGACAACTAGTGGAAGCTTCTAGATCACAAGCCCTGGTGCTCATGGGGGACTTCAATTACCCTGATATCTGCTGGGAGGCCAATACAGCAGTGCATGGGCAATCCAAGACGTTTTTAGACAATGTTGGGGACAACTTTCTAGTACAAATGCTGGAGGAACCAACTAGGGGCCTTGCACCTCTCGACCTGCTGCTCACAAACAGGGAAGAATTGATCAGGGACATAGAGGTAAATGGCAAGCTAGGCAGTAGTGACCATGACATGGTTGAGTTCAGGATGCTGATTAAAGGAAAGAAGGAAAGAAGCAAAACAAAAACCCTGGACTTCGAAAAAGCAGACTTTGGCTCCCCCAGGGAATTGATGGGCAGGATCCCTTGGGAAGCTAATCTAAAGGGGAAAGGAGTCCAAGAGAGTTGGTTATATTTTAAAGAAACCCTGCTAAGGGCACAGGAAGTTGCCATTCCAATTAGGAGGAAGAACAAACATGTGAGGCAGCCAGAATGGCTTAGCAGAGAACTCTGCTCTGACCTTAAACATAAAAAGGAAGCTTACAGGAAGTAGAAGCTTGGTCAGATGACCAAGGAGGCATATAAAGATATTGCTAGGGACTGCAGGGATAAAATTAGAAAGGCCAAAGGACAAATGGAGTTGCGGCTAGCGAGGGATGCAAAGGATAACAAGAAGGGGTTCTACAAGTATGTTAGTAACAAGAAGAGGATCAGGGATGGTGTAGGTCCCTTGCTGAATAGGGCAGGCATCCTTGTGACAGAGAATGAGGGAAAAGCTGAACTGCTCAATACATTTTTTGCTTCAGTTTTCACAGGCAGGGTCAGCTCCCAGCCCACTACCATGGGTATGGCAGATTGGAGAGAAGAAGAGAAGCCCTTTGTGATGGAAAGGACTGCTTAAAGAAGCTGGATGTGCACAAGCCCATGGGGCTGGACGAACTGCATCCAATGGTGCTGAGGGAACTGGCCGATGAAATAGCAGCACCGCTGACCATTATCTTTCAAAACTCATGGAGAATGGGGGAGGTGCCAGAGGATTGGAAAAAAGCAAATGCAGTGCCTATTTTCAAGAAAGGGAAAAAGGAGGATCCGGGGAATTATAGACCAGTCAGCCTCACCTCAATCCCTGGAAAAATTATGGAGCAGATTCTCAAAGAATCCATCCTCAAACACTTAGAGGAAAATAAAGTGATCAGGCACAGTCAGCATGGATTTACCAAGGGTAAATCATGCCTGACCAATCTTGTTTCCTTCTATGATCAGATGACTGGTTGTCTGGATGCAGGAAGAACCATTGATGTGATATACCTTGATTTTAGCAAAGCTTTTGATACAGTTTCCCACAGCATTCTCATTGGCAAATTAAGGAAGTACGGATTGGATAGGTGGACTATAAAGGTAGATAGAAAACTGGCTAGATCAATGGTTTCAGCGTGTAGGAATCAATGGTTCCATGTCTAGCTGGCAACCAGTCACGAGTGGTGTGCCCCAGGGGTTGGTCCTGGGGCCGGTTCTGTTCAACATTTTTATCAATGATCTGGATGATGGAATAGACTGCACTATCAGTAAGTTCGCGGATGACACCAAGCTGGGGGAAACAGTAGACACATTGGAGGGTAAGGACAGGAATCAGGGAGACCTAGATAAATTGGAACAGTGGGCCAATAGAAATCTTATGAGCTTCAATAAGGACAAGTGTAAAATCCTGCACTTGGGATGGAAAAACCCCATGCACTGCTACAGGCTGGGGAACATTCAGCTAAGTAACAGCAGTGTAGAAAAGGAGCTGGGGGTCATGGTGGATGGGAAGCTAGATATGAGTCAGCAGTGTGCTCTTGCGGCCAAAAAGGCCAATGGCATACTAGGCTGCATCAAAAGAAGTATTACAGCAGATCAGGGGATGTGATCATTCCCCTCTATTCTGCACTGGTGAGGCCACATCTAGAATACTGTGTTCAGTTTTGGGCTCCCCACTACAAAAAGGGCAGGGGCATGCTAGACAGAGTTCAGCGGAGGGCAACCAAAATGATCGAAGGGCTGGAGCACAAGCCCTATGAGGAAAGACTGAAAGCATTAGGCTTATTTAGTCTGCAGAAGAGAAGATTGGGGGGTATTTGATAGCAACCTTCAACTACTTGAAGGGATGCTCCAAGGAAGATGGAGCTCGACTGTTCTCGGTAATAACAGAGGACAGAACGAGGAGCAATGGTCTCAAGTTGCAGTTAGGGAGGTCGAGGCTGGATATTAGAAAGAACTTTTTTACTAGGTGAGTGGTGAAGCCTTGGAATGAGCTGCCAAGGGAGGTGGTGGAGTCTCTATCTTTGGAGGTATTTAAGCTGGACAAAGCCATGACTGAGATGGTTTAGTGGGAGTGGTCCTGCCTCTGGCAGGGGGTTGGACTAGATGACCCATGAGTTCCCTTCCAACCCTATGTTTCTATGATCCTATGAATGTAACTTTATTAGGCTGTCCCTGACAAGCATTATTATTGTAAATTTTGTACTTCATTGCAAGATTTGTCTTTCCTCAACCCAAAAAAAGCCCACTGGGTTTTGTCTTGGGTTTTGTTTATAATTAAAAATGTGACGTGCTCCCCCTCCCCCCAATATATTTCCATTCTTATATTCTTAAAAAAAAAACCACACACATACACACACCCCGCAAGCGGAAAGGTTACCTAACATTTTCCCACAAAATTTGAAGAAACAAGGAAGTTACCTTTTCTTTGCAACATGTCACTATTGAGATCAGTGCAATTAACATATACGTTCATCTTAAAAACGCTGGTCATGTTAAGCTTTTTTCAAGCTTTATACACGTCATTCATTATACATGTCAGATCACTGCGTGTGCTAGGATAAGAAGAGGTTACTTACCGGTGTTCTTCGTGAGGTGTGCTCCTGGCCATTCCATTGTAGCTGTCTGCACGCTCCGTGCATGGCACGCCAGAAACTTTTCCCCTAGAGTACCCCTAGGGCCGGCTGTATCACTCCCTGGAGTGTCGCCATTGCCACTCCCTATATAGCCAGCAGCCGACCCCCTCCCCTCAGTTACTTCTACCCAGACTGTCTGAGGGGACGTGGGAGGGATTGGAATGGCCAGGAGCACACCTCTCATAGAACACCGGTTACTGGTAAGTAACCTCTTCTTCTTCTTCGAGTGCTGCTCCTGTCCATTCCCTTGTAGGTGAGTATCTAGCCTTACCTTGGAGGTGGGAGACATCACAGACCCATGGATTGCAGCACCGCCTTTCCCACTGCCGCATCCTGTTGCGCTTGATGGGTGATGGCATAATACTGCGCGAAGGTGTGCTGGGAGGACCATGTCACCGCCTTGCAGATATCTGCGATTGCGACTCCCGTCAGGAATGCTGCTGATGCCGCCTTGGCCCTTGTCGAATGGGCAGTCGCCCGCGGCAGGTGTCTACCTTCCAGCTTGTAACACTCCTTGATGCAAGCTGCAATCCAAGCAGTAATCCTTTGTGTGGACCAAGGTTGGCCTCTCTTGCTGTTCGTGACCACCACGAAAAACTGGGATGTTTTGCAAATTGGTTTCATTCTTTCAATGTAAAAAGCCAATGCCCTGCGCACATCCAGGGTGTGGAGTCGCCTATTCTCCTCCGACTTATGGGGCTTAGGACGGAAAACCGGCATGCAAATGTCCTGGTTTACATGGAACTGCGACATGACCTTGGGCCTAAAGGACAGGTGAAGATGCAACTGCACCTTGTCCTTGAACAACAGTGTAAAAGGGGGCTCTGCCACCAGGGCTCACAGCTCTGATACGCACCTGGCTGACGTGATCGCCACCAGGAACACTACCTTCCACGAAAGGTAGAGCAGCGAGCATGTTGCCAATGGTTCGAACAGGGGCCTGGCGAGTCGGGAGAGGACTAAGTTCAAGTCCCACTGGACCATTGGCGGTTTCACTGCCGGGTACAATTTAGACAAGCCCCTCAGAAACCTCTTCACTATAGGGGGGGAGAAGAGGGAGTCGTGCTCGGGGGTCTGACGAAACGCCGCAATCGCCGCCAGATGGACTGTAAGAGATGACAATGACAACCCACTCAATTTTAGGTGCCATAGGTAGTCTAGCGTGCGCTGGATCCTCCCCTTTTTCTGTAGCCCATTGTGCGAACCTGCGCCACTTGGCAGTGTACGTGGTCCTTGTGGAAGGTTTTCTGCTATCACATGGTACCTCCCTCACCGGAGAAGAGCACATCTGCTCGCTGTCTGTCAGCCATGAAGGCACCACCCATGGAGGTGCAATGCCTCTAGGTTGGGGTGGAGAAGCCGCCCGCTGTCCTGGGATAACAGGTCCGGTCTAAGAGGCAACTGGATAGGGCTGCGCCTCAACAACCTCAGGAGGGCTGAGAACCAATATTGTCTTGGCCACGCCGGGGCGACCAGTATGACCTGTGCCTTCTCCTCTATTTTCTGCAACACCCTGGGGACTAGCGGTGTCGGCGGGAATGCGTACAACAGCCTGAGTTCCCCCCAGTGGGCCTCGGAGGTGTCCGCCCTCGACCCGGGTCTGAGTCCCCTGAATGAACAGAACTCCTGGCATTTGGCATTGCTGCGCGAGGTGAACAGGTCCAGATGGGGATAACCCCACCTCCGGAAAAGAGACTCCACCACATCCTGGTGGAGAGACCACTCGTGGGTCATGAACTTCCTACTGAGCTCGTCCGCCAAGCAGTTCCGGAGGCCCGGTATGTACGACGCCACTGGGCGAATCTTGTGGCGAATACAGAACTCCCACAAGTTCATGGCTTCTCGGCAGAACTGTCTCAAGCGTGTGCCACCTTGCTTGTTGATATAAAACATTGCTGTGGTGTTGTCCGTCCGAACGGACATGGAGGGGATCCCGAAACACCATGCACGCCAGACGCACTGCCTTGAGTTCCTTGATGTTCATATGCAGCTGGGAGTCTCCACTCTCCCATAGTCCCTGCATTTTGAGACGGCCCAAATGTGCTCCCCATCCTACATCTGAAGCATCCGTCGTTAGGTGAACAGATAGCTGAGGAAGTTGGAAGGGAACCCCAGAGCAGAGATTGGACTCGCGACCCCACTACCAAAGGGACGCTAGCACCGACGCAGGCACGGTGACCATTGTGTCCAGACTGTCTCTCACCGGGCGGAACACACCTGCCAACCACAATTGGAGCGGGCGCATGCATAGGCAGGCATGGGCGACCACAGACGTGCAGGCTGCCACGAGGCCTAGCAAGCGAAGGCATTCCCGTGCAGAGGCCAAGGGAAACTTTGTTAAGGAGTCCACTGCCTGCTTGATTGCTTGGAATCGGACGGTGGGGAGGCTCACCCTTGCGGACACCGAGTCGAGAACTGCCCCTATGAACGCTATCCTTTGTGCAGGAAGGAGCACCAACTTCTGCATGTTCACCAATAGGCCTAAGCGATCGAACAGGGACTGTGTCAGCGCTAGATGAGACCGCACCTCTTGACACGACCTCCCTACGACGAGCCAGTCGTCCAGATATGGATAGAGGGTGACCCTTTCCTTCTGAGGAACGCCGCTACCACCGCTAGGCATTTTGTGAACACACACAGAGCTGCTGAGAGGCCGAACGGGAGCACAGTGAACTGCAGATTCTTCAGCCCTACCACGAAGCGCAAAAACTTCCTGTGCTTTGGGTTGATCGCGACGTGGAAGTACGCATCCTGTAAGTCGAGGGCATTGTACAAATTGCCCGGATCCAGAGAGGGAACAATTGAGGCAAGGGACACCATGCGAAACTGAAGTTTTCGAAGAAACCGGTTGAGGCGCCTCAAATCTAGAATTGGGCGTAGGCCCCCTTTTGCCTTGGGGATAAGGAAATAATGGGAGTAGAAGCCCTTGCCCCTGTGGCCGGGGGGCACCTCTTTCACCGCCCCTTTCTGGAGCAGTGTCTGAACTTCCTCCAGCAGTAACTGTTGGTGTGTCTGATCCTGTAGGAAGTAACGTAGTGCCGGGTGGGCCGACGGGGGTAACGAAGAAAATTGGAGGGAACAGCCCTCCTGAACTGTCTTGAGAACCCAGTGGTCTCTTGTAATCCTGCCACATTCTGGTGCGTAATGGGACAGTCTGTTGGCAAACAGAGTAGTCTCTGGATCCTTGGGGTTTGGTATGTTGCCCTCGTGCTGACCCTCAAAAGTTTTTTTTCTGGCCCGAAGACTGACGTGAACCCCCCTGGCCGCTGGGCTGGCAACCAGTGGACCTACGGGCCCCTCTACCCCTCCGCCTGTCATCTTCTTGGCAGCGGTGGTAGGGCCGCGAGGGAGGAGGGGGAGGTTTAAACGGTTTCCTCTGACTCGCTGGAGTGTGGAGCCCCAGCAACTTAATCAACACCCTTGAGTCTTTCAAGGTCTGTAGGCGGGCATCCATTTGTTGGGAAAACAGTTCGGGTCCCTCAAACGGCAGGTCCTGAATGGTGGCCTGGACCTCTTGAGGCAGTCCCGAAGCCTGCAGCCATGAGCTCCTGCGCATTGTGACCCTGGAAGCCATGGAGTGGGCTGCTGCATCGGCTGCGTCCAAGGCCGACTGCAATAAGGCCTTAGAAACTACTTTGCCTTCTTTGACAGAGGCTGACAAAGCCGCTCTAGAATCCTGCTCCAGCGAGTCGGCAAATATCTCCAGGGCTGACCAAGCATTGAACATGTATCTGCTGAGGATAGCCTGCTGGTTAGCTATCCTCAACTGCAACCCCCCCGTTGAATAAACTTTGTGGCCAAACAAGTCTAGCTTTTTTGCGTCCTTAGACTTGGGCGTCGAACCTGGGTGGCCTTGTCTCTCCCACTCGTTCGCCGCTGCTACCACCAAAGAGCTTGGAGTGGGGTGGGAATAAAAATGCTCATACCCCTTAGAGGGAACAAAGTACTTTCTCTCCGCCCACTTGGTCGTAGGGGGTATCAAGGCCGGGGTATGCCACAGTGCCTTAGTGGTGTTCTGCACTGTCTTAATAAATGGCAAAGCGAGGCGGCTCGGGCCTTCTGGGAGAAGGATATCCACCATGGGATCCACATCTTCTGTAATTTCCTCCACCTGGATGTTTAAGCCAGTGGCTACCCGGCGGAGAAGCTCCTAGTGAGCCTTTGCATCGTCCAGGATGGACAACAGTTTGGCCCCTGCCACCGCCTCGGCCGGGGGGGGGGGGGGGGAGAGGAAGATTCCTCAAGTTCGAGGCCACCCGACGGCTCCCTGGACCTCGTGCTGCGGCCTCCACTAGCCAGGCTGGCCTGGTCCTGCTCGCCCCTCAATGATTCCACATCCGAAGCCTCGCCAGTACTGGGTGGAGCGCTGACTGAAGCGGATGGGGGAGGTCTGATGCCCGAGCCCGGCACAGGGGCTCCTGGACCAAAGCCTGGACCCTGCTGGAAGGCCCACGGCGTCCAAAAAGGCCACTGCACCCCAGGCTGCCAACCCGACCACTGGGGGTGGAACGGCGGTGCCGCAGGAACCTGTTGAGGCTGCGTGCCGGTCCCTTTATGCGAAGCTCGCAGCGCTGATTCTTCTACGGAGCCCGAAGATGGACTGCTCTGCGGTGACCAAGGCGGTGCCAAGGGAGACTGCACAGGGGGAACGGTGCCAATCCTCCAACGGTCGATCACTGTGCCCGCAGGTTGGTGAAACACTGCGCCAAGCAGTCACAGGGGAGCAGTACTGAGGGGCTCAGGCCGCTGCCACCACGGCCAGCAGTATCAGTGAATGGTGCTGCTGCGAAGGAGACGGTGCCGAGCCCGACATTTGGCCAGCGCTGAGGGAGGTCGGTTTCCCCCGTGATGATACCGATCCCGGTACGGGGCCAGGTGCCAGGGCCCCCGGTGCTGACTGACCCGACAGCTCCTGCGCTGCCGCAAAGGCCTCCGGCGTCAACAGCAGGACCAAGTCCTCTTCCAAAACATCCTTGGTGGGAGAAGAGGTCGACGCCGGGCTGTGCAGTCTCTCGCGCTGGTCCTGCACCGAGGCCAAGGACAAGGAGACGGTCAGTCCAGCGCGGCTCTAACCAGCGTCCTTCCGGCTCGCTGTGTCACAGCGCAGGGAGTGCCCCCTGTCCACTCTTCTTTTTAGCTGGCACCAGGGATGACGAGCCTCCCGGTGCGGCTTGGTGCAGCCGGGCTTCGGTGCCGATGATGGTGCCGACAATGCCGGAGCACTCCGCACTGACGGTGCTGTGCTCGATCCCAAGTCGCCAGGAACGGGGCGCAGGGCTTCCTCCATTATGTGAAGTTTGAGTCTCTGGACTCTGCCTTTTTGAGTTCGTGGCTTGAAGCCTCAACAGATGTTGCACCTCTCAATGAGGTGAGCTTCGCCCAGGCACAGTAGACAGCTGCTGTGCAGGTCGTCAACAGGCACGGGCTTTTTACACTGCCCACTAGTTTTGAAGCCCGGCATAGCCTGACCCCGAGCCAGGGCGGTGTCGTTTCTACCTAAAACTAACTCACACTATACTAACAAACTACCTAATAAACTAACAAACGAACTCTGGGTACTCCGGCAACAACAAGTGGCCACGTGCAACGCTACTCGAAGCCAAAGAACGTTCCAGCAACCAACAGGGTGGCGAGAAGGAACTGAGGAGGGAAGGGTCGGCTGGTGGCTATATAGGGAGTGGCAACGGCACCACTCCAGGGGGCGCTACAGCCGGCCCTACGGGTACTCTAGGGGAAAAGTTTCCAGTGTGCCGTGCACGGGGCGTGCAGACACCTGCAAGGGAATGGACAGGAGCAGCACTCGAAGAAGAATGATGTAAATATTTCACTAACACTAATATGCTTTAGCATTAAACAAGTACAAAGTGAGTGAAAACAAACCAGCCTGTGCACTTAAACTGAAATCTTACAGCTGCCACAATTTGATCAATTTCCTTTTAAACTTCTGATTTAAATGTCTTATTTCAAAAATTCCCCATTCTGCATGAAGACAAAATTGAGACCTTTTGAAGTTTTTCATAAAAAAAATAAAATAAACACACCCAACCCAGAATAGCAAGGTGCCTGGTTATCAAGCCACATAATGGAATTTGATAGTTTTTGGTTTTTCCCCTTATAAAAATCCAGGATATTTCACAAAAGGTTACATTAAGATTGTAAAATCAAATGCTCAGAAGTTAGGAAGTGTCAGAATTAAGACTGCATGTGCAACCTTAATTTCACCACCTTGTGCATATGCACAGTCTGATACAGTGGGAAAATTATATAATCACATCCCATTTTTGCCACTGTTTTGCAGTGGGTACAGGATACTCCTCATTATCCACATAGTACAGGAGACATGGATTTTATTTGACTGATCAGGAGTTTGGTTCCTGCCCTCTTCGTTATCCATTCAAACATTCAGAAGTGAGGTGGACTCTCCTGCTCGGGGGGTGGGGTGGGGGTGGAAGAGCTTCTCTTTGCAGTTCTGACACAGGACATCCTCCCCATTAACTGCTCACTCATTCACACCTGTAACACCAATGCTGCAGAAAGCCCCCTGCAGTGCCACTGGACCAGCACCAACTAAGCCCAACAAGCACCAAGAGTAGGTTGCCATCGTGGAAGAGTGATGCAGAGCAGAGTCCAGCCTTGGGCTCTCTCTGAGCTGCCCTGCCCAGACCACAGCCTCCCAACACCACATACATCTTGCACCTGCAGAGACTAGGACCTCACAAAATTAAATCATATGACCTATAGATCTCTTTTGGGATCCTATGTTAACAACAGCTACATTGAGCTGATATGGACAGAGTGCAGACTTAGCTTTTTTCGGAATGAGATCAAGTTATTCCTCAGGTGTAAGGCGGACTTTTAGGTGAAACACCGTCTTGAACTATTCCTCTGTGCAGGGGTCTTGCTACCAAGATTCCCAAGGGAGAATCTATTCTAAGAAAGAGTGTCTGGGGTCCCATCTACCTTCTCTGTTCCCAATGACAAAATGGGGAACTCTCTTAACAGTGGGCTTCTGCTCTTCCTTCTGTGGCTTGTAGTCACTGGGTGCTTTAGCTTGCAAATATGCATCAGCAAGATGAGCAGCTTTTTAAACTGAATTGAGACATTCATCCCAGATAGCCTGTCTGATATCTTTAGAGCATATGAGCATGAATTGTTCTTGTGCAAAAAGATGAAACTGACCATAATTGTCAGCCCCTTTCTTTCTCTTGACCGGTTTCATCAAACCACACAATTTACACACATTCTCTGACTCATTTTGTCATGACTATTGAGACAATCTCTACATTTCAAGGATAATTGGAAACCTAAGCAATATACTTACAAAACAACATATTTCAAAAGCCATTCACAATTAGCTTTTTATTAAATGCACTCAATGTTTTATCAGACAAATTTGGAGGGAGCATGGGGATTTGTCATCTTCTGAGTCTTTGCGAATTGTATATAGTCTGCCAAAAGTAGTGAAAAAAATATTCAATACAATCAGGATCTTTGCTTGGACAACATGGCTTCTCCCTGATGAATGTTTCTCGTGGAGCACGGAATACCAGGCATCTGTGAATCTGTCCACGTTTCTCCACGATGATCAAGTTATACTGCATCTCCTCTTTCTTTGTTTTCTTTTGTGCGTTTTTCAGATTCATTAGTGGGCAGCTGTTTCTGCTTCCTCCTCCTCCTCAGCTAACCATTTTGTGTGTTCATACTGCTTTATTTGTCATTTTCCAACTTAGCCAGATCTCACTTTGTTGTAGCTTTGACACTCATGCTCATGCTTTACCTTTGTTTAATTTCCCTTACCCAAAACAAAAAAAAAATCACTATGACCCCTTTTGCTTGCTCAAAACCTCCACACTTGGGGGGAGTTGGGGACACTTTCTAGGATCTACTGCAGAGCTGCTGATCCTTTTTGTTTTCTAAATAGTCAGATCAACCACAATAAATATAGTGCCCAAACTGCCCATCTATAAAAAATGAAATAAGGATAACCCATGGAATTATAAATCAGCTTAACCTCTGTATCTGGGGAAAAAATGGAGCAAATAATTTCAGAATCCATTAGCAAGCATCTAGAAGACAGCAGGGTGCTAAGTGATAGTCAGCATCGATTTCTCAAGAACAAATCATGTCAAAACAAACTTACAGCTTTCTATGATAGGGTAACAAGCCTTGTGAATAGAGGGGGAAGTGGTAGATGTGGCATATCTACTCTTTAATAAGGCTTCTTATATGGTCTTGCATCAGCTTCTCATTTACAAACTAGGGAAGAACAGCCTGGATGGAGCTACTCTAAGATGGGTGAAAAGCTGGTTAGATAACTGCTTCCAGAGAGTAATCATCAATGGTTCACGGTCAAGCTGGAAGGGCATAACAAGAAGAGCACCGCATGGATCGGTTCTGGGTCCAGTTCTGCTCAATATTTTCATCAATGATTTAGATAATGGAACAGAGAGAGTACACTTATAAAGTTTGCCAATGATACCAAGCTGGGAAGGGTTGCAAGTACTTTGGAGGATAGGATCACCATTCAAAAGGATTTGGACAAATTGGTGAAATGGTCTGAGGTACACAGAACGAACTTCAATAAAGACTAAGTATTCCACTTTGAAAGAATGATCCAATGCACATATACAAAACAGGCAACGACTGCTTAGGAAGGAGTTCTGCAGAAAGAGATCTGGGTGTCATAGTGGAGAACAAGCTAAATGAGTGAGCAGTATAATGCTTTTGCTAAAACAAAAAAACAGAAAAGCAAAATACCATTCTAGGATGTATTAACAAGAGAATAAGTTGCCTAGGGAGGTTGTGAAATCTCTATCATTGGAAGTGTTTAAGAGCAGGTTAGACAAGCACCTGTCAGGGATGACTTGTTAAGAGGGTACTTGGTCCTGCCATGAGTCCAGGGGACTGGACTCCATGACCTCTCATAGTCTCTTCCAGTTTCTATGATTTAATGCTACATTTAAGACAGGATTTTTCAAACTTATTTACAGCTTCACTTTTTCAGAATTGCATAAAGAAATAAGGTTTTAGCCTCAAAAAATTGCTAATACTAACGTCAATGCACTCCCCACTAAAAGAGCGGCACACAAAAGGAAATTAAGATGTTCCCTGTCTCGCAGCATAAGGAACATTGACCATTAGGAGGACTTCACTTTTTGGCACATTAACTTAAACCTATGCTGAGGCTGCTTCGAGTTACTACAGATGCTGAAGTAATCCCAGGCTCCCCTTCGTGATCAGGAGGATGTGAACGTTATAGAACATCCAATTTGCCTTCTTCTCAAATAGGACAAACATCATTCTGGTATAAAGATTCAGTCCATGAAGTACCCTATTGGTACTCTTTCTACCAAAAAAAACTTAGCTTTTTAAAAGTGTTCAAATCCAATTTCGGTACATTAAGATTTACATTTCTACACCAAAAAAATCCACCAATAAGAAAAGGTACTGTGTTAGCACACAAACATACAAACTGCTACCTAGATACCCATTTTCATTAAGCAAACTATTTTAAATATATACACAAAAAATAAGTAACTTCCCAATATTCTCCCTGATCTTATTTTTAAGATTTTTGACAACATTGTTATTATTCCTATTACAGTCTCTATACACCATTGTTTGAAGCCATGGTGTTTGGAGAGGCAAGTTTCGTCATACTGTCAGATACAAAGACCTATAAGATATAGCACACCCATCTTTTAATAAAGTCTCAGACAACTTCGCAGAACGTTATACTAAGCTGGCATTAGTCCGATTCAGAAATGCAGTACTATATACCTCCTCAGACCTCACTGTGGGCTTCAGCATGTTGATTGGTTGTTCACTTGTTCCACTCTGCAAAGAACTGAATTTACACATCATCCTTTCTTATTTTGGCTTTGAGACTGGCAGATCTACACAGGATTAGAGACCTTTTAATGGGTTTGAGCAGTATACATTTGAAAACAGGAGGAGAGCTGGAAGGAAGTATGATAATAGAATGAAATATACAATAAAATGGTGAAAGTTTGCATGACTTATTTCAAGCAATAGTTTTCCATATTAAATCAGACTAGCATAGAATGAAGCGTTATCTGATCTCAGACAGCAGAAAGTTATTTAGGTATGTGGTAAGTCATACCAGTGCTGGTGTCTTATTTATTCTTTCACCCATTCCACTTCCTTGCTTTTGTTCCATGATGGTCTCTGTGTATCAAACGCCCTCACTATAAAATTTGGTTCCTCCGAATGACTACAAGAGACTAGCTAATGTTATTCAACAGACATATATAAAAAAAGCTTTTCCACTTTAATTCCCTCCTTTGGATTTCCCAAAGATTTCCCCTTTTTGACTAAGGTTTTCAGGGCAGAGATGTTCATTTTTAGCATCTGCTACATACCCAGGTAAAACCATCTCAAAACAGTAAAAAGGAGTAATTAGACCATTTAAACCTAGAGAGACAAAGAAGCACGATTTTCCACACAAATTAAAAAAACTACAGGACTGAGGCATACATGATCAAATCACAAGCATCTGTTGTATCACTGAAAAACTCAGAGTACAACCATTGATCTTATGCTCCACTGACTTTTTTATATCATTCAACAAGATCATCATTGAACAACAGTAGCAGAGGTGAAGCACAGGTCTCTACCATCAGCAAGAAACCACAGTGCCATCACCAGCAGGTGACAATGAGTGGTTTTCCTATGGGCAGGATAAAATGCAAGGGTGTGTTGTCTCCAAGACTTCTTAACATATACCAGTATGCAGAAATTACAAGGTCAATGAGTGCCCAGTGAAAAAGCACATATGCTGCAGTAGGCATGATTCTCAACCTATTTACTATTGTGGGCTGTGTATACACTCACTTTTCATGTGGGCCATATCCAATGTTACCTGCATGGCCCCGAGGCTGTCACATGGGTTACAGCTGTGTACGAACTGGGCTGCAATGCTATCAACACTCCTAGCTATCTTCAAGACACCATGGATTTCCTGATGAAAATCCAGTCCATTGGTGAGCTTCCAGAAATCATCATCCTGGCCACAGTGGATGTAGAAGCTCTTCACACCAACATCCCACACAAGGATGGATTACAAGCTATTAAAATAACCATCCCAGATGATGCCACAGCACAGCTTGTGACTGAACTTTGACTTTGTGCTCACCCATAACTATTTCAGATTTGAGGATAATTTATATTTCCAAGTCAGTGGCCCTGCTGTGGGTACCTGCATGGCCCCACAACATGGGGCATGGTGCCAACATCTATATAGGTGACTTAGAACAACATTTTCTCAAGTCTCATCTCAAAGCACCTCTCTTCTACTTACACTACATTGGTGACATCATCATCATGATCTGGACCCATGGCAGGAATGAAGATTTCCACAGAGATTTCAATAATTTCCAATCCACAATCAAACTCAACCTGGAACACTCCACACAGAGATCCACTTTCTAGACACTACAGTACAAAATTAGGAATGGACACATCAAACACCATCCTATACTGAAAACCTACTGAGTGGTATAGTTACCTACATCCCTCGAGCTTCCATTCTAAAAACACGCCACACAATCCACTGTCTACAGCCAAGCCCTAAGACATAACCACATTTGCTCTGATCCCTCAGACAGAGACAGATGTCTTCAGGATCTCCATCAAGCTTTCTTAAAACTACAGTACCCACCTGGGAAAGTAAAGAAACAGTTCAATAGAGCCAGACGGGTACCCCGCAGTCAACTACTACATGAGAGGCCCAAAAAAGAAAGCAATAGACCACCACTGGTCGCCACATACAACCCTCAAGCCAGACCTCTAAAACAGATCATTAAAGACCTACAGCCTATTCTAAAAGATGACCCCTCACTCTCTGAAGCCTTGGGAGATAGGCCTCTCCTCACATACAGAGAGTCCCCGAACCTTAAACAGATACTCACCAGCAACTATAGACCTAACAACAGAAGCATTAAAGCAGGCTCATATCCCTGCAACAAACCACGCTGCCAACTTTGTCCACGTAACTGCACAAAAAAGACACCATTACAGGACCTAATCAAGCCAGCTACTCCATCAAAGGGTCCTTCACCTATGCCATCATGTGCCAGAAATGCCCCCGCACCTTATAGATTGGATAAACAGAAGAATAAAATGGGCACAAAACTGACATCAGAAATCACAACATAAAAACACGGTTGCTCTTCCAAGCATGTGACAAAGTGGGATATTCTCCCACGAAAGCTCATGCGATAAATAAATCTGTTAGTTTTTAAGTGCCAGAAGACTCCTTGCTCCCCCCCCCCCAAGAAAGTCAAGGGCACATCAAGACTTAAAAGAGAAACAGCTGAATGAGAACTGATATGCAGATTTGATTGTGTGAAAGCAGGGCTGAATCCTGACTATGGCCTCTTTTCCCATTGCAACAGTCCCAATTTGACTTCACCCTCCTCTATGTGCTGTTTCCCAGGGTCTGGATCTTAACAACAACAGCTCTGATTTGGTGTTACACTCTCTTGCATTTATTTTCATCCCATTCTGTAAGCTCCTCCTCCTCAAAGCATATGACGAAGTGGGATTTTCTCTCATGAAAGCACATGCGATAAATAAATCTGTTCGTCTTTAAGTGCCACAGGACTCCTTGGTTTTTTCTGCTTCAGAAGAACAATCTCCCCAGGGACTTGGTGAACTGTGAGAACACCACATATTACCTACAAGTCAAATTAAGGGCTAGCAGAGTCCCATGAAGTCTGTATGGGATGGCAAACAGACTGTGTTCACACGGAGCTGTCACTCAGTTTAGGACCAGCAATCTCTGTCTTGCTAAGGCTGAGGTGAAAGGTGACCCATAATTCTGGGCCCCCCAAGAAAGTGTCAGAGCACCATACAAATATAATTTTGTGGCATCATGTATATACAAACAAGGGGAGTGTTTCAAAGAAAATAGTAAGATGACTAGAATGACCACAACTATGGCCTCATTTAAAACAATGTGGAAAAACAGTGGCATCTCAAATCGTTTAAAGGGTGTAACTGGTTAAAAGCCTACTTCTTCTACAGAGAGTTATATAGGTGATTCCCAGGAAGCTGATGCTGCTGAAAAAAAGAAAACTGAAGATTTTGAAACATGGTGCTCTAAAGGATCTTTATGCATCTCCTGGATGAAAAAAAACAGCAAATATCTATTCTAGAAATATTACTGGTGCAGACCACAGAATCTGGATGCTGGAAATCAGACATAAGTGTGTGTTTAGGTCAGATTAGTAACAGAGACAGAAATAACCTTGAAAAAGTTATTATGGAAGGAAAGGTGGAGGGTTATAGCTGGAGGTGACTAGTGAGATGGATGGATTGTGCACAGCATTTCCCTGAAAGGTCAGCAGCGGAGTACTTGAAATTAGCAATGGAGAATGAAGGCCTTTGAAAATTCAGTTTCAGTGACACTGGTACTCAGCAATGAATAAATAGATTTACTTACCTCATGCCTCAACAAATGTACCACACACCTATGTGCAAGTCCAAAAACTGGGGCGCAAAGGCAAGAAAACCCCCCACTGTTGCTGTGGACACTTCTGGCAGCAACAGGCTGGGACGGAGCAGCCCCACCACCAAACATGACTATCCAAGCACCCCCCTACACCAAGAAGTCATGCACCACTGAAGGCACTGACTGTTTTGTTTTTGTTTGTTTTTTTTTTTAAACCAGAGGGTATTTAAATTCCCTATATTACCACAGCACAACTAGGCACCAGAGTATCATTTGGGGACTCCAGGGGAACCTGGCACCTTGGTTTTGTCAAGCCAGACTTACCTACTATGAATAAACAGAATTGATCAATAGCAAACATCTCCTGGTTTTTTGTTTTTTTTTTTTCTTTAAACATTTCAGAGTAACTCATTTAAAATTAAAGGTTAAATAAAGGTTCCAAACAGGCCAGAATATGTACTTAAACATTTATCTTTTATCTCCCACCCCTCCCCTCCATATTTAGGTTATATGTTTGTGAAGAAAAAAATCCTCACAGATGTGGACTATATGAAATATGGACTAATTGACATTTTAATTCACAGGTGAGTGCAGTCTGTCAACTTGCATAATACAAGGTCAGTTTTTTCTTTCTGAATTAAGAAAGGATGCAACACAGGGGAGAAGAATGAACATTAAGAGGAAGGGTATGTTAGATACCAATCTAATTGTCAACAGAGATGATTGTGCCAAATCAGGTAAGGACTGTGAGGAAAGACAAATAGAGAAAATTAAGACGTTTACATACCAATTCTGGGAGCCTGGATAACAAAAAGTAAGAATTAGAACTACTGGTAGAGGAAGTGAAACCAGATATTATAGGTATAACAAAAACATGGTGGAATAGTAGTCACAACTGAGTAATAAAGGGTGTGTGCTGTTCAGGAAATACAAATATAAAGGCAAAGGCAGTGAAGTAGGATTGTACATCAGTGATGAAAGACCGTCAGGAACCTCAGAAATGATGGAATACACAAGAGCAGTTGTCTGGGTTTAAAAAAACCCACACACACACACTGGGGAACAAAACTATGAGTTTTCACTGGAATAGTGCTACAGACCACTGGGATCTGATTTAGACACAGACAGACACCTCTTCAAGACTTTTAATGAAAAAACTACTACTGTGAGATTATGGAAACGATCTTCTCAGTTATAGATTGGAGTACATGTGCTAAGCAGTAACAACAGGGTCCAGATTTTCTTAGATGCAATAGCTGTCCAATTCTGTAACTAGATAGCTACTGAACCAACAAAAGGATTGACATTTTAGATTTGCTATTGGTCAGCAATAAGGACCTCAAAGAAGAATATATTGTAGGGGACAACCTTGGTTCGACTGACCATCTAATTCAGTTCACACTAAATGGAAAGGATAAACAAGAAACAGATCTGTGATTAAGGTCTTTGACTTCAGAAAGGCTAACTTTAAAAAAAAACTAAGGGAATTAGATAGGGAAGTGGAAGGGACTGAAGAACTCTTGGCTTTAAATATGGAGGAGGCTTGGAATGACTTCAAGTCAAAACTGCAGGAACTATCTGAAGCCTGCATACCAAAGAAGGGGGAAAAATTCATAGGAAAGAATTGTATACCAACATCTCAGACAAGTGATTAAGAGACAGCAGAAAACCTATAAAAAGTGGAAGGTGGAAGAGATGAGCAAGGAAACCTACCTCTTGGAGGTCAGAACATGTAGAGAAAGTGAGAAAGATCAAAAGTCAAGTAGAGTTGGACCTTGAAAAGAATCAAAATCTACTATAAAAGGTTCTATAACCCTATAAAAGGAAGAAAAAAGTGGAACCACTGGGCACTGAGGATGGGGTGGAGATTAAAGATAATCTGGGTATGGCCCAATATCTAAACCAATACTTAGCCTCATAAAAAAATGGAGGCAAACAAGAAGCTTGAGGATAATGGTAGAGTGGCCAATGAGTATGGGGATTTGGAAGTAGAAATTTCCATGTCTGAGGGAGAAGCCAAAACACAAACTGCTCAATGGCATTAAATTGTGGGGCCTGGATAATCTCCATCTGGGAATATTAACGGAACCGGCACAGGAATTCCAAGCCCATTAGCAAGGATTTTAATACATCTGTAAACTCTGGGGTTGCACTGTATTACAAGAGAACTGCCAAAATAGTTTTCATTTTTAAGAAAAGGGGGAAAAAGTGAGCTGGGTAAATACAGGCCTGTTTGTTTGACCTCAGCAACATGCAGTGTTGGAAAAAATTTTTGAAAGAAAAAGGTATACCTCTCAACTGTAGTTTCCACTTCATGCATCTGACAAAGTGGGTTGGAGCCCAGAAAAGCTTATGCTCAAAAGACACTTAGTCTTTAAGGTGCCACAGGACTCTCATTGGTTTTAACTATATAACAGACTAACATGGCTGCCCCTCTGAAAATGGCATTACAAAAGATGGATAATGCCAGTCCAACCTGAGAGATAGGGAGGTACCATTATACAAACCACTAGTAAGCTGGAATACTGTATGCAGTTCTGGTCCTACATGTTTAAGAAAAATTCAGGAACAGGTGCAGAAAAGGGCTACTAGCATGATTCAAGGAACAAACTTATGAGAGGAGGCTCAAAGGTTATAGGGAGATGCAATTCCTTTCTATAAATACATCAGAGGGATAAACAACAGGAAGGGAGAGGAATTATTTAAACTTCAGCACCAATAATAGACACAAGAATAAATGGATATAAACCAGCCTTCAGGAAGTTTGAACTTGAAATTATATGCAGGTTTCTAGTCATCAGATGAGTGAAGTTCTGCAACAGTCTTCCAAGAGAGGATGTAAGCACAAAAAAAGCTAGCTGGCTTCAAAACTGCGTTTGATAAATTTATGGAGAGTATGGTATGATAGGACAGCCTACTCTGGCAACTGACTGATTTTTGAATACTGGTGGTAGATTTATCAGTGGCCTGTGATAGTACGTATGAGGGGGTAGATTCTGAGTTATTACAGAGTTATTTCTTCAGTTTCTGACTGGTGAGTCTTATTCACACACACAGTTTTTAGCTGATCACCATACTTGGGCTCAGGGAGAAGTTTTCCCCCCAGTGCAGACTGGAACAGCCTCTGGGGATTTTTGCCTTGCTCTGGAGCATGGGGCACAGCTCGCTTGCTGGCAGCTTCTCTATACCTTGAAGCCTTTAAATCGAGATTTGAGGACTTCAATAACTCAATCATAGGTTAGGGATTTATTTCAGGAGTGGGTTGATAAGGTTCCATGGCCTGCATTGTGCAAGAAGTCACCTAGAGATAAACAAATTGGTCTCTTCTTATCTTGGAGTTTATGAGTCTTTGAATTCCTTGTTTCCCAAACAAATCAAAGGAAAAAACCCACACCCTCTTCTAAAATCCTAACAATGGAGTCTTGACATAAGCAGTTTTCATTACCAAGTATATACCGGCCTCTTTGCTATCTGATTGCCTTCTTTGACTCATCTTGACCAAATGTATTACAAAAACAGCTAAAGATAATCTGAACAGGAAAGTAAGTTTTGAATGAAGAGTTTTCACAAAATATTGTATCACATGACCTCTAGACAAAAAACAATGTTTTTAAACATCAAAGACCAGGCACACCAGAAATGGGAAATATGGTGTGTGCGCGCGATTTAAAATCTGTCTAAACAAGAGATGATTCCTTCAAAAAGCAGCATAAAAAGGATTTAAAAGCAAGACAACATTTTAGAAATATTAGGGATTTAAAGCATCTGAGTTGTTGGTCTTCAGCACAGTAATTATGAGAATATTTAGTTTGTGGGTTTTTTGTTTTTTTTTTTTTGAAATTGGGTGTAAATGCCTATGGAATGCATGAAAGACACTGGATGTGTTGCCAGCTATAGGAAAAAGGACAAATTTTAGGTCTATAGTATTAAACGGGCATTTTTTACTTTCTTGCACCTATATAACCTCAGACACTCTTCATCCTGACAAGCCAAGTAGGTCCCTACCTAAATGTCTGCAAATCCATGAATATCCACAAAACATTTCTTGCAGATCATGGTCAGATTTTCATAGGCATAGATAAACATAGTAAATATCACAATGCAACTATATAAATCCATTGTTTTTGAAATTAAAAAAGGTACAGATAAAGACAAAAATAACTGGGGGTATGATACAGTTTCTGTACAATGAGAGATTAAACAGAATGGGATTGTTCAGCTTATAAAAACACAACTAAGAAGGGGAATATGACAAAGGTCTATAAATGATGTGAAGAAAATAATGCATCTTTATTCACCCCTTCACATAACACAAGAGCTAGAGATCACCCAATGAAAGTATAGGCATGATGTTTGTTTTTAAACACAAACAAAAATACTACTTCACAAAGCACGCAGCCAAGCTCTGCAAACTCATTTCCAGTATTGTTAAGGACTAAAGAATAACTGAGTACAAAAACCAACTAGATAAGTTCACAGTGAATAGGTCTGTCAACGGCTATTAGCCAAAATTATCAGGGACACAACACGATTAGGAAAACAGAGAGTCCTTTACCACTGAAGTTAGAAAGCATCTAGCAGAGATCCTGAGCTCATGATTCCTCTGGACTTAGAAGTTAAAATTATCTGAGATAAGCAAGTGCACCAGGAAAGCAGCTGGGGAGGCAAATCTCTTCCTTGACAGAAACTGGCTTCTTTGACATCCGTAATGATGAACCCAATACCCTCACAAAGGCCTTGGTGGCATCTGGCATGTATACAAGTGACAGTCAGATTGCTAACTGGACCAAAACCAGTCTTGGCAGGCTAGGGTCTACAGCAGAAGTCTGTTGGTAGCACAGCTCAGAGACCTCAGAGAGGAAAGTTCCCTGGCTCATGAAAGGAAAGCACGTGCCTTGGTGAAAGCAAAGGGCACACACCTTCTAGGGGTGGTGCCAACGTCTAGAGCTGTATTTATACTACTGAGCCCATGAGCCCAGTGAACACTACAGGAGGAGATCTGCCAGCATAGAAGCCACCCTTTAAATGATGTTAGCTATGCCAACAGAAACTCCCTTCTGTCAGCACAGCTTTTGTCTATTCTGTGGGGTTTTATGGCATAGCTGTGCCACAAGGTTGTTTCCCCTCACACACATGCATACCTGAATGATAACTAAGCTAATATAAGATTTAGCTGTCAACAAGTACTTTGGGTATCAGAGTCTGTATGGTGGATGTCTCAGCACTAGGTATGGATGTGATTCAATCTGAATTTCCTCACTCCAGGTCCAGGCTGAAACTGTGAGAGCACATTCAGCACCAGAACATGTGCCAGCAATGTCCGCTGCATCATAGCCTGCTCCTTCTCTCCATCCTATGTCACCATGCAGGGCTTGAAGGATTTGCCCCCAGATGATTTGCTGTGCATATCCTTGAGAGATGACACAAAGCAACTCTCTCTTTTTCTGCTCACCTCTGATACCTGCGGAGTTGGCTTTGACATGAAAGGCCAAGGTCAGCTTCAAAACCAATGCTGGTGCCAATGACAATGTGTCTGTCAATACTGGCTCTCAAATCAGTGCCAGCTTCCCCCTGGTAATCTTATCACCTGACTTTTCTGGATTTTAGGAAGGTTTTGGAGCAGGTTTCTTTGTGTATCAATGAGACTTTCACAGACTAATCCGGAAGGCAGAACTTAGTCTCATCTCACAATTTTCAAGCACTCACATTGAAGGATAAGCATTCTAACAGTATGCATTGACTATGCCCATCGTTCAGAGGAACAAGCCCATTGCAGGATGGACATAACTTGAAGCCTGGAGGTTCTGATTCTCATTACAGATACCCTACACAGAATAGCCTGTACAGGAATCTAACCCAAGATCCTCAGTCCAGTGGTCACTAGTGAGTTCATGACCAGCAAAACAGATTATCAGAAGTGGTTTTGAAGATTTTCAGAAGATTTCTTTAGTAGTTTTGGCCTGCACTAAGAACTAGAAGGTTGGACACTCATCAGGTTCAGTATTGCTGGCACAGGTGAGGAGAGAAAACTCTGGAAGGGCTGCAGGCACTCCAACTGTCATTGTCTAGTGCAAGAGCATGAAGAGGCACAGGATGCATACGTGGCCCCAACTAACATTGTTAGTGAAGGAAAAACCTGATGTGACCTTCTGATGTATATTTGAAGAGGAGTCTGAATTTAACCTAAAGGGAAAGTCAGTGGGAAGACTTGTAAAGAGCAGAGCAGAAGGCAAGGAAGATAGTATTAAGCTGCAGGCATTGAGTGCAACATAGAAAAGAAATAGAAGGCAGAGCACACTAAAGCAGAGGAAATTGAAGTAGTTCACCTGAGTTAGGACTCATTTACACTGCACTGCAGTCCAAAGTATGGGGGATCTGAACAGATACAATGCCAAAGCATAGCACCCTAATTGTCCAGGTAGCTGCTGTTAGCATAAACTTAAAGGCATTACTTTCCATTTACACCGTTGTAGGTGAAAGAAAATGACATTAAAACACAAATTAAGCACCTTTTAGTTCATGGTAACAGCATCCACACGACAGTTACAACACAATTCTTCAGTCCATTTGCAATTCACATACTGTAGTTTGCACTGCAGAGTAGACAGTCATAGCAGTCAAAGGTAGAGTAAAGAGACAGTTAAGGTAGATCTTTCATGAGTTAAAGGCACAACCAATGAAGCTGAGCAAACAACTGCGTCCAAGCATGTGTTGACTGATTAATGACATGAGGCCAAGTGTATACTATACACTTACTTCAGCATAACTGCATTACCCAGGGCTGCAAAAACCTACCTCTCCGAGAGAGTTACATGGACCCTACCATCCCCTCCCCCACGCCTGTGTAAACAGCACTATGTTAGCAACAGAGCTTCTCTCATCGACATAGCTACCGTTTCTCGTGGAGGTCGAGTAACTATGCCAGGCCTGGAGAAATGTATGTTTCTGGTTGCCATGACGACCAGTTTTAATGGCCTGTCACTTAGTTCCACTGCAAAAATGTAATGGAAGAGTACCCCCTGGTGACAAAGTAAAACTTCTGCTTCCTAGCTGTAAGTCAATTTTGTCCACCCCTGAACTATGCTGAGGTGAGAACTCTCACATGGACAGTGTCTTTGATGCTCTGCAGCTGTGCCATTACAGCAACTATAGCGTACACTTACCCTGACCCTCCACTTAGAACAAAATACAGTGGATTGTTAGCAAAGAATGGCTAAGGGCACTGCTGGGCAAGGTGTTACAAAATTAGGAAAAAGCTGAAAAATCTAAAGTTTTGATAAACACACCACCTTAAATATATCTTCCTTGGCTATGCACTACTGAGGTATACCCTGAAGTTTAGTCATTGAAGAGACCACGTTTCATAGCTATGAGACTCAAATTCACACCCATTCTTCAGGATTTGTCTTCGCATCACGATTTTGCAGGGTCAGCTGACACATAAGATGTATTTATTAAAAGATAAATGTCAGCTTCATGCAAAACTAGTTTAATCCTAATTCAGTATAAAATTGTTAAGAGTTTATGGAAAAATCAAGCAAAGAACTGAAAATCATAAGTAGCAGAGTAAGGTCTTTTGCAGTAACCGAGGTTCCTAGAAATGTGCATCCCCATTAGTACTTCACTGTAGATGCAGCAGCACCTTTGTGTTTGGTGTTGGAGATCTTGAATGGCAGTGCCCAATGAACAAGACATGCACATTTCCCACTCTCATGTTGTGTGCAGGTCACATTAGCACTGTGTGGTCTAATCACCTTAAGTGCCTTCTCTGTCAGAGTCCGTTACTCCTGAAAGCAAAGGTGAGCATGGCAGATAGTGTGGCACCCATGGGACAAGCATCTTGAAGAACCTTAGTTAGTGCACAAGATGAGTAATGCTTTCTTCTTCTTTGAGTGGTGTCCCCATGGATGCTTCATTGTAGATGACTAGAAAGCAGTGCCCCCTGTTGGAAGGTTGGGGCTTTCAAGCAGCTTGCATGGCTGAGAAAAGACTGCACATTCAAGGATACTGCCTGCAGAGAAATCTGCACAATGGACAAATGTATTGAGGATGCCCATGCGGCAGCCTTGTATATGACTATGACTGGAACATTACTGAGGAATCGTGAGAAGCAGCTAAGTGTACCAAACTCATTATGGCCATATCGGGGCTATTAGAGTAAGATGAGCTTGGACAAGCATCTTGCACAAGACTCTGAACAAGGGAAACATACAGAAGGGATAAATGAGTGGTTGCGAGTTATGGTATTATCCCCATAGTGATTCATGTAGAACAAAACAGGTCTTCTGCTGACTAGCTAAAAGATCTATACTAGGGTGACCCCACTGATGGAAGCCGAGGGAGGTGGTGAAATCTCCATCTTTGGAGGTGTTTAAGGCCGGGCTGGACAAAACCATGACTGGGATGGTTTAGTGGGAGTGGTTCTGCCTCTAGCAGGGGGTTGGACTAGATGACCTATGAGGTCCCTTCCAACCCCATGATTCTATGATTATGGCTAACCTCACTCCCGTTGGCCTCCAGTGTTCCCTAACGAGCTCACACTGCAAAGCCCCGTGGCCAGACGCTTATCTTCTGGTCTTCATACCTTGTGCTATACCACTTACGTGGAGCATCCAAATGCAACCCTCTATGTTTTCATGTTGCGTTCTTCATCCTCGTTACGGCAACCTTGGTCCATCCTACCCTCAATTATATATATGGGAATTGGGACTGTGTTTGTGTGATTGGGGGCTCTTTGGATCATTGTTCCCTGCTCACCTTTCATCACCAGCTTCCATCAGCCTTGTGATCACTCTTCCCCTGTGTGTTTAACAAGGGGCAAGGGCTAACCTACGCAGAGAAGGCCTTAAATGCCAGGGGCTGAGTGACCAGAGGGAGCTTGTGAACAGGAGAGTTTGAGAGAGAGGTTGGGGAAGAGTTTGGTGAGGCCAAAATGGTGAGGAGGAGCGGCACTGCTTGTGCCAGCACCCCTTCTGTCTCCTCCACCTATACCTATAGCCAGTCAGACATCCTGAGCATGGATATCTCTACCTGCAGTTTCCTGTCTCTGACGATCAAGTTGGGGAGATGAATCAATGTGACAGGTGTCTTCTGGTGGAATCTCTCAGGAGGCAGGTGGGAGAGTTACAGGAGAAGGTGTCTAGGCTAAGGAGCATCCACACCCTGGAGAAGTTCCTCGATAGCATCCATGAGGAGAGATGCAAAGAGAAGGATACTCTCCAGGTGCCAAAGACTACTGCCGCACCACTGGAGAAAGATGGGATGCCTATGGCAGAGCGAGGACACTGGCAGCTGGTTAGCTCTAGCAGCAGACAGTGCTCCACCCCTGCTCCCATCCCTCCCTCTATTGTGGTGAAGAATCGTTATGCAGCGCTTGAGACAATGGATGAGGTGGAACAGAAAGCGGCTTTGCACCCCCGAGGCTAGGAGGATCACAGCCACCACAGCTAGGAGGAAACGTAGTTTTGTGGTGGTTGGGGACTCACTTCTAAGGGGGATGGAGGCACCCATCGGTCACCCTGACAAGGCCTCTAGAGAGGTATGCTGCCTGCCAGGGGCCCGCATCTGAGACATTACAGAGGCATTGTCAAGAATCATCCGCCCCTCAGACTACTACCCCATGCTTCTCATCCATGCAGGAACCAATGATACTGTGTGAGGTGGTCCTCGGCAGATCAAAGGTGACTACAGGGCTCTGGGAGTGTGGGTGAAGGAGTTCAGAGCACAGGTGGTGTTCTCCTCGATCCTTCTGGTCAAGGGAAGGGGCCTGAGTAGAAACAGATGCATCCTGGAGGTGAACGCCTGGCCGCAAAGATGGTGTCGTCAGGAGGGCATTGGCTTCCTTGACCATGGAATGCTGTTCCAGGAGGAAGGACTGCTAGGCAGAGATGGATTCCATCTGTTGAGGAAGGGGAAGAGCATATTCAGACTTCAACTGGCTGACCTAGTAAGGAGGACATTAAACTAGGTTTGAAGGGGGAAAGAGACCAAAGCCCACAGGTAAGTGACAATGTGGGAGACCTGGGGGAAGGGATGGAATGGGGACTATAACACCAGGGATAAAAGAGTAGGTGGCTGGAACATGGAGAGGGGAAATCAAATAATTATGTTACACGTTCTAATGAAGCTTTAATACCTGAGGCAGGCGCCGGAAGACACTCCCAAGAGAAAGTACAAGGAGGTAGATGCAACAGAACTGAAAATCAACTTGGGAAATTAGGGCAAATCAGCGTGGTATCTTAGGTGCCTGTACATGAATGCAAGAACCTGGGAAACAAGCAGGAAGAATTGGTGGTACTGGCGCAGACAAGGAACTATGATATAATTGGAATAACAGAGACATAGTAGGATAGGTTGCATGACTGGAGCTCTGCCATGGATGGGTATAAGTTGTTCAGGAAGGGCAGGCAGGGAAGAAGAGGGAAAGAAGTAGCCCTGTATGTAAAAGAGCTCTATGACTGCTCAGAGCTCCATTATGGAAATTGAACCGAGCCAGTTGAAAAAATCTGTGGGTTAAGCTTAGAGGAGAGAGCAACAAGGGGGATGTTGCGGTGGGTGTCTGCTATAGACCTCCAGACCAGATGGAGGAGGTGGATAAGGCATTCTATGGATAACTGGCAGAAGTTTCTAGATCACAGGCCATGGTTCTCATGAGGGACTTCAATTACCCTGACATCTACTGGGAGGCCAATACAGCAGTGCACAGGCAATCCGGGAAGATTTTGGAGAGTGTTGAGGACAGCTTCCTGGTACAAATGCTGGAGGAACCAACTAGGGGCCTTGCACCTCTTGACCTGCTGCTCACAAACAGAGAAGAATTGATGGAGGACATAGAAGTTGATGGCAGCCTGGGCAGCAGTGATCATGAGATGGTAAGAGTTTAAGATGCTGATTAATGGAAAAAGGGAAAGAAGCAAAACGCAGACCGTGGACTTCAGAAAAGCAGATTTTGGCTCCCTCAGGGAACTGATGGGCAGGATCCCTTGTGAGGCTGATCTGAAGGGGAAAGGTGTCCAAGAGAGCTGGTCACATTTTAAAGAAACCCTGCTAAGGGCACAGGAAGATACCATTCCAATGAGCAGGAAGAACAGCAAATGTGGAAGGCACCCAGTGTGGCTTAACAGAGAACTCTGCACTGAGCTAAAGCATAAAAAGGAAGCTTACAGGAAGTGGAAGCTTGGACAGATGGCTAAGGAGGCATATAAAGATATTGCTTGGGACTGGAGGGATAAAATCAGAAAGGCCAAAGGACTATTGGAGTTGCGACTAGCAAGGGATGTGAAAGATAACAGGAAGGGATTCTATAAGTACGTCAATAACAAAGAGGATCAGGGCTGGTGTAGGTCCCTTACTGAATAGCACAGGAATTCTCGTGACGAAGGATGAGGAAAAGGCTGAAGTGCTCAATGCTTTTTTTACTTCAGTTTTCACAAGCAGGGTCAGCTCCCAGCCCACTACACTAGGTACGGTAGACTGGGGAGAAGAAGAGAGGCCATTGGTGACAGAAGGTCAGGTTAGGGACTACTTAAAGAAACTAGATGTGCACAAGTCCATGGGGCCGGATGAACTGCATCCGAGGGTGCTGAGGGAACTGGCTGATGAGGTAGCAGTACCGCTGGCCATTATCTCTGAAAACTCGTGGCGAATGGCAGAGGTGCTGGAGAACTGGAAAAAAGCAAATTTAGTGCCTATCTTCTAGAAGGGCAAAAAGGAGGATCCAGGGAATTACAGACCAGTCAGCCTCACCTCAATCCCTGGAAAAATCATGGAGCAGCTTCTCAAAGAATCCATCCTGAAACACTTGGAGGAAAAGAGAGTGATCAGGAACAGTCAGCATGGATTCACGAAGGGTAAATCGTGCCTGACCAACCTCATCGCCTTCTACGATGAGATGACTGGATTTGGGGATGTGGGAAGTGCTGTGATATACTTCAATTTTAGCAAGGCTTTTGATACGGTTTCCCACAGCATTCTTGTTAGCAAGTTAAAGAAGTATGGGTTGGATGTGTGGACTGTAAGGTGGATAGAGAACTGGCTAGATCAACGATTTCAGCGTGTAGGAATCAATGGCGCTGTGTCTAGTTAGCAATCAGTAATGAGTGGTGTGCCCCAGGGGCCAGTTCTGGGGCCAGTTCTGTTCAATATTTTCATTAATGATCTGGATGATGGGATTGATTGCACACTCAGGAAGTCTGCGGATGACACCAAGCTGGCGGGGAACAGTAGACACGCTGGAATGCAGGGAGAAGGTTCAGGAAGACCTTAACAAATTGGAGCAGTGGGCCAATAGAAATCTCATGAGGTTCAACAAGGACCAAGTGCAAAGTCCTGCACTTGGGATGGAAAAACCCCATGCATTGCTACAGGCAGAGGACTGATCACGTAAGTAGCAGCACCCTAGAAAGGGACCTGGGGGTCCTGGTGGATGGGAAGCTAGATATGGGTCAGCAGTGTGTTCTTGCTGTCAAAAAGGCCAATGGCATACTGGGCAGCATCAGAAGAAGCAGATTGAGGTGCGATCATTCCCCTCTATTTAGCACTGGTGAGGTCACATCTGGAATACTGTGTCCAGTTTTGGGCTCCCCATTACAAAAAGGACATGCACAAATTAGAAAGAGTCCAGCAGAGGGCAACAAAATGATCAAAGGGCTGGAGCACAAGCCCTATGAAGAAAGACTGAAGGAACTAGGCTTATTTAGCCTACAGAAGAGAAGACAGAGGGGGAATTTGATAGCAACCTTCAGCTACCTGAAGGGATGCTCCAAGGAGGATGGAGCTCGGCTGTTCTCAGTAGTAACAGAGGATAGAACAAGGAGCAATTGTTTCAAGCTGCAGCTGGGGAGGTCGAGGCTGGATATTAGGGAAAACTTTCTTAGTAAGAGGGTGGTAAAGCATTGGAATGGGCTACCTAGGGAGGTGGTGGAAACTCTGTCTCTGGAGATGTTTAAGGCCTGGCTGGATAAAACTCTAGGTGGAATAATTCAGTGGGAATGGTCCTGCTTTTTTTTGGCAGGGGATTGGACTCGATGACCTCATGAGGTTCCTTCCAACCTTATGCTTCTATATGTCTCAGCAGGTTCAGCCCTGCCCCTGACTTTGGATTGGCTCTCAGGTGTTGTTTCTCCTGTGTCACATCAAGAGTCTAGTTCGTCTCTTCGCTCTGGTTAGAATCTTGTTTGCTGGGCTTCTTCCCTTCTAGGGTGGTTTTTGCTGTGCTGAAGGCGGAAGAGCCAACTCCACCCACCATCCATCAGCACGGATGGTAGTCACCTATTACTGAATGCGTCTGAGCAGCGCTCGAACAAGAATGGTGGGTTACTCACCAGTAACCATCCTTCTTTGAGATGGGCTGCTCAAATCCATTCAGGTCCCTTCCCCTCTATCCGCACATCTGCAGTTGGGGACTCTGAGCAACTGAGGAGTGGTCGGGAGGCGGCCATATACATAGCCACGGGGTGGCGCGAGGGGCAGTGGCCGCCTGCCCTCTCCTGACAGGCTGGGACAAAAGTTTTGCAACCAATCCAGTGCTCCTGTTATACCAAAAAGGGCACCCAGGAGAGCACCCCCTAATAAAAAGAAAAGACTAGCAGGATCTTATTCAGGAGGACAAGGCAATATGCCACACGTACTGTAAATAAGTAAGAATAGCGAAAAGCACACACACAAAGTTCTGCAAGCTGGTGTGATGTAATTACCAGTCCTTTCATGTGTTGCTTGAGCCAGTCTAGTGGCCAACTAGGCTGGGCACAAGGAGGGAGCCAGGCCTCTGTCGGTCATGATCCGATGCTCCAAGATGTCAGTTGCAGAATGAGACCCCAAAGGTTTCATGCTCTCACCCATCTTTTATACTTGCAGGCCTTCATGTAAGTCTATGGGATTTGCTGTGTCATGTAGCCTCAGGGTTCCTGGGAGATCATTGGTCACCAGTCACTTGCAGACTTGTTTGTATTTTATTCTTTTCTTTCTAGGGTGGCTCCTTCTGTTTGCTTTAATGATGTCTGCATTGTTCAGCCAGTTAGATGGTACTTATGGTTCATCAGGACAGGCTGGCAGTTGAGACAGGCCTTTTCACACACACGCCCTTCATTCACACACCTTGTTCACACATTTAAAAGAACATATACAGCATATACCTAAACCAGATTTCATCAAGTATCCAAAATGAAGTACATTGTTTAAGCAGGAGTTCCAAACTGACAATATGGAGTCTTGCTGGACATTGGTCACAATGTCCATTACACAGGGTTACAGTTATCTGTCTGTGCTCCACATTCCCGCATGGAGACACCTATTACTGAATGGATCCGTGCAGCCCATCTCAAAGAAGGATGGTTACTGGTGAGTAACCCACCATTTCACCATGCTGTAGCATGGGAAAGCTCTAGAGCAGGCATGGCCAAAACTGTGGCTCATGAGCCGCATGCAGCTCTTCAATGAGAAAAGTGTGGCTTGCTGCTGCAGGTTCTCCCTGGCCCCAGACACATTCTTCTGGGCACCAGGCAGGGGGAGACGTTTTAAATCTCCGCCTCCCTGAGCATCCTTCAGATGAATACTCAGGATGGAGCAGCAGAGGGTCTGGTAAACATAGCATCAGCTTGCTGGCCAGGTAAGGGCTTAAGGGGACCTCACTGGGGTAGCATGCAGTGGGGGCTGGGGTGCTGTTAGAGGGAAGGAGAGAGAAGGGATAGGGCACAGGGTTGGGCTGGAGCAGAGGTAGAAGCCATGGACATGCTCGAGAAGCGGGAACAGGGTGCGTTTGCAGGAAGGAGAAGGGCTCAGTGTCCGGCTGGAGCAGAGAGCTGGAAGCCAGGGATGTGCAGGGTGAGGGTCCAGGGAAGCAGAAAACTGCTTTTCCCAGTGAAATACTGAATAGAATCTTGTACACAGTTCAGACTCTGACAAATTTAGGAGTAAATGTTCAAGTAGCATAAACTGGTATACACTGACTTACAAGATCCAAGCATCTGCCCCTTAAGGCCATAGCCATACCCATCCCCATTATATCAGCAACTTCCACTGGTTGTGTGCTGTTTTGTTTTTAAATCTAATCTGCAACAGTGTAACTAAAGTTAACTAACTTTTCTTTCTAGACAGCAGCCTCTCTTTACCAACTAATAAAAAGTAATCTCCTCAGCACAGTATTGATAATTAAAAAAACCTACCTCTGATAGAAAGTCCTGTGCTTTTCCTGAGATCATTGACCAAGATCACACAAGGATTTCCTTAAATCAGGAGAAGCAGCAAGGAGTCCTGTGGCATTTAAAGACTAATAGATTTATTTATTGCATGAGCTTTCATAGGAGACAAAGTGGGGTTTTCTCTCACAACAGCTCGTGTGTTAAATAAATCTGTCAGTCTTTCAGCGCCACAGGACTCCTTGCTTCTTTTGCTGAAGTAGGCTGACAGCTACCCCTTTGTAATTCTTAAGCTTTTCAGAAAAATCGCAGTTGTATTATGCAGCTGATATAGGGAAATTAGAAAACCACAGTGGGAGAAGTAGTCTCTAGTCAGCAAAGGTGGGAAAGGTGGTCCTCAAAGCAATTTCTCTGATCAACAGAGGTCCACATGAGCACCTGACCTACTACACTGCAGTCCATTATTCTCACATGCCCTTGTATTTTCTAGTATACTTTTATTCCTCTAGCTGGGGAAAAATTGAAGTAAGTATCATAGTTTGAGCCTCGTGGAGAAGAACTATTCAATTTCAGTAGGTTTCAATACATAAGTTTCAGTAAGTTTTCAGTTGAAAGAAAAAATATGCTATTTACAGCTCAGATATATCAGTGCTGTTAATAGCACACCCTGCAGTACAGTGTATCAAAGGCATAGAAATGAAATTGTTTCAATGCAATACATATACTGTTTTTGTGCATGTGCTGGAAATTTTTCTATGTGAGCCCTGAACCCTATCTAGAACCCTTTCTGTAGATCCGTTATCTGTGCCCCTTGTTTTCTTGTATTATAATGCCTGACTTAGTAAAATAAGTTTGTATAGGCCTAGTTTTCATGATAACCTTAAGTAATTGTTAGAATCTGACATCAGTCAGATCAATATTTGGCCTTTTTTACAAATAAATTTAAAGTGTTCAGTGAATTTTAGTAATTTTGGAGTAGGTAAAGGTATGGCTATTGCTCAGTGCAGCTCTCAAAAGTTCAATAATCAACCTGTACAGCTCTTGAGTTCAATAAGTTTGGCCACTCCTGCTCTACAGCATCAGTAGCTAGTTGGAGTTATCAGTAGACTGACACAAGTGAGCAATTCATTTATTACACAGTTCATATTTGGAAAGTTCTCTTTACAACAGTAAGATATTATAGGGAGGTTTTTTGTTTTTTTTTTCCTGAGGGGAGGGGTTGAGAAAGTTTGCTTTTGTCAAATGAAAACTCTCACCTTTGACAGCTCACTGGTCTTTCCGGGTCAATGGGGTTACACAAGTAATTTGGGACTCTGGCATTCAGATCTGATGTTACTGGAGATGACGCAGGAGAAAGAATTTATCCAGCCTGTCTCTCAGGGCAGTCTCCACAGCAATTAAACACCCACAGCTGGCCCAGGTCAGCTGACTCTGGCTCATGGGACCATAAAACTATTGTGCAGACAATGGGGCTTGGGCTGGAGCCCAAGCTCTGGGATCCAGAGAGAACAAAGGGTTCCAGAGCCTCAGGTCCAGCCCAAACCCAAACATCTATATAGCAATTTTTGCCCTGGAACTCAGGTCAGCTGATCCATCCCAGCTGCAGCCATGTGGCAGGTCTTTTATTCCAGAGGTGACATGCCTTCAGAGCAAAGAGGATATCGCAGGACTTGATTTAAAAAAAAAAAAAAAAAAAAAAAAAAAAAAAAGTGAGCACATTTGAACCAAAAATATGGAGAAAACATAGTATGAAAGCCACTGACATCAATTTTCCAGGACTTTTTGGACTTGAACTTTATTAGAATATAATCCATGTAGGTATGAAAAAACATTTGTGTAGCCTGAAAACAGGGACTTAAGATATTAAATTATTTCATTTTAACTTACAATGTCCAGATTACTTAGACTCTTATAGCAGGGATTTGTGGAGGCTTTTTTATAAGAACATGTTGCTACAGCTGAAGTATTACAACACAGGTGATGAATGTCTGCCTTTAACCTGTGATTCAGAATAGCCTGGCATCTGGAAGACAAATTTCAAAGCCGGCTTTGAGATATTCCAAAGGGGTAACCGTGTTAGTCTAGTTCAGCAAAAGAAAAACTAGACAAGGAATCCTGTGGCACTTCTAAAAAGAGTAACAAAACTGTTTATCAGATAACTTTTCACTTGAGAAAATCCCACTTCTTTAGCCACTTTGAAGATGGGGTGGAAAGGAAGATGACATCTGTCTGAATCTGTGTGAGTTGTTTCATGAAGTTGATGGATTTCCACTTCAAACAGCTGTATTCAGTCCTCTGCATGTTGAAAAGTTCCAAAGGGGTAGCCCTGGTAGTCTAGTTCAGCAAAAACAAAAAGGAGTCCTGCAGCACTTTTAAAGGCTAACAAACTTCATCTTCCATTTTCAAACATTTGATGAAGTAGGATCTTCTCCTATGAAAGTTCATGCAATAAACAAATTTGTTAATCTTTAAAAGTGTCACAGGACTCCTTGCTTGTTTTGAGGTGGTAATTAACAGTCCCTTAAGACCCAGAACCCTTAAAGAACTGCCATGACATCTTTCTCATTTGAAAAATCGAAGCTCCTCTCTACACCACTCAAACAGACTTGTGCCTTTGCCTGCATGCCTCTCTACGAAAACTGACACCCCCCCCCATCCTTACTTTTGTACTGCTGCTGATGGCAGCACTGCCTTCAGAGCTGGGATCCCAGCCAGCCGCTGCACAGCTGCCTAGCTCTGAACACAACACTGCCTCCAGCAGCAGTACAGAAGAAAGGGGGGCAATACCGTTACCCCCCCCATGACCTTCTTTGGGGCAAGACACCCACAGTTACACCACCATGAAATTTCAGGTGCAGACATATGAAGCCATGAAGCTGCTTTATTATTTTTTTAATCTTAAGCCTTTGAAAAGGATCAAAATGGACTGAGAATCTGGTAGGATCCTACCTATATGAGATCCCCACTACTCTCCTACCCTTGGTTTTGTAAGTCAGAACTGGGAAGCACAGGACCTTATGGATCAAAATTATTGATAATGGTAGCTTTGGAGTATACCACCAACACCCCCCACTGTCCTTTTACCAACTCTACCCTTGCTAAATAGGTTGAGATGTTAAAAACCATGGACATTCTCCCATCAGGTTTCAAGTAAAGACAATTATGCCAATTCCCCCCCCCCCCACAGCCACCAGTCCAAATTTCTCTCATTTATTAATAAGGCTTCTAACACATATAAGTGGGCTTTAATTTACCTGTCTGATGCTTCTGTAAAATTTGCACTGCTGGAGGAATGTGCTGGGTCACAGCTAATACAAGAATATTTTCCTGAAGGTACTGATAGTACACATGTGGCATCTGACAATTCTGAGATCAAGACTTTTAGAAAATGAGACTTATTCTGTTTTATTGGCCTATTACATACAAAGAAACAATGTAAGGGAACCAAATGCTCCATTCTCTTTATTTCCAAGGAAATATCATCACAGATATGCCCCACCCTTACAAGAATTGCTTGTACTCACTAGTAACTTGTGTACTAATGTACAAATAAGTGCTGGAAGATGTATCCACTCCAAACATCAGCTTTTCTGCAACTCACTTACAGCATTAAAATTTACTCAAAAGAGGCTAGTTAACAACATATATTGCACAACCAGTATGGCTCAGGGCTTGAAAAAAATTCATCCACTTAGCGTACTTGGGCATTTGCCTGGAAAAAGTTTCAGTTTTTAAAAACAAAGATGCCAGTCCCCTATTCGGATCTACACAGTTGGAACCAGCTGCAGAACTGGAGCCTAAATTTTGCCCATTATGGTTGCAAAGAACCTTTCAAAAACATAGTTAGTGTGGATTAAAGCTGTGATGTCCTTCTTAGACAAATAGAAGCATCTTTTCTGTTAATCATAGCTCTGCCTAAGTTAACTGACAAAAATACAGCCTACAAACAACACAACTGTTTTACTCAAACTGTAGGCACTGGTTTTGGTAGTGTAATGACAAGTATTTTCATCTGGCCCAGCAGACTTTGCACTTGTCTACAAGATACATTAGTGCATACCACCTGGGGAATAAATTCTAATATACATGAGTTTATCATGCACTTAGTTTCCAGGTGCATGCTTGTCATTGCCACTAGGAAACTTCTAGTATGTACCGGGGTGGCCAAACTTATGGAACTCAAGAGCCGCACAAGTCAATTACTAAACCTTCGAGAGCTGCACTGAGGCACATGACCACATATTTTTACCTACTGCAAAATTACTATGCTTAAAATTCACTGCTTACTTTACCTTTATCATAAAAACAGGACAAATATTGATTCTACTAATGTCAGATTCTAATAATTACTTAAGGTTACCATGAAAACTAGATGTAGAACACTGCAGGCTTGTGGCAAGTTTTTAAAAAATCTGGGCAGTAACTTGTCAATGCAGTTGGTAAAAGCTCTCAGATGCTGGTCTCTTAAGTACTGCACAATGTTTTGAATGTCATTGTGGAATACAATGCTTCACAGAAGTAAGTTGTGCCAAAAATTGAAAGTAATCTACATTCAGGTTTAAACTTTTCTCCTTTGTATTTTCACTTCTCAGTATTCCACATCATGTTTAGGACTTGTAAAATATGATTTTATTTTAAACAAGCAAGCTGCATTAGGCCCTATGAGAAAACCTAAACATGCCAGGGCTTCTCCAGCCATACTGCGTTTTCCTCCCCCACCCGTTGCCACTTCCCTGCAGATTATTTCATGCTGCTCTTTCTCTGATCTCCCTGACCATGCCACACTTCTGCCCAGCCCAACCCTGACCATGCTGCCCTTCCCTGGCAGCTCTAACCACGCTACCCTTTCCCTGCCGGTTCTGATCATGCTGCCCTTTCCCTGCAGTCCCTGACCACGCTGCCATTCCCTGTCAGCAGTGACCATCCCCCACTTCCCTACCGGCTCTTACCATGCCCCTGCCTCTCTGCAGTCCCCGACCATTGCACACTTCTCACCCCTGTCTCCCACCATGCTACCCTTCCCTGCTGTGCTTTTCGAGGAGCTGCAATTTTTCTTGGAAGAACCACGGTTTGGCCACACCTGATATATACCATCAGGGTCCACATGTTCAGTTAGCAGCTGACACAGAGGTGCATACTCACCCAAAGTGCATGCAAATCCTCAGCCCTCTCGCTGGTAGAATGTGAAAATTCAAGTCCATCTACAGCAACGGTACACTTAGTCAATAAACATTTCCTACAAAACATGCTAATCTCAAACATCAAGATTAAACTAAACAAAGCAAAGCTTACAGACATGTAGCAACCAATTAAGTCTGATCTTCACTGCACAATTGAACTGGACATGGTAAGTAGCTACAAAAATAAGTCAAAATAATAAAATATTTCAAATCATTTTCTTTAAGAGCATGTTAAAGGGAACAGACCATCATGCTGTTAGATAAATGGAGTGACTGAGCATCCAAGTACAGAGTACAGGTCATTTGGGAAGGAACAGGTTGTAATGTGAATGGCAAGTACAACCAGAACATGAACTACAACATCCTGGAAGGGGGAAGTCAAGAGACCATGGGTGAGGAATAAGAGTTACGAGACTTGGGATAAACAGCTTAATAAGCATTGTGGAAGGGATACAAAGTGTGGTATAAGGGAAGCACGTATGTTGTTGAAAGCAGGTTATCCCGACACATGTTTAGGTAGTATGGGTCAAGAGTCCATTAGGAAACACCTTCCTGTGCCGAAGGAGGGAGGTCTCCTGACCCCCGGGTGGTGATTGCAGAAGTGGTCATGGTACTGTCTGTGCTCAGTGATATGTTCAATATAAATGTCTCTGGACCATCTGATGGTGTCGGACATCATTAGGTAGCATGTCAACTGGGCACAGCACCATCCGAGAGAACAAGCCTGCAGCACTCATTCATTGGCCAGGTCCTAAGCACCCAGAGAGCCAATGATCAGGGCATGGATATGAACCTCGTAGCCCTTGGCTCTCACTGTGTCAGCTAGAGGAGCGCATTTTTCCTTTTTTCAGGCCCAGACTCCAAGGAAGGCCAGGGTTCAGTTTTCAAAGGGAACCATGATCTCACTCGTGACAATCTTCTGGTCCTCATCTGTGATTACGACACCTGATCTCAGCAGGCTGTCAGTACCGAGGATGGCAGAGTTGACTGAGACCTCCAAGGTGAAGTGGCATCACTTTTGTCATATGGCCCTGGATTGCATCATGTCTTAGCTGCCAGGCTCTGGAGTGGTGTTTGCAGCTGCAGAAGATGTGGGGCAGGGTCTCATGGGTGTAACCACACTTCCTGTAGCACTTGTTCCAGTGCCTGTGGAAAACAGCACCATTCAAGGGTACGCTGTTGAAGCAGGCATGGTGAATAACCTGCCCTCCATCACACCCGTTTTGCAGATGGGGATCTGCCTTCTGGAACGAAGAGATTGCTGGCATCCCATTTTCTGGTCAGCTCAAAGACATTGCCTTGGTTGGGTTCTCTCTTGAGGTCTTCCAAACACATGGACGGCAACCTTCAGGATCCTCTCCAGCATGCCTCAAGGCATAAGGGGGACGATAGTGAGCTCTTCAGTTCTGATTCACAACACTAAGACTAACAGCTCTTTCTGTTCCTCACACCAGCAACCAATTCACTTCCCCAGACGACGTGTGGCAACCCAGGCACAGGTCCGGAAGGATGCAATGTCACCTCTGTCCCGTCCAAATTCGCCATCCAAAGAACCGCTGAGACAGGTGGAGATGTCTCCATTAGAAAGGTGTTTGCCATGATGTTCCTGACAGTGGCGTCCAGGCAGGTCAGCAGGTGGAAGGCATGGGTGATGATGCCAATGTCACAGATGTCACCCATGTGGGGGACACTGGCACCTCCCTGCTTGTGACCCCATGTAGGTCGGTTCATTGCTGGCCTTCATGGTAAGGAATGGCTACCTCTTCATCAGCACTCAGATGACATCGTCAGCACTATTAACAGGCACCTTTGCCATTGCTGAGTCACACAGGATGAACAAGGATACAGGGGATCAGGAATGTGTTCAGGGAGTTAATCTTTTGCCAAGGAGGCATCAGTCTTGGCAGCCCCCTGCAGGATCCCTTGGATGGTGTCCTCAGGAGTCTGTGTGTGGAAGACCACTTGCATCTCCAGGTGCCCTGGCCACACGACTGTTGGAGCCCAAAGGCCTGGCCTGGCCATTGGACACTTGGCGGCTCTGTCCCTGCCTGGCAGGGGAGAGGGGAAGTGCTTTTCCCCTGTCATTTGACGGGTTACAGCTAGTTTTTGCAGAATATGATTCTGAAATACAAGCTGTTTATTACAGTATACTCTTCCATAGATTTTATATATGTACGTTAGTTTGCACAACACTGGAACAGGCCATAGATTCAAGGTGTGACTACCATCTTTTAAGAATTTAATTTGATCATTTTGACTTGAGCCAAGAAATCCTTTCAATTTTGCATTACAATGCCAAAGAAACAACTTGAAATCCTAGAACTGAGCAAAACTGAACAGAGTTTGCCATTTCTTAATGCAAGCATAAAACAGTTTATTTCTATGACTCCTGACAATGAAAGTGACAGTTCATCTTGTTCTCCTTAATGTTAATACAGGACTGTTCCTGAGTATTGTCCATTGTGGTTTAAGGAACCTAAATAATGGTACTCCACCACTTTCTTTGGGCAACTACTACAATCCAACTGCAAGATGCTCTCAAATTTTCCCCGATTCAGTTTTGTCCCCCTACTCCACTTGAACCACTCTAAAAATTCTCTTTGTTTTCTTTGCCTCAGTTATACTCCATACATCTGTAGATGGCTATATTCTCTTTACTAAGGTTGGCCAAACCACAGTAATCTACATTTTTTGCAATAAATTAGTTCATCAGACATCTTAGAGATAGTGTCTACTTTAAACTTCTTCACCTTTGCTAAACATGTTTCTGGGAATGACATAGTGGAATTCAAGTAATAGTCTCAATTCCAGATTACCATTGCCATTTGAGAGAGAGAGAGAACCAAATATATATGTATGATATATGTAAAGCCATCCAATACAACTCATACACTGCATTGATTTTTCTTCTGTTTCCACACCAAATTGGGAGGTATTGTCTAATTTGCTATCACCACCACGTATGTTTTTCATAAGAGTTGCTTTCAATGCATCTCCTTCCCACTAAATGTACCTGCCTTTTGTATTTTTCCTCTCAAATGTCTCAAGCCTTTGTTTTTTCTAACTAAATCTCACATTACTCCCTATTCATATTGCATGTGAATATCAATTTCCTGTGCTCACATCTCCCAATTAACATACTGCTTACTCAAATCTTTCAGACCACTAATGAAAATTTTAAATAATCTGAACACCAGTTTCCACAGCATCTCACTAGATCAAAGCTGGTTAGACTGTTCACTTTGAACCAATAATCTTATTTGGCCTTTTTATACTACTCATGAATTGCCATTGAACCAAACAATTTTTATGAAATTGTTCATTTGTCATAACTGATCAGCTAATAGGTTTTACTAATAGATTTGAACCTACAAGGTTTCCCATACACTTCAGCCATTTTTCAGGTATTTGGAATTCAGTTAGAGTGTTCACTTAGTCAGTCAGCATGGTTTTTGGTCCCTGATTGGACAAGCTAACCTTTATAAGCACATCAGTGCCTGAAGAAATAACCAGGTACCAACAATTTACCAGCATGATAGGCATCTTTAAGTCCTCTGCCATGACACATTTCAGTCTACATTACTTTTCATTTACAGTTCTCCAGCCAATTTCCAATCTATGTGACAGCATCCAATGCAAACTGAGTTCATTTCCTTGGATTGTTGAGACATTACCCAATGCTTTACTAATACACTATAACCATCTGTTGCTTTAGCAATTAGACAAAAAGAAAATAGCATGACAAATCCAAGCTGCTAGTAGTGTCATCATCCTTCAAGCACATGCTCCAACTCTCAATATTGACTCCATTATTGTATTATTTCTAATCATCATCAATAAAATATTAAGCAACTATAGCTTCAGTTAAAAATGAGACAGTGAGTCCATGGGTTGGGGGGGGGGGGGGGGAAGAGGGGCAGGGATGGCGGAATCAAAACCTAAGGTTATGAACATAACATCCCACAGCTCGGTCTACGAAGCATGTGAATAAGGTGGAGCATTAGAGTCCCAAGCTTCACTGGGCTACCAGCAGAACTACTTAAAGCAGGAAAATTTTAGTTTATGCTTTCAACTTTCAAGCATGGTACTTACAGTGCAGCACCTTGGTGTGCCTTACTACTAAAACACCCACAGTCTAAACAGCAGGACAATATAAACAAGGCCTAAATTTATAATGCACTTCAAAAAACAAACAAAAAAAAAAGGTCAAAATTCCACTACACCACCACAATTCTGATTACCATTTAGACAAGTAAGGCTTGATTAATTTACAGCCGCAAAAATTAAATTTAGTATTGAACATTACCACAGGCTGATTGAGTTATTGTCCTCTGAACAAACAGGAAAGAAGACAGACAACTCTTACTCTCATAAGTGCTCCACCGTACGTGGCAAGAATTAGATAACTGTGCTCATCACTTCAAACTTGACAACCAGCTATGACAACACTATTAAGCTTAAGTTCCAAAACATTTAACACTTGATTCTGCTGAAAGCACACTTATGCTAGATGTTTTGAAAATAGATCACTTTCCCCTTTTAGAATACATGATGATGCCAGACAAGATGCTTGTTTTCAAAATAACATCTGTTAAGAAGGAAGAATGCTCTTTCTGATGTTCTTGTCAAAAATAACATTCTATGGTTTCATGAAATACAACAGCAGGCAGCTCCGTAAACTCAGAGTAATGAGGGGGTGGTTGCATTTGGCAGAGTATTACATGTTTTACAACCAATTTCCTCATTTTTGAGATTCCCATAGAGTCTGGGGGAACGCACCTTGCATTTCTCTCAAGTAAGCACTTCTAGAAAATCAGGAATGGAAAAAAAACCATGTACAGTCTCAATAGGTCTAAAGGAAAGCACAAAAAACAGTCTTGGTGACTTTTTGTACAACAGAGTGGCAGTTGTGTTAGTCTCGTGCAGTAAAATAAACAAGGAGTCCTCTGGCACTTAGTCTAACAAATTTATTGCTTTTGTAGAAGAAAATCTCACTTCAGATGCTTTTGTCTGACAAAGTGGGATTTTCTCCCATGAAAGCTCATACAATAAATAAATTTTTTAGTTTAAGTGCCACAGGACTCCTTGTTTGTTGTACAACAAAGTGGTCACTACGGAGAAAGAAGTAGTCTGGAAAGTAAAGGAGAGTTCAGAAAACTAGGGAAAGGAAGAAGAAAAAAAATGAAGGAAGTTCCCCATATTTCAAATTAAAGAGTAAAACATCCAAATGAAGAAAAAAAGATATAAAAGAGAAATTAACAGTTTTATTTTAAGTTATAGGACACGTGGGGACAAGGGATTATATCAGGGCTTTTCAGCTGCCATAAGCAACAGAAGTAAAACCTGTTGCCACCACCTGTTTTTCAGTTAGGTAGGGAAGTAAATCTAATAAAAACTGAAATAAGCCCACAAAGAGTGCACTGCAGAAGTTAAGTTTAAGAAAACCACCACACCAAAAAAAAAATCAACATTTCAAATCACTGGAAAACTTGACTCCATTCAAAAATAATATTTCTTGCAACAAGTACGTGAGTTAACTAAAGCACTTTGAGAACCACTGATCAAAGCACTATACTAGAACTAAGCACTATTCTACTAAACACAGGCAGACAAAATACCTAGTTTATTTGAAGCTTTTCTGAATTACTAAATATCATGAAACATAATATTAACTCAAACCTGGAATTTTAATTAAGATCTCTGTGCCATACCACCAGAGGATAAGAATTATAAACTTAACACAGCAAAACATACCTGTTATCACCTCAGCCACAAAAACCTCTGAAGAGTGAAAATCCCATGCTGGCAGCATGACACCTTATTGAGAGAAAAAGGTTATCCCACCGTGAAAGGGCCACACAACTCCTTGAAAAAGGAGTTGTGTGAAAGATAAAGACCATGAATACATATAACCAAGTCCTTAGGACAGTAGTGAAGAAATAAAATTTTATTCTAAGAATGTAAGAACAGCCATACTGGGTCAGACCAATGGTATCTCTAGCCCATTATCCTGTCTTCAAACAGTGGCTGATGCTAGGTGCTTCAGAGAAAGACAAAACAGGTTACCATCAAGTGATCCATTTTGTCAGCCAGTCAGTCTCTGGCAAACAGCAATCTCTGCACATCCTGGCTAATAGCCACTGACACCCTCCCAGTTCCAGAATACTGGAGTCAGAAACCTTATCTATAACAACTTTTTCCTAATTTTTCACTCTTGCTATAGCCCCAACTGCCTTAGCAATGGTGGTAGAGGTACTCTAAATGAGCTACTGGCATTTTTACTATTCTGAACAAGTCTACATCAGCAGATCTCAACCAGTAGTCCATACAGGTCTTCCGGGAGGTATGTCAAGCAAAACAACTGCCCAGGACCCCAAAAAACTAAGTTACATGCTTCAATCCAGGTCTTCAGCTCCAAGCAATGGAGCTTGGAAATCAGCTACATTGGAATACAAGTACTGTATGAAAAAGTTCAGTGAAGACTCAACCCAAGGGATGTGCACCAATGTCCCCAAGAGTTTCACTACGCTAAGTGATTCTATAGTTCACCTGTCAAGCCTCCGACGGTGACAATCTGAAGCAGGTAATGCCATGAAAGAAAGTGGTCAGCTACTACCCACTTAAACAGAAGTTCAGTTTACACTGATACATAAGAAAACAACTATATTTAAATGTAAATATTCTTTAAGTAAAGATTTGGAACTCCGTTGCATTCTTGCACTGTGAGGAAAGACGTTAAGTCATTAAAATTCTGTTCATGATGCATTAATAGAAGTTATGCAAGTTGGTGCTGCACAGATTACATTTTTAAAATCAACACTGATGTCTGAAGAGTAATGAGTTCATAACAGATGTTAAATGATACCTTCTGCATCTATACGTATGGTCTCCCCAATTATCAGCATGTTTCAGATGTCACATCATATTTAACAAGTTAGAATCTCTAAAATGCAGAATGAGTATTAATCTGCACACTACCCAATTCCAAGACAAAATGTGAAGCTAATACTTAGTCAATTTCATACAAAGTCAGTTCAGAAGCACCAGCATTTTGTGGAAGTTCTTTCAGATAGTTCCATGCAGAATTAAGATCCTAGCACACACAACCAACCACAGGCTTGTAAAAAAAGTTGTTCCCCTATACGATTATCAGTTCTACATAAAATCTACTAAATTTTTAAAACAATTCTTTTTGACAAAATGTAAGTTACTTATCTTGTGTTTTAGGCTTAATAGTTCATGTGTCTTGCTAAAGGTTAAATGAAATTTGATCTAAAGTATTTACTTGGTAACCAATCTTTAGTATCTTGGCACTTAAAAACATATATTTTACAAATACCAAGTATTCTTAATCAAATAAGTCTCAGAAGAATTTTTCATAACAAATATGCAGAAAGAAGAGTGTTTCAATATGTTTGGCCTAGAAGTACCATTGGACTCAACAGGGCCATACTGAACTCCATTAGCAATCCCATATCGAATCCCAAGCCTTTCTTCTGATACTACACACATGTATTTCCATAAATGGGAGTTGATATAGATCACCAGAGTTGTGTCCTCATAGTATTGAAAACAAGGATGTGAAAGTGTAACCTTATAAACAGTAATCAGCTGCTTAAACATTTGAAACTGCTGATCACAATTTAAACTGTGAGGGGAGGGAACTGCACCCTGGGCTCAGCTCCCCACCAGCAAAAGAAGCAGAACAGCTCTTTGCTGGCAGAGAGGTATGGAGACCAGTGATGGGGGGCCACAGCTGAACTAGCTCTGGGAGGATGGGGGGGGGGGGGAATGCATTGAACCCACTGCCAGGGATAACTGCAGGTGGGCTTGCTCCTGTCACGAAAAGCACCTCAACAGCTCTTGCTGGCAGGGAAACAAGGAGCCTAGCACAGTGGGAGGGGTAGTAATCAACTACTTCCAGTGACTCCCCATCAGCAAGAGCTAAACAGCTATGGCTACTCCACCCAGCAATTTAACCATTTTTTTAAAATGATTTTTACACCTCTAACTGAAAAGTTGAAAGCTTCCATTAAATGAAAGTCGAAGATTCCCCCCCCCCCCCCCCAAAAAAGGCTGAATCTAGACCCTTACCAGATATGATGCAATATTAACAAACAAAGGGGGAGAGCATGGATCAGTGCTCACATCACACTCCCTGTCAGTATTCAGCCCAAGCTAAGGCAGTTAGTGACCTAATCAGTGGAACCCATTTGATGATGAATCCTGATCACCTGACATCTGAGGCATGTTGCACAGAACTTTAGGTTAAAGTCAGTCTTATTGTGAAATGGGTAAAATTAAGTATGGGTGTACCAGTTTAAAAGTTTACTGACAAGCACTGGGATTTATTTCTGGCAGAATTTCAAATGAGAACACAGTTAACACTTGAACATAACTTTAATCAATAGTTTGAAGAAATCCCACTTGCAGAACTCTCCCATTTCCTCTGAAATAATGTCACTGCACACAACCTGAAAGAGCATTTTCTTGCACTTCCATTTTTACCAATTTACTTTCTTTGGCTGAAGTTTGTTGGACTTAATCTCTCTCACTGATGTTTTGTGAGTCCTGTTTTTGCTTTGGGGGAGGCTGTCTGGAAAGGAATAAAGGAGACAGTTGACACTAGCAACAAAAAACAATTCAGTTTTTGTGTACTCTTAAAAATCAAATACTGATTTTTTTTTTCAGATAAATAAGCTACTGCGCTACCAGCACCAGTAATTCACACTATGGGTTTGTTTCCAAACAGTAAATGTCAATTTCTAATGAGGATGTGAGAAAGTGTGACAAATAATAAAAGGGTTAAGCAAGTGGATGTGATATGGTTTCAAAATGATATTCTCATTACTGCTTCCAAACATCCACTGAGTTTTCAGGAGAAGTGGAAAGATGATGACAATACTGAACTAAGGATTTGTCTTACAAAGTGGGGTAATACACGCTACAAGAATATGATTTCTAAACCATATTAACATGTTAGAGTTGTTCAAGTCATCAGGGCCTTATGAAATACATCCCAGAATATTTAAGGAACACCTAAGATGATATCTGAGCCATTAACAATTATCTTTGAAAAGTCCTTAGAGACAGTTCAGATTTTACAGGATTAGCACTGTATTTGTCTTTCTCCAATCCATGACAAAGAGGAAGAAGGACAACCCAGAGAATTACGGACAGTCATCTTAATGTCTGTACCCAGAAACACAATGGAACAAAAAAATTAAGCAATCAATTTGTAAACCCCTATGAGACAGTCAGGTGATTACTAACAGTCAGCATGGATTTGTCAAGAACAAACTGTATCAAACCAACCTAATAACCTTCTTTGACAGAAGCAGCAGCTTTGTGGATGGGGGAAGTAGTAGCTGTAGTACAGACTGACTTTAGTAAAGCTTTTGATGCTGTCTCACATGACCATCTCATAAACAGAATAAGGAAGTACAACCTAGATGGAGCTACTATAAGATGGGTGCATAATGGGTTAAGAAGACATCGCCAAAGAATAGTTAGTTATAACTGGCTCACAGTCAAGCTGGAAGGGATTATCGAATAGTGTCCTGCAGGGATCAGTTCTGGGTCCAGATCTAGTTAAGATCTTCTTCAGGGGATTTAGCATACAGAATATATTCAAAAGTTTGTCAATAATACTAAGCTGAGACACGTTACAAGTGAGTTGGAGGATAGGATTAAAATTCAAAACAATCAGAACAAACTGGAGAAATGGTCTGAAGGAAATAAAATGAAATTAAATAAGGACATATGCACAGTACTCCATTTAGGAAGGAAAAAAAGGTGTAGACGTACAAAATGGAAAAGACTACCCAGAAAGCAGTACTGCAGAAAGATCCGGAGATCATAGTGGATTAGAAGTTAAATATGAGTCACCGTCACAAAACAGCAAAAAGCATTCAAAGATGTATTAGCAGGAGTGCTCAAAGCAAGACATGAGAAGTAATTCTTCTGCTCTAATCCACACTGATATTGCCTCAGTGGGATTGTGCCCAGTTCTGGATGCCTTATTTCATGAAAGAAATGGATGAATTGGAGAAAATCCAGAAGAGAGCAAGAAAAATTACTGAAGGTCTAAAAAAAAAAACACACACAGCCTATGATAGAAGATTCAAAAAACCAGGTTTATTTTACCAGAGAAGAGAGGACAATGGGGTGGGGTGAGTGAATGGGAGGACATGACAACAGTTTTCAAGCACATAAAAAAGGTTGTTACAAGGAGAAGGAAGGAAAATTTTTCTCATTGACGTCTGAGGATACAACAAGAGTCAGTGGGCTTAAACTGCAGAAAGAGTGGTTTAGGCTGGACATTAGGAAAAACAGCTGTCAGAGGTGGTCTAGATAATGCTTGTTCCTGCCCTCAAAACTTGGGACTGGACTAGAAGACCCCTCAAGATCCCATCCAGCCTTACAATTCTATGACTATGTTGAACATAAATTGATCAAGACCCTGCTGGTGCAAAAAAAAAAAAAAAGCTGCCTAGTGTACTTTAACATGCTACATTAAAGAGCTTTAATGCACACCAGCAGGGTCTGCACAGACCAACTCATGGGCAACATTGTTATTTCTCAAGCATACTCTCAGTACCATAACTCATAGACTAGCCTAAGACTCAGGATACATGGGTTCAATTCCTAGCACTGTCACAAACTTCTCATGTGACTATGGGTTCATTCTCTAAGCCTCAGTTCCCTGCCTATAAAAATGGGGGTAACGATCTCCTACCATTTTCTGTTCTCCTTATTTAGATGGTAAGCGATTTGGGGCAGGAATGGTTTCTTACTGTTTGTCTAGTTCCTCACATCATAGGGCCTTCCAAGCACCATCACAATACATACAAGAAGAAACAAAAGCAATTGTATGGAAAATGCACATTCATGTACAAAGCTTTCCAAACACAGAGAATGTTCCCAGCCAAACCACTAAACTGCAGACTACTACTACATCTCATCAAAGTACTGACATTGAAAGGATCAACAAAGCTCAACATCCTTTGTAGCAGAACAATGCTGAACTCCCAAAGTATAGGATATTACTGGGCATAAGTGACATAACTCACAATTTACAGTAGCTATAGACCAATTGCATAGGATAATGAATTACTTTTACCCTTTCCACACCAGTGAAGGTACCATGGTCATCAACTTGACCAGCTCCATATTGTGAAACATGGAACTATTAATTGAGCCTTCTTAAAAAAGAAGAATCCAAACTATAATGCACCCTATTTCAGTTGCTTTAAAGCATACAACATTGTGGTAAGTAGACACCAAGCAGAGACATTACTGCAAGAATAGAGTTCCAACTAGAACTGTAAAAGCACTTTTTGTCCACCCCTTCCACAAGCAGATGAAGGAGAAAGCATACCATGGGAGAATTCAGATGCAGAAGCCTGGTTGCATGCAGGTCTCAAAACCCTACCAGCAATTCTCAATTTCAATTTCAATTAAACCAAAGCTCAAACTCTCAGGGCTGAAGCTCCAAACTTAACAGAGAAGATTTTCAAAGGCATAAGCAGCAGCCAGGCACCTCTCTCTCACTGATTGTCAACAGGATTTAGGTGCCTAACTGCTATTAATTACTTAGACAACATCTTCCAAAAGGTCTACGCTATTCAGCTTCTTACACTGTTCTAACCAAAGTATGCATTTCATTCAAAAGCACATTATGCAACATGACTATTATCAGTCACACAAAGCTCTTCCTCTCTTTCCCCCACAGCAGAAAATGGCGTGGGGATTCTGTATTATTTAATATACAAACACCATGCTTACATGTACTAATTAATTATGGTAAGCTTGAGTAAGAGTTCCGTGCGCCCGGAGCAGAGACAATGATGAAGTCTATGGTTGGTCTCAGACATGGGAGGATTTAGTTCTACAGTTTTGGATCCAACACCCCAAGAAAGCCTCATGCCCGCCACAGAAAGTCTGTCCTTGTTGTAGATAATTCTACTGTGCCTAACCAGCAGAGGTGTTGACAGCAGTTGTTATCCCGTGTCTTACGCCTGTGGGATCACAAAATTGTTAAAAAAAAAAAAAAAAAAAAGAGCAGTCATAATGCAATAATATTTGTAAATCAATCTTATGTCACATATGAAGAAAAATGCAATCAAGAGGCTATTTTATTAAATCAAATACACTTTTTTTAGCACTGAAATAAAATACTTATACAGCACTTTCCACCAAGGAATCTTACAGCTATGTCATAAGTGGTTGTAGTTAATTATTAGTAGCATTTCTGATGGTGAAATTGAAGCACCAAGCATGTCTACAGTGGGAGCAAGCTGCTTAGTGAGAGTAGACAACTTTGCACTAGTGGAGCTCAAAACAGCAATGCGGATGTTGTGCCTGTGACATCTTGCGCTCTCAAGCCCACCCAAACCTACATGTTGAAGCTCAGGTGGCTAGTCCAAGTTTCAAGAGGAGCCATCCATACTTCTATTTTTAGAAAGAAACATTCACATTAAAAAAAATCACAACTTCTTTGAAAGATGTAACTACCTTTATTACAAGTAATACCTAACTATCATATGCAAAAAGAAATAAAAATCAGGAGAAAGTATTCCTCAGGTTTTTTCCAGTTTATATTGTACATTTAACACCACCGGGCATATTCAGTTCACTGCCCCCCTGTCTAGACAAAATAGTATCCCAATTTATTTGAGCAGATCTTTCATTCAGCAAGGCAAGGAGAAAAGGCTATTTCTAAACAGGTGAATACAACCGCAAAACCACAAAAGCTGACAAGGAATATTTAAAAACCCAGACACTTTAAAGAACTACTTATCTTTCAAGACATCAGGGTGCCTTTAAGTGCCCAATCAAACTCCTGCTAAATAGCACCACTAACTTCAAAGACCCCGACTAAGTAAGCCAGAACCACACACACCCCCCCAGAAGCAGGTGAAAAAGAGAAAGGAATCAGCACACACACTAGCCTCTTGTACTCTTAACCACTAAACCACCGTCCCTGCCACACAGAAAGGGAAACGGGTCTCTCAAAAACCGCTGCTGACATAAAAATCTCCGGGTCCTTTTGACGAGACTGGCGGGGGGTTTCGGGGGAGCTGACAGGCGCAGTGTAGGGAACAAACGCTCAGAAACGCCAGGCGCTACGGAAGCCGGGGAGGAAGGGGGTCACGGGCAGCAGGGCGAGGGCCGGGGTGGCGGGATTCAGGGGCCCTGGCCGCAGTACGGGGCGCCCCGCACGGCCGCGGGACCCGGGGAGGGAAGGCGGGGCCGCAGGCGAGGCGTTTGGCCGGCTTCCTCCCTCCTTCCAGCCGGAGCCCGGACCCAGCCCGGCTCCCCCCGGTCCGGGCAGCCGCAGCCCCCGCTCAGGCGAGGCCTGGCCGCCGACCCCAGGCCAGGGCGGGCGCCCCACACAGCCCGCACCGGCGCCGCGCTCTGCGGCCGCAACTCGGCCCGCTCGGGGGAGGGGCGCGGGGATGATCTCCCCGGGCCGGAGCGAGTCCGCCCGGGCGGCCGCGGTCACTGAGCGGGGAGGGGGCAGTCCCCGGTGCCCGCTGCGTCGCTGTCCCCTCAGCCCCGGCATCGGCACTCACCTCGCGCCGGCCCGTCCAACCGCCACCGCCAACCGTTGGCCGGCCAACGACTCCCGCGCGCTTGACCGCTTGCCGGCCCGGCTCCCCCGGAGTCCCATACCCCGCCGCTGGCCCCGCCCCGAGACACGCCCACTCAGCCGCGGCGGGGGAGGTCCGCCAATGGCAGTCCGAATGGGCGCACGCACCGAATGATTGGCGTGCGCTGGAACCAATGGGGAAGCTGGGGGCAGCGGCGGGCGAGGAGCTGGAGGCTGCCTGTCAATCAATTGTCCCCAGCAGGGAGCCCCCAGTGTGGCCTGGCTGAGAGCGGCCGGAGGCTGTGGCGAAGGGGGGAGTGGCATCGGGCGCGCATTGCTGTGTCCCAACATGGGCCCCTGCTTCTTCCCAAGCCTGCCCTGTTCCCCCATCACACAGCCCCAAGCCACCCCCCCAGGTATAACGTTGTCCCACTCAGAGATTTCCCTAAGGCCCCCCTACACACCCCCTGAATTTCCCAACACCCCCGCGTTGCCAGCTAGTAACAGTGTTACACCAATTTGGGGTGGGGGGACAAGGAGTCTTGTGACAGTTAAAAAATAACAGATTTATTTATCACATGAGCCTTCATAGGAGAGAATACCACTTAGATGCTTTCCCCCCCCTCTTCAAAGTGTCTGAGGAAGTGGGATTTTCTCCCACAAAAGCTCATGTGATAAATAAATCTGTTAGTCTTTAAGTGCCACAAGACTCCTTGGGTTTTTTGCTTTACTAGACTAACACGGCTGCCCCTTTGGAACCAATTGAGCGAGCACCCCCCATGCCCCTTTACACCGCCCCCGACCCCCCGCTCGTTTCAAGTCCTGGGGAGAATACTGGTCCCCCTCACCAACTCCCCCACATACACATACACACAGTTACCCACCCCTCTCCAGTTACTAAGGCTGCCCCCCAAAATTACTGGCTGCCCCCACCCCAGCCACACACACAGAGCTGACAGGACACCCTCACATTTCTCCCCCCTCACACACACACAGTTAGTTTCATGGGACTACCAGTTACCAGGGCTCCTTCTTACCCCACAAACCCCACCCTGCTGGTATCGCCTGTCACTCTCTGTCCTCCACACACAGTTACCAGGGGCTGCTTCCCCTGCAAGCTCCATTTAAATACCACCACACTTCCTTGGAGTCTGCCACTGCCCCCTAACACACATCCCTTGTGAGTACCTCCACCACAATCCCTTCTCAAGAACCTTAATCCCTCTCTTTACTAGGGTCCCCTGCAGTTTCATCCCATCTCCAGGGTCTCCTTCAAAGCCCCTGTCCTGGAATCCCTCATCTCATTCCAGTTACTAAAACCCAAGTTACTAGGATTTCACAAGCAGATACTCCTGGCCCAATGAGATTTGGAGGGCCCCTTGTTGTCTGGAGGGCCTCTTGTTCCAAGGGGTCCATAGGACCTTGAGGCCCTTGTCCTGCTAGCTGACTGCATTGTGAGAGCTGCAGCTGACACAGTATGAATAATATGTCCTTTCCTTCTTTGCTGGGGTTTTGTCCTTTGTAGATCGTCCTGTAACTGGGTCTTTTGTTTCACTGTGCAAAGGCCTTTATAAAAAAAAATTAAGTCAGACTATCATGTGAGTAAGATTGGGGCTGGGGGGGGGGGGGACTGCCAAATGAACTTTAATAGCTTGAGGCACTTTATTAAACAATCACCGCTTAAAAGAGAGGCTTAATGAAAGCCATCTTACATCCAGGGGTACCCAACCTTTTCCAGCAATTGCAGCTTTATTCAGCTAAAACCTCAGCTATACCATCTGGTGCCCACCAGCTCCATGCAGTTATACATGTATCAGTTTGTAGTGGAACAGAATACAAAACTGGAGGGTTTGGAGCACATCATTCTCCAGTACAGGATAAAGCATGCTCAGCTACATGAGAAGCAGGAATTAGAGGGGCGGGACCCCATACAAACCACAAAGACCTTGGTTCTTCTACATCTGTTATTAAAGAAATTAATAATAAATAAATAATAAATAATGCCTTATTAATTATCCCTTAAATAATACCTTATTATGCAAGGGCTTCTATTAGTTTTGGAAGGACTGCTTGGATATTAAAGTTCTACTCAGAGTAAAGACAGCAGAATCAGGCCCTAAGATATGGAAGTTGGTCAGAAAAGTTAGAGGGACTAATAGAAACAAGCAGCTAAAGGCTACTGCTCTAATTCTTCATTGGCACAAAAAAAATATGTTTTTATGTTTTTCAGTACAGATGATAGTTCTAAAATCAGAGATGCAAAACAGACTGAAGGCTAGAGACCGTTAAGTAACATCACTTACATCAGAAAAGGAGATGGCCTCCTCCTCACCATCAGAATCCAACAGTGCAAAAATCATTAGGGAGCGTGGTCTATGGAGTTTTTTAGAAGAAATAATCTTGTTCCAAAAATGATAGCTTCTCCTAACAAATATAAAACAAAAGATAGCAAAAATTATTCAGAGGCAGTATCACAGGACAGCTGGAAAATTATTTAGCATTGCTAGGACACTAGTGTATTAACATTTGTTCAGTAATATTTTTATAATGCCATTGAGATTCTAGAGTTTGAGAAACAATAATTTTAAATGGACCTATTACTACCATAATTTTTCTCTGCTGTAGCAATAGCAACTGTAAGTATTCGCATGAAGCAAGACATTAATGCATATTTATTCCATCCACTTTTCAATCTCTTGGATTTCTTCTCAACTCACATTTTTCTTTTCATACTTCAGTGACATTGCACCAATGCTTGTTTTGTATGATAATTTCTAAATGTTTGTAGAAGTGGAAATCAAAAGCATTTGAACATTGCTATTTTGACCTTGTTCTTAGAATTTGCTAATAATACAAGTTGTCAAGCCACTTGTATTTAGTCTGTCCTACATTTAACCTTACATTATGGAACAAAAATTGTTGGATACATTATTTGGGATGAATCATTAGCCAGTTCTAGTTCTAGGTATTACTATTCTGGTGTGAAATGCTCCCATCTTTGTTTCAGGAAAACCCTCTCAAACTAATGTCTGTGGGATTCGGCTATTAAGAGATACCTAGCCCACGACAAGGGCTTGACCTTCCATCTCGTTAAATCAGTAGTAGAATTCCACTGGCCTCAGTGGGAGCAGGATCGAGCTTCAACTGGAACTGAAATTGCAAGAAACTTTAAGTTCAGAATTGAGATATATTGGCAGAGCTGTTTGCGGAAGTTTGCACAGTACGCTGTTTGCACTGTATGTGACCCAGGTCAACATTATTATGTCCTCACTTGCTTGGATAGTGTATGTCACACAAAAAATATAAGATTAAATAACATTTCTGAAGTCTGTTCTCTGCTGCAACTTGTAAAATTAGTATAAGAACAGTTTTTAAAGAGAACAGTTTTCAGCATCATGAAAATGTAACTACTGAATAATGTAAAAATTAACAATCTTCCTACAAATAATATAATCCCCTGATAATCATTAGAATGCCTCTGATTATTAAAAGAACATTGGTTTGTCTCCCAAAGAGCTCAGTACTGAATCAGCATTTAAAATAAATTGCTGTTGCCACACCCTACACAAAAACCTCCATGTCTTGATTGAGGTAATTGATTTAGTACCAGAGGATGCTTACAATGCCTCATATCCGATGCATTACTGATTATGGATTGCTATATGTGCATTAGAGGAATTCAGTTTTATGGGCTGGTTTACCTTAGCTTTCATAAGTATATCCATATTAAAGAAAGCAAAAGGCAATTTTTTATGAGACCATAGACTTTGTAATTTTATTTGCAATTTTTTTCTTCACTATTTTTCTACTTTATTGCACTCTAATTACCGGAATTTCAAGAAATTAGCAAATTATAAGAAGCTGAGATTTAACTACATCCTTAGGAGAAAAATACAAATATCAAGTGGCATTACTTTACATTACTCTGATTTGTAACCGGTCTTGTGAAAAAAAAGAAGAAAAGAAAGCACACAAGGTAAGAGCCACAATATTTCAAGCCGCTTGCTTTCATCAGCCGCACAAGGTCTGTAATTACACCACTAATGAGCAAGCCCCATTAACTTCAAGCTCATACAAAGTATTTAGCATTTAAAGCACCTACCTTATTTCTCTAGACTGACTCCACGGCTCATCATGTTCCGTGTTAGGATATCATGCAAGGTGGAAACCAGCGGTCTGTAGCAGGAACAACACAGGGCTACGAAACCATCAAGACCTATCTGTTGAGCAAACTCCCTTTTAAAACATAAACATGTAAAATCAGCCATCCAAGCTCATGGACAATCAGGAGATCATCAAGAACAAACATAAGCCCTATGGAATATAGGAATCTCCCAAACTATAACATAGCTATAGTCTACTAAATTCAACAACAATCTTTGGCTATCGCTACACTGAAGGTTCTGTCAAGTCAACCCAACAAGGTCAACTTTAAGTCAACATAGTTGACCTTGTTAAGTTGCCTTAGAGAGTCCACACTGAAAACTCCTGTCGACTGCCAGCGTCCACACTGGCAGGTGCTAGGTTGATGGAAGAGTGGTGCATGGAGAGGGCCTAGAGGACAATTACATCAATTTAAGGGCTTTCCCCATCTACATTGGATTAAGTCCATTTAATAAGATCAACTTAAGCATTAAGTTGACCTTAAGAGGTGGTGTTAATAAGTCAACTTAAGGAAACACTTAAGTCAACTTAATAGAAGCCCAATGTGGCTGCAGGAGTCTGTAGGTTGACATAACCTTCCTTAAGTCGACCTAAGGCTCCAGTGTAGACATACCCTTTGATAGTAAATAGTACCAGGTACTACAGAGAAAGATACAAGAAATTTCAGAGAGGACAAGTGTGGAATAATCTCCTTAAAGAAGTCTTTTCTTAATGCCCCTCTGTTGCTGGTTGGCATATGCCCTGAAGAATGAAATTCATATTGCATACTTAAAAACAGTTTTTCTATCATTGTCTACAGTTTGAACCTTTCCTAAAACATCAGGGGCTACTACAGGACATGGATTCCTTGTGTGAGGAAACCCATGGGAGAGTAAATAATGTTCGCACTATTGCCTTCCCTCAGTGATTCCACCAGGAGAGGGCTACTATAAAATGGGCATGGCAATCCACAGGACCTTCAGCAGCTGCACCTTTGCATCAACATGGCTCTGAACCAGCATGGCTATCCTGGCCATGCTGGTCCACAAATAGAGGCCCTGACTTTTAGGACTCTGCTGCAGTCCTTTGGAAGAGAAGGGGTTGCAGGTGGCTTTGGACTGTGTGGCCCAGATTTCAACAGAAGAAACCAAACTGCTCAACATAATAAATCTCACAGATTAGAAATTCAACCTATATTTTTCGTTTTGTGGTTTCAGCCCATTACTCCTTGTTATACTGCATGTAACACAGCCACCAAATTGTCTGCCTCCTTAACATTTACAGAGTACCCCATATTCAACTCTTTTAATCTTTCCTTGTAAATCAGTCTCTCTAGTCCACTGATCATTGTTGTACTTCTCTGAACTCCAGTCACTTTGTCAATATCTCTCTAGTAATGTGGAGGAGGTTTTCAAAGGTATATATGGCAGATGCCTAGCTCATTGGCATGCAATTGCAGTTCAGTGACTGTGTCTTTAAAAATCTCCCCCATGGAGCCCATAAAACCAAATAAAATATCCGCAGTGGATCAAGGAAGTACCAGTCTGATCATGGGAAGTATAAGAACCTCAGAAAATCAGGGAAGGGTCAGTCTGCACAGAAAGTGCCAAACATTGAGGAACACCTTCTCTGGTGTTAATATAAGAAGGTGAGGCATCTAAAAGATGAGAAAAAAAAAAGAGACAACCATACTGGAAGCTGCTGAGGGAGACTGACCAACTGTAAAACTAGAGAACTAAAATAGATTGTTGGTGCACAGCTTATTGTTCTGTCTCACCACAATGTTTGGGCATGGTTTTAGGGCAGAGGACACACTCGTAATGATATGCCACCACCATGTGATCTTTCTCAGTGCCTGACCCATAATGATTAGCTTTAGTATGTATGGAACTAACACAGAAATGAAAGTCTCAAGGCTGCTTCTCTCTGTTCACATTATATTTAACAGTTCACTGGTTACAAATATGCAGAGTTATGCCAAGTTCTTACAAGCTTCTATTATGTTTTTTAACATGCTCAAAACCCAGACTTGCTGGTGCTAATTAAGCGGTTATGGCACTAGGCCCCTATTGTCATGGGGCAGGCTCCCAGCATCCTCTTTCTGGAGAGAAGACAAGAAGGCTATGTCAACACAGAGGCAGTTAAATCAATTTAATTTAAATCGATTTAATAAAATAGAAATAAAAATCATTAATTCAATTTAAGTTAAATCAATTTAACAGGTCCACGCCAAAAAAACCCAAATCAAAATAGCATGTCAAGGCACAGGACTTGCTATTTCGATTCAGGACAGGGGCACCATGGGACGTGTGGCAACATGGCCCCCTCACTGGGCCGTGCCCCCACCCAATATATAGAAAAAGGAAAGCACCTGGGAAGGAAAAGGGCAAAAAGTGTTAAATCAATTTAACAGTTAAATCAAAATAACATGTCCAAACTGTGTTATTTTGAAATAACAATTCCTATTTAACCATCATAGCGTATATAATACTAGCTTTTATTATATCGATACAACTTTACTTATATCTAAATGAGGGAGCTCCTCATTTTGAAATAAGGGAACATCATGTGGACCTACCATTTTTTAAATTGAAATAACCAGTGTTATTTCAAGACAAGAGGCACTGGGAAAGTGCAGCAGAGGCTGCAGGGGAGTAAGTACGCTGGCTATGATCCAATCAAGTCCTTGGAGACAGATATCATAGTCCATAATCTTATAGGCTATATCTACACCTAAAATCTTAGTTCAGACTTGGTTAGTCCAAACTAAGTAGTTTGAAAGTTACTTTGAACTAAGTGCTTTTTTTAGTTTGAACTAACTTTTAGTTTGAACTAGCTGCACTTTTTTTAGTTTGAACTAACTTTTTAGTTTGAACTAACTTTTTAGTTTGAACTAAAAAAGCACGGTTAATTCAAACTAAAAGTTAGTTCAAACTAAAAAAAAATGCACTTAGTTCGAACTAACCACTAGTTTGAACTTATTTAGTTTGAACTAGCATGTCTACATTGTGCTGGTTTGAATTAAATATGCAAATAGGTTTGAACTAAGCAGTTAGTTTGAACTAACCAGCCGAACTAACCAGTTAAAATTCTTTTTAGTTTGAACAAGGCAAAGACTAGAGTAGACAGGGTTCAAATTAGTTCAGATTAAGGATCCTTAATTTACACTAACTTGCTAGTGTAGACATAGCCATAATGTCCCAGCAAGGCTCACACTCTTTGGCCTTTTCTGGGAAATAGGGTTTGGTAGAAAGAAAGGGTGGAAGGTGACTATAGTGAGGAAGGTACAAAGAGGATGTTGTCTTAAATGATTTTTTCTTCTTTTATTAAAAAATGTTACAGAGGATGTAAATCAAAGAATGGGTGCATAATGGTTTCTGTAACAAAAATAATTAAATAAGAATAATTAAATAAGAATGAAATGGAAAATAAGTAAAAATATAAGCAAAGGAAGAAAAGATAAAATAAGCCTCTTTTCTTGCAAAAATGCCCACATGCATGTGTTTGCTCACCGGAGTAGCACCATAACTACTTGATTAATACCAACAAATGTTAGGTTTGATTTATTAACATCAGTGGAATGATTCATCTGAGTAAAGACACGGAATCAGAGAAATGTAGAAATGAAGAGATTTCAAGAGGTCATCTTCTAGTCTATCTCTCCATGTTGAGAAAGGACTTAGTATAGTGTATCTAGGCCATCCCTGACAGGTGTCTATCTAAGGTCTACCCAAGGTATTCTAAAAATCCTCTAGTGATGGTGATTCCTGACAGGCATCTATCTAAGGTCTATCTAAGGCAGGGGTCTCAAACTCAAATCAACAGAAGGGCCACATGAGGACTAGTACAGGGCTGCATGAGGACTAGTACATTAGCCTGAGGGCCACACCACCAAAGCCTTTTCATACAATGATATTGCAAATATCGGTAACAATAGTGTTGTTGCAGGCCACAGGAAATAGCTTTAGGGGCCGCATGCAACCCACGGGCAATGTGTTTGAGCCGTGATCTAAGGTATTCTTAAAAACCTCCAGTGATGGTGATTCCACAACTTTGAAGTCCATTCCAGCATTAACTATTCTTATTCTTAGAAAGGTTTTCCTAATATCTAACCTAAATCTTCCTTGCTGCGGATTAAGTACTTTACTTTTTGTCTTACCTTCTGTGGACATGAAGACACTTGATCACTGTCCTCATAAACAGATAAAATATATCTGGAGACTTTTATCAGATCCCCCCTCAGGCTTCTTTTCTCAAGACTATATGTACTCAGGTTTTATCCCTTTCTTCCTAGGTCTGGTTTACTAGACCTTTTATCATTTTAGTTGCTGTCCTCTGGGGTGTGTCAACACTGGAGCCTTAAGTTGACTTCACCTGCCTTTAGTCAACCTAAGATACATAAGTCGACTTAATAACTCCTGCCCTGAAAGTTCCCTTGAGCATTAAATCAACTTTCAAGGGCAGGAAGGGGCCCAGGCCCTGCCCAGGGTCCTGATTGGGCTTGGGGACTTGATCTGGCTCCTGCCACTGGTGGCAAGAGCTGGATTGGGGCCCTGGATCTGGATCGGGGCCCCAGAGCTGGACCACACCCCAGAGTGCATCAGGGGGCGGGGCCCAAGCTCAGGCCCAGGGTATGTCTGCTGGTGTGCAAATACCCCTCAGTCGACTTAACAAGGTCGTTTTTAAGTCAACTTAAAGTAGACCTTGTTAAATCAACTTAAAATAGCCCTCCAATGTAGACATAGCCCTGGAGTCTCATATTGCCCACATATTTCTTAAAGTGTGGGACCCAAAACTGGACACAACACTCCAACCGAGGCCTCACCAGTGTTAAGTAGAACAGGACAATTACCTCTTGTATCTTGCATGCAATACTCTTCTTAATACATCTCAGAATGATACTAGCCTTGTTTACAACTGCATCACTTCATTGGTTCATACAGTAATCCATTTCTGAGACACTATAACCCACAGATGCTTTTCGATAGCACTATTGCCTGGCCAGTTATTCGTATTCCATAGCTGTGTATTTGATTTTTTGCTTCTTAAGCTAAGTACTTGGCACTTGTCTTTACTGAATTTCATGCTATTGATTTCAGACCAATTTCCAGTTTATCAAATTAGTTTTGCATTCTAATCCTTTCCCTTAAAGTGCATCTGACCACTCCAAGCTTGGTGCCATCCACAAATTTTTTAAGTATACTCTCCACTCCATTATCAAGGTCATTAATGGAAATATTGAATAATACCAGACCCCGGACTGTATTCCTGCATGACTCCACTAGATACATCCTCAGTCCAACAGTGAAGCATTGATAACAACTTTTTGAGCACTCTTTTGACTTGTTAAGCACCCACCTTAAAGTGATTTCATCTAGATCACATTTTCCTAGTTTGCTGTGATATGAACAACCATTCGCAGGATCATGCCATTAGACTGTAAACTTCAGGACTGTCACTGCATCTGTCCTTGTGTTTGTACAGCAGCTGCAGAACAAGGCCTGATTGACTGGGACCCTTGACTACTATTACCATATAAACTAATAGTAATATAAATGCCCATGATGAGAGGTTTCTATTAAATTAAAGAGGTAAGTTAACCATATGATCAATAAAGTTATCCTTATATATTATCTATTTTTTTATTCAATTGGTTTGATTTTATATTGACCCCAAACAAACCATGGCCCCAAAACTTGCATTTATGCTTATGGTACATGGTTGCTTTGTCAGAGCAGAGTTGGAGCTTCTCACAAGGCAAAGATGGGATTTTGGTATATGGGAAGCAGGTTTGGATTTCTAGACCTCAGAAGGCACTTGCAATTTGAGGCATTGAGCAGTTAGTACATTTACTTTTTCCCCCCATCATGTGAATAGGGCTGAAGTTTAATTTACATTTTAAGGAGACTTGAACCCCCAGTGTCACAGCCTAGTACACCTATTTGCCACCCCACTACGGCCACCCAGTATTTACCAGTAATGCATGGGTACTTTCACTGAACATTTCTGTTAAGATAGCAACAGTTGAATAGTTAAAGTGGATGTTTTATAATTTCACAATAGGCTTCAAATACCCACATAACTTGCTGCAGTCCCCATCTGAGCAGGTACTGCACAGAGTAATCTGGCTGAGTAATCCACAGTTGAATATAGGCCATTATTAATAGTGAAGCTTTGTATTTTAGAAACTTCAGTGATCAGTTTCTTACCACAAATATCAGAGTGAATTTTTAAAACAATTCACCCCTTTGTAATAGTATAAAATATTTTAAACACTGCTTGAACTAGAAGGAACATATTACGTATAATAAAAATAAGGTAAGTTTGTTTGTAAAACAAATACATTTCTGAAAATGCAAAACTTAATATATAATTAACATGTCAAAACACATTGGGGGTAATTTTCAGCAAATAAACATAAAGTGAAGCTTTTTAGCTATCAAGGCATATGTTAGCAACTTATTATTGCTTCTTCCAATAAGATGTCTCTCACCAGTACTCTTGTGTTGCTTCTTATTGTGAAATTACTTATGCAAGAGATAAAGTTCACAGTATGTAAATTACGAATAAATGTGGGTGTGTGGAGATTGACTTTTCACTAATAAATATACACATACGTTCAAGCTTAAAACCCAGAATCCTTTTTTGTAGTACATTTTGAGAATATCACATTGCATGGACTTCTTGATTTTAAACTTATTCTTTGTTTCATACAAAAGCATTTAAGGATTTAAACTTTGAGCCCTAGAGTAATCCTACTGATTTCAACGGGGGCACTAGGGTACTTAACATTACGAATGTGCTTTGCTGGATTGAATCAATGCTTGGCACCATGCAGGCCTGAGCCTTGAATTAAATTAATGTTAAAGATCATTTCTGTCAAAGTGTCTTTTTTATTGTACCTGGAATATGTCTAAGTACTTATGATTTCTATATACATATTCTTCATTTTCAAATTACTAGTCATACAAGCAAATGCTACATATGGGCATGCCAACTGGACTATGGAAGAAGCTTTTGTGCTCAGATTTCCAGAGGCTATGTATATATAACAAACACCAGTGCAAAACTTGCAAGTGCATATAAGACTTGCTGAAAAAAAACGAGTCTAAATTGTATAGAAAATGCTGACCCTCCTCTCACCATTTCCGTTATGGAAAAAAATGTACAAACTCAATGAAAGAAAGATTTAAACAAGTCCTAGATAGATGTAGATTTTTCAGATGTATGATGATCTTGTCATTTAGCTAATAAAATAATTGCAAGAGTTAATTGACAGGTGTACCAAGGCAGAACAACAACATGTAACAAGAAAAAGAAAACAGAAACATGAGGAGACTCACAGAAAGGTAAACTGGAAATGTCTGTGATAGAGAGAGAGAGACAGAGATGAGGAAGTGTTGAAGAAGGAAATAAAAGACTAGTTGCTTGGGCTTTTTTTTACTAAAAACGGAGCCATGGGGGCTGAAACTAGGAGTACAAAGGGGTGGTGCCACACTCCCCAGTTTTAAGTGGTTTCCATTACATGCAGGGTTTAGAGGAGGGGTCTCAAACACGTGGCCTGTGGGCCACATGCAGCCCCTAAAGTTATTTCCTGAGGCCCGCAACAACACTATTGTTACCAGTATTTGCAACATTGTTGTATGAAAAGGCTTCAGTTGTGCGGCCCTCAGGCTAATGTGCTGGTCCTCATGCAGCCCTCTACTACTCGTCATGTGGCCCTCATGGTGATTTGAGTTTGAGACCCCTGCTTTAGGGTCTGGTGTGATGGCTCGCAGCACCCCAACTGTAAAAACAGTTCCAGCATCCCTGATCTGAGCTTGATGGTTTTTCTGCCATATATCATATTGCTTTCTGAGACTCAAGAAACAAGACAGTTCAATACAGACTGTCTGCTTTTATGTCTTTTTGTTTTTTGTTTCTCCTTTCAACTGATGCCTCATGGGAAGCATTACAGAAAAAACCTATTCTGTTTAGAAACAACTGTCATTACATAGCATTTTATTTATTTATTTATTAAAGCATTTTAAGAATAGGAAAAAGCCTTCTGCTATACCTTAGCTGCTCTTTTCTGTTTAAATTAATCCACGTCTCATTTTTAATCATAATTCTCAGCTAATTCCTTCTCCAAAACCAAATCTATTTTTTTTATTTTATTCATATCTTCTCCTTCACTTGCCTTTGTCTTAGTATTTTATTCCATAAATACATTGTACAAAATAGCTCTGCCTAATTTCCCTGTTCACTCTTCATCGCCCATCAGTTATTCTTTGGAGTAGGGACCCTGTCTTCCTATCTGTCCAAATAGTGCCCCAGTGTTGTAAATATAGTAATTTGATACTATCCCTTGCTCTTTCTTTAATATCTGAATGTGGTATCTGAAGGTAAGTAACTGATCTAATTTTGTTTTGTGTAGTGGATCTCTAAATTCCTAAGAGACTGCTGAAAAGAGCTGCCATGTTGTCTTCTGGTCAGAAACTATTCACAGAAGAGACACACATAGCTCTTTCTATTGGACACTTTACTTTTGTTCTAGTTTTGTTGTTTGTTTCTCCTTCTAAAACAAAAGTAATTTGGATTGAAAATAGAGAGCTGTTCTTTATATGAAAAATATAAACATATACTATCAGTGTATGTATTATTTTATCAATTTCCACACTAATTTATTTCATGAATGAATAGACAAAGTTAAAAACAAACAAGTCTAGACATCCATGAGACATCACATTACCCACCAAGAATGTTTCTATGGTAGCATCCTTCTAGTGGGCATATGGAGTGTTTCTATCATTTTTCTCATAGTCCAATAAACCTTTTTGGAGCAGTTCCAGACATTCTAATTAATTCACAGTAAGATGCTCATAATGGTCACCATGGATCAGAAAGATAGGGACTTTGCCTGTGGCCTTTAAAACATCAGTTAAACATCTTTAAAACACCATGCCTCTAACAAAGGTCATCACAAGTCAAATGTACAAAATGATCCTCTCTCAGTCAGTCTCATGTTCCCCCTGACAATTCTTTCTGTGGGTACCTTAAGGGTTTTAAAACTGAATCTAAAAACTAAAAGGAAGTAGCACTGAAATGTTTGTAAGCTATTTTGGGAACTGAACATTAGATAGTAGGGCAAAAGAATAAGTCAGAAAAAGTGACAAGCACTGTAAACATGCAGAGTCATTCACTTCTGCAAACACTGATTTAACTAATCTCATTTGATTCTTATCACAACTAAGACAGGACAATCCAGATTGAAAAACATATGTTGCACAGTTATTAGAATAGTAATTCAAGGTAAAAGGATACAAAGGGAGGCAGAATATTAACCCAGCTCCTTTTTGAAGGGAACAAATAAGTGCTATCTCTATGACCAAAATAACACAAGGGCTGAGCAATCTTCAATTTACAGTAACATGGTGGCCTGTTGAGGATTAAAGAAGACACAGCACTAAGGTCAGTTATTTAAGAGATGCTGAGAATAGCTCGAGGATCTTTTTTATAGTTAATTATAGTGCTCTTTGATGCTTTATTAACCAACTAATTATTCACTTCTTTGTTAATTTCTAGTCAGCACCCTGGACAGTTCATGCCTCTACTGTGGTACAAACTGAAATAGATTGGCAGTAGAAAACAGCCTTCTGATTTTTTCCCCCTAATGCTTACAAAGCACATTCATATGCATTAGCAGACAGCAAGTACATCATGACATTGTTATGATAGGGACCCAGATAAGTTTTAAAGATAACACCACTTAGCATTACGGCTGGTGACATGAAAGCAAATAAGAGTCCTAATGTGACACGCTGATCTGAGACTCATTTGTAGCTAGTGGCATCAGTTAAAGGAGATTTAGACAAAACAAATAGCTTGTGCGCTCGATTCACTGCCTAGGTTCCCTGGCTGAAGCTGGCACAAGACAGGCTGTAGCTCTCCAGCTGGTAGAAATCCTCCAGGAAATGGGGAACAATGGTGCTGCAATGGGAGTCCCAGTGCCTTCAGAGGACAGTGTCACCTGGGCCTAGAAGCCTTGATTCAGCACCACTCACCCACAGTTTTCCTGGGAAACTCTTGTTAAGCCCCCCCCCCCCCAACACATGGCTGGAAACTACATGCATGGGCTGATTTTTGACCCTAGATTCTTATGTTTGTTCAGGGTCAGAGAGTTCTGATGGCACCAAGGGATGCTTTCAGAGTGCAGTGGGCAGACTGGAGTCATTATACTGGTGTCAGAGTTTCTCTAGTGTTACTTTGCATCACTGCCAATTTTAAATGCAAAGGAAGCTTGTTTTTTCCTTACATTCCCCCCAACCTCATAGCATTTAAACAAAAGAAATGATAATCCCTCAGTAACATGTATGAAAATTAATATTCAATATCTACTCTGGACTATTGGCCTGACTGGCAGGAGTGGCTCCATAGAAGTGCTACTCCTAGGTTATCAATGTCTTGCTATATTAATTCCTCACTGTGAGCTCTGTTTCAACACTTTTTATTTTTATGTATTCATTTAAGGCCCCTGTCTTTGTAATAGGGACAGGTATAGAGAAAAAATTACAACTCTTGTCAAATAAACCAGTGAGAAAGAAAAATTTCCTCACCCAATTGACCCATCAATACTATGACTAACCATCCCCCTTAAATCCCTAAGCACTTTCCTAATCCTCCCTTCTCAGAAGCCTGGGGAAACAGATAGGTCTTGCAGTGTGCCATGAAGGTCAACAGACCTTAGGGCTTGTATCTTTATTTACTGCATAAGATTTACAGGCTTATTTGCAGCAGCCGTTATGCCCTTTGAAAAGGGCACGGTGAAAAGTTTTTTTAAAAGCTGAATATTTTGGAGGCTGGCAATTTTAAGACGGATATGAGGATGGCATCAAAACAAAATCAAATAATGCACTGTTAGCCAAGCCCTATGAAAAGAAACAACATACCAATCAATGTGATACACAAATTGAGGCTGACTCAAGGGTTCTAGCTAAACAGTCTCCTTGCCACCTAACACTCAGCTAATCAAAACTTCATTATCACTGAGAGGGGTATATCATATTCATGTTGCCAGGATCCAAAGCTCCAAATTATAATCTAAATTACACTGATGTAAATCCATAGTAACTAGATTAACATCAGCAGAGCTATTCTAGATTTACATGAATGTAACTGAGAGCAGATTATGGCCTGATGACTTTCTACCATTTACATTTTGACATTTAAAACACTTGTACACAGGTAATTAATCCTGCCATTTCTGTATATGATACCAAAATAAGCCTCTTCAAAGTGGTGAAAAATCAATCAGAAACTACTGACTTATGTTAAAAGAGACTTTTGCATATGGTTGTGACACCTCATCACTTCAAGTGGGAGGAGCCAGCTCCAGAAAAACACAAGAGATGGCTTGCAGGGACCATCAGATATTGAAGATGCCATAAGACTGCTGGCAAAGGTTTTCCCTCAGAACGCTACTGCCTGGTAGCTCCCTCCAACCTTCTCCCACTCCCTCACTCAGTCTCTTCATTCAGGATCATGTCACTTGCTTGACATGCCCCCTTCTGCCATCTCCCCCTTGCTCTCCTCCCCTCTGTGTCCTTTTCTTTCCCTTTGTCTCTCCATCCAGCTAATCCCCTCCTTAATAAACCCCCTCCAAAGAATCTAAAAAACAAAAATAAGCCTGCACTCTGCTTCCACACCCTATAAATACCTATGGAAATAAATTAACATGACATCTGAAAACCATCGCATAGTTCTTGTATGGTATCTTCAACCCTTTGTTTCTCTTGTCTGCTCAGATTGTAAGGTCTCTGGGACAGAGACTGTCTACTGCTCTGCTTCTATAGTATAATCTTAGTTGGCCCCAAGGTGCTACTGTAACATAAATAGTGTTTAATATGTAGTCTTAATTCCTCTGTTTTTAAATTAAGATGTGATCTTATAAAGCTCTAGGTAGATAGAGATTGTTGGTTATTTAGTATTTACTATATGAAGCATAATCTCAGTGTTACAGTGTACTTCTGCCACTCAGTTGTACCCATCTTTTGTCTCTCATCATACATTGTGCTTATAAACTCATCAAGAAGCACCTATCTTTTCACTGCATGTGCAGACAGCATCTATTATGGTGGTTCTCAGCCTATTTATCATTGCAGGCAGCATCCAATACTACCTGTATGACTCTGAGGATGTCACAGGGGACACAGCTGTCGTGCTGAGTGGGCCACAAGTGGCCCATGGGTTGAAAAACACTGGTCCAGCATAACAGGGTCCTGCTCCCACCATGGGTTGTCTTCACAATATTTCAGTATAATCAATAAAAGAGTTACACTAGTCTGCCCCATATCCTATTAACTCTAATCACTAGACACACTTCTGGTCACATGGGTGTTCTCACATTACTGTAATAAGGTGATCTGAAAGGGACAGAATATTACCAGGCTGTTGTGCATTGTTAGAGGTATTGTCATGTGGGTAAGACATGAAACTGGTAATTAATAATCCCATGGCACTTTTCTCATTAGTAGAGATATAAAATCACAGGATCCCAAATATCTGGGTAATTACATTCTGCCACCATGAATTCCTCCTGAATTCCTCCAGCTGTGGTATTTTTCACTTCCAATCCTAAACACTATGCAACTTTGCTATGCTCAGTTAAAGCCACCGTATATTTCTTTTTCAGAAGTAACTGAATTTCAGTTATACATATGACACTATATGACAGAATTTAGGAATGCTGACAACCATGAGTTCTGTTTTGGCATCCTAGAAAAGACAACAGGCATTGCTAAGCTAATGGGTTGTGATTCTTGACAACAAAGCTACCAATATAATAAGCTATATTCTACCTGTGCCTGATCGATGGAATCTGGGCTGAGTCACAGCACCACTATGTTGAAATTGTCTCTGATATCTCTTTCCACTCTGATTCCCTGGGATGTGCTTTGATGCCGGATTTGGTCACTCAGGTATTTTTATTTGGTATGCAGCAATGTTGTGCTGTGTTGATCAGAAGTACAGGCAGGCCATGGATCCAGGATATGGCACAAGATCCACAGATACCCTTTGCCTTTATACACATTTATGCATCGTATTGCATTTACTATAAATTGCATTACACATTTTGGGACTGGAGTGATTATGTTGTAGGAATCAATTTCTGTACAGCATACTTTGTCCATATTTGACCTACTCTTCACATTCCTGACTTATCTTGTCCACTGGTATCTCGTTTTTGTAAACAGTTTTCTGGGTGTTTCTCCCCTTAACTAATCCTCCCCTTATCTGGCTGTTGTTTAGCTCACTGACCTGTTTACCTATCCTTAGTTGGCACAAAGATCTTATTTTCAGACTGCTGCTCTATTTACCTCCTTAATCCTGTCTTCCAAGAAATAAGGCCTCCCTCCCAAGTTTAACTATTCATGTCAAAACAAACAAGGAGTCCTGTGGCACTTTTAAAGACTAACCAATTTATTTATTGCATGAGCTTTTGTTGGAGAAAATCCCTTTCACCTGCAGCTGATCTTCATGTTTTCTAGGAAGAGAGGAACGAGAGGCAGGGGAAGGGTGAGTGGCTGGCCAGGCCAGGTCTGTGGAGCTGAGACAGGGGCTGGGGCAGCCAGCTCCAGGTGGGAGGAATATGTTCACTTCTTGACTCCCATTTTCGGCCTGGTCAGGGGGCTGAGCCTCAGGGAGAAGAAGAGGCACAGGGTTTGAGGCCCTAGAGATGAAGAGCAGAGGATGGGACCAGCATTCTGGCACTCATGTCTAGGAACCCTAGGCACAGGCCCTGTTGGCCCGTGAGGTAATCTGCCATTGCTACATGCCTCTGGAAAACTGGTGCCTCTAGTCATGTCTCTGTTGTGCTCAGACCTGAATCAAATCAGCTATATCCCAGAGTCCCTAGTGCCCCCCCCCACCTCCAAAAATGTGCCCACTTTTGCCCTAGAACCATCATGCAGTGTGGGAAGACATTACTCCTCTCCATGCACATTACAGGAAGTTTGAACTTCCCATCAACACAGCTTGCTGAGCAGTCATTTTGGGCCGTGCACTGCCAGCAACATGGAAACAGTGTCTTTTGAGGAATTCCTTGTCCTTTTGCTTTCACTTCTATGTCAGGAAACTAGTAGAGCACCTACAATGAGCTGTTGGACATTTTTGCTACATTTTCTGTCCCACCAAAGGTACCTGACAGATGGAGAAGGAGGAACTGGCAGAGAAAGAAGAGTTTCCAGACATCACAGCTGCTCACTGGAGGATGCTACTTGGTAAAACTGGCATACCAACTGATGCCCCCCTTTGTAAATGTCTGCTTTTGACACAGAGTCACAAACACAGACTGGGGGGCACATGGTCATGCAGATTTGGCATGACCAGCAGGGAGGCCAGAACTTTCACATGAAGAAAGATGCATTTCTAGCATTTTAAGAGCAGCTCGCTTCAACACTCCAGTATAATGAGATCCACCTGCAGCCATGTTTGCCAATCCAGAAGCGGGTTCCTGTTACTGTCTGGAAGCTGGCTACTCTAGACTGCTACAGGTTCAATGCCAACCATTTGGCAGTGAGCAAGTCACCTGTTGTGATGGAGATTTCTGAGGTCTTCAGGCATGTGCTTTACCCCATGGTGGTGATATAAAAGCTTTTTGACCCTGCCAGCAGGTTCAGAAATTTGAGGACCTTGGGGGGCAATCACTGCCCCCTTGGGGTACAGGGTAGATTTGGGGTAAACTTTATTAAAACAGGTATGGGAGTGGGGTGAGTGGTGTGGTGTATACGTGGTACTTGTCACAGTGGGTTTTTTGTAAAGTGTTGGGGAGGGTACCTAACTTTGGGGAGTGGGGGCAGGTTGGGGAACAACGGGAATCTTTAATTAACCTAACTTACAACTATAACCCTACTCACTATAACCTAAAAGGTGCTCTAGTACCCTATAAGTGGGGGGGGGGTGTAGCGCAAAATTAGCATGTGGCAGTGACCAAGAGGAGAGGAAAGCAACAGGGAAGCAGGGACCTAAGAAGAAGGAAGGCAAGTAGGAGGGAGTTAGAGGCAGTGGGATGGTGAGACACGTGGGGACTCGGGGCAACAGGGGAAGCGGGGTGGGCCGAGCAGCAGGTCAGGGGTTTGAGGGAGAGGCTGAGAAGGGGGGTTGAGTGTGGCGGGACCGGTGGGGGAGCTGGCAGGAGCTGCAGGAAAGCGGCAGCAGTAACGGGGGCTGGGGAAGCCGGGGCCACAGAAAGCGGTGGTCACAGGAGGGTTGCCCCAAGAAGTGGGGAGCGAATAGGGGGCAGGTGAAGGAGCCATAGGGAAGTGGTGAAAGGGGGAGGGCCACAGGGATGGGAGCCACGGAAAAGCAGCAACCGGGGGGAACGGAGGGGTAGAGGGCAAGCAGCGGCTGCGGGAAAGGGAGTGCCGCAAGAGAACGGCGAGCTGCGGGGAACAGAGGGGTAGAGGGCAAGCGGCGGCCGCAGGAAGGGGGGGGGCGCCACAGGAAAGCGGCAAGCCGGGGGAGAGGAAGGGTAAAGGGCAAGCAGCGGAAGTAGTGGAGCCGAGGAAAAATGGCAAAATCCTGGGGCAGAGTTGGGGCACAGGGGGGAGAATACAGAAAATAAAGAGGGGACAAAGAGAGTTTAAACAGAAAAAGTTTATTTAAGTTGGGGAAGTTACAGAGGGGAGGGCAAAAGCAACTTAACAAAACAATTCTAAAGGCTACAAACTAAAGGAAACAATCTTATCACCTAACTTAATACTACTAAGGCTACCAAATAAACTTATACAATGTTGCAACACAATGACACTCTTAAAGCAAGTTCAAACAACCCAGAAGGAAAAGGGATACACTGAGTGAAACAAAGTAGCGACAGGCAATTACAGACATGGGAGCTCCTAACACAAACTGGAGCGGCAAATAAACAGAAAGACACACACACAAGCCTCTAAAGCTGGGGAGAACAGTTTCAAAGCAGCAGTAAAGAAATAGAATAACTTTGTTCTTTAGAGAAAGTTTGCAGGGCAGCCTCTTACCACTCCTATTAGCAGCAGCGGAAGCAGCATTATAGGCAGGAGAAGGAGACTCGTAATTGGCCAGCAGTTGTACTCCTAGGGGTAACTCGTGGATACGCTCTGGGGGAAACTTGTGAGCGGAGGAGGTCAGCGTCTGGGTGATCAGGCCAGGCGAGATGTTGAAAACCGTTCTGCCTGAGCACCCCAGATCCTCAGTTTTTAAACTGTGTTTCCTGCCTTTCCCTGATTACAGGGAATGCAGAAAACAATGGTGGTATGAGTCATACCCTGCAGGACCTTACAGTTAGGCAGAGCCCACCTACACGAAGCCCTGCAAAAACAATGGGCATTCAGGGTGGTAACAGCCATCTAGTTAAGGTGAAGGGGCCATCTGTTCCCTTCACACATTCTCTATACTTTAGTGATGGCCCCGGAGGGGCAGCCATCAAGGTAATTACTATGAGTCACAGACAATTTTCAGAAGTAATTTCTGGTTTCGAGAGAATGAAGTTTTCTAATTGTGGCAGGGAGATTGATGGAACTCCTGTGATCATAGTTTTTCTCTTCAAGAAATATGAGTACATAAGCTGAAAAGGGTACTACTTCATTGTTATGGGGACACTAGGGGAACACAGAGGCAGATTTATGACAGTCAGCATTGGCTGTTTAGCAAGAGTTCATGATGCTAACATTTTTTGCTGCTCAGGAATTTGCATTCATGGACAGGCTAGGACATTATTCCCACCAAATGACACTGACATAAAAGGTGTTACTGTCCTTTTTGTTGTTTTTAGGGACCCCACGTACCTCCTTTTGCCTTGTCTTATGAAACCATAATCTGACTTCAGAGGCTCTGGAAAATAAAAAGCATGTATAGAATGGTTGTTGATTGTGCTCTTGGCAAATCAACATCACATTGGAGGTGTCTGTAAACCATTCTGATGCCAGCATCATCAATGCTAGCTGCATTAATGTGGCTTGCTGTGCTCTTCCCAACCTGGTGACCCACTTCCCTCTGAATGGACCTGTGACAGTGAGAGGATGCTGGATGGGTACCATCAGCCAGAGAGTGCAGCTACTGCTGTGAAAGATGGTTGTACCTGGGTAGCAAAAGTAAGAGATGGTTTGTGTGTTCATATTAAGGACTTGCATGACTGAGTGGAAGGTGGGGGGTGAGGCATAATATCTCTATGCATGTGCTTGCAGAGAAAATTAGATCATTAAATTTGGGGGGGAGGGAAGTGCTTGAGAGGGGCATGGACTTGATTGCCATGCAATGTAAGTTGGAATGACATGATAAATAATGTGTTTGGTTTGGAAGGAAGCACAAATGCTCTATACATGGAATTTATTGAAATGTGAATTGCCATGTCTAACTAAACAGAAGAACATCATTTGCTTACTAATGCTTAATTCTTCCTGAACATGTTTTCAGCTCTATGATCTCAAATCATGTTTGTATGACAAGAAATACATTTTATTGACATTCTGTATTTATAAACATGTCTTAAAACAGTAAACTACTCATGTAGTCTTGGGCAGACCAGCTGCCCTTACAAAATGAAACACACACACACACACACACACACACACACGAGGGGCAGGAAATATACCTACACAATTCCCCTCCTAGTACAGATCCCCTGGTCCCACAATTTCCTTTCCCTTCTTTGCATGTGCGTAGGGGTGGAAGTTTTCACCAAAGTGGGTGGAAGAAGGAAGGCTGAACAAGGTTCCGTTGCCCAGTGCAGCTGCTCATAAGTCCTGAATGCCTGGGGTCTCTCAAAATGGAGTTGGGCAAGCTACTGTTCGACAGGGGATAGGTGGCTGGGACATCATGCCATGCTGTAAAAGAGGCAGCAGGAGCCAGTGCTCTTGCATCCATTACAGACAGAAGTAGCTAGAACATTCTTTACATTGAACTCTGTCCTCCCTCCTTAGCTGCCATTCCTACTCCAGGAACTGTTCTGTAAGTCCGTTCTCCCCCACTGAAACACTTGTCTCCAGCTTGGCAGTGAACTTCAGCCTGCCTGTCAGCATGTCAGTGTTCCAGTCTTTCATCTGTCTTCTGGTTTTAACACTGAAAGGGTTCCTCCAAAAGGACCAGGCCACATACACAATACTGAAGAGGTTTTTATTCAAGGTACCAAGAAGGAGGGCTGACTGGATTCAGCTTCCAATTAGTGATGTTATTGTGATCAAATATATATGCTTCTTTATCAACTACACAATCCTTTTGGGATTCTTTACCTATTTACTTACAAATATAGACATTGTTCCACCTGGAGAGAACAGAGGTGATAACGGCTGATACAGAATGTTAATTACATTAACAACCCTATGACTACAATTAAGGTGGGGAATGTTGCATAGAGGAGAGTCCTTACAGGTAAGGAAGGTGTGTGCCAGCAAGCCAGGGGAATGTATTGTTCCCATCTAAGTCAGTGTTTCTCAATAGACAGCCTTATTGATTGTTTACAGCACCATTGTCCTGGTTGGGTCTGGTATGCCTAGCTGTTATTTGTGTGAGTTTCATGCCCCAACTTGCTAGCTGGAAAGATACCTAAGATATAACAGAAGAGACAGGACAGAAAGAAATATCTAAAAATATCTAAAGAGACAAAAACAGGGGAGTTTGAGAGGGAAGAAGTTGATGAAGCCCTGAGAAGGAGGCGAAGGTGATTCCCTAGCTGAAGAAACAAAGGAGAGAGCGAAGCTTGGGAGAGTGAATTGCTGTGTGTTTGTGTCTTTCCCTACAGGTGAATTCTGTTAGTTGTCAGTTACTGTGGGAATTGGGATTGGGATTGTGTGATTGTCTGGGGGCTGTTTGTACCATTTTTCCTTGCTCACCTTTGATCACCAGCTTCAATCAGCCTTGTGATCATCCTTCCCCTGTATGTTTAATGAGGGGCAAGGGCCTTAAAAGCCAGTGGCTGAGCAACCAGTGGGGACTGAAAACAGGGGAGTTTGAGAGGAAAGGAGTTGGTGAAGCCACGAGGGTGAAGAGGAGCTGCACTGCTTGTGCCAGTGCCCCTTCTGTCTCCTCCACCTGTGCCTGTATCCAGACAGACATCTTGACCATGGATATCTCTACCCAGATCCTGGTGTGGACTTGCAGGGAATGTGGCCTGCATTTCCCTGTCACAGACAATCAGGCTGGGAAGATGAATCAATGTGACAGGTGCCTGCTGGTAGAATCTCTCAGGAGGCAGATGGGACACTTACAGGAGGAGATGTATCCATGCCCTGCAGAAGTTTCTCAATAGCATCCACAAGGAGACATGCAAGGATGAAGATACTATCCAGGTGCTGAAGACTACTGCCGCACCACTGGAGAAGGATGGGATGCCTATGGCACAGGGAAGACACTAGCAACAGACAGTGCTCCACCCCTGCTCACATCCCATCCTCTGTTGTGGTGAAGCACCATTACATGGTGCTAGAGACGATGGATGAGGTAGAAGAGGAGATGCCAGGCACCCCTGAGGCTGGGAGGATCACATCCACCACAGCCAGGAGGGCACTCACTTCTGAGGGGCACGGAGGCACCCATCTGTTGCCCTGACAAGGCCTCTCAGGAGGTATGCTGCCTGCCAGGTGCCCGTATCCGAGACATTACGGAGAGATAGTCAAGAATCATCCACCCCTCTGACTACTACCCCATACTACTCATCCATGTGGGAACCAATGATACTGCGAGAGGTGAGCCTTGGAGGATCAAAGGTGACTACAGAGTTCTGGAAACACTGGTGAAGGAGTTTGGTGCACAAGTGGTGTTCTCCTCGATCCTTCCAGTCAAGGGTAGGGGCCTGAGTAGAGACAGATGCATCCTGGAGGTGAATGTCTGGATGCAAAAATGGTGTTGTCAGGAGGGCTTTGGCTTCCTCGACCATGGGGTGCTGTTCCAGGAAGAAGGACTGCTAGGCACAGATGCACTCCACCTGTCGAGGAAAGGGAAAAGCATTTTTGGATGCAGACTGGCTAACCTAGCGAGGAGGGCTTTCAACTAGGTTTGAAGGGGCAAGGAGACCAAAGCCCACAGGTAAGTGACAATGTGGGAGATCTGAGGGACGGGATGGAACTTGGGGGTGCTGGGACTGTAACACCAAGGAATAAAGAAAAGGTAGTTGGAACATGGGGGGAATCAAATAATTGCCTTAGATGTCCTAATGAAGCCCTAATACCTGAGGCAAGTGGGGGAGGACAGCATCAGTAGAAAATGCAAGGATGTAGATGCAATAATACTGAAAATCAACAGGGGAGAGTAGGGCAATCAGCCCAGTATTTTAGGTGCCTGTACACAAATTTGAGGAGCCTGGGAAACAAGCAGGAAGAATTGGTAGAACTGGCACAGACAAGGAACTATGATATAATTGGAATAACAGAGATGTGATGGGATAGCTTGTATGGCTGGAGCTCTGTCAATGGATTGGTATAAATCGTTCAGGAAGGACAGGGAGGGAAGAAGAGGGGGAGGAGTAGCACTATATGATTCTATGATTCTATCAAACATATTAAAACCTAACATAGTACTGGACCTGCTGGGCTGCCCTCTCCAGAACATCAACCAGTTAATCATGGAAACACTTCCTTTGGAACAGTAATGACAATATGCTAGGCAAGGGATGGAGCTCCTGAGAAGCAGTAGTCAGTATGAGGGCCATTCCACACTGATTGCAAAGTTGGTCCTGTTGAAGAACCAGAGTAGCTTGTGTAACTCCTGTCAACTTCCTACCTCCCCTTTAGTGCAGCATCTTCACTGAGAGGTACTGATGGGAAATGTGTTCCCATTAATACAGTGCTATGCCACTTGAGGGGGTGGTTTTATTAAGTCACTATCTGGATCGACAAAGTATGTCTTCACTGACCACTCAGTCAATCCGGGGAAAAGTGATCTGACAGAGGCAACTTTGCCACCATCGATAAAGACATGGCCTATGTTGAGACGCCTGAAAGAGGACAAGAGACAGAGGGTTATTGTTTAAAGTATCTATGTGGAGGGCACAAAATTAATGTTTAATCTGTGGAACCTCAAGGATAAAATGAAACATTTTTAAAGCGAAGGGGATGCTTCAGTCCTCATACTGTCTCTGGACACAGACTTGTTAATTGCAATTACAAAAGTGCAGAGACAAGGTATGTATTAAATGATAACCTCTTATTCTGTTTCATAAAAATTCATACCTAACTGCCACATGGAGAGAGGTCACATGAATATAATGTCCTCATTGCAAAATACTTTTTCTGTCATTGAGAGCTTTCCTTTTTTGTAAGACATAACTGCTTTGGTAATGCCCTATTGGCAGAGGACGATGCTATACTAGGCAGCAGGATGGAAACCTGTAGTGAGTGCAGATGAAGTATTCAAACATATAGTGACAGCACAGTACATTTGTGAGCGGCATGAAATAGTCAGCTATTGGGGGAGGGTGTGAAAACATATGCCCTTCCCCACAATGTGACTATCTGGAGTTCTTGCTTCAGCAAAAGTTTGCAGTTGTCAGCAGCCAAGGCTTGATCCATGAGAGAATTAACAAGATGCTGTGTTGGCTCACACATGACTCATGCTGTTACTGCTGCATGCAAACACATTGAAATTCACAGCTTTACTCCACTGTGCACTCGCCACTGCTGGGAAATAACTAACACCACAGTTGTACTTTGGATTTTGTGATTTGCACTCTGCAGTCTGGCTGGAAGGAACTAGATTTGGAAATAGAACACTGTCTCCCAAACACACATGCTCAGTTCACTGTTTTCAGATGGCACCACAGATCCAGAAGGTGATTACAAACTGGCAAATTTCTTATCTCTGGAAGGAAGACTGGCCCAAGAACTTCTGTGACTTAACAGCTAAAATAACCTTTGGGTGTTCAAAGGTTTATCAGTGTTCAAAATTCCAAGTCACCATACTGAACTCCACCTGGTGCAAAGGAGATGGAGGAGAGATATGTAGGCACTGTGATGCAGTCTGCCGCTAGTGGCCCAATACTGGTAGCTGGGGCTTATAATTTTTTAATTGATTCTTACAGCAGAAATCCCACCTATCACTGTAATAATAAATGTTAATTTGAATCAGACACTTACCCAGCTCTGGGGCCAGGAGCGTCGCTGCCCCCGGAAAGGACCTGGGGCACCGGCCCAGGCCCTGGTCCCTGACCACGGGCCACGGCCATGGCCGGGGACAGGGCAGGGAGCGGCAGCTGCAGCCACGGCCGTGGGGCCACCTGGCTTAGGAAGGGGCCAGAAGCAGCCGCTGGCACCACCGCTGCCGCCGTGGGCAGCTGGGCCCCATATCTCTGGCCTGATCCAGCCAGAGACCGGGAGAGGCAGGGGGCCCTGCAAGGACCTGGGGCACTGGCGCTGGGATTCAGGTCATGGGCCCCATGTGCCAGGCACCAGCAACACCCCAGTCTGGGGTGACTTCTGTCTCCACTGGTTTCTCTGCAGAGTCGGCAGGGCAGGGTGATCAAACAGCTCTTTGGAGTAAGGACCAAGACCATGCTGTTGGTTCTAATCCAAAGCCTGCTCTGAGATTGATTTAATTAAGAGAATCATTTCATGCACCTCACTGGGAGCCTGTTTCTGGCTCCCAGCAGTCCCCATGGTGAATTCAGGAGCCAGCAGGGAAACATCCAAGCTCAGTATATCAGCATAAAGCAGGAGTGGCCAAACTTATGGAACTCAAGAGCCACACAAGTTGATTATTAAACCTTCAAAAGCCGCACTGATGCATATAGCCATATAGTTTTACCTACTAAATTGATTTGCTGATGCTCTTCGGTGAGCCACAGTTTTTCATTTAAGAGCCACATGTGGCGCCTGAGCTGTAGTTTGGTCACACCTGTCATAAAGCATGGTTGTTGCAGTGGCAGGCACAATGCCCAGGCACTGGCCAAAGACACCATAAAATGATCATGTCATTGGGGAGTTGCCCAATGTGCAGTTCTTGTCCCTGGTCTTCCAATACTTGCTCTTCAGCCTCTTAATATGCTTCCTGCACAGATCACCTGTCTGGAAAATCTGCAGAGTTGCCAGCTTTTTAGTTATGTGTTGATACATGTGGTCATTCCTGGTGCTTTAGTTTTGGTGAAGTCCACAGTTTTTCTGGCCTCACCCCACAGAGTCACCAAAATCTGTCCACACTCTCATGACCAGGAAGCAGTTCACTTGGCAAAAGGCTCAATCAGTTTACTCTCCACTGAAAACCCAGGAGGCTCATTGATACTGTGCTTGCGGATTGGTGATCAGCAGAAATGGCTTAAAGTTGATCCTTAAATGGTCCTGTTTGCTCAGGCGATGGTTTCCATTTTCTATTACATGGACTGCAGACTGTTAGGATAGACATGATGTAGGAAACTGTCCCATGGAATTGTGGGATAATTCTAGATGACTCCTGGGACCTGAATCGAGTTGGGATGACTGTACATTGCAAAGCAGTGGGGCTCAGACCCCGAGTGGCAGCTTGACTGGATCTCAATCCCTTCAGTCCTGCAGGGCCCTGGAAGCCTAGGCCCAAGCCCTGCATTAACACAAATGCAGTATAGGTGCAAGGGACTCAAGCATGGGCTTCTGTTGGAGACATACCCATTTTGTCGTTCTTGCTAATCATTGGCTTCTAAGGCCTGGCCTGCACTAGAAAGTTCTGTCAAGTCAGCTGGGATTGGGAGTGGTGGGATAGCCCACATGGAGTCTGTGGATTCACAGCAGGGAAATGCAAGATGGGTTCCTCAGCTTCCCACACATTGCCCCTTAAGTTGGTGGAAGTGCTTCTCATGCAGATGCACTTCACCAACCTGAGGAGAGCAGTGTGGACATCAGTCACTGCTCTAATTATAGTACTGGCTGGAAGTCAACGTATGTTAACAAAATTTTCTAGTGTAAACCAGGCTCATCTTGTATTTCTCCTACAATGTCATCAAAGAGACCAACCAAGTGTAAAAAGGTTTTAAAAGACTCCACATACATTCTACAGATCACTTGCTTCAGAATAGTCTGCTCTTAGTAGATGATACATCAGGTCCACATTAACTGTATAATTTTGAATGAAAGCAATGTATCAAATAGATATCCTCTATGTGTTTTTTGGTGTACTTACCTGCAAAAACCACGATAACTTTATTTTAAAAAATAGTTTTGTTTTGTTTTTTACGGAAGGATACTTATTACAGGTGTTTATATAATCTTACTTTCCCTTTACATTAAAGGGAATTTTGTGTTAGTAACATAGGATGTGGCCCTTTTTAAGCCCATTGTTTAGTAAAGTGTTAGCACTTTGCAGCAAAGCTGCATGTTCAATGAATAAGGCAAGCTGGGCACTACATATTGTTACTGACTTGCATCCTGGCCCATTTCTCTTCTTAAATAACCCCTAAGTAATCCTGCATAGCAACCAAACTACTCTTCAAACAAAAGGGGAACAAACATTATACCTTTTAAATTGACATCAGAATTTTGACTTGTGGGTAAGATCTGATATTATCACCTGCATGGCTATTTTTGAAAGCTCTTGTGGTATTGCGGGAAACTCAAGATAAGTGAACACAAAGTAGAGTCTGCAGTGTTGCTTGGAAACAAACAGCTTGGGAATGCAAAATCATATTAGCCTAAAGCAGATCTAAACTTTAACAGTATTTATGCAATACAGATACAAAGTCTTCTCCAATTAAATTATATTCTGTGTGTGTGTGTGTGTGTGTGTGTGTGTGTGTGTGTGTGTGTGTGTGAGAGAGAGAGAGAGAGAGAGAAGGGGGACGGGTTGCCTCTGAGGTGCAGATATAAACGCTTAATGACATCACAACAATGAATAATGACATGCTGAACTATTATAGATTCAGTTGGCAGTCACAGCGATTATCCACCCCTGCAACATATGCATCAAATTATACACTTCATGTTTGCAAACTAAAAAAAAATCAGTTGAAAGAAAGAGCTCAAAGGACTGATGATGGAATATAGACAGCCAGATTCTCTTATCCAGCCCAGCTGTGTTTGCACTAACCAAAGGTGAACACATAGATTGCTCAAGGCATATTTATTTGCCCACATATCCTATGGACAGCCCATCAGAACAGCCTTAGGGCTGCTCTAATTTATACCAGCTGCCTATGCCCATGGTGTGAGACTGCCAGGTTTAGGTATCCTCTGGTCATACTCTCTGTTCCGGGATGTCTAGAACCTTTGTGTGAGACTCGCTTCATAGGCCCTATGCTTTCTTAGTCTGAACAGTCTTCATATGGGTTGTGAAGCCAGCTCTCCAGACGTATTTTTGCCCCTAGAACTGTGCAAATCATTTAACATCTAGGACACTGATGCAGGAAAATGCTTGAGCACCCATTTTAAATTCAACCTTATTCAGGACAACACCTAATCACAGGCATAAGACCCATTTGCTTCAATGGGAGGTAAATATGCTTAAAGTTAAGCACATATTTTTTGTGATTATTTTTATTAATTTTCTCAAAGAAACAAACAAAAAATACAAAATACCAAAATGTAAATGTCTTACTGCTTGTATCCTTTACCACATGCCACATATTTCACAGGCTATTAAATAACATTATGCAGTCAACACAATTTCACAACTTGTCAACTCTTCAAGACCAGACAATTCAAAATCAGCCAATATTACATAGACATTACCTGTTAGGATGGGGTAATAAAAAACAAACACCCACACCACAAAGGAAGGGGCAGAAGGGGACATGGAGGGAGGAAAAAAGTGGAGAGGTGTGATGGAATGGAAGTCTGGCATTAGTTCTTAATTTGAGTCGCCTTAGCATTCTTTATTCAAACATATGAAGACAATGGGTCCACACTTCTTCAGATTCATGTAATTGCTCTCTATATGACTAGGCTATTCTTTCCGTCACTACTGACTCAGATGAGTTCAAATGTCATTGCTCTAGCATGGTCATTAGCCTACTCTTCCATGTTGGTAAAATCATGCACTTGGTAACCATTGCAGCCCTCACAGAGCTAGCATTACCAGGAGGCAAACTGAGGTGGTCACCTGAGGTGTCAGACTAGGATGGGCGGGGGGGGGACCACTAGGACCCAGAGTGTAGATGACTGTGTCTGCTGCTGGTGCATATACATTCACTCTGTTCTAGATGCACAGAGATGTTGGAGTGCAGTGTTGGAGGAAGGAGGGCACAAGAGACATAACAGGCAGGCATAAGAGAAGGGGAGAGGGAATAACAGAAAACAGCAGGAGCTGCAGGGAGACAAAGGAGGAGGAGCCTCGTATGCACCTCTCTATCACCCCCAGGAGCCTGGACTGATTAACACCAGCTTCTGAGGGAGCTTTCTGTTTCCTGCTGCTTCCCTGAACCCACTTCAGAAGAACAGGCAGCCAGCTGAAGAAGTAGGGGCAAGTTAGGCCGTTAAGACACTGATATCTTCCCTCACTCAGGCCCTGCTACCAGCCTGCTTTTTGCCCCCTTCAACTGAGTGTTGAGACCCACTATAGCTGGCACAGAACAACAGTTGTGAGTGAAAGAAGAAAACACCCCTCTGGGGTTATGTCTACACTGGGGGAATCTTTTAAGTTGACCTTGTTAAGTCAATTAAAGGGCATGTCTACACAGAAGACAATGTAGACAGACACAGGAGCATTACTGGGCTGAGGCCCAGGCCCTGGCCCTTCCCCTCAGCCCAATACAGCTCTGAGGGCCTGATACAGCTCCAGGGCCCAATCTGGCTACTGCTGCAATCAGGAGCCAGCTCAAAGCCACCTGCCACTTACAGGAATGGCAGGGGCTTGATCTGGATCTGAGCCATTTGCCAGCAGCAGCTGGGACCCACTCTGAGCCACCTGCCACTTGTGGCAACAGCAGGGGCAGGACCTGGCTCCAAGTAGCTTGCTAGAGGTGACTGGGGCCAGATTGGGCCCCCTGGGGCCAGATCAGGTTCCCGGAGCTGGATCAGGTCCCAGAGCAGGGCAGGGCCCGCAACACTCCTGCCATCCACATTGCATTAAGTTAACTTAATGAAGTCGACTTAACACTTAGAATAATAGAATCATAGAAACTGGAAGGGACCATGACAGGTCATCGAGTCCAATTCGCTGCACTCATGACAGGACCAAGCACCCCTATTAAATCATCCCTGACAGGTGTTTGTCTAACCTGCTCTTAAAAACCTCCAATGTAGGAGATGCCACAACCTACCCAGGCAATTTATTTCAGTGTTTAATCACTCTAACAGGAATTTTTTCCTAATGTCTAGGCTGAACCTCCTTTCCTGTAATTTAAGCCCTTGTCCTATCATCTGTAATTAAGGAGAATAATTTTTCTTCCTCATAACAACCTTTTAGGTATTTGAAAACTGTTATTATATCCCCTCTGTTTCCTTTTTTTTCTAAACTAAACAAACCCAGCTCTTTCAATCTTCCCTCATAGGTCAAATGTTCCAGACCTCTAATCATATTTTGCCTGAATTTTCATGGGAGAAAATTCTACTTTGTCAGATGCTTTGAAGGTGGGGGAACTTACAGAATGGTAGAAAATAAATTCCGAGAAGTGTAAGTCATAGGAAGAGGTCATACTGTGAGTTCCCCCACCTTCAAAGCATCTGACAAAGTAGGATTTTCTCCCACAAAAGCTCAAGCAAAAATAAATTTGCTAGCCTTTAAGTACCACAGGACTCCTTTTTCGTTTGTTTCACTGAACTAGACTGACACGGATACCCCTTTAGACCCTAATCATTTTTGTTGCCCTTCTCTGGACTTTCTCCAGTTTCTCCACATCCTTTTTTGAAACGAGGTGCCCAAAACTGGACACAGTAGTTCAGTTGAAGCCTAATCAGTGCAGGAGAGAGTGGAAGAATTTCTTCTCGTGTCTTACTCTCCATACTCCTATTTATACACCCCAGAATGGCATTTGTTTCTTTTTCCAATAGTATTACACTGCTGACTCATATTTAGCTTGTGATCCACTATTACACCCAAATCCCTTTCTGCAGTACTCCTTCCTAGGCACTCATTGCCCATTTTGTATGTGTGCAATAGGTTGCTCAATCCTAAGTGGACTACTTGGCATTTATCTTTATTGAACTTCATTCTATTTATCTATGATCATTTCACCAGTTTGTCTGAGTCGTTTTGAATTGTGGTCCTACCCTCCAAAGCACTCGCAACCACTCCCAGCTTCGTATCATCTACAAACTTTATAAGTTTGCTCTCTATGCCATCATCTAAGTCATTGATAAAAATATTGAACAAAACCAGACCCAGGTCAGATCCCTGTGGCACCCTGCTTGTTATGTCCTTCCAGCCTGAAAGTGAACCATTGATAACTACTCTCTGGGAGCGCATATCCAACCAGGTTTGCATCCATCTTGTAGTAGCTCTATCTAGCTTGTACCTCCCCAATTCATTAATAAGAATGTGATGTGAGACCATATCAAATGCCTTACTAAAGTCTAGATATGCCACATCTACCACTTCCCCTTTATCCACAAGGCTCATTACCACATCATAGAAAGCTATCAAGTTGGTTTGACACGATGTGTTTTTGACAAATCCAAGCTTCTAGATGTTTGCAAATCGAGTCCTTAATTATCTGTTCCATTATTTTTCTCGGTACAGAGGTTAAACTGACTGGTCTATAATTCTTTGGATTGCTCTTATTTTCTTTTTTGTAGATGGGCACCATATCTGCCTTTTTCCAGTCCTCTGGGACCTCACCCATCTTTCATTATTTTTCAAAGATAATAGCTAATTGCTCAGATATCTCTTGAGTCAGGGCCATCCTTAACAGGGGTGGGAGGTGAGAGGGGCGATGGCCTTGCAGTTCCCTGGACCCCATGCTGTCCTGCAGCCCTCACTGCTGCCGCCCCACGGCTGATCTGTCCCCCACCTCCTCCCTACTGCCTTCAGCATGGAGCCAAAGGCAGTGAGGAAAAGAGGAGGGGGATGGTAGCGCAAAGCCGGCTTCTGCTCTGGGCCAGCTCTTCCCTGCCCCCTGGGCAGAACAGCCAGCCCAGGGATGGAGCAGGCCAGCCCAGAGGCTGGGTTTCACTCTCTCTCTCCACTCCTCTGGGCCAGCTGTTCCACCCTGGGGGCAGGGAGGGCTGTACCAGAGGTGGGGTGGGAGAGGAGAGTGCAGCCCCCAGACTGGCCTGGGGAGGGGCAGTGGTGTGGGGCCAGCCCACAACCCCCCAGTGTGGGGAGGAAGGGGCACAAGGCCCCGCACTGGCCAATTGGCCCCAGTCCCCACACACCCCTGGGTATGGCCCTGTCCTGAGTCAGCTCTTTCAGTACTCTAGGGTGCATATCATCAGGCCCTAGTGACTTGAAGACATCCAACTTGTCCAAGTAATTTTTAACTTGCTCTTTCCCTATTTTGGCTTCTGACCCTATCTCGTTCCTATTGCCCTCCTCTACATCAGACATTTAATCTTCACCAGCCTTCTCAGTGATGATGCTTAAGTTGACCTTAAGGGCAGGTGTTACTAAGTCGACTTAACCAAGTGCTTAAGTTGACTTAATACCAGCTCAATGCCAACATGGAGCTCCTTAGGTTGACATAAGGGAGGTTAAGTCGACCTAAGCCTCCAGTATAGATATACTATGGGGTAGCATTCTAAAAAAGAAAGCAAACAAAGGAAGCTTTTCTAGCTAAGCAGGAAGGAGCTCTCCTGAGATACATAGCCACAAGTGTTCACAGTGAGCCTTCCAGCCCCACTGAGGATATGAGTGGTAAGGAGATGCCTGATCTTCCAGTTAATTACAATGCAGGTGATCTGGCAGCTACTGCAGCATCCATATCTCCATCTCAAGTGGATGTAACCATGCATGCTCCTGAAGAAAAGTGTAGATCAGAGAAGAGTCCAGTGGAGGCGCAAGAAACAGCTGCTGGCTGAGTTTAGTTCCTTAACTCTTGATGATCCAAGACTGTGGACCTACTTTAGCAGTAGCCTAAGGGACTTCCTTCTAATGCATGGGCCACAACAAGTAAAAATCTTCATGTTCCCCAATGACAATGAAAATAGAAGTTTCCGTCCAGCACATTACTGGTGTGAAATCCTTCATGGTAACAAAGTGGAGAGGCCGTGGCTTATATACTCAAAAATCCCAGAACGCTGCATACTGTTTTTATTGCAAACTTTTCCAGTCTAAGGTTCCAGTCACTTTGGGTTCTACCAAAATAAAGGACTGGAAAAATCTGGCTAGAAATCTGGCATGCCATGAGAAGGCAGCAAATCATCAGAGAGCATTCCATAGATGGATAGAACTTAAGATGAGACTACGGTTAAAGGCCACCATAGATGATAAGCATAAAGAGATTGCATCAGAGTTTCTTTACTGGGAAAATGTTCTGAAAAGGCTTATTGCCATTGTGAGAATGCTTGCTACCCAAAACCTAACACTGTGTGGCACTTCAGACCAGCTGTATGTGCAAAACAATGGAAACTTCCTTAAAATTGTGGAGCTTCTGGCTGAGTTTGATGCTGTACTCTAGGAGCATCTATGAAGAATCACCACCTAAGAAATCTACACACACCACTACCTTGGAAAAACAATTCAAAATGAGATCATACAGTTACTGACAACAAAAGCCAAACAGAAGTTGTGGCAGATCTGAAGTCAGCAAGATATTACTCTTTTATTCTGGACTGCACACCTGACATCAGCCATATGGAACAAGTGACTTTAATGGTGCGTTTTGTAACGACAACAGAACCTAGTGAAAATGTCCCTGCAATGGCGACAGTCAGAGAGCATTTTCTAAAATTTGTTAACACCGATGATACTACAGGAGCTGGTATGACAAACTTGTTTCTTAAAAAGCTGGAAGATCGGGGAATCACAAAAGCTGACATGAGAGGTCAGGGTTCTGATAATGGTGTCAACATGAGAGGAAAGAACAGAGGAGTGCAGACACAGATCTGAGAGTTAAACCCTCAACTTTTTTTGTCCCATGCAGTTCTCATTCATTGAATTTGGTGGTCAGTGAAGCAGCATCAGCTTCTAGGGTATGTCTCCAGTGGAGGCTCAATTAAGTCGACTTAACAAGGTCGACTTTAAGCCAACTTAAAGTCGACCCTGTTAAATTGACTTAGAATGCCCACATTCCAAACTCCTGTAGACTGCCCATGTCCACACTGGCACCTCCTAGGTCAACTTAACGCTTAAGGTGACCTTATTAAGTCAACTTAAGCCAGTGTAGACAGGGCTTAGCCCTTAAATTGACTTAATAAAGTCAATTTAAGGGCTATGCCCTGTCTTCACTGGCTTAAGTCGACTTAATAAGCCTTAAGTTGATCTTAAGTCAACCTTCCAAGGTGGAGTTATTAAATTGACTTAAGGAAGCACTCAAGTCGACTTAATAAATTCCAGATGTGGACAGATTTCCTTAGGTTGACTTAAGGAAGATTAAGTCAACCTAAAGCTCCAGCGTAGACATACCCCTAGTGAGGCTGCTGAATTTTTTAATGTAATTCGAAGCATCTGTGTATTTTTCTGTGCATCAACTCATTGATGGCAAATTTTGAAGTAACATTTGGGGACATCCTCTCTGACACTGAAACGACTGGGTGCCACACGATGAGAAAGTCGAGTGGAGGCGATAAACCTATCAAACACCAAATTGGGAAGATAGATAATGCCATTATGGAGGATAATGCTATGACAGGAACAGTTTATGGGAGAACAGTGGCAGAGGGAAATGGAATCATCAGAAATGTACATAACTTCAAATTTCTGTGTGGTTTAGTGTTGTGGCAGGACGTACTGTTTGAAATAAATGTTGTAAGCAAGAGACTTCAGGTGTTGACCTTGATATATCTGGAGAAATGGAACAACTGAACAAAGCCAAGTCATACCTACAGTCTTACCAGTCAGATGAGGGATTTCAAAAAGTTCAAAATTTCTGAAGAAATTGGCAGAGGAACTTCACACTGAAGCTCTTTTCCCACTCATTCAAGAACACAAGAGTCACTGAAGAAGAAAACATTTTGATTACGAGGCACAGGATAATCTCATGAGAGACCCCAAACAACAATTCAAAGTTGAGTACTTTAACTAGGTGCTAGATTGTGCAATACAGTAAATAGAAGAACATTTCATGCAGTTCAAGGAACACAGGAATATATTTGGGATGTTGTACGATATTACAAAACTCCTCACTATACCTGAAGACCTACACCAGCAATGCAGAGCACTAGAGGCAGTGTTGACACATGATGACATGTGAGATATTGATGCGAGTGATTTGGGGGATGAACCGAAAGCCCTTTCAGCACACACTTCAGCAGGATCAACTACAAAAGCTGTTCTGGAATATATGTGCACAAATAAGATGACCACCCTCTTTCCAAATGCTTTTGTTGCTTTTCGCATACTTCTAACACTTCCTGTAACAGTTGCCAGTGGAGTCCACAGTTTCTCCAAGCTGAAGTTAATAGAAACACATCTACACCCCCCAGTGAGACAGGGGAGGCTGGTTGACCTTGCAACCATCTCAACAGAGCATGAGCTGGCCCAGACTTTTGACTTTCAAGAAGCAGTTCCTCAAATCTTTGAAACCAAGAAGGCATGGAAAGCACCACTTTGATTATTCAAACAGATAAAAATGCCAGTGTTGTTTATTATGCAGATAGGAAAAAGTTAGATTTGCTGTTCAGGTGTTTGAAAGTTACTTAATGTTTTTGAACAAGGCATTTTAAGTTGTTAGTTCTCCTTTATTGGGATAGGTAGCAGAGCAATACCATGAGAAGAGTAGACCAGGAAGAAGGCAGAATTGAGACCTTTCAAAGTTTTGGCCCAACTGAGGGAGCATAGAGGAGTCACTTGAGCTCCCCGCCTCAGGTGCCCTGGCTCCTCTGCTTCATCCACCCTCTTGATAACAAATGACTCCGAGACCCTCCAGTTTAGCAGTCACCAGTGTAGTTTATTTACAGTGTGCATTCCCACCACCTTCTTACAACACAGCTTGCACTAACAGTCTCAGGGACTTCTCAACTTCTGCAGGCATTGTCTCTGCTCCCCTTTTCATTCCCTGGCTGCTCTCCCTTTACTTCCTTAACCTGCACCTGTATATAGCTCTTGGATAATTAGGCATACAGCTGCTTCCCCTTCACCAATCAGGTACAAGTGTCCCTAGCTAGTTCCAATTTACCTCACCTAATTGCAGCTGGTATGACAAAGGCTGGAGTAACAGAGGGTGGCTAAAAGGCTGTTGCCCAGCACTCTGTCACAGGTGGACACATGAAGGGAAGTTTGGGTGAACACAAAAGGACTCAGGAACCAGGTAGATGATCACAGATGAAGCAGGAACTGATGACTAAGAACAGACTCATAACAGGAAAAGGAACTGTGAGAGGGAACTGACTTTGATAGGAACAATGTCAGGAATGATGAATAAGTAAGGCTCAATCAACACAAGGTAAAAAATATTCAGCAGCCTATGGGCTGCCACTTGTGAGGACAATAGTTCCAAAGATCTCCAAAGTTAAATGTGACAGTTCTTAACCAGATAGTCTCCCTTTCCTGCCTCTGCAGGTTGCATGCTACTTTGTACATGGTCCTTAAATGTTTTGTGTGTGTCACCAAAGTCAGATGCACATGGCACTCCACTTTTGTGCACAAACCACTTGACTTTTATGCACAAGTCATCAAAGGATGCAAATGTCCTTTTGTTGTGGCCTGTGGAAATACATAGGCCTAGAACAGAACATCAAGCTAATTTTGTTGGTCAACCAGGTTTATTAGGAGTGGGACCTAAAATTTTTGGAATCAGGTGACAGCACAGCACCACCTGGCATCACTATTAAGCATATTATTAAATACTGTCCTAAACAGGGGTGCTTCCTGAATTAGTGTCTGAATTGTTAGTTGTGACACAGAGGCTCAGTGGTGCTAACTGCTGAAGGGTTCATTACTCTGTGTCAGCAATTTTTAAAAGGACTGACAAACTCACTATACCTAGCACACTCCTCTCATGGTATTTATCTATACGTAGTGTTTTGTAAGCTATCAAACAAAAGCTGGTGTCATGCCAGTCCTTAATATAATTGTTGAATGTAGGTATCAATGGTATTTAAAGAATTGTGAGTCCCGCTAAAAAGATGTTACAAGGCAGTGCTGACAAACAGGTTGTTTCTGCCAAACAAAGCATGTTTATTCATCTATCATGGTGCATCTATGATGCAAATTAAGCACTGTAAACCAAACACAGTGGGAACTACATTTATATTCCAAGTCAACATGAGGATGTGAAGTCAGTTTGGAACTATCACACCACAGAGAACCAAGGAGGCATGCTGACTCTAAGAACAAAACAATTTGCGGAAAATATAAGGAGAAGCCAAAAAAGGCCATTTTGGTATCCACTGTGTGAGGAAACCCCTTGATGGGCATGGGATAATTATGAAAACCTGGATCCTGGTTTTGACTGAAAAACAGCTCTGTCAAAGACTGACTCCCTTGGAGAAAATCTGCTTAAATAAGAAAGGTAATTATTAATAAGACCTTGGACTGCATTTTACATGTGTAACCATCTCTGTTCCCACTTAGCTTTACTTGCTGTTCCTGAAATCTTAACCTTGGGTCTCAGCATAGTTCCTTGTGAGCAGGTATCAGCATCATAAAATGCCATAACAACTGATACTATTTTAAAACTAGTTAATAGTGGCAGTAGAGAGGCCAAGGGCTGGGTGAGTTCTGGAGATGAACTTCACTTTCACTCCTAGCTGTGGTCTCTGTGAGTCAGGGTTGAGCAGCCAGGCAGGGCAGCAAGGGGAAGCCAGGACTGCAGCTGTTAGGGGTGCACCTGTTCCAAACGGAAAACTTCATTCTCCAGAGCTGTCAAGCCAGCACCTTTCAGCAGTCCAAAACTCACATTACAAAGGTAAATTATAGTCATAAAAGCACAAGTAGGAGATGAATTCCTGTGTGGATTCTCACAGCCAGCAGGAGGGTTCATATTATTTGCTTAAAACCCTTTGAAAGTTTCCCAAGAAGGTACTACACAGACCCAGATTATTTCTGCCAGTTTAGCTGCATAATTACCTTTCCTCTTCAATACCTAATTTTATCTGCAACAGAGAACTACAGCTCCGTCAAGCCCTCTGTTAATTCCATCATCCTGGGTCAAAGACTCCATGGGATTCCCCTGTCACCATCAGTTCCATTAGCATTGTGCCTAAACCAGTCATGGTGCTCTTGCCCAACCCAGACTGGGAATGCTCCCAGCTTCACCAGTCTGAGGAGTTATAGGCCAAGCCCAGCTCTCATGTGTGGCTGTGCTGAATTCTAAGAGCTGAACCTTGTAACAGTCCTGCCAGATTTTTAATGCCTGCATTACGTTCAGCATTTCCATGAAAAGTAACTTGTTCTGTCAACTGAGACACTAACTGCCACTGAGAGAAAGAGGAACCAGGCACAACATCTGAGCCATAAACAGTGCTAGATTATAAATCAGTACATTTTAATCAAAAACTCAGGCTCTTGTAAGCAATTTTTGCAAAAATGTCACACTAGACCCCAGATTTTCCATTAAATCCTTTCTAAAATCAGAATGTAGCATTCACTGCTTTCCAGTGCCAAGGCCCAATGAATTGTTAAATGCTGTATTTCAATCAGAAATTTCCTCTTTTCCTTTGCTATCCTTTTCAGCACTCAGCAGAAAAACTGGTCTGACCTTGGTGCTCTGAGGATTTCCTAGGAACCCTTATTTCTTCATCAACTATTCTGTTGTGATTCTGAATCCCTTAAGCACTTCTTTTTCCCTTCCTAGCAATCATCTTGCAATCTCTGGTACAGCTGCCATCCTCACTTCTAAAATCTGAGCACCAAGATATTATGGTGCTGTGTGCTTTAGAAATAGCAAATCAAATCAATAGGCAAAACAAAAACCCATTATCAATTGTGTGCCTTTCCTGCCTAGCCTGTTATTAAATCTGCCCTTTATCCTACTCCTTCTGTCTGTATGATGCCTTAAATGCCTGAAGAACTGAACAATTTCTAATTTTTCTTTGTTTTTCTTATAAAATTTTAACTCACTGATTCCTTTCAAAAGTCTCCCTCTTTCTTCATTATATGTTTATTGGTTCTTCATTATTTCTTTGCTGCATTCTTCCTTATTATCTTCATTGTTATCATTCTGTTATATTTAGTTCAATGTGATAAATGGTCATCCGTGGGTGTGCACTAAATAGCACTTTAGCTGTTGCCCAGGAATGCAGAACACAGTTCAGCTGGGTGTCAGTCAAAGTAGCTGAAGACTCCACCTTTGTGCTCCCCAGATGCCATGTAGGTTCATACCCATGTAAGCTAAAAATCTTCAGTAAAAGGGTCATGATAGCAGCCAAGAATGGTGGAATGCAAGGAAGTCCCAGCTGCACATAGATGTGTAGGAGCCACTGCACTAATACTATGCCAATGGGGGATCCCCTTATGCTGCAGTTACTTCCTTGTGGCAGGCAGACTCTGCCAGTTTTAGGGTTGCTTTGTATCAGCAAAGTGATATGAAGCAGTTACAGCTCAGCCAAGGACTGGGACCAATGGCTGGGACTTTCCAATAGTATTAGGTGCCAAATGCCCACTGGAGTTCTAGGCATCTACAATGAAGTCCTGGCCTTACTAAAATCAATGCGAGTTTTTGCTATTAATTCCAATAGCACTAGCATTTCACCCTACACTCTTTGGAAAATTGTGGCTATTTCACCTTGAGCAATGTATAACTTAACTTTGTTGCCTGTCCCTGACCAACCACTGTTCTAGCACTCCTTGGCTATGTCTACACTACAGGGCTCAGTTAAGTCGACTTAATAAAGTTGCCTTAATGCAATGTGGCTTCACTAGTCAACTTAATAAGGTCCACTTAAAATTGACTTTAAGTAGACCTTATTAAGTCGACTTAAGCCAGGGGTCCTATTTAAAGTCCACTTTATTAGAAGTTAACTTTAAATAGGACCCCTGGCTAAGTCGACTTTGTTAAGTCAACTTAAGTGGCCTCACTGCACTAAGTTGACTTTAATGGCCATATTTTGTTAAGTCATCTTAATAAAGGCAACTTATCCCTTAATGTCAACTTGAAGGGCACAAGTTATTCAGTCGACTTAAGGAAGACCTTAAGTCAACTTCATGAACTCCAAATGTGGCCAGGGCTTTGCTTAAGTCAACTTAAGCCTCCTTAAGTCAACTTAAGCCCATAGTGTAGACATACCCCCTTAGAGCTTCTAGAATTTGCTCTGCAGAAGTGTCAAATCCTTGGCTGAAACTTGCAGACTTGAGTGCCAAAAGCTTAGGCATTCACCCCTATAAATTGGGTGCCTGCTTTAATGAGAGGCCTACTTTCCAGCAGTACTGCCTCCAGCTCCCATTTCTTTTCAGTGGCACTAGTGGGAGCTGTGGGTGCTCAGTGCCTCTGAAAATTGTCATGAAAAGATAACAACCATACAGGCTGCACATATCTGAAATGAAGAGAGAACTCCCTTTGGGGATACAGGTTTCCAGGGAGAAGAGAGTGTAAAAGCTGTTTGCTTCTTTGATTCCATGTTACATTTGAAACCTCTTAATTTTTATATATGAATAAAATATCTTTCAGTGGTGGCTTAGCAATGAAAATCTTTCTGGAAGAAGTGAATTAAAGAGGAATTTTACAAGGAGAAGATGTTCAATTGGCACACACAATAACACCCCCCCCCGCACAGTGTGTGTGCCTATGTTGCTAGTGCATGCATTCAGCTTGTATATCCCGTCTTTCTCTCTCCCTGGTAATTTAGGGTTGCACATTCAAACAGTAAACAACTCACAGCTGCAGAAAGGAAGTTGCAGTCTATAATTTACTGTCAAACATGGTTCTGAAGAGGTTTGTAATGTGTGATAATGTTATTGTTACTCTGATTCTTTTCTTGCACATCATCCTTCATTAAACACTATGCTCTACAAAGCTTTCCATGTTTAGCAGCATAAGCCTCTCAAGCAAGAGATTTCAATAAGAATATTCAAAATGTTAGTACTGTAGTTATTTTTTAAGTCCCCAGCTAGTGTGTTCAAGGTAATGCAAAAAAAAAAAAAAAGATCCTCTTTGCCTATGTGAGGCTAAAGTATAAAATATATACTTCTAATGCAAACTAGATAGTCTCTTAGTTTAACCATTTTCTAAGTGAACTGATTATCAGCAATGGATATTTGTTGTGTGCTTTCTTACAGATAACCATAGGGAATGGTTTGGGGCCAATGTTTAGAACAGATGAGAGGTCTGATGAAGTGGATACTGTTTGACTGGCAAGTCAACCATGACACCTGCTGCTCGGGTCCTGGTTCATGATCTGGTCAGGGACATCTTCTACAGTAATTGGATCTTTTTTCTTAGGCAAAGCAGACTTAGATGAATACAGCATAGTTGACTTTAGAATTTGATGAAATCCAAGAGAATGAGAGATAGGACAAAAGGAAAAGGGGAAGGAAGAGAAAATAACACTACAAGGAAAGGGAAATCAACATGCATGAGTATTGACAATTAAATGTCCACAACAATGAGCTGAGGATTGGATGTTTATCATAATATGATCACTTCTCTTGTCACAGATGAAAACAAATTCCTTTCAACAACATTAAGACTAGCCAGCCATCCTCTCAGGAAGTATATCCTTAAGATGAGCTATGAGAAGCCAAGATGAGTTACAGTAGTGGCAGTTCAAGGGATGAATTGGAATGTAAGAGAGGACAGGAGATGAGAGGCAGAGCTGAACTGAACTATGTCTTTTTTCAAAGTCTCTTTTTAAATTATCCGAAAAGAGAAAAAGGGGCTGACATTTCTTCCCTTGTTATTTTGTCTACCAGTTAGGTAGTGATGGAGTGTACTCCCCGCACTGGCCGCAATAGGGCCAGTTAACCTATAGGTGGTACTTGGAGGAGAAGTCAGAGAGCTGGAAGTGACAATGCTCAGCTAGACAGGAGTAGGAGGTAGCTGGCAATAGAAGGAGGCTGCAGTCAATCCCTGGGTGAAGGGAGCTATGTGGGGACTATGCAGAACAGCCCACCGTTACTCTTGGGGAGTTGGGAGACTGCCAAACCCAGAGGTGTGGGGAAAGCTAGGAGGGTAGAAAAAAGCTCAGGGGAAAAGTGGCAAGATATGATAGTGCAGATTGTGGCTCTTGTCTAGAGAGCCCCTGAGCTGGAACTTGGAGCAGTGGACAGGCCCAGATTCCCCTACCAACCACTGAAGATGCAGCACGGACCAGGTAAAGGACAGTGGATTGCCTGGGACATTTTGTTCTTGAAAGACTTTGTTACTTTCCCTAGAAGGGGAATCATGTAGTGACCTGACTGGAGAACCAAGTCAGAAAGAGGAAGATGCTTCACCTGGAGCAAGAGGGGCAGCAGGGCAAGCTAGGATTGTTGGTGAGACCGCCAGAGGAGGATGCAACACTTGGAAGAGCTAATCCCCAGAGAGGCCCAGAGAAGGCCCACTGGTGAACACTGCTGGTGAGTTGGACTCTGCAACATAGACCTAATATTTGTTACACCAGTTTTGGTTTATTAATATCCTGTTCCACAACTTCTGTTTTTACCAAGCATAATTCAACGGATCTTGGATTATATTAACATGGCTTTTTTGGTTTAGGCTAATCAAGCTCCTTTGGTTCTTTTGCATCTTTAGCATCATAAATAACTAGACCCATTTTTGTTGGTTTTACAGTAACATCTTATCAACTTTCACATCCTTTTTACATTTGAACTCTCCTTGTAGGCCTTACAATTCCAACAGGCCACAGTCTGAATTGTTTTCACCTTGTGTGTCTGTTCTCAATTGCCTCAACTAAGATGTCAAGTATCTTGAGCAAAGGCTTTTGTTTCCTTTATGAGATTTTATCTTCACTTGTGATCACTGAAAAGAGTGAGGTGATGCATCTTTGATGACTGTAGCTTTGACTGGTCAGTGCCATCTTGCAAAATTCTAGTTTTCTAATTGTGGAAGAGGTCTTTATTGTACTATTCTGCCCCTTTGAATCTTGTCTGATTGTACTGTCCCAGTTTTTCCCGAACTATCACAGCCTCTTTGGTCACCCCTTATTTTTGTCCCATATTTAGTAATTGAGTATTTATACGAGTATAACTTGAGTATTTATATGTATGTTGTAAAGGAGTTCCGCAGATGCATCTGACAAGGTGGAATTATACCCATGAAAATTCATTCAATAAATAAATTCGTTAGCTTTTAAAAGTGCCACAGGATGGTTGTTTGTTCTACTGAACTAGACTAACATGGCTATCCCTCTCGAATTTAAGTTCACAGCTATATTAACTGCTCTTCCAGATGATATGGCCATTGCACTGTCTGGAGTGGCTCATGAGCATGGCAACCAATTCTATACTTACTCTTACTCGTGTGTGTGTGTGTGTGTGTGCGCACACGCACGCGCATGCGCGCGCACAAAGTTTAAAACAATTTGTTGGGGAAGAGTCATAATGGTTTTTATAAAGGGAGAACATCCATCACCAATATACTAGAATTTTTTGAGGGTGTCAACAAGCATATGGACAAGGGTCAAATGTACTTGGAGTTTCAAAAAGCCTTTGACAAGGTCCCTCATCAAAGGTTCTTAAGCAAAGTAAGCAGTCTTGGTCCTCTCATGGACCTAGTAAGTGGTTAAAAGACAGGAAACAAAAGGTAAGAACAGGGTTAAAGTAAACCAGAACGGCCTGGAGTGCCAGAACAGGGCCAACTATTTTTAGGGGCTAAGCATTCCGGGCCCCCTATAAATAGGGAATGGTGCTGGAACACTGTGTTCCGGGGCCCACCATTTAAAAATAGCAGGCCCTGGAATGCAGCATTCCGGTTTCATTTTCTATTTTTAGGGACCTGAACACTGGATCCCTAAAATTTGCAAGCCCTGGAACAGCATTCTGTCTCATGTTCCAGCGGGGGGGCGGGGGGGGAGGGGGAGTCGTGCCTGGCCAGCCTGTGCATGCACAAGTTGTGCTTGGCGGCAGAAGACGCCAAGTGAAGCCTGCAGGCTGCATACCATATACACTCATGTATAAGCCAAGATTTTTGTGCCTGAAAATTGGCTTCAAAACAGGCACTCCACTTGTACACGGGTCAATGCAGTAGACAGCCTCAGCCCTGGAGTTTCACTGGGTATGCTTCAGGTTGGAGCCCCAGTGTGGCCAGGGCAGCCATCTTAGGCAGTCGGCCTGGGCTGGGGTTGGGGTTAGGCGGGAACACTGCTGTATGGAGCAGCCAGATAAGGGGGCTCTGTGGGGGAGTCAGCCTGGGGGTTGGGGTGGGGTTCAGGGAGGCCAGGGAAGCAACAGCAGGGCCCAGGGGTTGCAGGGTGTCTGGGAGGCTGGGAAAAGCAGCAGAAGGGGTTGGGGGGTGACAGGGAAAGGGGCAGAAGGGTTTTTGGGGAAGAGGGGAACAGCAGCGGGGAGCAGAGAAGGCAGCGGCAAGCAGGGGAATGGACAGAGCAGGGAGACAGCAGGGGGAATGGACAGAGCAGCTTCTTCTCTTAACCCATATCTTGTATGTTAGTGGAAGATACCCATTTCCTCTGAATAAATCTTCATATGATGCTATTAATATTTTATTTCTGGTTTTATGGTGTCTTTCTGTCTCTCTGATTGCTTAATGAGAACAACCACTAACACATGTGTAGGCCCAGCAGAAGTTGCTTGCCGCTGTGTATTATCCCAAACTCTTGTTCTGTCATTTTCCCTTTGTATCAGTGTCAGCATGCCCTTTCACAACACTACAATTGTTTCTGTGTTAATGTCTTTCACAACCACTTTTGATTTTTCTGTTTTTCTATGCTCCTTACATTTGTTTAAGTTTCTGTTTTTACATTGACTTGTATCCCAGTGACTATCTTGTATGTCACATTTGTGGCCTTTTGTTCACATTTTAATTACTTGGTCTTTTGAATTTTTAACTCTCCATTAATGTATTTAAAAACAGTTCTTCCTCTTCATTTGAACAATCCTCTTCCTCACTAATATATGCACTTTCCTGCTTTCTCTGCAAATTTCAGCATAGTGATTGGGTTTAAAACTGTTTCTACATATTTGTTTGGATGCTAGGGATATCATACCTTCATACCGGTTGTCACACCGCTGGCATTACTTCCTGCTTTCCATGTTTCTGTCCGTGGCCAGTTTAATTTCTGTGCACTTTGGGTGTGTTCACACAGCAGTCTTATTTCGAAACAACAGAGGTAGTTTCAAAATAAGAAAGGCCATGTTCACACAACGCACCATTGTTTCGAAACAACTTAAACCCCATGTGGAGACAAAACAACATTGTTTCGAAATGATTGTTTCGAAACAATGCCGTCTGAACATGTTGTTTCGAAACAACGGTGACTCGTTTCAAAATAACTGTTGTCTGAACATGCTATTTTGATTCCTGCTTTTTTCCTTAATTCGAATTAACAAAGTGTTAATTTGAATTAACTTATTTTGAAATAAGGCATTATTTCGATACAACTTGTATCAAAATAGCCCCCTGTGTGTGAACATAGCCTTTTTTCTTGCAGATTTAACCATGGAACTTGTAGTAAAATGTTCTGTGCTTTGCCCCTAAGCTTCTTATTTGTGTTTTAGTTATGATGCTTAGTGTTGTATACTTAAAGTCCAGGCTACCTTGCTATCACTAACAGAACTAGACTATTATGGGATAGCTCAGCAAATTCTGGCTGGTCTTAGAGTAGGAGAATAAACCCAATCCATGCGGGTTTATAATGCCCTGGGTTCCTGTCTGCTGATTTTTCTTTCTCTGAGTGCAAACAACTTCCAAATATAACACTTAGCTCATATATATTGCCTTATCTACAGCCATCTCTCCCAAGTAATCTTCCACAGGCTTTTTTTATTGGAACACTTTCAGACAATCCAGATTTTTAGACAAGTTCTGAGGGGCATCCATGTTAGTCTAGTTCAGCAAAACAAGGAGTCCGCTGGCACTTAAAAACTAACAAATTTATTTATTGCATGATGGAGTGGGATTTTCTCCCATGAAACCTCAGACTTTTAGAGAGTCTTTTAACATTCCACATTCACAGAACTGACTTTGTAGTCCTCAGCCCCTGATGAACTGTTCTGTTATCTTCCTGTAAGCAGGCACTGTGGCCAGGGCCGGTGCTGGGATCACGCCCCCCCCCCCACTCCCGCAGCAGAGCGACGCCGGCGCAGATGAGTGACGTCATCTGGGGAGCGCCACGGCGCTGTCCCCTTTTGATGCCCCTCAAAATGCCGGCACCCCCCCCCCCCGTTACACAGGGGCTGCTTACCGCCTAGCACCAGCCCTGACTGTGGCCTCTCTCAGAGCCGGAGCTGGAGGAATGCCCCGAACACCCTCTCTGGCCAGGCTGGAGAACTGCAGGACCTAGGTCCTGGAAGCAGAGGGGCATGGCCAGAGCAGGAAGGGGAAGTATAAAAGCCCAGGCTGAGAGCTCAGTTAGGGCTGAACTCCCAAAGGGAAAGGATGCACTTGCCTGGAAGGAGCAAGCTGGAAGAGGCCAGGTCTAGCCCTGTTAGCAGGCCCCTGCCTCTCCAAGCTCTATGGCCCACCCAACCTGCCTGGGCCGAGTGACTGGGTTGATAACCCTGAGCAGCTGACTGGGGAGGGTGCCCCAAAGCTCGTCGAACAGCAGGGCAGCTACCTTGCCCGGAGGCAGACCAGGACCCAGGGGATGCTGAAGACCCTGAGACCAACCGGCCCTGTGACCTAGATGAGCCACCCTCAGCGGAGGAAGAGACGCCGGCAGCATTTGGGCCTTGTGAGCTAGAGGAGCTACCCTCAGTGGAGGAAGAGACGCCGGCAGCATTTGGGCCTTGTGAGCTAGAGGAGCTACCCTCAGCGGAGGAAGAGACACCGGCAGTGTACGGACCCCAGAACTTGGAAGAGTTGCCCCTTGTCAAGGAGTCTGAGGAATACCTTGACCTGCTGCCTATGGACACAGAGGGGTTCACTGGGTTCCCACGAGCCGTCTACAGGGGAGACTCTGAAGACAGCTACCCCCTCTGGACTTAGGTACTCAGGGCTGGGGAAGGGTTGGGGCTGGAGGAAGTAGCCCAGGGAAGGCAGAAGGCCGGGCCATGTTACAGGGCAGCATGTTTTGGTGGGAGCCCTGCTGACCCAGTGGTGGACTGCCTGACCACTGCCTAGGGCCCTGGGCTGAGACACACTGGAGCAAGTGGGCCTGCATCTCCCTCCTCAACCCCCTCGATTGGTTAAAACTCTGAGTAGTTCCTGACCACCCAAGCTCATAGACTTTGTATTCACTTGCCCCGCCCAGGGGCCGGGGCCAGAGACAAATTTCCAACTACCAGGAGGGGTGCTCCTAGTGGCTAATTCCCCTGTGCCACTGGCAGGAGGTGCCCTCCCGACCCGCTGGAGATGCCGGTCTCCTACACTTCCCTTATTCCATATTCTAATGCTGAATATAGAACTCTCCTAAGCAGAATTTTTTCCTAAGTACACAATGATCTTGAAGTACTAATTACTTCTGCAACTCTTTCTGCTCTCTGCCTTTCTCTCACTCCCATCAATATGAAATGCATTGTACACATTAAGGCTTCTGCGCTTGCCACTGCTAAAAGCAGAGCAATCTTTCATTGATCCGCCAGTTTATTTTCTCCTGTTGCTTTTATGTCTGGTTCAAATTGCTATTGCAGCTTCTTCCAGGTGGATGAGGCATTCTTCTGATTTCCAAGGCAGGTGGGAAAGTTATGTGCAATTGCACAGGTTCTGTAGCAGCCATTGCAACATCACCTCTTTAACTAGTATTGCCTGTGCCTCGGCTGGAAAACTCTAATCCTTTATTTCAGAGCCATGTCAGGGTGTTTCAACAAAACAAACAAGAATTCCTGTAAAGCAAACAAGGAGTCCTGTGGCACTTTTAAAGACTAACAAATTTAGTTATCACTTGAGTTTTCATGGGTATAATCCCACTTCATCAGACACATGAAATGGAAACTACAGTTTGTAGGGGAAAACATTAATGTAGAGAAGGGCAAGTCACAAGATCAATTCAGAATTGTGCAGCAAACCAAGCAAGTTGTTGATTCAAACAGTGTGGAATACAGATGCCACATGTCACCGTCATGAAAAGCAGCTGGAAGCCTAGCACAGAATCCACTTCCCACAGATCTAGGAGATCCACCATCTCCCATGTACCATGTGTGACCATGATTCTCATGAGCAGCACTTCATCCATCTGTGTATGAAACATCATAAAAGCGGCTGGAGCTGGAAACACAGATCTGGAGCATAATATGAGTTACAGGGCTCATAAAGTCAACAATGGATTACAAAATCCAGATTGGAGAGCAAGAGGTTGAATATGCAGTCCTCTACACTAGCTGAATGCCAAACCAGACAGAGGGAAGCCATCAAGAGATGAGTTGGGAGGTGGCCTCTGGACACAAAAGCCAGCAACTCGGTGTCAATTTGTTATTAGAATTTATTTAGGTTTAGGGTCTTCAGCCAAGAACTTCTGGAGTCCATGAGAGTCTTTCTATTGACTATAATGAGAGCTGGATCGCTTGTACTTTATTAAGCACAAACAGCTGGGCACTGTACAGAACAAAAAGAATGTTGTGCTCAGCCCAGTTCATGTGGGAAAGCAATGCATGTGCAGATATATAGGATCTTTCTTTACATACATAGCATCTTTCTTTGTAACAAGTAGATGATAATTTTAAAATACATAATATTTAAAAGCTTCATATTCCTATAAAGTTTCAATATTTTAAGTCCCTGGTATTTTCACTGAAGATTCATGCTTCAAGGAAAAGATGTCATGGCATTTGTTATGCTGCAAAATTTATTAGGAAATTAACATAACTAGACAAGAATTTTTTCTACCTGATCTTTCTCATCTGTTGCATAGTGGCCACCTGTGTGTTGTAATATAATGATTGAGAGAGATCAGTAGGTAAGTGGACTGACACACTCAGAAATCCAGAGAATTCTAAAATTTAGGATACTGAGGCCACGTTTCCACTGCACACTGAGTGTGATATAACTATGTGACTCAAAGGTGTGAAAAATTCACAGCCTGAGCAACATAGTTATACTGACCCTAACCCTCCCTTTCCCCATGCATTTCACAGAATCATAGAACCATAGGGTTTGAAGGGACCTCATGAGGTCATCTAGTCCAACCCCCTGCCAAAAAAAGCAGGATCACTCCCACTAAATTATCCCAGCCAGTTTTATCCAGCTGGGCCCTAAACATCTCCAAAGACAGAGATTCCCCTACCTCCCTAGGTAGCCCATTCCAATGCTTTACCACCCTCCTAGTAAGCAAGCTTTTCCTAATATCCAGCCTCAATCTCCCCAGCTGCAACTTGAAACCATTGCTCCTTGTTCTATCCTCTGTTACTACAGAGAACAGCTGAGCTCCATCCTCCTTGGAGCATCCCTTCAGGTAGTTGAAGGTTGCTATCAAATTCCCTCTCAGTCTCTCTTCTGCAGGCTAAATAAACCTAGTTCCTTCAGCCTTTCTTCATAGGGCCTGTGCTCCAGCCCCTTGATCATTTTTGTTGCCCTCCACTGGACTCTTTCTAATTTGTCCATGTCCTTTTTGTAGTCAGGAGTCCAAAACCAGACACAGTATTCCAGATGCAGCCTCACCAGTGCTGAATAGAGGGCAGTTTCGCCAATGTAAATTGGTGGCATACATCTGCCCTAATCCTAAAAACCATTCACAGAGAGTAAACATTTTATAGAACTAATTGCAGTCAGGATGATAATATTGAAAACACCCACCTAAAACCTACCTACAGGCAGGACAAGCTGTATTATTATTTTCCATAAGTTGCTTTTAAAGGTTCCTGCAACAGATCTCAGTAGCCGCCACCAATTTGTAACCCCTTTCTACTCTCTTTGTGATATAACATCTTGTAGCGCCTATCTGTTATTTATTAAGTGTAAATGTCCAGACAAGTAACTTGAATGACTCTAAAAACTATGAACAAGAATAATCAGTGGCACCTACAGAGTCCCAGAATCTACTATTTTTAATCCTTTTCTCTTAGAATAGACCAGTTTTTGTTCAGGTATATTCACTGCCCAACACATATGCAGTATAAATGAGTGTAAATTCCCCTGGTTAACTCAAATACAGCACAGTTCCAGGAACTCCACTCAGTCAGGAAGGAGATCAGCTCTTAATTTTCTCAAGTCAAATCAGTACACAAGGATTAATTTCTGAGTTTCCTAAATATTTCCTTCTATGTCCTTCTGTTTCTCACCACATCAGGATCTCTTCAGTGAGACTACATTCTTGGAGATGGTACAGGGACACACAGACTCCCCCACCCTTGTAAGACAAGAGAGAGAATTACAGGATAATGGGTGAGGATGTTTTGTTTGAACTAGCAGACGCAAGGTACAGGATCGTAAAGAAAAGCATATGGAAAGTACTATATAACTCATTTGTTTCAAGGTACAGAAGAAGTTGGGCTACCATTTGTAGAAATTTCCAGGATGGTAGCTGTGTTAGTCTGTGTATAGCAAAAGCAGCAAGAATCCTGTGGCACCTTATAGACTAACAGATTTCTTTGAGCATAAACTTTTGTGGGCTTCAACCCACTTCGCCAGGTACATCTCACGTAGTGGGTTGAAACCCAGAAAAACTTATGCTCAAAGAAATCTGTTAGTCTATTGAGGTGGCCAAACTTATGGAACTCAAAAGCCACACATGTTGATTATTAAACCTTCAAGAGCCGAACTGACACATATAGCCATATACTCTTACCTACTAAACTGATGTGCTGACATGTTTCCACGAGACACATTTTTTCATTCAAGAGCCACATGCGCCTCCTGAGCACAGTTTGGTCACACCTGGTCTATAAGGTGCCACAGAACTCTTGCTGCTTGGGTTACCATATATCCTATCCAGGTTTCCTCAGCCAGTGCCTCCTTTTTTGAGCCTGCTTTTTCTGTCCAGACAGGGTTTTTAAATAACAGGCGATGTCTGGGGGTTTTGCAGAGCTGACAAACTGCAGCTCAGTAAGAAGGGCCCATTCTCCTGCACCTGCAGCTGATTGGTCCATTCCCCTGCAGGCCACAGCTGAGAGATCCTGCCCACCCAGGCTCCAGCTCTCAGCCTTGGAAGGGGTCCCACACGGCAACTCTGACTGATGGTTGTCCCAGCCACCCTGCCACCATGACAGAGGCAACACTGCCCCCCACCTCCAGTGAGTACTGCCCCCCCCCCCCGTGGCTCCTCCTCCTGAGTACCCACAGCTCTACCCCTGCCTCACAGTGACCTCTTCTGGGGAATTTGATATATGGTAAACCTACATAGTATGGATGTCTTTGTATTGACTCTGGGAACGGCATCCTCTTAAGTTCACTAAGCCTTTAGCTTTGACAATAGGCCTGGCTGAGTGCCTTCACCCTTGCAGCCAGCCCATCATCTTATGAATAACATTGGGGTCTGCTGAATTAACAAGGTGCACTCTCTGCTCATGTAGCTGACATCAGAGCTCCAAGAACAGCAAAGCTGCAGCATCAGCACTAACTTTGCCAATGCCACAATTCTGCAACTGAGACACTTATAGTTATGGCTGAGGCCATCATCTTGGATGAAATGGCCACCACAGCAAGTGCTAATTGTGGTGACATCTGAACTCCAAGACAACATTCTGTCAGGAAAACCTTAAACTCCTCTCTGGCATCTTCAGGAAACTTATCTGTCACTTTGGATATTGCATTCCCATTCACAAAGTCGTATTTAAATTAGCAATACTCTTCCTAATGCAGCCCAATGTGTCATTTACCCTTCTTGGCATTAAGGGCACACTGTTCACTCATATCCAGCTTCTTGTCCACTGTAACCTCCAGGTCCTTTTCTGCAGCACTGCTGCCTAGCCAGTTAGTACCTAATCTGTAGCAGTGCATGAGATCCTTTTGTCCTAAGTGCAGGACTTTGCACTTATTATCTGAGGCAGAGCAGTCGTTTAACACTACAAAATCAAAAGTGTACCATTTCCCACCCACTGTGCTGTGGTGTGAATCATTACACAAAGTGCAGGGGAATGGTGAATGAAGCCCACGCTTCTGAATTTTAGGGTTCTATGTTTGAAAATTTTGGCTGCAAGGTTCTAAATTTCCTGCCATCAGAACTATGTGTTTCTGCTGTATTTCTGAATGACATTCATGGTTGTGGAGAGGGCTGGTGCAGCACTTAAACATTGCAGCAGTTCTGTGTGAACAGGAGGTCACAGTACATCCCTCATTAGAATCCAATCCAGCACCTTAGAAGCAGATGGAAGAAGAAATAAAACAGGGTGGAATCACCCAGCAGGGTTAAGTAGTACAAAGTTGACTCTTATGTATATTGTTCGCTATTTCTGTCCAGGTGCTATATTGTTATATCAAAATCTGACAGAAATAGGGACCTTCTGGTAGCACAAGTCTATTTATTGTTTTTTTTTTTAAAGCAACAGAAGGTGCTGTTTTTAAAATTGAACTTTAACAGCAGAAAGGAAGAACTTTACATGGTTCTAGATGATGGGGATTTGGCTCTAAATTATTTGCAGTTCCTTTCCAAGAATAAACCATGTCTTTTTTCAGGTATAACAGCTTTCCTGGGGCTGAAGATAATAAACACCTTCACCTTCCTCCTGATACACACACAGCAGCAGCTCTGGCCTCTGAGATTCAGAAACGGGTAAGCTCTTAATTCCCTGAAGCCAAATCAGGACACACAGTCCCTCTTGTTCCAAGCCGCAGCTTCTTGGCAGTCTCCTCAGCTCCCAGTTCTCTTTAGAATTCCTTCTACAGTTCTCACAGTCTCAATCAGTCTGTCTTCATAGCCTTCTTAAACTGAGGAAGGGAAAGGAACAAATAAGTACAAAAACCATTCCTTGAAGAACTGAATGAGACTGTAAAGCAGGAACAATTAAACAGGATATACTCCCTTGTCTCTATACAGTATTTCTCAGCTTCCTATCCCCACTCCTATGCTTTTCAAAGAGACTCCTGGATGCACCTTCATATGCCTTTCAGGTTCACTGGTTTCTCAGAGCTCATTAGGAACCCCAACTCACTCTGAGTCCCTTGAGAATGTATTCCACTAGCATTTTTACAGAACAAAATGTGAAAAGTAGGGGCTTATGAAAACTAATGGGCAAGTGGACTTGCCCATTTCCAATTCTTAGAGAGATGAAAAAATGAAATTTGATGGCACCTTATGAAGCACATCTGTCTTTGCACATAACGCAAGCATTTCCCAGTGGAGAGACCCTGTTATGCTGATGGTCATCTAGGACAGTGGTTGTCAAACTTTTTTCCTCGGGACCCAACTCAGGACCCCTCTGCCATGCAGCGACCCTCCACAGAAAAAAAGCAGCGGCTGTCAGAAAACCAAACAGTGACCATAGCTGGGGGGGAGGCTGGAATCCCTCATGGCTTTCATCCTTTCTCTTGAGGCATCTATTGCATCTCTGAAATCTACACGTCTAATTTGAGATTGCCTACATGGAACATGCAAAGGGTAATCCCACATGCCATACTCCTGCCTCAAATCAGGAAGAATGTCAAGTCTCTAAAATTGCATGTAGTAGCCTGGAGTGCGTGTGGGGGAGCTTCCTGGAAATGAGGGGTGACTGCGTGGAGAAATGAGATGGAAGTGCTGAGACAGTGGAAGTAGAAGAGAGCCAATGCCCAGCTGGAAAGAAAAGTCATGGAAATTCCTATCTGCTGCTGAGCCTATCCAAGTCCCTCCAGGTCCTGCTCCTTTCTCCGCTGCCAAATCTCAGGAACGAAAGCAGCCCCTCTGGGTTCCACTTTCACCTCTGCTCTTCCTCCGCTCCCCGAGTCCGGACGAGTCTCCATGAACACACAATTGTCCACAATATTGTGATTGAATAAGTGCTAGCCCTCTCTGCTTGGTCTGGTGACCCCTGTCACTTTCAGTGTGCATAAGGCAGCAAAACAACAGGGCTATCCACTCCCCTTCAGACTGGGATGTTGTTACAACTTCTTCTTTGAGCGCTGCTTACATCATTCAGTTATAGGTGTTTATGTGCCACAGCGCACAGTAATCCAAAAAGCCTTTTAGCCCTAGCCTGTTGGGTCAGGGTCAGTGGCCAATGCCCCCTCTGTGCTGCGACCGCAGCTATATATGCAACCCTGACCTTGACCCTCCTAGTTCCTTCTTTCCACCCTCAGTGATGGTACTGGAACAGCCTGTCCTTGTGATTAAGCAAGTGTCTGTCTCACTAATTAGATTTGTTATTTTTGTGCGACTAAGTATGCCAGGAATTAAACCCTGTGCAGTTTGCTGCAAGGCGTTCCTGATCGATGACCCCCACGACAAATGCCTCTCCTGCCTGGGTGAGTCACACCTGGTTGAAAAATGTCCCATATGCAAGTCCTTCAAAAGAAGAACTTGCAAAGACGGAGTGGAGGCTCCAGAACCTCATCCAGGATCAGGTGGTGCTACCAGCTCTAGGTACGCCTGCCAAGCCTAAGGACTCACCAGTACAGTGTGCCAGACTGGCACAGGAGAAGACCTGGCACCGCTCTTGGGCTATTGCTAAAAAGCCGTGATCGGCCTCTGACTTGGCACTGTCTCACCACCATGCCACTTCTCAGTCAACCACCCCGCCTCAGGGAAGGGAGTCAATACCCATCCCCTCAACACTGGAGGTTTTCACAGCAGCAAAAATTTTATCAGAGCTGATGGCCCTGGCACTGCACAGAGTGGTGCAGTCCAGAGGTAAACTGGCCCTTTCAGCTAAAGAATGGTCTTCTGCGGTAAAGGCAGCACTGGTCCCAGCACTATCAACAACTTCACCAGTACTGAAGGAAACCACCTGCCACCCCAGGGCCAGAGGGGGTTTCGATGAATGGTTATCCCCTGTCTCCCTGGCCAGCACATGAACCGTCAGTACTGTGCTTGCTGCTATCACAAAGAGCAAGATCATCCTCAACTTCCTCAGCACCGTTTGACGACGAGCCATGGGGCCATAGATCCCCATCATCCCTGCTACCGGCTCCTGCCAGAGAAAAACCTGTCGGAAAGTGGCACCAAAAATGCTCCCCAACTCCTTACCGCCAGAGCACCTCATCCCTCAGTGCCAGAGAGCAACCAGTGATGAGACCATCCCCTCCACTGACCCAATCGGCACTGGGGGGGATGCAGAGTAGATCCCAGAGCGGCTCTCAAAATGAGGGTGGCTTTCGGAAAGTAATTCGTCACACCAGGTTTCACCATGATTCCACCCCACAGTCCTTCCAAGAATGGTCCAGTGGTTGGCTCAGTTACCACTCCGAGGATGAACCTATGTCATCGTGACCGCCTGCACTGTCGTCTTCTCGAACCCCAGGATCATTGGATGACTTGGACAACAAACCTGACTCCAGCACCGTAGATCATGAATTCCCTCTTCTTCATCTCCGGACAAAGCTTACCAAAGGGCCATGGCATACAGGGATGACCCTCATGCCCAACAGGACCTGCTTAGATGCATGGCAATGAATTTGAATCTAGACCTGGGGATTGTCCAGGAGCAGTCCAACCACTCGTCAACCTGGGGTGGCAGGCCATCTGCTTAAATCTCAGTCCCTATACATGAGGGGGTATATCCATTGCAAAGGTGCAGTGGCAAACCCCTCCTCTATTTCTCTGGTGTCCAGGGTTGTGGACCAGAGATAAATTCTCCTTCCTTTTTCAACCACCCTACCCCATGGTTCCTGGTGGTAGATGCAGTCAATCACAGCAAGATACAGGGCCAGCCTGGCTCTACTCCCAAGAATAAAGAGGCAAAGAAACTTGACCTCTTCAGTAGGAGAGTTTACTCTAACCCAGCCTTCTAGCTCCGCATAGCAAACCATCACATACTTAGGGAAAGGTATGCTTTTAACATCTTGGGGGTCCTACAAAGATTTTGGGATGTGATTCTAGGGAATATGTCAGGGATTTCGAGACATTGGTTGAAGAAGGGGTTCTCATTATCTGGGACATGCTAATGGCGTCGTGGGACACATCTGACAATGCTTCCCATAACATGGTTTCCACAGTGTCTATGTGCCAAGCAGCCTGGTTACAGGGCTCCAGCTTGTCTCAACAGCTGCAGCAGACCATTCTGGACCTTCCTTCTAAGGGTCCAACCCTGTTTGCTATATCCACGGACTCCTAAGCTGCATGGGATGAAGGACGCTAGGGCCACCCTAAAGTCCCTGGACATGTATGTGCCACCAGAAATGGCACCCCTTCAGACCCCAGTTGCCTCAACAGCAGCCTCAGCAACAGAGGACCCATACACAGGGGACCCATCAGAAGCCCTACCAACAGTCGCAGCACCTGTATGGGGCTCTGGAGAAGAAAAGGAACCATACGGGTAAGGGCTCAAAGCCCCAGTCCTTGGCTCAAACTTCCTGACAAGGGAACAGTAGCTCCAGGTCAGCTTGTTAGAAACAATGTTTTTGACAGCCAGCCAAAGGACCCCTGTTCCTCTGTTCAACTCCCTCTTTTCAGTGCCCACTTGGCCCACTTTCTACCTCAATGGGTCAGAATCACCACTGACCGTTGGATATTGGATATGATACCCAAAGGTTACTCAATCCAATTCAAAACCATATCCAGAGACAGGAACCCACCCCCTCATCCGTCTCTCAGGAACCAAGAACTAGATCTTCTGCTACAAGAATGTGAAAAACCCGGGGCATTGCTGGATAGCAAAAAGACCCGGGGCACAGGCCCCCAGGCTTTGCCAGTGCCAGACCCTGCCCCTGTCATGGGATCCACCCCCAACAGGCCACACCCACAACAGACCCCTCCCCCCACCTTATGCCCCCAACAGGCCCTACCCCTATCCAGGGCCCCACTTGAAACTGGAATTCGCATGAAATATTTTGAAGTGGGGAAGTTTTCACATGAAATGGAAATTTTGGAAACATGAAGATGTGATGTTTCTGAAAGGAAATATGCTCCCTGGGGCCATGCCAGCTGATGACTAAAATTGAAGTTGTCAGTTTCTAGTCAGCAGCTGTCTAAGTACCAGTGTAGTCTGACCATGTAGATTACCATGGATTATCCTGGTCCAGAGTGTTTAGCCTCTGTACCATTCTCCCACCACACAGAAGCCCCATGCCATGTTGTGATACAACAACTCCTTCATACCCATCTGCATTAAAACTGAAAAATGAGCAATCATTCACATCCAGTTTTCCCTACAAATGAATCAAGGTGCTGGCACTATCCTCTTAAAAGCTCACAGACCATGTGAGGAGAACATATAAAAATTCTTTTCCTCTGACAAGGCATATCATTCCCTATCTCCTACAGGCTTCTGTTGCTAAACATCAGGAGTCAGGGAGATCAGAAGATAGGAGTGGGAGGGAAGGTGGTGGATCAGACCATGCCTGGGACTTCCAGTCAATTTCTTTAGGTTCTCCAGGTACTGGAGAAATGGATGGCCTCTGGGTGTCCAGCTGAGAGATGACACCCTGCTGACCCATGCTGAAGACACCTACCACTGCAGTTCTCAAGCTTTTAAAATAGTGCCCACACCTCCCCTGAACTTTGCTGTAATGCTTTGCCCTCCACTTTGAGTGGCAGCATGAGATTGTGGAGCAGGGGAGTGGAAGGATGGCAGCACAGCAGCTGCAATTTGCCATGCTGGGCTGCTTATACCACAGGGCAGGAAATTTAAAAAGGCTCTGACCCTCTCCCAGCTTCCAGGTGTATGCAACTCAGGTAGGGGAAGTAGGGGAACTCATGAGGCAAGCAGGCAGGCTGGCTGGGGCTGCCAGTGCGGTGCTGCGAGCAGGGTCACACCAAACTGGCTGACCCAGCCAGACAGCCAGGCTGCCTGCCTTCTGCCTCCCCAGCAAATAGCCAAAGAGAGGACAACAAAGTGAACTGAAAACAAGGCAGAGAAGCCTCCTGCAGTATTCTTCCCACCCTGCCCTTAGCTCCTGCTAGACTCCCACTCCCCCTTCTGGGGAAACAAAGCAGAGAGGACTTAACAGCAAAAACTAAGTAAGCCTACTCTTACAGGAAAGAGAGAGAGTCCAAACCAAAAATACAGCATTACTGGGACCACACTATCCAATGCAAGACAGACAACATCACAGGAATTCACAGTAAAGTATGGCAACTGTAAAACAAGCAAGGCATCTAGTGGCACTTTCAAAGAGTAACAAATTTATTTATTGCTGGAGCTTCTGTGGGTGAAATCCCACTTTGTCAGACACTTGAAAATGGGTTCCAAAATGGGATTTCACTCATGTGATAAATAAATCTGTTACTCTTTAAAAGCACCACAGGACTCTCTTCTATTTTTACTGAATTAGACTAACATAGCGACCCTCCCCCGCCCCCAGAACTTTTCAGTAAAAGGGTGGTTAACTTTGTGGCATGCTGCCTGGTAGGTGTACTTATGCTGTGCACAATTCATAGGAGGGAAAAACTGAAGAGCAGAATAAATAGTGACATTAAAGAGCAACATTATTAGTAGGTAAAGCCTTACTCATGATCTCCCAACAGAACTTTCAACACTCAGGAATTTTTTCCCCAGGCCCAGTCTGCTAATATTTGCTCAGTCTTCTGTAGCCACAATGTAGGGACACAGACAAAATGAATAGAATTTACCTTTAAAGCATCTGTTAGGCAACACTGTGGATCTGTTCTGTAATATCATAACTAAAATATTTAACTCAGTTTAATAGATATTATAACCAATATTTACCAAAGCTCCATATTGTACATTTGGAATTCATTTTATATTCTTGATTAAATTTCTTTTAGATGTAACACTGTGTAATTTCATTTAAATATGTATGAAAAAGATGTGTGAATGAAGGGTCTGTGTGATAGGATCGGTTGACGCCAGCCTGTCCTGATGAAATGCAAGTACCACCTTAATGGATGAACAATTCAAATTAATCTCTGAAAAGCAAGAAGAAGAAACCACCCCCGGAAGAGAAAAACAAAATACAAGATCAAAGTCATGTCTGCAACTGACTGATGATGAATGATTATCAGACAGGAGCTTTGAGGCAGCAGGACACAGTAAGCCCCATACATTCACATGAGACTCAGCAAGTACAAAAATCATGAAAATTTTGTGTCTCATTCTCCAATTGTCATCTTAGAGCACCAGATTCATGACCTAGAGAGACCTGGCTCCCTCCTTGTGCCCAGCTTAGTTGCCCACTGGGCTGGCTCTAGCAACATGTAAAAGGATTGGTAATTATGTTATGCCAGCTTCCAAAATTTCATGGGTATCAATGTTTGTGTCTGTTTTCTGCTATTTTTACATTTACAGATAAATGTGGCATATTTCTTTGTCTCCTGAATAAGATCCTGGTAGTCTTTTCTAACAATTCCATTTCCTCTGTTATACCAAAAGGGCACCTGCTAAAATGATGTGCAACAACAGCACCCAAAAGAAAAGACTAGCAGGATCTTATTCAAGGGACAAGGCAATATGCCACATTTATTTATTCACATACACACACACACACACACAAGAAGTTCTGCAACCTGGTATATGATTGCCAGTCCTTTCATGTGTTGTTTGAGTCAGCCTAGTGGCCAGCTAGGCTCGGCACAAGGAGGAGCCAGGCCTCTGTTGGTCGTGAATTCGATGCTCCAGGATGACAGCTGCAGAATTAGACCCCAAAGTTTTCATGTTCTTATCCATCTTTTATACCTGCTGGCTCTCATGTAAGTCTATGGCAGGTGTGGCCAAACTGTGGCTTGGGAGCCGCATGTGGCTCTTCAGTGAAAAAGTGTGGCTCACAGAAGAATGTCAGCAAATCAGTTAAGTATATGGCTATATGCCTCAGTGTGGCTCTTGAAGGTTTAATAATCCAGTTGTGCGGTTCTTGAGTTCCATAAGTTTGGCCACCGCTGGTCTATGGGATTTGCTGTGTCCTGTTGCCCTCAGGGTTTGTGTGAAATCATTGGTCACCAGTCACTTGCAGGCTTGATTGTATTTTGTTCTTTGCTTTCTGGGGTGGCTCCTTCTGTTTGCTTTAATCAGAGGTGCCTGCATTGTTCAGCCAGTTAAATGGTAATTGTGCTCCATCAAGACAGGCTGGTGATTGAGACTGGTCCCTTCACACATACACACACACAGCCTTCATTCACACGTTTAAATGAACATACACAGCATATGCCTAAACCAAGTTTCATCAAGTATACAAAATGGAATACAATGTTTAAGCAGGAGTTCCAAACTGGCAATATGGAGTCGTGTTGAACATTGGTTATAATGCCTATTAGTCAGGGTTACAGAATTATTTTACTTATGACACTAAAGGACGTATACACAACATTAACTAACATGTACTTTAAAGGTAAATACTATTAATTATCTCTGTCCCTCCATATTATCTGTCCCTGCCCCACACCTCCAGTCACTCTCTGCCTAACGTAAAACAATCTCTCACACAAGAGAACAATTTCAAGCACAGGATAAATACTAGGCACAGCATATGGTGGTGTTCATCAGAGTTTGACTTTACAAATAATATCACTGCTGATGAGGTTACTCTCCCAGTCCACCTGCTGCCCCAGCCTCACAACTGAGGCAACAAGGCAAGGGCAGGAGACCCCCATGGTTGTGCCAGGCCAGCCCCACCACCACGTGAGACCCTGGGGTCAGACCAGGCAACTCCACCACCTGGGCATGTGGTGACGGCAGGGGACCACAGGCCAAACCAGCCCTGATACATTGCCCTGGGGAGAGGGCAGGAGACCCCGGGGGGACTAGGGCAGCACCATGATTTGGGCATGGGCTGAGAGTTGGAGACCCTGGGCTGGCTCCCGAGCCTTGCCCCCTTGGCTGTGGGGAGCAGCCTGGCCACTAACCTGATCCCCAGGGACCCAAGGCTGAGGGATGGTCCCTGGCTCACCAGCCTTCTGCTGGCCTGGCCCTGTCCCAGACAGAGGCTGAGGAACATCCCTTGGCTCACCCAGGGCTAAGGTAAGGAGCTCCATTCCCAGGCCACCTGCCCCTGCGGCCCATAGGCCATGGGGGTCCCCCCCGCAGGCACTGGGGAGACACTAATGGACTCAGCTGGGACCTAGAAGCCATGGGGGGAATGCCCCCAGCCCAGGTGTACCCCCCACCAACGCGTGCTGGGCCCCAGAGGCCTATGGACACCACCCCTGGTCCCACTCAAGGCCCAGAAGCCTAAGAGTAGCACCCTGAGTCCTCCCAGGGTCCCAGAGGCCTGGGGCCACCCCCACCAGTCCCACATGGGCCCCTGAGGTTTGAGGGCACCCATGCCCATCCCACCCAGGGCCTGGAAGCCTACTGGCACCCCCCACAGCCCCACCCAGGTCCCAAAGGCCTGGGAGAGTCCCCCCCACCCCACCTGGGGCCCAGAGGCCCAGGGACTAATTCCCTGCTTCCACCCAGGGGCTGGAGCCCATGCAGGGAAGCCCCTCTTAGCCCCACTCAGCCCTTCCTCTCCCTGCCACCTGACCGAAGCCTCCAGTCCCCATCCCCCCGCCCCCAGCACCTACCTGCTCTGGCCTCCAGATGGGAGCCAGGGTTTGAAACTCCCTCCCCTTTCTCCCCTCTGAGGCCCAGATGCGGCTGGAACATGTAGGTGGGGGAGGGCAGCTGCAGCTCAGAGGCTCAGGGAGCTCTCTCTCTGCACTGCTGGGGACTTGCCAGCTCTCCCTGCACTAGCACTGGGGGCCCAGTGAAAAGATACGGGGCACTGCTGGGGAGATTTGGGGCACAGGCCCTTTGGACCCAGTGCCAACGATGCCCCTGCGAAAAACTACTCTCCATAGGGGCCATAGAAAAGGTCCCAAAAGGTCAGTGGGGAAAGGGGTTCTAGTCCAGATACTTCCTAGCATCTATGGAAAATAAAGTTCCAAGTGGTCTCCCTTTCGCAAATCATCCCTGCCCTAGATCTAGGGGATTGGTTTGTGGCCCTCAGCTTAAAGGATGCTTATTTTCATATAGCAATAAGGCCAAAACACAGAAGGTTCCTCAGATTGATAGTGAGAAGGGAGCACTTTCAATTCATGTCCCTTCCATCTGGGCTCACCTTAGCGCCCAGAGTGTTCACAAAATGTATGATGGCAGGGGGTGAAGATCTACCCTTACCTCAATGATTGGGTGATAAAAGGAAAGTCCAAGCACAAGGTTTGCAACAGTATCACCTTGGTAAAAAGACTGTGTGGCCGCTTGGGACTGTCCTTAAATCAAGAAAAGTTGAAACTGACCCCAACCCACACGATAGTTTATTGGGGCCCTACTGGACTCCAGGAAAGGCAGAGTTTCCCTACCCTTTTCAAGGTTTCAGTGCATGAGTTCCATCCTTTTGGAACTCCAGAGGGCCCCAGTCACCGCAGCCAAATGGTGCCTGCAGCTGTTGGGCCACATGGCAGCCTCAACCTCAGTTATCAGAACAGCCCGGCTGAGAATGAGACCGTTCCAGCTCTCGGTAGCCTCGGTCTTCCAGCCCCAGAAACACACCTTGAACAAGGTACTGTGAATCCCATGCAGGGTCCTAGAAACTCTCGAAATATGGTTGGACCCTCTCTTTGAAAGGGGCGGGATTCCCTTTGAGACCTCGACCCCCACAGTGACTCTGATAACAGATGCCTTCGATGCAGGATGGGGGGCATGTATAACAGGGGGTTTCTCAACCCAGGGAATATGGGCTATAAGGAACAGGTTCCTCCACATAAATGTAAAAGAGCTCCGAGCCATTCATCCAGCTTGCAACGTTTTTCTGGACCTGGTGAAGGGGAGGATGGTCCAGGTTCTTATGAACAACACAGTGGCCACGTTCTACACGAACCGGCAGGGAAGGGTCCGCTCACCAGCTTTCTGTGCAGAAGCTGCCAATCTGTGGGAACTTGCTCTGACTCATGACTTCACCCCAATAGCAGCCCACCTGCAGGCCATAGAAAATGGTGCAGCAGACTCACTGAGCAGAATCTTTCTGTCGCATAACGAATGGTCACTGCACAAAGCAGTAATGTCCCACGTAGTCGACCACTGGGGCCCACCACAAATAGGCCTGTTCGCTATTCACCAAAACCAGAAGTGTCAACTCTTTTCTTCACTCAGGGGTCAAGAGAAGGGCTCGATCTCAGATGCCTTCCTAATCTCATGGGGGGCCCACTGATGTATGCCTTCCCCCAGTTCCTCTGATTTGCAGGATACTTCTGATGATAAAGAGGGACAGAGCAGACGTGATCCTGATAGCTCCAGACTGGCCCAGACAACACTGGTTCTCAATTCTGTGGGATTTGTCAATAGATACCCTGATTCACCTTCCGCTTAGGGGGCTTACTGATGCAGAACTCAGGCTTGCTACAGCACCCAAACCCAAGATTGCTTCACCTAACCACGTGGCAGCTGCATGGTTAAATGACTCTGAGGCTATGTCTACACACAAGACTTTATTTTGAAATGTCATTTCGAAATGACTTATTTCAAAATAAAGCCTTTATTCCGAAACATGTTTTGAAGGAAGAGCCTTCCCCTCAGCACCCTGTCCAGGGTGCTGGGGGGGGGCAAGCTGCAGGGCATGGGGGGCTGCCCCAAAGACCAGCGGGGAGCCCTGCGGAGGGGTGCTGATGCCCCGCTCTCCCCGCCACTGGGGCTGCTCAGAAGCCCTGCGGCAGGGTGCAGGGGCGCCCCACTCTGCCTGCTGCCCGGGCTGCTCCCAAACCCCACAGTGGGGTCCGGGGCGCCCGGCTCTCCCTGCTGCCAGGGCTGGTGGCAAACCCCACGGCAGGGTGCCGGGGCCGCGGCTTTTCCCCGCCGCGGGGGCTGCAGCCAGGGAGCCGGTCCCGACCCAGCTCCCCCAGCGACTGAGCGGCCGCTGCCACGGGGAGCCGGGTCCCGCTGGCCCCTCAGGCCCTGGGCTCAGCGGGGGCAGTGGCTGCGAGTCCCGCGGCTCCCCCGCCACCAGCTCGGGGGCTGCAGCCGCGGGCGGGGTGGCCGCAGCCCAGGGGGCTCACCCGGCGCCCTGCCTGAGGGCCCAGGGCCTGAGGAGCCGGCAGGACCCAGCTCCCCATGGCAGCGGCCACTCAGTCGCTGGGGAGCCGGGTCAGGACCGGCTCCCTGGCTGCAGCCCCCAGGGCCGGGAAAAGCTGCGGCCCCGGCACCCTGCAGCGGGGTTTGCCGCCAGCCCTGGCGGCAGGGAGAGGCAGGCGCCCCCGGACCCCACTGTGGGGTTTGGCAGCAGCCCCGGCAGCAGGCAGAGCGGAGAGCCCCGGGCAAAGCGGGGCATCGGCGCCCCTCCGCAGGGCTCCCCGCTGGTCTTGGGGGCAGCCCCCCATGCCCTGTGGCTTGTCCCCCCCTCAGCACCCTGGACAGGGTGCTGAGGGGAAGGCTTTTCCTCCCAGGGTGCTTTGCACCCTGGGAGGAAGTTCAAATCATGTTGTTTTGGAATCCATTTGTTCCAAAACAACATGTCCAAACGGGTATAAAGCCGTTATTTCGAAACATCCGTTTCGAAATAACGGCTATTTCGAGGGGGGGTAGGTTTAACTTTTTCAAAATAACGATCGTTATTTCGAAAGGATGAGGTCCGTCCTTTCGAAATATCGATACGTTGTGTAGACTAAATTTCTTTTATTTCGAAATAACGAGTGTTATTTTGAAATAAAAGTGCTGGGTAGACATAGCCTGAGAGTCTCTGCTCTGACAGAGTTAGGGAAATACCGGTGGTAACAGGAAACCCTCTACCAGGGCTACCTCCTCAGCTAAGTGGAGACACTTCTCCCTTTGGACCAGGGATAGAGGGGTGGTCCATTCGATTCTGGACTGTCTCCTAACCCTTAAGGATAAAGGCCTATCAACTTCCTCTTTACGGGTCCACGTAGAGGTGATTTCAGTCCTTCATAGCAACATGGAAGGGTTCCCAGTCTTCTCCCACTCAACTACCACACAGTTCCTGAAGGGTATTGATAAGATAATACCCACAACTGAGAGCTCCCACTCCTCAATGTGACTTAAACCTACTACTCCAATGACTGACAGAGCTCCCATATGAGCCCTTGGACTCATGCACCTTCCTAGTCCTATCATGGAAGGTAGCTTTTCTGGTGGCAATAACTTCAGAGAGGTGGGTCTCAGAGCTAAGAGCCCTCTCCTCAGAGCCACCATATACCAGATTCTTTGCAAACAAGGTGCTGTTATGTCCGCACCCCGCCTTTCTCCCAAAGGTGGTCTCAACATTCCACCTGAACCAGGACATTTGCCTCCCGGTGTTCTTCCCAGACCCTTAGGTCACGGACAACCGGAGAAGGTGGCACACACTGGACATCAGACGAGCACTTCTGACGTACATCGAGCGTACACACCCATTCCATAAGTCCTCCCAACTCTTCATTGCCATCGCAGAGAGGAAAAGAGGACAACCAGTAACAATGCAGTGCATTTCCAAATGGATAGTGAACTGTCTTAAGGACTGCTACAAGAGGTCTGGTACACCCCTCTGGAAAGGGTCTGGGACCACTCAACCAAAGCCCAGGCTTCCTCTATGGCCTTCTGAGCACAGGTCCCGATCCAGGAGATCTGCAGTGCAGCCACATGGTTGTGAGTACATATTTTCACAATGCACTGTGCTATCATCCAACAATCAAGAGAGGATGCTCAGTTGGGCAGAGCCAGTGTGGGTAAGCTGTAACTCCACCCATTTTCCTGGGTATAACTAGCAGTCACCTGTAACTGAATGATATGAGCAGCACTCGAAGAAGAATGGTGGGTTACTAATGTAACCGTCCTTCTTCGAGATGGGCTGCTCACATACATTAAGATCCCTCGCACTGTCCCCACTAACCAGAGTTGGCAAAAAGAAGGAACTGGGAGGGTCAGGGTCAGGGTTGCATATATAGCTGTGGTTGCGGTGTGAAGGGGGCATTGGCCGCTGACCCTGACCTTACAGGCTACAGCTAAAAGGCTTTCCAGATTACCGTGCACTGTGGCACATAGACACCTGTAATTGAATGTATGCGAGCAGCCCATCTCAAAGAAGGACGGTTACATCAGTAACCCACTGTTCCAGCAGATACATCCCTGAGTTGGATTTTATTCTGTTACTTAGGTTTTCTAATTGTAGAAAAAATACAACACTTTCAAACCAAGGCTCCTATTAGAACAGTTTGCTTTTCTCTTCTTTTTAATTATCAGTCAAAAAAATCTCTTGAAAGAGTTTTTATTAAAATCTACACGTTGTAATTTTTGCTGCAAGCAAGGGAATTCTCAATCCACTGAAAAAAGAGGCAAGTCCTAATTTGCAAAAATAACTGCAATCCCTAGATACCAGGAATGGTGAAATAAGTGGGTGTTCAAAGTTTTTTCTTGTCTTCATTGGGTCTATTGATAAAAAAGCACAAAGGCTGCTTGCTAGTGACTCAGTCCTTTTCATATGAATGAGAAAAGCCCAAAGAGATACTGACTTGGAGAGGAAGCATAGAGATTGTTTGAACAACAGTTAGCACCTCATTGTTAATCCGTAATGACTCACGTTCCTGTTTGTCTCAGTGCTGTTTACTGAAAGACTGATACTTTGTTACAAGAGGGAGGCAGCTACCTCCCTCCCTCCCCTTCCCCCACATCACCCCTGCCAGCAACCCAGTCCCTCAGGGTGCACGACACAGTACTGGATTGCGACCCAAACTTTGACGGACACTGACCTAGAATGTGCTTCCATATTGCTATGTCTGCCCCGTGCCTTTAAAGGTCTCTGTTGACACTTACATTCAGATCTCTAGCTTCTTTCTACTGATAGCCCCTGGCCAGGATAGAGCGGTAATCCTGTCAGAGAAGCTGCAATAAAATAGGTAATGGTGCATTTTGGTCCCACACCTCCTGTGCAGCTGATGAAGTGGGTTGGAGCCCACAAAAGTTTATGCCCGAAGAAATCTGTTAGTCTATAACAGATGTGGCCAAACTGTGGCTCGCGAGCCGCATGTGGCTCTTTAAAGAAAAATTGCAGCTCCCAGAAGAGTGCAGGAGGGAAGGGCAGCATGGCGGGAGCCAGGGGCGAGAAATTTGCAGTGATCAGGGCAGCAGAGAGGCGGCAGCATGGTGAGAGCCAGCAGCGGAGGAGCAGCCTTGTGAGAGCTGCAGGAAAAAGCAGCGTGGTCAGAGCCGGGGGAGGGGCAGCACTGTGAGAGCAGGCAAGGAAAAAGCAGCCTGATAAGAGCAGGGAGGGGAGGGGGGCCGCATTGTGAGAGCCCGCAGGGAAAAGCAAGTCATCAGTTAGGTGTAAAGACAAGCATTCAGAACAAGAAACTGCCAGATTCTACAGTTTACCCACACAATATTAATTCTACCCTCCTTGTCTGTGTGCATAATGATACAGTCTTTAATTACATCAGTGCATGATTTTTTTAAATACTTTTTTTTAATATTGTTTTCTGGGTAAATATTTTTAAAACTGGTAACATAAATTGATCAAGAACAAGTCTACAATGAACTACAGATAAGTGATGATAATTAGCAATTTAAACCTGAAAAGCAATTGTAAATTAATTTTCTTTTTTAAAAATCACCTGGCATTTCCAGATACTGTAATATAATGCAAAATTATTTCTCTTGTATTTCCATTTTGAGAATTAAATAAGAATCATCAGAAATGACTGAAAATTGACATGTGTTGCATCCAAAACCACTGACTACTGTCAAAAGGTTATTTTAAAAAACCTCTATTAATTTAAAGAATGTTACAAGTACTTATTATGGATCATGGTTCATTTTCAGCATGCAAAATGATTTAGACTTAAGATAGACCACCACTACTGAAAACTGGCTTTAGAAAAAACATTCCTTAAGCTCATTGAACAAGTGTGACTGAGACATCAGTATGTCATCTGTTTGCAGAAGGAACTGCTAGCACATTTATTTTATAAGAAAATTTTAATTAATATGACTAAGTCAATTACCAAGATAATTTACATTCACTGCAAAGTTCAACAGCAGCACTATACTTCTACTGATTAAATAGCATTCAACATGTATTAATTCTTTTTTGTTGTATAGTCAAAATCTATTTATATTTCAGTGCAGTCTTCATGAATGACTCTATGGGTATCTGAGCCCATTAGATGAGAGTAATTGTTGTGAAGGGCTGAGGATGGAAAATTGTGTTGTAAACTTTCTGAAAAAAGATCTCTCACCAATAAAGATTTTACTTTGTATTATAAAAACCAAATATTGATATTTAGATTTTACACTGGGCCTGATCCCAAACTGAATAAACTCAATGGGATTTTTTCCATAGTATCTTCTGTGCATGGACTCCAAAGCACTTACTGAAACCGGCTCTGATCTTGCACTTTCTGTCCCCCTAAATTCTCATTGATCTGTTGTGATTCTGAACAGTTGAAAAGGTGTCCCTGTGTTCATCTCTTCACAGGGTTAAGATGAGAGCAGTATTTTCCCTTACTATTACTCTCATTTTAAAATTAATTGTGTCTGAGTCCTCACACCTTTTATCTTCACTATCCATGAGTATTTTAGTGAACAAGTTTACTGGCAGAAATATTCTCAGGGAAGTGGGGGCATGATAGGTGCCAGGATGGGGTGGGAGGCAGAAGTGCAGCATGGCTGGGGAGAGCAGAGAAGCAGCGACGTGGCAAGAGACAGCAGGGAAGTGGCAACAGGGGTGGGGAAGAGAAGCGTGACATGGCCAGAGAAGCCATAGCATATTTAGATTTTCTCATAGGCCCTAATGCAGCATACTCGTTAAAATAAAATCATGTTTTACAAGTTCTACCCATGATATGGAATACTAAGAAATGAAAATACAAAGGAGAAAAGTATAAAACTGAACATAGATTACTTTCAAATTTTGGCACAATTTACTGCTGTGAAGCATCATATTCCACAATGAAATTCAAAACATTGTGCAATAGTTAGAGATCAGAATCTCAGAGAGTTTTTACCTGCTGCACTGACAAGTTACTGCCCAGATTTTTAAAAAAAGCCTGTAGTGTTCTACATCTAACAACAGCTAAATTTTTACTGTATAGGCCTAGTTTCATGGTAATCTTAAATAATTAATAGAATCTGACATTAGTGGATCAATATTTGCCCCATTTTTACAATAAAATTAAAGTGCACAATGAATTTTAAGTTTAGTAATTTTGGAGTAGGTAAAAATATGTGGTTATATGCCTCAGTGCCGCTCTCGAAGGTTTAATAATCGACTTGTGTGGCTCTTGAGTTCCGTAAGTTTGGCCACCCCTCGTCTGTAAGGTGCCACAGGACTCTGGTTGTTTTTGGCACTTAAAGACTAACAAATATATTTGTTGCATGAGCTTTCATGGGAGAAAATCCCACTTTATCAGATGCATTGAAGCAGGGAGAATGAAAGTTGATGCAATAAATAAATTTGTTAGTCTTTAAGTGCCACAGGATTCCTTGTTTGTTTTACTGAACCAGACTAACATGGCTGCCCATTTGTATCACTGTTTTTGCTATATCTACTGTGTAACCTTTATTTTCCTCATTCTAAAAATTATTATAAAATATATTAAACTTATAATATTATTAGTAATAATTCTCCATGTCCAGAAACTCCAGTAGTGAAAATACCATCTTAGTGCCTTAGTAGGAAGAATACCATCTTTGTGCATTACATGCAGAAACCTCCTGATTCAAAATTAACCTCTCAGCCCCAAGCCATGGATACTATACAGTACCAAAATCATACAAATAACTTAGTTGGCAGATTGACTTTTATATAGCTCCTTCCGCTTCTTACTGAGCACCTCCCACTGTTTCTTCCACTTTCAATCTTCATAGAAAAGGCTCCTGAATTCACTAATACTAAAGTCAACAAACTGTAATGACTGGATTCGAACCTAGGTGATTACTACTCAAAGCCACAAAGGTGATCATGCTTGCTAGCTCATTAATTCCAGCACATCTATAATATAAAATGTGCTGAACACCCATTACATTGTCACTAAACACTAACACCCACTAGGCAGCACCTTCTAGGGACGACAGGCCAAACCACAGAAGCCACTGTGGGTGTCAGTGGACTCAGGGTGAGAAAATAAAACAGCCACTCTGGGTCAGACCAATGGTCCCTTCAGCCAATTTCACAGTCTCTGTACCAGAGTTTCACGGGGAGCGTACAAAACAGGACAGTTTTGGAGTGATCCACCAGTCTTCCCCTCACATCACCTGGCAGTCAAAGGTTTAGGATTGCTGCAAGAAGGGGGTCACATCCCTCACCATCTTGGCTAGTAGCCATTGATGGACCTACCCTCCATGAATTTACGCAGTCATTTTGTAATCCAGTGCACAGATGAAGAGAAGGGTTGGCCAGATATAGAAGGACATGGCTGGAAAAGGCTAGCAATCTTTGTTGACTTGTTTCTTTGGGCAGATATGCATTCTGCCCAGTACATGCAGACTGTGACAATATTCATGCACAGGGTTCCTCTGATGTGCTTCCGCACCATGGAGGTGGATTCTGACTGGAGGAAGTGAGCAGCAAGATAGCCCAGGCATCTGGGAGTGTCTCTGTGCAATTTGAGCATGTGTATGGATGTAAAATGGGCTTTGAAGGTACGGCTGGATGCATCTCCTACAGCAGTGGTTCCCAACCTTTTCTCTGCTGTGGTACACCTTGACACCTTCAAATTTTTCAAGGCATAGCACCATTAAAAACTCAGGAATATTCCAATTAACTTAAATTACTTATGAATATTCATGAACCATGGCACAGTGTTTCAAATATGCTGCTGTGTAGAGTAGTAGGGGTAGCAGAGCAGGGGTGGCAAAACACGGGAGGTCAGGAATCGTGCAGTGGCAGGAGTGAGCATGGGGAGCACAGCAGGGCAGAGGTGGCAAAAGAGGACAAGGGCAGCCATGTGGGAACAGCACAAGAGTGGCAAGAGGGGAGCAAGGGAGGGAGAACAGGAGTGGCTTTGTGGGGTGGGGGGGGGCAGAAGGGAACCTGGGGAGTGGGAAGGTGGGGCAGGGGAACATGGCGCAGCACCCACTTTCCCCTTCTCCACAGTGACTCCCTGCCATCCTGGGCAAATCCTCACCCCACTGCTGCTTCCTCCCACCCCAGTGGGTCCCATCCTCCTGTCCCCCAGCCCCCTGTTGCCTGTCATGGACCCTCCCATCACTGCAAGGACCAGAACTAGGCCTCCACCCCCCAGCTACATACCCCCCCAACCAAACAGCCACCTCACAACCCCAGCTACACACCCTCTGCTACATAGACACCCTCTACCCCACACAACCCCCAGCAGCCCTCCCCCCACCCCAAAGCCCTTACCTGGGCTGTTTGCTGGCTGACTGTGTTGTGGCTGCTCCTGCTATTTTTAGGGGGACCCCTGGAACTCAACCTTTGGGTGCCTTCCTTTATTTTCAGGGGGCCCAGAATGCTGCCTGCCTAAAAAGAAGGGGCCCCTGGAACTGTGTTCAGGTGCTTTCCTCCTTACTTAAACCCCTCCCTTTTCCCAGCCCTGCACAGCCCATGCTGTCGGGGAGGCTCGTGGCACACTGGTTGGGAACTACTGTCCTACAGCATCAAGTTCTGAATTCTGCGAAGTGCTTTTACCATAAGTAGGTTTGGCATCTTGTACACCTTGTTGGCACAAGATTCTTACAATCATAGCTGATTAGGGCTGGACAGAACCTCAGGACAATGTTCCCTCTAAGGTCCTGAGGCAACTGAACAACTTATGTCGCTCACTGCATGAGCCATGCCCCCCACAGGCCCAATCCTCCCCCCATGGGCGTGATCCTGCCTCCCCCCTCCTGCTCTGCTGGTCACCTATCCACTCCCACCTAGCCCAATCAAGCCCCTGCTCTCCCAGTCAGCCCCCCAAGCCAGCCCAATCCCCCTCCTTCCACCCTAACCCGCTCCCCTGGTAACTCCCTAGCCAGCTGGATCCCCCAGCTCTCCACACCTTTACCCAGCTGCTGGAGTGGCAGGGCCAAGCCATCGCTCCTCCAGGCGGAGAAGCACTGACAGAACATGCTTTTAAAAATTCCCAGCTCTGGAGAAGCTCTCAGTCGGCTGAAGACAGAGTCTTCCAGCTAGGTAGGGACACTGGCTGCTGGCCATGCGTGGCTGGCAGTATCCCCTGTGCTGGGCAGTGGTGAGGGGGATGCGCAGTCATGCAGCTTCCAGGGAACATTGCCTCAGGGGGTCTCTAATCCAAACCCCCCACTCAAAGCAGCATCAACCCCAACTAAATCATCCCAGCCAATGTATTGTCAAGCTGTACCTTGAACCCTGGATTCCCCTTTAAGACAGTTAAAGGCTGTTATTTTACCCCCCTCAGTCTTCTCTTCTGCAGACTAAATGAGCCTAGTTCCCTCAGCCTCTTCTTATGTCATGTGCTCCAGTCCCCTAATCATTTTGTTGTCTTCTTCTGGACTCTTTCCAATTTGTCCACATCCTTTCTGTGGTGAGGACCCCAAAACTGAACACAATACTCCAAATATGGCCTCACCAGTACCAAAGAGAGGGGAATAATCATTTCTCTCAATCTGCTGGCAATGTTCCTACCAATGTAGCCCAATAGACCATTAGCCTTCTTGACAATAAGGGCACACTGACCCATATCCTTCCTGTCCAGTGCAACCCCCAGGTCCTTTCTGCAGACCTGCAGCCTACCCAGTCAGTCCCCAGTCTGTTGCAATATATTGGATTCTTCCATCATAAGTGCAGGACTCTGCACTTGTCCTTGTTGAATCTCATCAGATTTCTTTTGGACCAATCCTCCAAGTTGTTGTATCCCTCTCCTGCCCCTCAAGTGTATCTACCATTTGCCGCAGCTTAGTGTCATCAGCAAATTTGCTGATGGTGCAAATGTCTCTGTCTTCTAGACACAACTCTCTCATCCAGAAAGATTTCACTTTCTGAATAAAAGAGGTAATGACTACCTATGTCCTGTTTGATCATCACTCCATTAAATTTTGTCCCCAAATCATTTTAGGTTAATCCCTACTATTGAGCTTCAGGGACAGAGTGTATGTCTGAGTAATGTTATGGAATCTGCTGCCTAGGGAGAGACAGCAACATTTATTTTCTCTATATCACCATCTGGTGTCTATTGAAGGAACAACAGGTTAGCAAAATGCATCAGAGCTGTGCAGGATTGGAGGGGACTTCTAGTCCAGTCCCCCACTCTCAAATCAGGACCATGGGCAGCAAGTCTAATAGGCCAGGAAAGGCTAAGCCTTTGCTGGCACAGCTGCTGCAGACCTGCCACCAGACACCTGGGCCATGATAGCCCTGTACCTTATCCTCTGCTCCACTAATTCCCCGAGATCCCCTGTACCCACTGCATCCTTCCTCACACCCTGCCTTGAGACCACCCCCTCAGTGCATTCCTCTCCACCCTCTCCGCCCTCAAGACCCCCCTCTGCTTACTGTGTCCCCTTCTCCACAAGATCCCCTTCTGCTGTTTGCATTCCTGTTCACCCCCTTCTTCCTTGTGAGACCTCTGTCCACCACTCACCTCATCCCTTCTCATTCCCCAAGGACCAGTGATATTCAGATTGAGGCTCACAAGCTGCTCTTTAATGTGTCTCCTGCAGCTCTTTGCAGCATGATACTCTGATAAAACTCCAAGTGATTTTACTATTAACCATCAGGATGTTTTTACTGTGTTGCATTTCCCTAGTTTGTTTCTGAAGGTGGCACAATAATCTTAGATTGGCCCAAAAGGGTATTCATGGGATCTAAACTCACAGCCTGAAAAAAGCTGCATAGGACCTGACTTCTCTGGCTTCTGGCACTTACTGCTATGGGAATTACTGGGCTTTAGAGCCCAATGAACCCATACACGTTACTGCTGCGCTGTCAAAATGGACTTGGATGGTCGTAAACCCTCTGCTGCTGGCTTCACGTACCATTGCATATTATCAGAACTCTGTATTGTGGATGACTCTGGGGAGACAAGATGTGCCTGAAATGGTGCTGCTCGAACATTGGCCCAGATTCTGCTTTTTCTTTTATGTTCTATCTTAATAGCGCATGTCCACATGTATCTTTTAAATTGAAATAAAACTGGTTACTTTGATTTTAAAATGATTAGGTCCACATGACGTTTTCTTGTTTCAAAATGACGAGCTCCGTCATTTCGAAACAAGAAATGTTATTTTAAAATAGCTTAAACCTACTTTAGTTTGAATCGTCTGTTATTTCGAAACACTTGTTTTGAAATAACGCCATTCGGGCATGTTATTTCGAAATAACCCTTATTTTGAATTAATACTTTTTCTCTTCTTCCCAGGGTGCCTTCCTTTTTCTATATATTGGGTGGGGACATGGCCGGGGGGGGGGGGAGGGCATGTTGCCACACCTTCCATGGCACCCCTCTCTTGATTCAAAATAGCAAGTCCTATGTCTGGACTTGCTATTTTGATTTGAGGTTTTTGCTTATTTCAATTTAAGTTAATTCAAAATAAATGATTTTATTTTAAATTAACTTATTTCAAATAAGCATCTACATGTGGACATAGCCATAGATTTTAAGAGAATGACAAACTGAACATAAAACTAACACGCATGAGGGCAAGAGAAATAGCAAATACACACAAGCTGAAGTAACTGCACGACTTTTCCAGCTGCCTGACGGGACACGTGCACACACCTTCCGAACACTTCCAAGCAGCTCTCACTTACACAGCTGTCAGATGAAGTAAATCCCTGGCATAATACGTGGCATTCTTCATTCCTTTTATAAAAAAGATGATGCTTAGGTGCCATTGCTGCCACATTAATATACCAAACTTGTACAGCTTGGACACAAGAGATTTTCCACCTGCTAAAGATCAATGTTTTTGCAGAACTAAGTACAATAACGAGAGCCAGGAGTCTCAACAAGGAGAATCAAAGTCATAGCTATGTAAGGCTTGAAGGGATGTCAAGGGGGCATCAAGTCCAGCACCTTGCACAGGTGCAGAACCCAGACCATCTCAACAGGTTTTTGTCCAATCTGTTCTTTAAAAATTCCAGTGATGAGGATTTCCAGAGCTTAATTGGCATGGTAGTTTGAAAGATTTTCTACTCTCTAACCTAGGAGTGGGCAAATTTTTTGGCCAAAGGGCCACATCCGCTGTATGGCCGGCTGCACATGGTGGCAGAAGAGTGGGGTAGGGAAGGGGCAGGGATTAATTAATTAATTAAAATAACTAAAATATAATCATAATGATAAATAATAAATACAACAAAATATTGCTTTTATTAGAATAAAACAACATTCCAGTGACACTGGGTGAACTGGCCATTGTGCTCAGGCCAGACACTGCTGGGCCTGAAGGATGAAGGGTTGGAGCCAGGAGGGGGAGTGGCCACTGCACTCCAGCTAGGACACTGCTGAGCCCTGGAGGACTGGCCACTGTGCTCTAGCCAAGGTACCACTGGGCCCACGGGAGGAAGGAGTGGAGCTAGGAGAGGGGAATGACAGCTGTGCTCTGGGCCACAGGCCAAACACAGCTCACAAGCCTGATGAAAGGCACAGGTGAGCTATATCCAGCCTGCTAGGCCATAATTTGTCCAGCTCTGCTCTAACTGGAAATCTCCCTGGCTGCAGAGGAAGCTCATTCTTGTTCTATCTTTAATGGGTATGAAGAAAATAGATCACAATTGTCCTTACATCAGGTCCACGCCGCCACCCCTGCTTTCTTTTCTGAAGACTAAACATGCCCAGTTTTTTAAACTGTTCCTCAGAGGTTAGGTTTTCTAAATGTTTTATCATTTTTTTGGCTCTCCCCTGGACTTTCTCCAGTTTGTCCACGTCTTTTCTAAAGAATAATGCCCAGAATTGGATGCAGTGCTCCAGCTGAGACTTAGTCAGTGCCAAGTAGAGGAGGACAATTACATTGCTAATCTTACAAGGAGTCTAGTGGCACATTTAAAGACTTAACAAATAAAGCTCATGTGATAAATAAATGCGTTAGACTTTAAAAGTGCCACTAGACTCCTTGTTTGTTTTGCTGAACTAGACTAACACGGTTACCCCTTTGGAACATACCTAATCTTGTCTCCTGTTAATACACCCTGGAATAATATTAATGTTTTTTGCAACTGTGTCATATTGTGGACTCATATTCAATTTCTGATCCTCTACTATACCCAGAACCGTTGTCAGCATGCCATCAACTAGCCAGTCATTACCCATTTAATGGTTGTGCATTTTATTTTTTCCTTCCAAAATTATCAGATTATTCAACATTCAACTTCAAAAAGAGGAACTATACACAAATGAGAAAACTAGTTCAATGAAAAATAAAAGAAATACTCAAAGGGATGAAATGCCTGCAAACTGCAGAGACTATTTTAAAATACCACAATAGAAGCTTAAGTTATATCTATATCCCAAATCTACAGGCTGTAAGAGGACCAAACAACAGAGGAGTAAAAGAGGCAGTTAGAGGCAAAGAGGCATCCTTTAAAAATTTGAAGTCAAATCTTTTATCAGGAGAACAGAAAGGCACATAAGCCCTGTCCAACCAAGTGTAATACAATAAAGCAGGCCTAGAAGGAATCTGAAGAGCAATTAGATAAAGACACAAAAACTAAGAGCAAAAAAATTTAAGTACATCAGCAACAGGACACCTGCCAAATGCTAAGTGGGGCCACTGGACAATTGAGGTGCTAAAGGAACATTCCAGGATGACGAGGCTGTTGCAGAGAAGATAAATGAATTCTTTACATTGGTCTTCAATGCAGAGAATATGGAGCGGGGATGGTGGAGGGGACGGACAGCTTGCCACCTGAGCCATTCTTCTGAGGTGACAAATCTGAGGAATGGTCCCAACTTGAAGTGTTGATGGAGGAGTGGTTTGTTTGTTTTTTTTTTTTTTAAACAAACTGATAAATTAAATAGTAATAATTCACCAGAATTGGATTGTGTTCATCCAAGAGTTTTGAAGGAAATCAAATATGAAATTGCAGCTCTACTGACTGTTATATATTTTATCTCTTAACCCAGCCTCTATACCAGACAATGTGAGGCCGCCATGTGGCCCAACAGCAGAAGGCACCGTTTGGCTGTGATGACCAGGGCCCTCTGGAGTTCCAAAATAATGGACACGTGGATTGAAACCTTGAAAGGGGTAGGGAAGCTCTGCCCTTCCTGGAGTCCAGTAGGGCACCCAATAAACTCTATCACGTGGGTTGGGGCTGGTTTCGACTTTTCTTGATTTAAGGAAAGTTCCAAGCAGCCACAGTCTTTTTATCAAGGGGACACTGTGGCAAACCTGGTGCTTCAACCTCTGCTTCCTCAAATATGCTGCCACTGCCACCATACATTTTGTGAACACTCTGGGAGATAAGGCGAGTCTGAATGGGAGGGATGTGAATTGAAACTGCTCCCTTCCCCCTACGAATCTGAGGAGCCTTCTGAGTTTTGGCCTTATTGCTATATGAAAAGAAGTGTCCCTTAAGTTGAAGGCCACAAACCAAAAACAGGGAACAGCAGCAACAGCTCAGCGGAGGGGCAGGAAGGAGGGAGCCAACAGCTCAGAGAAGCAGTGGAGGAAGGGGGAACAGCAGCCCCGGCTCAGAGGAGGGTGAGGGAGGAGCAGCTGCCAGCTCAGGGAAGCGATGGGGTTTGGGGGGGGTCTCAGGACAGAAACGCACTTCAAGGAATGGAGGCAATGACGGAAGGGACTGAGGGGATCAGGGAGGAGAGAAGCTGTAAAGGACTTAAAGACTAACAAATTGTTGTTAGTTTCTGTTTAATGGATTTCGGTGTGGATTTTATTTTGCATTGCTTTATTTATTTTGGTGTACTTTGTACTTTTTTATTTTCTTTTGCTCTATTGGTTTGGATGGGTTTGTTTATTTGTTTGTTTTGTGTTTACCTTATACCACATGCCAAAGCAGCCTCAGTCCTGTCCACAGCACTTTACAAACTTAGGGGCACCTCATGTGTTCCCTTTACAAGTATGGTAGTCAGGAAAACAGGTTAAAAAGTCTTCCATTGTAGCAGAGGGGGAAGGAATAAGCCAATGAAGAATCCTACTTCTTCTTGCCAACTCTACAGAAATCTGTGGATCAAGCTCTGGACAGTTAGACAAGGAGTTCTGTGGAACTTTTAAAGACTAACCCATTTATTTATCACATTTCTCCCATGAAAGCTCATGCAATAAATAAATGCGTTAGTCTTTAGAAGTGCCACAGGAATCCTTGTTTGTTTTGCTGAACTAGACTAATACAGCTACCTCTTTGGAGCTCTGGACAGTTGAGGCTTTTCAGAGACCCTGAGAAACTGGGACAAGGGATGAGCTGTTTTTCGTAGTATCCTCCTCCTTCGGAATTATTTTATGCAGAATCCTATTCTACAAAACCAAGCCTGTCTTAAAAGGCGAGTGTTAGGCCATGTATGGAGTAGGAAAGTGTTTCCCAGGACAGTTGACTTGTCATGGAAGACAGAAGCAGTGTTCCTTCTAAGGTGATGATGCAGCTGACCAAGTTATGGATGCACTTGGGGAGCTGATGAGCAGGGGCCTGGCACCAGGTCAGGGAACCAGGAGGGAACTTGCTCAGGTGCATCCAGAAGTTGCTAAGCTGCATCATCATCTTACAGGGAACATTGCATGGCAGGGCAGCATAGTCAGAGACAGTGGGAGAAGTGAGCAACGGTCGGGCACAGCCTAGAAGCAGTGGCATGGTAAGAGGCAGCACCAGGGTGTGGGGGGTAGTGTGGCATGATCGGAGAAGCCGTGGCATGTTTACATTTTCTCATAGGCCCTAATGCAGCTTACTCCTTTGTTAAAATTGTGTTTTACAAGTCCTAAACGTGACGTAGAATACTAAGAAACAAAAATACAAATGAGAAAAAGTTTCAAACTGAATGTAGATTAGTTTCAATTTTTAGCACAACTTACTGCTGTGAACCATTGTATTCCACAATAAAATCTGTTAAATCAAAACATTGTGCAATACTCAGAGATCAGCACCTGTGAGAGCTTTTATGTACTGCATTGACAAGTTACTGCCCAGATTTTAAAAAAAAAACTTGCCACTAGCCTGCAGTGTTCTACATCCAGCAACAGCTAAGTTTTTACTGTATAGGCCTAGTTTTCATGGTAACCTTAAGTAATTATTAGAATCTGACATTAGTAGGATCAATATTTGCCCTGTTTTTAAGATAAAATTAAAGTGTGCAATAAATTTTAAGCTTAGTAATTTTGGAATACGTAAAAACACGTGGTTATATGCCTCAGTGCAGCTCTCAGTGGTTTAATACTTGACTTGTGCAGCTCTTGAGTTCCATAAGTTTGGCCAGCCCTGTTATATACTTATCAGAGCTGGAATGGCAGCGAGTTGCCCTTGAGCTCAGCATACAGGCATATACAACACAGAGAGGACGCCATGGAAATTCCACTAGCGTCCTGCCAGTGGTGCTAACAGCTGACACAACAGGAATCTTTGTTTTACAAATTCTGTTTTTGTAGGTAGATGCATTGGTTACTCACACTCACAGAATACTGTGCTGCCAGCTCCTTCAATTGCCCTATGTTCTCCTTAGTTAGTCTAAAGGAAGGTGTCACTTCTAATGCATGCAGCAGTCTATCACTGCTGTTGCTGTGCAATGGACTGTAGGAAGCAGCCATGGTTAAGTGGATCAAATCTAGAGTTGAATAAAGGATTTGTTTTTTGCGAATCATTAAATGTACCAACAAAATTAGCCAACGAGGTGAAATTATAACCCACATTTGAACCATTCCACCTCTCCTTAGATGCACTCAAAACTTTGATATCTTATTCTAACCCTCTCCTGGGGCATATAACTAACTTGGTTTAGTTACCTTGCAGCTATTTTTAATATGTAGCTAATTACAACAGCTGTATATTAACATATGTTGAATGACTGAAGACAGATACGATATCTATAGTTCATATGCTCTGTACCTCAAATTCTTCATTGTCATCCAATTTTTAAGTGAGATTTTAGGAAACAGAAAGTTTAGACAATCTGAATGGAAAAATGTCAGTTGGTGCATCTATCTGCTCTCTCTACAGAGTCTTTTGGTGCTACTGCAACACAAAATAATAAATAACTCTAACGTGTTTTATTGACACTGAAGTCAATGCAGTTGAGAGTTCACAAACAAGTTACACCCACCACTTAACTTACACATTACCCAAAACTACCACAAAATCAGTAAGTTTCCATAAACGTTAGTGGGTATCAGCTACCTACTCTTCTTCATTAAATTAGGGGGACAACTTCCTATAACTTCCATTTAGCAAAGATAAAGATGTTGAAAAATATTCATTTTTTAAAAACAGTCTTACCGTTTGCCATCTAGTGGTTCCAGGAGAAATTGCAGATGGCTTGTTTGATTTGTGCTTGCAAAAAATTATCAGGATAGTAGCATCCTTTCTAATCCGGTATGTAAAATAGCTGATCACACAGGCACATCTACCACTAGAAGAAGAAGGTTAAAAAAAAAGGTAAGATAATTATTTTTCAAACCCTCAGTTCCTTATCTGTAATGAAATCTCAAGATTTCATACACAGATCAATAGAATTTTCAGCACTCATCTTGGCGTGTTTTCCCTAGCCTTTTTGGTGAAATTTAAACAGACTCAAATACTTTGCTTTCTGCTATCCTAAACCATGAAGACAACTGAGATCTTGATTCATTCAAGTTACTTGACAAAAAGGGTGTAATTCTAAGTAAATCTTGAAGGAATTTGGTAGGGAAAACTTGAGTGAAATAACACTACTTAGAAAATGGTTGCCTATATATGTAAAGATTTTTAAAATGCAGTATTGTATCAGAGATATTTCAACAGCTTTGCTCAGAATCCAAGCTCTTAAAAGGGCAAAAGGGACTGCTGAAAATTTTTTTGTATTGTGTCTGTGTTGCAAAATTCAGATCCAAATTCTCCTGAAGTTAAAGGGTTGTTTGAGTACTGGGTTTTGCTTCTGTGGTTTCTAATGTTCTTGCAACTGTTTTTAGGCAACACATTTGTTATTGTAACTTTAAATTGTTCTCATAGCACCACAGGTTGCATTTTGCAAATGGAATTGGAAATAACCCATGCTTTGAGGAGTTCATCTTGTTTGGAAAGATATAAAACAAAATTAAACAGAGAGTCATGATGGATGGAGCCAAAAGATATCAGCCATGTATAGGGCCTTGACAAGTTATTTTTTAAGGAGAGCTGAGGAAAAATTGCTCACCAATATTCATGCAAATTTGAAAGTGAATTTCAGGTGGCAGGGACCATTTTGTGTTCCTTTTAAAAGAACATTTGAACCTTCAGGCTTTGCTTGTATGAATTATTCATTAAATGTGGATTTTTAGCTGTAATGATCAAAAAGTGACTAAGCTATGGTTTCTAACCATCAGAGGAGTGAAGTTGTGGAACAACCTTCCAGCTGGATCAGTGGGGGTGAAAAAGTAACCAGCTTTAAGACTGAGGTTCATACATGTCTGAAGGGGAGGATATGATGAGACTTCATACGCTGGCATGTAACCCATCTCTGACTGTTAACAAAAACAATCTGGTAGCCAGCGATGGGACACAAGACAGAGAGGGCTTTGAGTTCCTACAGAGGATTCTTTCCCAGGTGGGCTTGCTGGTGGGTCTCGCCCACATGTGCAGCATCTCATTGATCACCACCTTTGGAGTCAGGAAGGCATTTTACCCCAGATCAGGTTGGCAGAGACCCTGAGGAGTTTTCACCTTCCTCTGCAGCATGTGGCCTGGATCATTCACAGGTTTAAAGTAGAATAAAGGGTGGGTTCTCTGTACCTTGAAGTCCTTAAAGCGTGATTTGAGGACTTCAGTAGCTCAGTCAACGATTATGGTGGGCCTGTTGCATGAGCGGGTTGGTGAGGTGCTGTGACCTGTCATGTGCAGGAGGTTCAACTAGAAGAGCATGATGATCCATCCCTTCTGATCGTAAAGTCTCAGGTCCTGCGCATTGCTTAGAGAAAAATTATGGCTTTTGTATTTGATAGCAAAATTCAACATTTACAACTCCTGTTTTGTCAATTAGTTTTATAGGTCACATGGCACAATTTCTGATCCCTGATTGCTGACACATTTAATTTGCCAGCACAAAGCAAATTGCAACATTACAGTTGAATGTACAATCTGACATTAATAGATTTTAAAGCCAGCTAGGACTTCTGCTGTCATCCAATCTGACCTCTGCAGAACAATGGCCATATTATTTCACCCCATAATTGCAGCATCAAATCTAATATATTGCAGCTAGAGCCTAAAAAAAAATTGCTGAAGAGATTCACAAATAAATTTGATTAACAAATTGGAAAATATCCCCATCTTTGGAGGCCAAATTTGCCAACTAAAATAATGGTGGGATACATTAGATAAATAATTTTGTTGCAAATGATTGACTCAGCCCTAATAGAGAGAGAGAGAGAGAGAGAGAGAGAGAGAGAGGATGTTTAATTCAGATGGAGGGTTTGGTATCATGTGAAAGAGGCTGAGTGAAAGAAAAGAAAACTCAAAACAGAGCAAAGGGAATGGACTGTGGGTACTCTACATACAGAACTTGCCACAGTGCAGGGTGCCAGAGGAACAATCTAGGAACTGGTGACTGAGGTGTGAGAAGGTCACACTATGTAAAGGCTAAGAGTGGAATCTTGTGGCCCTGAAGTTAATGGGTGTTTTGTGAGTGAAATCAGTGGGGTTACAATTGACTCCTAAAGGTGAAGATAAGGAAGTTTAAGCTGCTGTGGGTCCTGGGCTCTGGGAGAAGGAGAGTCACGACTGCAGCAGCAGAAAGTGTTGATTTTAGCTGTGGCATTTTGAATAGATGGGCAAAGGGAGAGGAGAGACTGAAAAAGAGGAAATTACAGCAGTGAAGGCAATGGAGAGTGACAGCACTAAAATGCTAGATTATGGTGACAAGGCAGTCAATAAAGTTACTCCACATTCACACCAAAATAACAGACCAAAATCTGACCTCTGCTTCCAATGGCAACCCTCACTCAGCCACATTGTACAGATACAGGAGGGCATAAATTTAGCAGCATAGTCAGCAATAGCACGTCTTATGCATGTGTAATGTGGGGGCATTCTGGTTGCAGGGGGAACCATTAACAAGTTAATCATGCTGCATTAACAGTTTTATTGCCTTGAATATTTATAAGGGCTGGTTTGCTCAGCGTGAGAGAGACATTTACCATTTTCCTCCTGTCATTCATACTAAATCAAGTTCAGTTTTATGTCTTCACAAGATACTTCAGGAGCAGTGGGTGTTACCAGTGGTCAGGTCTTCAATCCCCACACTCTGGCCTAAGTGAAAAGATGTGGACTCCTTTTACAGTATACTGCTCTGTGCCAAGCACAAGACCCCTTGCTTTGGGAAAATGTTTGCTTTTATAAAAGCAATATGTGCCCAGGTACTAAAGTGATGGCTGCCTTAATCACTACATAGGCATCTTAACCAAGAGCATAAAACTAATTACCACGTAGGGAACATCAGCCTAGCACTATTTTGCCACTCCATTTGCTAAGCTGGGCACATCCTAAAGCAAGTCTCTGATCCTCTGTGGGGAGCACTATTCCCTCTAAGCTGTATGCATGTGTGCGCGCACAGCTCATGAAACCCGCGCACACAAAAAAATAAAGTACACACAAAAGAATTCAATAGTGCTAATATTGGTGCTCACAAAGAAATGTTTTTGCGCACACAAAGAAATTGTTTGTGCACACAGTCTACAAGTAATTAGAGGGAACATTGGTAGAGAGGTAGAGCGCATCATAAGCTTTAGCACCTTTTGGTAGCATGACTACATTGCAATTCTGCTGCTTTGCAATAGGTCACATGTCTTTCAAGCCTCTAGGAGAATGCAAAACAAACAAGGAGTCCTGTGGTAATTTTAAAGACTAACAAATTTATTTATCGCATGAGCTTTCTTGGGAGAAAAGCCCACAATGTCAGATGCTTGAAGATGGGAAATCCACAGAATAGGAGGAAAATAAATGCAGGGGAGTGTAAGTCACTGGATCAGCAAATCAAAGCAGTTGTTTAGATTCAAACAGTGGAACCTACAAACGGCCCTACGGGCCAGGCATTGTCATTTACTATATGTTCGTGCAGAATCTTAGTCTAGCTTAGGGTCTCTGGGAGCTACCACAATACAGATATCAAATACTACTACTCCAGATTACACCAGTTGAGAAGCTGGGACCTGTGCCTTTGCCCGACATGTAGACTGTCATTTTAAAAAAGAGAGGCTCACCAAACTCTGCAGTGGCCCAGAGTGGTCACAATATTGTAAGCTGATTAGTTTTGGACAGCTGTTGCCAGTAATGGAAGGGTTTGTTTTGTTTGCTTTAAAATAAGGTAAAGAACTTCTTAGGACAGTGGATCTCAACCTTCTGCGGGTTGCAACACGCTTGGCAGCAGGGATTTCCCTAACACCACCCTACACCCTCTCTGAATTTCCCAACACCCCCCCAATTGTCAGCTACTAATAGCATTATACCAATTTAGTGAGCACTCAAATACCCCCCCACACACCTCCCCCTAAAGTCCCCCACCCAGTTTCAAGCCCTGGGGAGAATACTGCTTGGGAGCATATCATGACCCTACTGGACACACTGGCCCACCCTGCAGGCTGAATCCAGCCATCTCCCCCGCTCTCTGTGACACACATACGTCTGTGTGGTGACGCAGAAATGTGTCCTAACACAGTGGTTGAGAACCACTGTCTCAGGACATAAAGCCACTTCGGGCATGATTTTGGACCACTTTAAAGCCTGCAATTGTGTGCCTAATTTGGCAGTGCAATTGCTGGAATTCTGCATTCAAAGCTGGCAATTGCCAATGCATCTGGTCAGTTCAATGTTCAACTCACCTGTAATTATGCAATTTGCATAGAGTTGCTTGTGCAAATTAAGCAGGCAATTGCAAGTACAACTGCATGCCTAAAGTATTTCCAAACCGGTCACAAGGAAAGGCCTATCATTCCTATTTATTCTGTTTGCTCTCTCACACTAACCTTTCTCTTTTCCTTTATAAAATATTCTTTTATTATTATACCGTACTGTTCTCCAGGAATGGTCGAAAAGGTGAAGTTTAGATCAGTACGGCTGTGAGGTTTGGGTTATTACTGCAGCAGAATGTAGGCTTTTTTTGAATTATTATTATTATTATTATTATTATTATTATTAATTTTAATAAATGAAACCCTACAGTACCTTTCTTTCCTAGACATACATCTGGGAACCTCACAAAGCTAATTCGCCTCTATTTTAATGACTGCCCCAGTACCAGGTTCAATGTGATTATCACACTCTGCGGGAAAGTGTTCTCTACAAGTTCCCTGTTTACTCAACCTTTCCTTATTCTCTTATCTTTCGACAGCATGAACAGCTCCTTCAGATCATCTTTACTGAATACTGTTAAATGTGGCTCCTGGGATTAGAGTTACAAGCACGATCTTACCAAAAAGAGATAAATCACTAACACATTAACCTCCCTCTACAAAAGACATTTCATCCTGAGGCATTGTTCCTTGTGACAGATACTATATATCAAGCATATGGATACCCAAGCTGGTCTCTTAGTTAGAAAACATCACACAGCAGTACAGCAACCATCACTAGAGTGCAATTGTCTAAACTATTTATTAGTAATGAGTTCTCTATGTGAGTTTTCCAAGTTAAACGACCAAGACAGGTTTTCGGATACATTTTTGCATATCAGATTCTTTTTCATGCAGCAAAATATTAAATGGCCAAATTGTAGTTTGAATAGACCTAAAATGTATCACAACAGTAGGGGTCCTTCTCTCATGCAAAATCTGCTTTACAGGGACCCTGTCAGGCACCAAATGTGACTGTGACAGGGGAAAGACAGCTGATATTTTTGTTGTTTCCCAGTTTTATTGGCAAATTCACATTCCTGAAAGCTACAACTTCACATCTCTTTGCATGCACCTTTTGAAGCCAGGGTGACTTGAGAACAAATGAACCTGCATGTTTATCCCAGATGCTTGGTGAGCTCCTCAAATCAAAACTGAGTGTCAGTAATAAGGTACCTAATAATGAACGTTATTGATTGGATCTGCTCACCACGTGCTGGTTACCTACCCTCCCACAAGTCCCGCCCCAGGATCCCAGCACCCACTAGGCTCAGTGAGGGCGTCTCTTCTATAGCTGCTCCAAAGTCTTGCTTAAGAATTAGTCAGGACCTCCCCAGGACATTACACTGAGTTCATGGGGTTTTCAGACAGACACGCGCCAGTTCCTGGGGACGCAGGACTCTGCAGAAGACCCCTAGGTCACACAAACATGATGCCCCTGATAGCCCCACTGAAAAAGGTGAGGCCGCTGTAGGGCTCTGCCAGCTATCCTTCCCCATTCTCTCAGGAATCCTGTAGTCCTGGGAGCCTGGTATGGCCTTAGTTCCTGCATTTCCCAGAGCCCACCCAGGGTGGTGGGACCATGTGGAGAATTATTGAGCTTAGTACCACCTGCCCCCCTTCCTTCCTTCCCAGAATCTGCCACTTCTGTTATTTCAGATGCTTGGCTCCAGTAGCACATGACAGGGCACCATCCCCCTCCCGTTTCTTTGCTTTCCACACACTGACCGGAGAACTTCCTCTGGTGACATGTAGGATACAGTTCATTTCCAGTGTGCTCCTGCTCCTTTACAAACTTCTCCAGCTTATAAGCTACCAGCCTACAGGCCTTGGCTCATTCAGCCAAGAAGCAGGGAAGACGGAAAGTATTTACCCCCTGAAAGTTGCTGCTGGCTGCACCTCTCAAAAGCCTGCCAATAGTCAGATTGTCTCTCTTTTCCAGACCATCTATGAAAAGGTTGAACACTACTGATCCCAGTATTGATCCTCCAGGAATGCCAGCTATTTAACCTCTCTTCATTTGGAAAACTGACCATTTATTTCTACCTTTAGTTTCCTATCTTTGAACCAGTTACAGCTCTGTGAGAGGACCTGCCCTCATATCACATGGCTCCTTACTTTTCTTAAGAGCCTATAGTGAGGAACGTTGACAAAAGCTTTCTGAAAGTCCATGTACACCAAGGGTCTCAAACTCATGGCCCGAGGGCCGCACGTGGCCCCCTAAATCTAGTTCCTGCTGTAGTAACCTTGGAGAGGAAGGAGTTAACACCCTGGTCAGTGAGTCCCAGGGGAGCCAATAGGAACAAAGTACAGGTTTTTTAATTGGAGGAGCAGCCTTGTCTGTTCCTGTTTGGATGCAGCAGAGCTCCTGGAAGGATCAAGAGGAGGCCAGGTAGAAAGACCTTAAGAAGGATCCAGCGACATGCTTGCCAAAGATAAGCTCAGTTTTTACTGACCAGGCATGAGTAGAACAGGGAACATTTACTTAGATGCGGTCAGGTTATTTCTTTGTTTTTGGTTGTTTTGGGAGTTCTTTGTACTGAGCACATGTACCCCCTCCCACTACCCTGAAACTACCTAAGTTAAATCCCAGAGAAGCAACTCTCTGTGTTTCTTATCTGTCTTTTAATTAAAAAGATTTTACCCTTTAAAAATAAGCTCTGGTTCTGTGTCCTGAAAGGCAAGCAGTTTGTGTGCATGTGCCTTAGACTGCACAGCCAGCTACTGCAGGGGATTCTGTCCCAGTTCCAGCTCATACCCAGGCTGGGGTTCAATCACTCTCCTGTGAGAAGAGTAAAAGCAATTGAGGGTAGCTCACAGGAAGGAATTCCCAAGTGCACCTTTCTGGGTTTCAAGAGGTTTTTGCATTTGGGTGGTGGCAGCAATACCACTCCAAGGCCAGGAATTGGAGGCCTTGGAGAGTTTTAAGACCAGGCTTTAAGGCCAGTGGGTTTTAAGGTCTGTTGTATGCCCACCTTCTGCACTCAGAGTGCCAGAGTGGGGAAACCGCCTTCACACTTGCAGCCTGCAATGACAGTATCGCTCTCAATATTTGCAATGCCATTGTTTGAAAAGGTTGCAGTGGTGTGGCCCTTGGGCTACCATGCTAGGCCTCATGCGGCCCTTGTACTGATTTGAGTCTGAGACCTCTGATGTCCACTGTCTATTACATCGCTCTTGTCCATGTTTGTTGAGCCCCCTCAAGGAATTCTAATGATTGGTGAGGCATGATTTCTCTTTTATAAAGTTATGTTGACTCTTCCCCAACAAAGCATGTTTGTCTGTGTCTGATAATTGTGTTCTTTATTATAGCTTTGCCTAATTTGCCTGATTCTGAAGTTATGCTTATTGATCTGTAATAACCAGGATTGCCTCTGGAACCTTCTTTAATAGTCAGTGTCAGTTTAGTTATCCACCAGTCATCAGGTATAGATAGAGACTGGCTTAAGCAACATTCAATAGTTATCAGTTTTGCAATTTTATAGTCGAGTTCCTTTAGAATTCTTGGGTGAATACCATCTGGCCTTGATGACTTATTACTGTTTATCAATTTGTTCCAAAGCTTCCTCTATTGACAGCTCAGGCTGGGACAGTTCCTCAGATTTGCCACCTAAAAAGAATGACTTAGGGGTAAAAATCTCTCCTGCTTGCCCTCTGCAGCATTGAACAATGCAAAGAATTAATTTAGCTTCCCTGCAATGACTTTGTCTTTCTTAAGTGCTTCCTTAGCACCTCAGTTACTCAGTGGCTCCACTGATGGTTTGGCAGTCTTTCTGTTTCTAACATAGTTTTAAAAAATTGCAGATAATTATATTTCTTTTGCTAGTTGCTCTTCAGATTTTCCTTTGGCATACCCAACAATATATTTCTACTTGACCTGCCAGAGTTTATGCTGCTCTCTTTTTTTCTCAGTAGGATATGACTGACCCAAGGTGGAGGACTGATGATAGTACAAGCAAAATAAAAATACTTAAAAAGGAGAGAAAGAGAGAAAAGGTAAATGTAAAAAAATGAAAACAAGAAAAGAAAGGAGCAAAAGAAGGGAGTAAAAAAAATTGAAAAAAGGAACGGAAAAGCAAGATGAGAACATTAACATTCATACATTATCAACCTCACAGAAACAATAAATGGGACGAGAATAATCTCTGCAGAATAATCCTTTGTGGCTCTGGGCTGCCCTTGCCAGTGTGGGGCCCCTGTCCCTCCTGCCCGTCTCCTGGCCTGGAGTCCTGCCAGCCCTCACCACCACGGGTTATCACTGCTGTTGTGGGAGGTGGGGTGGGGTACAAACGCAGAGGCTGATCTGCCTCCAGGCATAGAGCAGGCTGGCCCAGCCCTGTTCATTAGTCTCTGGGGGCAGGGCTAGGGCAAGGGCTGGCTGGCACACAGTGGGGCTCAGGTGCAGGCTTTCAGGGCTGTGGCTCTGGGGGATCACACCAGAGGCCATACCAAGTGCCAGTCTGCCCCATCCCCAGAATGGAGTGGAACGAACAGGGCCCACCTGCCCCACCCCCAGGGGTGGGATGGGAATGGCTCCAGCTGAGGGTCCCCCTCTTCCCCAGCAGGGCAGGGGGAGGGCCACATTAACAAAGGGACTATAGGGGCTGGACGCTGGGGTCCCTTTTCAGGCCAGGCCCGGGGCTCCAGCCCCTATAGCCCCTTTGTTAATCTGGCCCTGCATCTGACTCTGGGAACATCCCCACACTAACAAATATCTTGCATTGGTAGACATACTGACCAAATTAATTTAAACAGTAACTTCCCAGTAACAGGAGAAACTCACCCTGTAACTATACTCACTCCAGCAATGCCTGATGTGACTAGAGAATATGTGAAGTGCCCAGAATGACAACACACTCCAGCTTCACTGGAGCAGCAGGGGATGCAAATTCCACTCAGAACTGCCTCATTGCCTTTCCATTCCCTCATGCCTTTGAGGGTATCCTGTCTACAGTCCTTTGGGGTTCAAGTCTTGGGACAATTAGCCAAAATATCTCAGCTGAACTCAACTGCCAGGATAGTGCATAAAGAGACTGGCTCTTTAAGATAGGCAGACCCAAACTGCACATGGCTTCAATGAACCTAGAACGGCAGCTAGGAACAAATTAGTTGCTGTCCTGGTATAATATAGTTTGTGTAGGTGGCCCACCATTAAGCAAGTGCCCCTTGGGTTCTGCACATTCTGAGGAGTCTTCACAGGTACTACAGTATATTGCAGTGCAAAAGTAACAAGGCCATGAAAAACCATTGCAAGATCCTTGTTAGCAAGAAGTGGACACCACCTCCTAGTAGAAGGAAGAGAGCATGCACACCATGGACTGTACACAGCACTCCAACTCCTACTCTATCACCTCAGTATATGTTCAGGCTTTCAGTGGCGCTGGAGAGTTGACTGTTTTTCATCAAGCTAAAAAGAGTCTTGCCCCTTCTTTCCCTACACCTTCAAAAACCTAAATCCATGTGGACTGAGTCCAGGTGCCACCATTAGTAAAGCACTCTACAAAAGCAGGCTAGTGAGAGAAAGTGGAAGTGCTTGATCCTTATAGCTGGAAGGTGATTTTCATATCAAATCATAGGGCTGGAAGGGACCTCATGAGATCATCAAGTCCAACCCCCTGGGAATTGAACCCAGAACTTTCTGCATGTTAAGCAGAGGTGCTAGCCCCTACACTATTTGCAGGGCTTAGAGTAGCTCTCTAAAATGTATTGTAACACCTTTTCTGGCTAGGAATCACAGTGGTAAAAATACATCAGGAGACAAGGAAGCAATTTTCAAGTCTGTTTTTCGACAATAATTTCTTCCTTGTTTTGGAGCATAAAATTACATTTCACAAATTATTAGGGTCATGTACTGAGCTTACACTGAACTGATATTATAGGCAGACCAAAGGCCATACACAGCTCTGTAATCTGGTGTTCAAAGCTGTACACCCACAGGTATAAACAAACAATGGTATTAAATCTAGCCAGTGACTTGAAATACAATCTACCAAGTAATCCTTGAAGTGACCTGCCAAGTAAATGCGTTTCATTTCACGATATCATAAATCCGTAATGTTGGACCCCACCCCCAGGCAACAGTGAAACAATAAAAGCCCAGAAAGCTGAGATCATGTCTATTCTACCCAGCAAGTTTTCAGAATGCAGTCAGGGCCCCCCACAGGATTTAGGGGGCTTGGGGCAGTGTTGATGTGATGGGCCCCCTTCACTGTTCCATATATACAACTCATATATTTATGTACTGTAGCAGATTGCAGGTGAGCTCAGATGGCAGCCAGCCCAACTGCACATGTCACCGGGACATTCGTATTTTGCTCCCTGCAATTCCTCTGTTATGAGGCCACAGCCGTTTGTCTTTTTGGTGGATCTTAACTGGCAATGGGAAGAGCCTCCAGAATTGCAATAAACCAAATGTCTTTATTCTTCAGTTAACTTGGCATGTACATGCAGAAATTTATTATTTATTTAATGTATTTATACCCCACTTTCCAACAAAAAGCTCCCAAAGCAGCTTACAAAATTAAGACAGTCCCTGCCCTCAGGCTTACAATCGAAAATGATCACACACGTATAATGTGAGCCAGCCAAAGGTCTCATCATCACCCTGCACCCAGCCAGTTAGAATATCCACAGTAGTCTGATCCCGCTCTTCCCCTGACACATCTGCCTCAAAGTCACAGTACTTAAAGCCACCATCCTATACTTTTCTGTTAAGCTTCTTGATTATAATCTCTATGTGAAATATTTCTTTCTTGCTTTCAAGGCTGCAAAGTTATCAATGACATCATCATAATTTATTTGCTTTGCAAGTTTGTTCTCCACTGAGAGGAAGATCAAATGGTTCAATCTATTCTCCCCAGTCACTGACAGCAAGCAGTTCTTAATAAGCTTAAGCATACTAAAAGCGCATTCCCCAGATACAGAGGAGATTGGCAAGGAAATGAGTATTCTCAAGCAAATGCGTGTCTGAGGGGACACAGATTCTAGATTCTTGGCATAAATATGGTTAAGAAGCTCAAGTGCATTGCCCATGGCACCTCCAGAGGTGCACAGGTTTGAGTCTTTCCTGATTTTATAAAACAAACAAAGTTCTTCTTGCAACTCCTTGCCTAGTCCTGTGGGTATGTGGTGGATAGTGACTTTACAAACTTTGCTACTTCTTCCTCTGTGACTGCTCGTGGGTCATGAATACGTGAGAACAAGCTTGAGAGTTTGTCCATTGTTCCAGCTCGATTTCACAGATCTAAGAGGAGCTGTAATAAACACCTCAGCTCTGAATTTATCCTCAAGGGCATAAAATGTATGTTCTGTATTGGCTGGCTTATCATGGAAATGCTTCCTCCTTTGGATTCTTCTTCATGTTTTCTTCTATTCAGTGGTGAAACCTAGTCCTTCAGCAACGACCTTCACTTCCCTAAGATTTGGCCAGGAATTATTCAGCTGTTGGATTTTTTCCTAAGAGGTTCTTTATATGTTTCACTCCTTCTTCCATGGTGAGCTTGGATTCTTGGACAAGTTTGCTTTGGATATCAACAGACTGCAATGTATCGTACCACACTGTTGTGAGAAGGATGACCTCAAAGGATTGCAGCCACTCAATGAGACCTGAAACTTCAGCCTGAGTTTCTGCTGTCAAGTCCAATTCTTCCTGAATTTTGAAAAGAGAATCTAGCACCTCTTCATAATTTTTCACAAGGGGGCGAATAGCATCAGTTCTAGAGCTCCACCTAGTTGTTCAAATGGAGTGGAGAGAGAGTTTTGCAGTTTCTTGAAGAATTTCCCATTTTGAAGAACTGCAGGAAAATACATTGTATAGCTTCTGTACATTCCCAAAACACATTTTAACTTCAGGACTCTTTTCCATGGCATGGGTACTTCATAAATTCAAAGAGTGAGTTGTGCAGGGTGAAAACAATGGCTGAGGATTTTCAGCTTGTATCCTAATTTTCACACCCTGGTATTTCCAAGAAGCATTTGAACCATTATCGTATCTTTGACCCTTACAGATCTGCAGCTCTGTCTTATTCTCTGCCAGCATTTTCTTGATCTGTTCTGCAATGTCTTTTCCTTTCTTTTTATTGCAGGCCACCATTTTCAGGAATCATTCCTGTACACCCCATTTCCTGTGTTTCTCATGTATATATCTCAAGGCAAATATCAACTATTCAGTATGAGACATCAGGTGTCCCATCCACAATGAGTCCATAGTACCAAGCATTTCTTACCTTTTCAAGAAGCGTAAGTAGCACTTTCTTAGCACATACCTCCAAATGCTCATTCTGGATGCTCCAGGATATGTAGTGTGTTTGCGTTCTCTGTCTCTTCTCAGCCATTTGATGCTCCATAACTGGTTCAAAGTGACACTTAAGATCTTGCTTGTATTTACTGATCAGCTTTACAGTGGAAAGGAACATCGTGCCATAGAATAAATGTGATCCCCGAAAGGACAAATTTTGCTCTGCCAGAAACATGGTAACATCAATCAAGCCTTGCAACACTTTATGCCACCTTTCCTTCTCTGACTGTATACTCTTTTCAAGAGCATTATAAATGGCTCTTTTTCCAGAAAGAGCATTTGCAAGATCTTTCCATTATAAGTAATGTTGAAAGTGAGTAGAGTTGGCCTGTGACTCTTTACTTTCTCATACAGTTTCCCTCAGTTATCATTTACACCCTCATGGCAGAATCTGGAATTATACAGGGATTGATTTTTGGTCACATCTCGAAAGACACAATATGGAAAGCAGAACAGACCAGATGCCTTGTGGCTCCAAATGAGCCAATCCCTTTTCACACTCACCATTAGGTAGTGTCTTGCAGAAAACAGATGTAGGGAATGAACGTTTGGACAAATCAGAATGAAAAGTTTCAGGGTTGGGAGGAGGTCCCCTGGAAACAACTCGATCCCTTTGCAGTTTATCAATGTGTCCCCAGGTGATGGGATCAACAGAGACCATTAGTCGGTGATGTGCTGGAAAAGCAGATTTGGAAACCAGATTGTTTTTCTCATCTGATGTTCTCTCCCCTTCAGCTTGCATCACCAAGCCTGGCTCATGTTCACAATTTTCTGCTTCATTCTCGCTGCAGACTTCCTCTGTGATGTTGTCACAAAGCCTTATGTCTCTCACACCTGCACCATCACCAGATGCTTCACTTATTCCACCTTCTCTCTCAGTTCTCACCACTACCCGACCACACTGATCTACACTCTGCTTCCCCTTTTCACCCACATCTCTTTTCTTTTTTGTCTTCTTTCTGCCCCCAACTCATATGTGCACTTCATTTTCTCTTCCACAAGGAGAAGGGAACATAACTAGGTTGTGAAGGGCTACTGCCTCTTTCCTTCTGCCTGTGGGAGCAGGGAAGCAGGTCACAGGCAGTCCTGCCTTCGGCTACCCCCTGTGTCACCAACATGATTCAATCAAGCCTTGGGGCCAGGCCACACCACACAGGGGCACCACAGAGGGGCCAGGATAGCAAATGCAGCAGTGGTATCTCTCTTGCTGCTCCATTCCATTCCCTCTTGCCTCCATGAGTCCCCTCCCTCCCAAGACTTGCCTTGTCCAGCCGCCCTGCCACCTCTGCCCACACCCAGGTCTCCCCCATCTCAACTCACTCCAGTCACCTTCCCAATTACAAGCTCCGTTGCTTTACCCAGCCCCAGTATTTCCTGGCACATATAGAGTCAGAAGCTGAGGCAGGGGTCAGGGCAAGGAGCCCCCTCCTTGATGGGTGCCTGGGGCAGGTTGCCCCTGTGGCCCCACTGGGGGCCCTGAGTGCAGTGAAGCAGAAGATTGTGTGCTATATCAGGGATATGTGCTACATACATCTGCCTTCCTTTCTCACATCAGTTTAGGCAATTAGATCTTTTTCACCAGTGTCCCCCACTCACAAGTGCTCTGAATCTTTTATTATCCAACTTTCAAAGCAGGATGGAATAGGTACCATCACAAAAAGACTGGGATGACACCCGACTCATAGTGTTCAAAATGATTTCCTTTGTGGCTATCATTGCTTTAGCAGCACTGAGGCTGGTATCCAGACTCACCTGGTTGGTTGATTAGCATCTTTTCATCTTAAGTGGTTTTCTCCTTCCTGTCTTCTGAACTGATCAACAATTTGTATGTTTCCTTGTGAACTAGAAAAGCACATGATTGTAAAATGACAGCATCATCACTCAAGCAGAATTATTGATCTGGTGGAGGCATGCTGAGCTCTGACAAAGAAAAGTGGTGGCTAATCAGCCACCAGGCTCTGAATGTAGGATGGCCTCTGCCCACCTATTATTCCTGCTTTTCAGGAAAGGAAATACTGATCCTAAGTCCACAGCACCCCTATCAAGTTTAAAACACACACATATATATTTAAGCTTTAAAATCACTATTTCATAAACTTGTGCTTTTTAAAAATACAGGAATGAAAGATGCTGGAGCAATATATACATTGTAGAAGGTGAAAATATTTTTAGGTTCTAAACTTTAGCATTACATTCTGGGTTTTGGTCTTGTGCAGACAAATTTATTTACTCCATGCCGAAGGCCAGGACAAGGTCTGTGCATGTATTACATTTCATTTTGAATGGGCTGTAAGTGGTGGATGGCGCTTATGCTAGCCCTGTGCACCAAGATGAACTTCAGCCTCAGATACGCACATCTCCCACTGATGACTATGCTTGGCCATCCAAATGCAGAATTTAGCCCTATCTAGCAATGGAATCAAAACCTCATTAGCGATGAGTCACATGCTTCCTATTAACATCGCTAGAAATCACATGATTGTTACAAGTTTGAAGTGTTATGGGCAATGAGTGCATCTTTTCCACAGCATGCAGGTGGAAGTTGTGTCAATGCTGTCTAGAGTATGCAGTGAGATGAGTCTAAATGGGGGCTTAACCTTGATCACCTGCAAGGCAAGAGAAAAAGACAAAGATGCTCAGCTGAGAAGGGAGACTGCAAAGGAGAAAGGTCTTGTTGGTGGAGAGAAGCCCTAGATAAGGCTTATCAGACAAGATACTACAAGGCAACTATAAGGCAGCCTGAGAGGGGTAGAATGGACATACATTTAAAGACTTGTTTGAATCTTTATTTGGACTTTTTCATGCAACCCTGGAAGGGTTTAGAGTTTTATCTGACTTGACGAAGGGCTGGCCATGGAGCACTTAGAGAACAGGGATAAAATGCGGACTGAGAAATGCCATTGCTGGCCAAGGAACTGACCGCTGCAGGGGGTGCTGGTGAGGTGGAGGGTGTACAAGAGGCAAAGTCCCTGCAACAGTGTACCCAGATGTGAGGGAAATGGTTAGAGGGGAAGATATGTGCTTAAAGAACTCTCTGTGTAGAGCACGGGTCTCAAACTCAAATCACCACAAAGGCTTCATGAGGGTCACTACATTAGCCGGAGGGCCGCACCACTGAAACCTCTTCATATAATGTTATTGCAAATATCAATAGCGATAGTGTTGTTGTGGGCTGCAGGAAATAACTTTAGGGGCTGCATGTGGCCCACGGACTACAAGTTTGAGACCCCTGGTGTAGAGGGAGGTCTCCGTTCAACAATTCTAACGCACACTAGAAGAGATTCAGGAAACAAAAGCCAGAAAACAAAATACATGACACTCATATACTGTAAGCGGCTCTTGAGAAGACTTGAAAACTAGTTGTTCAGGCTGTCCAGTTTGTATATATCAAAATGGAAGAGTCACTTTCTGGTACCATAAATCCTGGACCCTTGAGCTGAGTTGGTAGGATTTTGTCTACTTTCAATATAAATATACAACTCTCCTTCAGCTCTTAAATTTACCTTTTTTGAGAAATGCATATGGCCTGAGCACTGGACCAGGATTTTTAACCTTACTCCGAGATGAGCTCTGTGGCTCTTTCCACAAACCATTTATATCAGTTAGCATATCCTAACTGGGTTTTCCACAACCCTAACTGTCTTGTGCCATTGCTACTTGTTACCAAATCACTTAATCGGTTTCATTTATCTCTAAATTAGCCTCTATGAACTTCTCGCCGATTGGCCCAGTTGTAAACTGGTACTGTTGCTGAAGTGGTTATACTGTTCAGCTGAAAAAAAAAACAAAAAAAAACGAGCTATTTTGCCAGGAAAACTGAGTAAAAAAAAAAAAGTATAATGTGATTCTAAGTGTAATTGTGCCTGCCCGGCTTCATGTAAGATTTGTTCTGTTTACAGTGTCAAGTTTAAAAAAAAAAAAAAAAAAAAGCTGGTAGCCCTGCAAACTCACCTGAACCTTTGAGAATCAATCTGTATTCTTCTAATGTATGATCATCTGATCATCAATAATAAATAAAGATCCTGCAAGTCTTATTATGCTCTCAATTACCCCATTGAATGGTACGAAACTGGAGGACAAAGTGGGCTGGCTAAAGTACAATATGATCACGGCTGAGAAAGAGAAGCCAGGCTGGAGAGAAAGAACACTTTTTTTTGGTTGTTTGGTTTCCTTAACTAAGCAGATGTGATAAGAATCAGTGATGTAAGCCAATGGAACTCCACTTTGCCATTTTCACCAGAGGTGTTTTTCCACATAGACCCACATTCAGAGTAGTCCCTGACAGTCTCACCAACATCTGCAATTTGGGTTCGGACCCAGAAGGAGCTGAATAGGCAAGAGACTTAGACAGGGCCAGCCCAAGGTTTTCTGGCACCCTAGGTGCCTGTGATTTTGGCATCCCCCAGGGTGGGGGTGAGGGGCCCAGGGCAATCCCCTGCTGTGCCACCCCCACTGCCGCCTCTCCCCTGAGCCGGGGGGCAGAGCGGGCCAGTCCAGGGGCTAGGCTCTGCTCTCCCACTATGCCTCTGGGGCAACCTGCCCTGCCCCCCAAGGCAGAACAGTCAGTCCCGGAGAGGGGCAGGAGTGTGGACCCTGGCCTCTGGGCTGGCCTGGCTGTTCCCCACCCTGGGGGTGAGGCAAGCTGGCCCAGCGCAGAGGCTGGCTGCACGGTCCTGCCCTCCCCTTCCCCGCTGCCCTCAGCTCCGTGGCAGGACAGCATGGGGCTCACAGAACTGTGGGGTCAGGGGCAATCACCCCTCTCACGGCCCCAGAGGATGGCCCTGCTTCTGGGGAGCGTCTTTGGTGCTCCCTATTGTTTGGTGCCTTAGGCGACCACTAGGTCACCTCTATGGTAGGACCAGTCCTGGATTTGAATGGGATGAAAGCGAGAGGGAACCTGACTTCATAGTGCTGGTTATCTAAGATTTTTGTATCCCACTTACAGCTATGGTATCTCATTGCTAATGGTGTTATTTAAAAAGCTTCTGTGAAACAAGAGTCAAAAATCCTTCGTATACTTTCACAAAAGCAGTTTTCACAGGGCTTCTCTCTGGTGAGAGCAGCACAATTTAGCTCAATCACTATATTTATTATTCTATAAAACATGCACATAAAAATAAGGTGAGCAAGGCAGGCTCACACAACAGTGCTACTATTTCTAACTCCTTAGCAGAGGAAATCCAGTTCTGCATGTTCTGTTGTAAGGAATGGGAAAATTGTTGAATGCTTATGCAAAGCAGCCAAAGAATTCTGATGAGATGCAGGGGCCTATATTTATGAGTTGCTAAGGGACTTGGGGCAAGTTAAGTGAGGGAAGAGATAGTGCTTTTCCAATATTTAGATAGATAATAGATATCAAACACACATTTGTCATTAAGCAGCTCCTCAGGGAAGGAAAGGTTGGGTGTATTTTCAGAAGTTCAAATACCACAGAAAAACATCAAGTGACTTCATTTGTATATGAAGGCTAGGAGGTACTGAAGTAGCCCCTAACTAGCTCAGATTCCTGCTATTTGGCTCCACTTTTTCACACAATACCTCAAAAATCTCATTTGATCTTCTATGCCTCCTGTTGAGGAGGACTGAATATGGGTGCCCATGGAGCCCTTCAACACTATTTATGAGTAAGCCAGAGAGGTCATGAGAAAACAGCTACCTTTGCTACCCTTTAAACTAAATGGACTGCCCCTGTAGGTGGTTCTGATCAATCCAGGATGACATAGTGACTCTGATCAGACTCCTGCATGATAGGATTTCCAAATGATAAGTGTGTGTATATACAGTTACATAATGCAGACAAAATATACAAAACCAATGAAGTGCAGAATATCGGAATCCTATATTCTTACAAGATTGGTCTCTCTGTGTCCTCCATGCTGAAATGTTCTTTAAAAAGGAACGTCCTAGTTGGTCCCTACCACATGTGCTACATTAAAGTATTGTCCTGTCTCTGCTACAGAAAATATTGTCACCTTGCAATTGAATATTCTCGCTTCCCAATCAAGGGAAGGCGTTTATTTCAACCTGTGATCAGGGCTATGAGCTTATAGGCCATTTTGACAAGGACTTTAAAGGAAGAATAATTCCTACAGTAAGACTAATCTACATGAAACTTCTGTGAAGTCTGCTCTTAGGAATCGGCTCAGACTGGCCCAGATTATCACTTGTTGAAAAGTAAGCGGCTTTGAAATGTCTGTCCCAAATATCAAAGCTCTATGTTCCAAGGAAAGATACTTCATTAGGCAATTTGTTGTTTCTCTTCTAAATTCACACAATTTCTCTCAAACAATATTCTCAGTGTATTTTTAATTGTTCTAGTCTGCACATTCAGACTTTATTCTTAAAATACATACCACATCCCTGACTGAGAAATAAGGAAACAAGACTAGTCAATTCATAGCATGAGGTTATCGGCCTGAGGTTGGTACTGGACAGTTGGAAAATAAAGAATCTCAAAAGGAAAAGGTGTTAATTAGGTATAGAAAAGTTTCGAGACAATGCATGTGATAAAAACCTGGTACCAATGAGCACATGCTACACTATTGACTTCCAGGGTGTTATGAAGTGATGAATTTGGGTCATTGTTGCCAGAAAAATTAGTCATACTTATTTTTTCCAACCAAAAATGTGTCTGTGACAGGGTGCTGGGAGAAAGCAGGCTGAATCAGTCCCCTGCCACTGGAGCTCTAACTGAAGGACACTGGAATGAGAGAAGTAAACCTGCACAGAGTGGGCCAACGACAGAAGCTGCCCAGTTTGCGAGCAAGCCACTATAAAGACTTATAAGAAGGAAGTGCAGGGGGAAGGGCAAACAGCCAGAAAAGGAAGAAGCCACAGAAGGGTGAGCTTCCCTTGAACAATGGGTGCAACTGTGAGGCCCCTGGTGCTGTTAGGCCAGATTGTGAATTGCTAGATGGTGGTGGGTAACAACCTGTAAACAAACAGCACTGGTTGGAACACAAAGCTGAAGTCTGTGAATGATTTTGGGAGCAGAGGACCTGAACAGAGGCGGCCCTGCACAAAACTGCTAATCAGAGCAGTGTATAAATCAGAAAGATTTTTTTATACTTCAAGTATGACAAAAGCAGTGAACAGTTTTATAATTTGAAACAAATACTTTGAAGCCTCAATGTTTTTAAAGTGAAAATAACAGCCTTACATGTGATAGGGTACATCATTTAAGCCTGTCTGGGATAAGACTAAAATTAGTTTGACCCACAACAAAATAAATTCGCTATTACCAGACAGCAGAGGTTACATAAAGCATTGTCTTCCTCAAATTGCAAGAAAAGACCTGGTGCAAATTCTCCCCACTTGTTCCAAACTAACTAAATAAAATGTCAAAAAAGTTATTAAGATTTCATTCCCTTGTAGAATCCTGCTTTGTTGATGTAAATTGCAATATATCTACTCAAAGTAGAGGGTAATAATTACACCACTATAAAATGACATAAGACTATCATTTAATTTTACATTATAATCAGCTCACAAAAGCTAAAATCTTTCATCTCAGACACTTTTGCTATTAAGAAAATTAAATTTAAGTGCAAATTAACAGCAATTTTTCTTACCTGGGAACACAGTATTCTCTTAAGAGAATCTATTACTTTTAATTGAACCCACTACTTCAGACATTTCAAGTTTGGGAACCTGCCACAGTATACTGACATCATATACGACCTGCATTAGTTTGTTTAAAAACTGCTAAATAAACCAAAGAGCTAGGTCAGCACTATTCTGGGTAATATAACGCTTCTGTTTAAGTTAATCATCTTAATGCAGTTTCAGTCTAGACTAGAAGTGTAGAGAAGAAAAAGTATAATAGCCTCAAAGCCTCCCCCATTCATATAGGAATGAAAAGAGAAAAATGAACTAAGCTTAGGATGATCTATAAACTGTATTTGCTTTTATTACAAATATCAGGGAAAGCTACTTATTTTACTTTATGAGCTCCCTTGCAAAGAGGAGGATTGGGCATTAGATCTAAATTTGGTGTAAAGAAACTGTATTTAAACAAATTCTAGATTCATAAATTCCCTAGAGACCAGAAGGAACCACTGTTTGACCCCCTGTGTGTAGCACAGGCCATAGAATTTCACCAAAATTAATACCTATATAGGATATCTTCCAGAAAAACATTCAATCTTAATTTTAAAAGTTGCCAGTGTCAGAGAACCTATTTTGATACACTGCTTCAATGATTAATCTGTGCCAATTTCCAGCCATTTGATCCTGTTACACTTCTCACCTAGATTGAAGAGGCTATTATTAATTATAGAAACTAGACAGGACCATGAAAAGTCAATATTTGTTCTGCATGTATATACTTAGAGACTGAAGCAAATTGCCCCTTAACCTTCTTTTAGGTAAGCTAAATAGATTGAACTTACTATATAGTACAGTTTCTAATCCACTAACCATTTTTGTAGCTCTTCTCTGAACCATCTCTAATTTATTAACATGCTTCTTAAATTGTGGAAGCCAGAACTGAACACAGTATTCCAGTAGCAGTTGCAACAATGCCAAAATATCCTCTCTAATCCTATCTGATATTAACCTGGTTATGTAATAATATGTATCCAACAATTCCATTAGTCCTTTTGGCCACAATCTTGCACTGTGACCTCATGTTCAGCTGATTATCCATCATGAACCACAAATCTTTTTCTTAGTCATTGCTTTCTGAGATAAAGTTTCCAATCCTGTAAGTATGGTCTACTTTCTTTATTCCAGTGGTGTATATTTAAATTTAAGTATTAGAACACTATGTTTGCTTGTATTAAGCGTATTAAGTGATCCAGGTGTTTTTGTTTTTTTTTTTAAACTCACCCAATTTCTTGGTTTTATGCAAATTTTATCAACGATTATGTCTACATCTTCTTCAATGTCATTCATAAAAATGCTGAATTGCATAAAGCTAAGAGTCAGTCCCTGCAAGACCCCATTAGCAATTACATCCTGTTGACAATTAGTATTTACAGTTACATTCTGAGACCTGTCAGTTTTTAATCCATTTGACATGTTTAATCCATGTTGTTTTTATATCATTTTAGTTTTTTAATTGCAATGTCACATGCTGCCAAGTCAAACACCTTACACAAATCTAGGTATATAAAATCAAAACTATTACCTTTATCAACCAAATATGTAATCTCACTCACCCTCTCACCCCACCTCCCCCTCAAAAAAACATGTTATTTTGACAGTACCTATTTCCCTAAACTCACTTTAGTTGGCATAATTATACTACCTTCCTTTAATATTTTAATATTTGAGTCCTATATCAGATGCTGAATTATCTTGCCTTGTATCAGTGTCAGACCTGTAATTATCTGGGTCCTTCTGTTTATCATTTTTAAATATTGGCATAACATTAGCTTTCTTCCAGGCTCCTAGAACATCCCCAGTCCTCCAAGACTCACTGATAAATAAATCTGTAGTAACATCTAAGTACATTAAGTAGTTTGAACCCATCGGATTTCTCTTGTTTACTCATATCCTTTATTCCAATTTGATATTTGGGTCCACTCCTCATCTTATCTTGTTTTACATGGCTATCCCTTTGGAAATTTAACCTTCCTCTGCCTACTACAGGGTATCTCAATGAATAAGACTTCATTGTAACAGCGTAATCACATTGTAATAATACTGAACGCTTACTTTCACCTGCAGAAAAAAGTGGTGTATACTGTGGAGGATGCTGGTACTATGAGATAGCATGGTGGGATTAGATACCGAAATGACAAATGATTTGGGAAAACCTTAAATGTAGTTCTGTAGATACCAATATCTCTAGACTCTGTGCAATAAGACCAGATGCACTGTCTATAAAATGTAATTAATATAATTGTATCAAAAATAACATAGGTCAGGCACAGCATAATGGATTATCTACATACTGGGGAAAAAAGAGTAAGCAAGTTGTACTTAAATAGATGACATGCAGCAGTTAAAAGAAACCTCTCTACTTGCACTAGAAATTACTGTTAAGAAACTGAATTGATTCATTCAGATACCACCTCTATGGATGTTAGTGTATTAAAGTATTTCATGTCTGTTAATAAAAAGGAATACAAGCAAAATTCATATGCAGATTTATGAAAAATAAATTTATTACATAACACCTTGTTTTTAACAATGTTCAGTTATTTTATTCTGAATACTTGCGTCATTCATGTAAAATAGTTTGATACAGTACATTGCATGTTATAGTTTTTCCTCAAATTCTAAGGTTCTCCTAACACCTTGTCCTTTGCTGTAATAAGGGCATCCCTAATAACGTGCGAAAATATTTGAAAAATAATTAACTGAACAAAATTTAAAATCCACTACACCAAGCCATCTCTCAAAAATCATGACGAAATATCTGAATGGATGCCGCACCTTTTTAGAAATATCATTCATGCTTTTTTAATCCCAAAGCATGCTCACAAGTCAGCCACACTAATAGGAAAAATAAAACACTGTCTATGACAATCATTTTATAGTTTGTTTGCTGAACCAAACATGTTTATATCAATGACAACATACTTATTTTACTATCGAATAGCAGCTTTAATACCAGTCAAGTCATAGATTTAAAAACAAAAATGAACTTTTATGTTGGAAATTAATCTTTGGGAGGCTTGTAATCTGCTGGAAAAATGCAAATGTCTTCATTTTCTTAAAAAAATCTTATTGTAGCAAGTTTGTTGGTCATAAAACATTGATCAATGTGGAAAATGAACCAACCCACAAAAGTCACTAAAAATAAATGTATATCAAAATTATCTCAATTAGAGTCATGGTTATTTTGCTTTTTTGCCATGTTAACCTATACTGTATGCTTCAAGTACCAGTTAAAGGATTTTGTGGATGATTGGTCAGATAATGTTGTTACATCAAGAGAATTCACCACATACAATAACAAAAATGCTTGCCCCTAGCACATTTCACAGCTTCAATTGCTACAGACTGTCACTGAAAAAAATGCATTGGTCAGTCTGAACCATGTCAAGTAAACTATGGAAGTAGCATACCCACAACACAAACTGTGCTAGCACTTTCTTTTCAAGTCTAACCCAAAAACAGGTACAATTTGGGAGCCACAACTCCGCTCTGTGAAAAGTGACGGAACTTGGCCATCAGACATTTTGAAGGTGTGGTTATACAGTACATTCTTGTGGCCTGAGCCAGGTTCCAGGCAGACAGCTGCATGACCAGTCCTACAGCATCAGCAACAGTGCATTGACATTATTCAGGTGCAGCTCAGTACCGGTGTGTCTGATGTGAGTACTGTGGAGGCTGCTGGGAGGTAGTTGAATATCCCATGCTGCTCTGTGGCTGCGATGTGCTTGGTCCAGGGTTGGGATAGGCAGCATGGGGATTGGAACGCTGGAAATGGTAAAAAAGAGAATTGATCCCTACCATAGATACATTTATAATACAAATTGTACTACCCAGTCATTTTTTGATGTGCCCGTGCAGCAATAACTTAACAGATACTACAGTACACTATCTCAACCACTTAGATTTACAGTGTCATTGCCAGTTCTTTTAATTTGACTACATTAACTAAGGATATGAAACCCTGACAGGGCTAGATCAATGCAGGGACTTCAGGGGCTGCAGTCCCAGGCCCTGAGCTAAAGGTGAGGGGCCCTGTGGCTGCAGCCCCTAAAGCCTCTGTTTTGATATGGCCCTGCTTCCCACAAAAATCTGGCCCTGCATAGGCCAGCACAGTACCAGCAGGGCACTGAAAGGGAGGTGGCCAGTGCTTGGGGGGCCGAGGTCCACAGGCTTCAGGCATGCTGGGGCAGGGCCAACTAGTGTGTGGTGCAGCCTCTGGCAGCAGCTCCAGGGCCAGGAGCAGCAGAGTGTTGTCATGTCACCATGCTGGGACCACTGTGGCTCAGGCTGACCTGGCTGATCTCCTTTACCAGGCCCCTAGGAGTCCTGGCACGGTGGCCCGACAGCACTCCTAGCCCTGGAACCATCACTGGAGGCTGCACTGAGCACCAGCCACCCTGTCCCTGGAGCACCCTGGACCGGATGGGACAAAAGCAGGAGCGCCATGGCTTGTTACCAGGGCCCCACCACCTCCCCATCAGCACCCACAAGTGCCACCACACCCCCAAGCTGAGAGCTGCTGTGGTTGGGGGGGGAGGGGCAAGGCACAAAAGTAGGCAGCCCTAGGCCCCTTAATTTGGCCCTGATCCCAGGAATATTCGGTTGAGAGTTAACAACAGGTAATGCTGTTCGGTTACGCATCCTGAACTATTCCTGAATTCATCTCTCTCATGTCAGCAGTGTCAATTTCATTAACAAGGCATCTTATGCTCACCACTGTGGTACATCATTGTTTTAAAAAAAACATTACAGCTAAAAATATCCTAGGTGCTCTCCTTCAATTTCCCCCTCCAAAGGCAAGTATTTGGGAGTTTTGTTGTGTACTTAATATCAATGGTAATTCAAAGATGTTTATCTGGGAAATCTTTGTGTATGAGATTAATGTTAGTTACTAGAGCATTCATTATGAGTTAGATCTTTTCTTGATATTCAAGATGAGATAGTCGCTGCCCCAAAGAATTTACACAGAAGACAGAAAAAGCCTTGTCCTTATATGACCTGCCTGGGATCAAGCATGGGACACAAAAGACAACGGAAGTGTTTAAGTTACAGTTTAAAAAGCTGTAATTGATATGGGATTTTTCTTTCTTTCAGTGTTTAAGCTAAATTCTTTCTTTTCATGAGTCTTTACTTAGGTCAGAAGTTAAGTTAGCATCAGTAAATGTGGTGAGATGGATACATACTAGGGATATAAAAATAAAGGGATGACCTTTACAAAGAGAGGTAGGCGGATATTCTGTGCACATGCATTTAAGGACTGAGTCACTCCCTAGGTGTGTGGTGGGGAGGGGAAAAGAAATGGTTATATTAGTACTTCTTGCTGGCAGGAATAAATCAAGCACTGCTGTACATCATAGCTTACAGGACGGCTGAGCTGTTATGACATTTGTCTTCACTCAAGACAGACGCTACTCACTCAAACAGAACTGTCAGAGTAACAGATCAGCCATCATATGATCCAGTTATTTTAAAGGATATGTTTAGCAGTGCAAAAATCTCTTTGTGTACTTTTTGGTCAAATGTGCCCCAAGTACGCAGGAAAGTGAAAAAAAACTTTGAAGTTTAAAATTAGCCATTAATGCTTTATTTGCGATGTATGTAATGGACAGGTTTCCACATCCCAATGATGGAAAGGTTTTGCTTATTTATTTTATGTGGCCAATTACAAGATGACTCAGAATGCAACCACATTATGTAGAACAACAAGTGACTTTTAAAAACAAAAGTAAAAATCTCAAACAACCCAGCCTGTTCTATCTCCAAATACACACTAATCCTCTCATCACAGACAGAAGCTTGTGACATCCCCAGCATAGGACAGCTCCAGTCTCAGCCCTTGTCTATGACGACTATGACTGATTTCAGTCCCACCTACCAGTATGTCTACATCTAGCCAATTTTTCCCGCATAGCTTCTCTAAGGTATAGCCCTTTATAATCCAGCTACACACTTAAAGCTCTTTTCCAGGCTCTCATCTCACTTACTGCAATATCCTCTTCTCTAGCTTGGAAAATGCAGCTTTGCCCAAGTTGTATCCCTTCAGAAAACTAATTCAAAGATCATCTTCCCAGCCTGTCACTTTGACCATGTTACCCCAACCCCTTTCCATTCCTCCAATGTCTCCCTCTTCTCTATTACAAACTACTTATTTTCACCTTGAAGGATCTTCACAGCCATCCCCACACTAGCTATTGTCTGTCATTCAATACTGAGATGTCAACTCCTGCCTCCATCATCCACTTGTTAAATTTTCAAATTGGAACCTTCATTGTTTCTCCCAGGTTGCCCCACATTATCCTCCTTCAAACTTATCTTTTCCAGCTTGACAATTAGGTTGCAGTGTCCCAAGACCACTGCCTAACATGCTGACAAATATTGTCTTGTTAAAACAAGCAAGGAGTCCTGTGGCACTTAAAGACTAACACGGCTCCCCTTAGGATACTGTCTCATTGTTTTCTTGCACTCCCTGATCAGTCTGTATCCCTCTATTGCCTCTTGTTTTGTACTTAGATTGCAGGCCCTCTGAACCAGGGACCATCTTTTTGTTCTGTGTAGCACACCTAGCACAGTGGGGTCCTGCTCCATTACTAGGGGACCAAGGTACTACTAATAAATAATAATACCAAAATATTAGCTCCCACCCACTCGTAGCCTGACTCATTTCACAAGCTGAAGTTTCAGGATTAACAGAAAATAATTCTTCTGTGTTAACTAAGCACATTTACTATGAAAGTAGCTGAGACACAATAAATATGGAATGCCACCAGACCATTATACAGAATCACTTTCAGAAAACTGCATTTAAATGGTTTCTTCTAAGCTACAATACACAACAGCCAAATACATTATGGAAAACTGAAATGGAGATACCTGATAGTCTGAGGTCATAATAAGTCCACCTGAGGTAGTGGTAGGAGGAACAACTCTCACTTTTTTCAATGGGGGTCCCTGTGTATGACTGTTGTCTTGGTTCCCTGGATGACCAGTTCCGTTAGTATGGTTATTGCCCTGCTGCTGCTGCTGGTTCTTCTCAATTGGTTAAACACAGAGAAAAATTTCAACTCAGAAGCAGAACAAGAGCAGCAAATGTGAAACACTTTGGTTAGCCTCAATGAGACATGACAACACTGTATTTCAAAACTTACTTTATCTCCTTTATCATCAGGTTCTTCCTCTGTTAAAAATTCTCGTTTTGGGTAGGGGATCTGACAACCTGCAAAAACACTGCAAAAAACAAGTTAGGAGTATTGGTATATCTGCCAAAAATCAGAGAGGTTCATCTCAGACCAATATCTAGCATTTTGTTCAGTCTAATTTCAGATTTTCTGAGCCACAGTCTAATACAGCTCACTGCCAAGATATTGACCTTTTCTTCATAACATCATTTATTTAGCTTAGGTATTCACATTTATTTGTTTTAACCTTTTGGTCACATCTATTCTCATTCTCTCAACTCCCACCAATTTATCAGTGTTTTTGGGTAATAAGGTGACCTGACTGGAGTTGGAAAGACAGATGAGCCCCGTTAGAAACAGGGGAATTGACTCAGGTGAGTGCACAATATATTTCCCTTCATCCAGTTATACAAAAATTCATAAAATGTTGGAACTAAATAAAGATCAGTAATTGTCGCTATAACTTAATTTATAACTAGCCTGTCTACCAGTGAACATGCCATTCATTTTATATTAATAGATCACCAATTTAAAGTTGAGGGAAAAGAATGTTGGCCTAAGCAGTTTCTGCAACACCAAACCACTTGCATGACAGTGCTAGAATATGAAGACAGGTCAGGAGCAGTTATAAATATTTCACTAATCTGTGCTGACTTAATTTCATTTTAATTAGCTGTTATGAATATACACAGCACATTTTATAAATTCTTCCCTTGTTAATAAAGTAAAGAATGATACACAGCTTGTGCAACTGGCCTTTCTATAATAAGGCCACTCAAGCACTGGCTGGTAAATTTAAGCTGCTTTATCATAGACTGTTCACTCTTTCTGTCCTCAGGTTTTTTTTCTGTCTAGAAACCTCCCCTGTGAAGTTGTAAAGAAAGCACGTCTACAGAAAACACACTTAGGCTGTGAAATATAAAAGCTTTAGAGACCCAGTACTGTTCCCCCACAACCTCATCTACTGAATTCACAACAAAGGGTAAGGTGGGAAAATGTAAACTAATTAGGAAGTATTATCTGGCATCCTAGAACACAGAACTGGATCTGCAGGCACTTAGCAGTTGTCCACAAAGATCTGCAGTATGCATAATCAACCTGTCAGTGAATAACAGGATTAGTGCTGTGACTAATAGGATCAAAACTGCATAAAGCAAGATATTAATAGGAACACTGCTTATTTTTAAAAGCCTCAAATGGCATTTTAGCTGTTACAGCTTTTTCTTCACTTGTCAGACAGTAAGGATTTAAGTCATTATTCCAACACACAGGTAGATATTTATAGTAACCAATAAACAAAAAGCATACAATTAAACAAAGTTCCAAACATACTGATAGATTAATAAACTGACCACTTACTCAGATGTGGGAAGTGGATCTTCTAAGAAATAGGGATCCTGCATAGCCTGTTCTGAGGTAATTCTCTTTATTGGGTCCATAGTAAGCAATTTCTGAAGCTAAGCAGAGTTTTTTAAACAAGTTCAGTATTACGAAAACTCTTTACGAAAATTTTCACCCCACTGTATTGACATGACAAACTACTACTCATACGATCTAATTTCTAAACCGAAATCGCTGATAGCAAATGAGCCATATTCTTCCCTCATGTTTTAAATATTAATTGAATTTGTTACTGAATAATCAGCTGCAACTCTGTACAAAAACGCCAATAATTAGTTTTGCCATAAGCACTCTACCAACAAAATCCTTGAAACTCCCTGCCCCCAACCCCATAAATCAACATAATTTTGCTGGTCTGTCTCTTCTTTGTAAAGAAGTTTTATTTTAAAATGAATTCATACACATTAACTCAGCTTTTAAGTCATACTGACATGCACATTTAGTTGGTAGAAATTATCTCTGAGGAATTTCCATTTGATTTACAGACAAGCAATGCTCTGACCAAGGCCCCACATTCACTACAGTCCATTATCATTACTATTTATATAGCATCATCATCACTGATGGTTTTCTAAAGACATAAGACAAAGTCTCTCCCTTGAAATGCCTAATCTAAAAGAGTGAAGCATACATCATTGAATAGCCACCATAGAAAGTGACAACCATCATGTAATGCATGGCTATATGGGATAGGAAATGCCACCTGCCCTAGTTACTCTTATCACACAATGTGTGTGCAGTAATTATGAGAACAGTAGGGTCACTGTGTTTTAAATGTTTGAATGGTTTTCAGGAGGTGAACAAACTTAAATTTTAAGCCTGGTTCATACTACAGTTCTGTCGACAAAAGTCAGCTTTCATAGACACAGCAGTGGAGGTGTACATATTGCAATGCTTCTCCCACTGACAAAACTCTTCTGCTTTGTTGACAAAATAAAAACAGGGCATAGAGTATTTTGTGGCAAAGTTAAATTGACAAACTGTCAGTGTAGACACAGTGCTTGGTTATGTCACTGTAAATGTCCTCCAGGAGGTGTCCCATAATACCCCTCCTGACCAGTCTGCTCAGCAGTTCAAACTCTGCTCCCCTTCACCTACGTACACAAGAATCTGCTCCGCCCCCTTTAAAGGAATTCCACTACCTATTTGTACACTGTCTTCTCAGCTGACCACGTTGGCTCTGTGCAGCAAAAGCTCCCCGTCTTGGAGCACACCAGAGTTGATGATCTGCTGGATCTGTGGGGTGCAGAATCTGCGCAGTCTAGCTCCACTCCCATCATAGGAACTTCAATACTGATAGTCAGATTTCTCACAGTATGTTGGACAAGGGATTGTGTTATTGTTAATCTATTTTATGTTGAAGGCATTCAGAAATTTATGTAATGGGTGGGCAGTACAAAATCCTACAATAGTACATAGAGATGGAGGGGTGGGAGGGTGGAGCAAGACTATTTGAATAGAATGAAATAAAAAATTTTTATATGGAAAATGATTTTAGAAACACCTAAGAAAAGTATGTCACATGCTATGAGGGAAATATTGGCCAGTAGGCAGAAACTGATCTCAAAGCTGACTGTTGTATAATCTCAATATACAGGAAGAGACGTGTAAATTCACTCCAAGTTGGAATAACTGTTATATCCTTTAACATTCAAGTGTGGCATTCTGCTTAAAGTCAAGCAGGATTTTGTGAGAAGAACACAGTAAAGTTTCAGAAGCTGTTTGGATATTTACTTAACTGTGGTATTCTACACAGCGCCATGTCTGCAAAGACTGTTACATCACTGTGACTGCACCAAATTAACTATAATCAAACAAAAGTGCATCCATTCCACCATTATGCCAGCCTAAGATACCTCTGTCTGTTGATCATTATATCCACAAAGCTCTGTACTAGCTGCTTGGTATTTTTGGTCAATTCCCCACAGTGCACTTTTCCAACAGAGAGATCTATTCTTTTTTATTTTTCTTGTGGGGCACTGTGCGATGCCTCCTGGAAACTGCAGGACCTTTGAGAAGAAGGGGGTCAAATTAACAAACTCCCCTGATTCCTCTCCTGGCATCCATTAATTCTGTCAGCACCATTCTCAAACTGCTGTCAGGCACCCTGCTGAGTGCCATGATCATAGCAGTCATTAATACAACCATTCACTTGCACTGGCAGTTGTGCATGAGTGGTTTTGCCCTGCAGTTTCATAGGGTTTTGGGTGCCAGAGTGATATGATTAATAAAGGAGGAGGATAACACTGAGCACTTACTTCTGCAGAATATTTATCGACAGCAGTTTTATTAAGTCAACTGCTACGTCCGGGCTCAGGAAGTTAACACTGACTGGTAATGCATGGCACTGATGCACTACTGGGCCACCAGGTATAGCAGCAGAACATCGATATGAGAAAGGTACCATTCCTACAAGTCTGTGCAGAGCTCACCCTGTAGCTAGAGTTGAAACACCAAAGAGAGAGCTGCAGAACCATCACAAAGTTTGCTACTCCTATGCTGGTTAGTAGCTAACCAATTTGGTGTTGGTACAGTAGATTTATACTCACAGATGTTTTCAAGATTTGAGATAATATGTGGAAGTAGCTGCTGTGCTTCATCATAAAACTTGGCAAAGGCCAAGAGTTTATTTGCACAGACAAGTTCCCAAACTATACTGAGGTAAATTGCTTATTTTCTGCCACTACACCAGCCCAAAAAGATATAACCAACAGGAAGAGATTTCTCTCCCTGGAGGTTTAACTTTGCACAAAGTAGCTGCAGAGTGTCAGTGGAGTGTGCATTTGGAAGAATGAAGGTTAGGCAGTTTCTTTGAAAGGCTGAATGTTTCTCCCTAATTATACAGCACATAAGCATTTGCTGTATTTTGCAAAAAATTGGCAAAAGCAAGGCAGTGATCTTGGAGGGTGGGTGGCAACTGGAAGTGGAGAGACTTTCCAAACATTATAGACAGCTGGCGGGGGGGCACCCTCAATATGGCCAAAGCAGTCAGGGAAAACAGGGTTGGGGTGCACTATACTTCTACTCTGGGCTCAAGAAGTCCTTGTAGCAATGAATATATTGGAACCAAGGAAAAGGATGAGGAATACTATGAAGGTTATGGATGGAGATGAATCTCAATTAAATTTCTCAGCCAAAATGAATTTACTGAGTTACCTATGTTTTTGCTAACACAGTCAATAAAAATAAAAAAAATTAAATAAGAACGTTGTGCAAACTTAAGATCAATAGAACGGAGTCATGGTCAACCAAAGGAGTGCTACATTTCCTGGTAGTTGATTGTTGTGGGAAGGACTTAAAATTAGCCTTGACTGAAATCCTTGTTCTAAGTAACTATTTTAGAGGCTGTTGGAAGGTTGGAGCTCAATTCTTGATCTTTGTAACAAAAAAGTGCTCTATCACAGGTGTTTACCTGTACACAGTCTACATCATGTTTCTTTCTGGAACCATGGAAAACAATCCTTCTACAACTTTGTATTCACAGCTTTCTTTGGAATGAACTCAATAATTCCAGAGATAAATCCTCTTTTCTTTTTCCTTTTCTCCCCACCTCCCCAATTCAGAGATTTGTCATTTGTTGATACTTCCTCTCTCTGTGTGCCCCATAGCATTACAAATGCTAAGGGAAGTCAGAGAAAACACAAGTACATACTATGCCTATCCTAGTCTTCAGAAAACAATAATAAAGTGCTCCTTTCCCAGTTTTGGAATGTCATGCAAATCTTCTCTTCCAATTTAGCAGTTCCCTTTGAAATGGCAAGATGTTTTCCAACTTACTTCCTTCTTGTATAGGCACTCTATAACAAAGGTTGAGTGGTTGTGCTAGTTTTAGCAGGCCTGATGACAGTTTGTTGCCTGTGATGGTTCCAAATGGGTGGAGGGCTATAAGGGGGCTGCAGTCAGAAGACTACTTATTCCATGTGAATCCTTGCAACTAACCTCAAACTACAAAATGTACCATAAGCAATAGGTGACCAAAGAACGTATGCAACACTGTTTTTTACCAGAATGGTTTGTCCCCTTGCCACTGGTGCAGAAGTGAAACAGAAACACAAGATATTAAGACAATCCTGAGAGAGCTCCCATGCTTTACAATGTGGTGCATGATAAAACACAGTACTAGTTTGCCTTATAATCTCTTCCACCTGCGTCAAGCACAGTGCAAAGTCAGAAGACTTCTATAATAGCTGTTCTAAAAGCCAGATACTTCAGTCTTCTTTCTGATATGTCTCTATCTGATTTCGGCCAAAACTTCCTGAAATCTCAATTTTACTAAACCAGAATGCAATGATGAAAGTGAGCCAGTGCTCTTTTTCTATTATTTTTTCCCCCTCCTTCTCTATCTGCCCCTAAAATAAGCATGCTTGCCTTGCAATGTGCTTGATTGTTTTACGTCCTCTAGTGCTGACATTCTGACCAGGGCCTGAGCGGAAAGAAGGGAGTCTGAAAGGGAAGCAGCTTGGCAAGGGCTCCATGGAGGTGGCAGGGGTGATTTTCAGTTGTAGCATTTCATACTGTAGAGAAATAAAGCTACAAGTCTCCAGTGTGGATACCATTCTGACCATGCTGGAAGTGTGTGTGTGTGTGGGGGGGGGTGTTAAACGCCATGTAAGTAGAAAGTGGCTCCTAGCCATGAACCATATGGTGACAGGAAGGAAAAAATGTAGTTTAATCTCCTAGTGCAGTTATGTTATAATACAGAACACAGTATTTACTGGCAGAGCTCTTCTGTGCAGGAATTTCACTCTGGCTGATAGTAGAACATTCCTCTATAGCAGCTTCAGTCTGGCTGTCCACATAAGGTTCTCATGTCCAAATCTGTTGGGTCAGAGAGTTCTTCGTTGTCCTGATAAACTTCCTCCTGGTTTGACCCCATGGCATACATGGGGTCCAGGAAGGTTTTAGTGGGTTTGGAGTGCTTGGGATGTTGTACTAGATGCTTGGTGTTTTTCTGGGGTGGATAACCATCCATCACATAATTCTCAGGTTTGGTGGTGGCATTCCTGCAAAAACAGTCAAGTTCCTTATAATATGGACAGGCAGTTGGAGCATTACTGGAGGCCCCTTGTCCTTAGGTGCTTTTTCATTTTGACTAGGCATTGGGACAGCTCCAGAAGTGCCCCCTCATCTTTATTTGCTCTGACAGTATCTGTAGATGTCTACATTCAAGTGACTCTTATACAGAGGGGCCTGGATATGCAGCAATTAAATTCCAGGCTTCTGCAAGGGTGTCCACAGAGAAGCACAAGAAAGGTGAAGTAGGGCAGGTGAACTCATCACTATTGAATATTGTTACTAAAACGGTGTACTTCTGGCTACCTCCAGAGAAGTGGAAGGCACAGAGACAAGCTTATCCAGCAGTGAAACAATGCTTGATAGCAGATGGATGACTGCCAGAAGTGGAGTAATAAGTAGGTATGTGTCTACAAAAACCTTAAAGTGAATGAACTAAATGTTAAACAGTGGTTTCCATTCTGAGGCTTACTTACTGCAATCTAAGACATCAAATCTGGTTTAAAAATACAGTTACTCTGATGCAACATTTTAGACAAGGCCTAGAAATTCTCTCATTCTGTCCAGCTCCCAGACAATTATTTTTTGTTTTATTGCCAGAAGAGTAGGTCAAAGTAGTGGGGTTGTCTAAAATGGTGAGATAAGTAGCAGCTTCACGACCAACTGCAACAAGTTGAGAATCCCATTTTCCATGCATATGTGTTTCACCTTCACCGACAGTTCCATTAATATAATGGAATGTAGCTGTGACAAGGGACGTCATGTAGAATGAGACGGGCCTTCAGTTACCTAAGCCCATCCCACGCAGGGATTACAAGACAAAGATGAAAACAATTCTTCAGGGTCAGTATGTGGCTTTTTTGTGAAGCAGCAATTTGAATGGTATTCTTGCACTACTTCAGGCACAGGAGAAGAAAAGAGGGGGAGCCAATATGCTGAATGGCATCTTATATAGCATTAACTAAACAAAACAACATACTGACATAGCATCATGGTGGTCAGGTTATGATGCCATCAATAAGATGCTGATGTGTTGTGAACATACTGGACCACAGACTGGCTAGAGAAAATGGTACACAGTAGAGATTTAGAAACGAATGACTGAAATGATCATGATAGAGAAAAAACAAACATTTTCTATCAAGAAACAAGAGTAAAGATTGTCTAACCCATGGAGAAATGAAAGACAGTGCAGAAAGCTTTTCAGCTTTGTAGTGTGATGTAATTTTGTCAGCACAAACCCCATCAATATCATATCTGAAGAGAGAAATGAGGTTTCTCCTAACTTTCCAGAAGGAAATCAGCATTGTAGGAGCACTGTGTCTGGTGTACTGTCTTATGACCATAGATACATAAAAGAAACTGATGGGGGGGGGGGGAAGAGAAAGAAGGAAAAAACTATAAAGAAGAGATAACAGGCAAAATGGTGAAAGAATCTAGAGAAGTCCCAGTGAGAGAGATGGGATCAAAAGTATAAAGGGGTTGCAGGGGAGGGCGGCTTTTGAAAATCAGACAACCTATGAAAATTGGTCCCATTGCTGAGAATTGGAAAAAAAATATTGCAGTGAGCAGTACAAAAATTCCCTGTTGCTAGGATCTGGGCTTTAGGATACTTTCTAGTTGCATTAGGATGCCAGAAACCAGTATAATATAAAAATTATACAAGTGTTCTGTCTGCTTTGGTTCAGACAGAGAAGGAGGGTCTTTGTGTTTACTGGGGAGTTTGGCTAGGAAGGAATGCATAACAAAGAGAAGTTTTGATTTATCTGGGAGGGGACTGGTGAGGAGGGAGCAGAGGATTTTCATGGATCCCACAGCATCTGACTTAATGGGCTTGCTGCAGACTGTGTTGGAGAACTGACTGAGTCTTAATGTGTTCTGCTATGTCTCTCTCAACCTAAATGGACAATCTTCTTTTATCTTTCAGAACAAGAATTAAATTAAGGCATTTTCCAACCTGAAAAACTTGTTTACATTGATACAAAGCTACCAGACAGAGACCTTAGGAGAGTGGCAGGATTAGACCCTAGCAATGTCCAAGTCCGCATGATACATTAGGCAGAACAATTCAATTTAAATTCCAACAGAGTAAATTAGCATGAGCTGAAAACAAGAACCAGATTCTTATTGGAATCAATAACTGTATACCTCAGAGAATTCCTTTACAATCCATATTCCCTCAAAACTAGAGACTGCAAATAAGACTAGTGGGTAGGAGCTGAGTTCATTGGAGGTAGCTTCCCCCCTGGCCATACCCCATGAGGGAATGTGAAGGGAAAACAGATGGAGGCTTCTCACTGGGACTAGTTTCTGTTTTGAAATTAAACAGCAGGGTTAATCCTTTGGTGACCAATCCATACCAACAGCTTGACAGTAAAGAGGGAAGAAGGCTTACCTCCAGAGAAAGCAGAAGCAGAGAAGCTGCACTGTGTAGGAGGACTGAAGTTAAATTCTTTGTCTCTAAGGGCATCTTATTTTAATGCATCAAGCACAAGAGGAACAAAGGAAGAGCAACTCAGGGGAACAATTCTAAAGTAATTCCAACTTCAAGAGGGGGGAAAAATGTGCAATTTCATGAACATTTTCAGTCTCAATCATCCCCCTGGGGTCTGTCACAAAAGCACTGGTGGAATTAATATGGATATCTCTGATCTTGTCCCTAATTTAACCCCTTCTTTTGGGGTAGAAATCCAAAAATATTGTAAGAAAGACCTACACTATTAAGGTATCCATACAATTGCTGTCTTGTAATGATGTCATGTAGAGAAGAAAGGGAAGGACAAATATAAAACAATTTATTAGTACATAGTATCCATGATTACTTTGTGGCCATCTCCACTAAACAGAAAAATGGATCTCTAGATCATCAAGATTTGAAAACCAAGGGTGTTTTCAGGCCAGTTTGGGCAAACCATTCACTCCTCTTCACTGAAGCTAATTTGCTCTGAACCAAAGTGACCCATTGTCTGACTGTGTGGGGTACCAATGTGCTTATCACCAAGAATTGTAACGTATGGAAAGTCTGACCTACATTTTGCAGCAAGACCCCTGCAGCAGACTGGAAATGCAGAAGCTTCAGATAAATTAAAAAAAATTGAGGTTATTGAATTAAATATGAAAATGAATAATAGAATCACTACAGCATTCCCAGGGATATTTAATTTGATATTAAATTTATATAATGTTACCCATACATTTTTAAATCTTAATTTTCCAATGGTTCCAGAATTTTGTATTGAAAATGCCTAACTGAACTACAGATGCAGTCAGAAGGAAACTAACAATGCTGGTATTAAGGTAGGAGAAAGCAGGGGAGTTTGGTGCCTGGCAAGGAATTAAAAGCCTGTTGGGTGTATGTAATAAGCACCTTACCTGACGCTGAAGTCATCAGCAATGAAATAGTTACTACAATTGGCAGTAAAATTTGCATAATTAGATTTGCTATTAGATTGCCTAATTGAGATCTGAAAACTTGACAAAGTGATTTCTTTTTACATTCTGTATATTAAGATAAAATAGTGTATGTGGAAGGGGAGGAAAGGAGGTAGAAGATATTTTTCAGTTACTCTTCACCAGCAATTGTGTGCTGTTTTACAATTCTGTTTTGGATATGGCACCAGCAGTGAAAGCCTACAAGTGTCAAATGCACAAAAGAACATCTGTTCTGAAGAAAGAAAAAAAGTCATTTGGCCTTACTGGAAGTATCTTATGCCTCCAAATTCTCTAAATTACTATTTTCCCCACTTCAAATCACAATCACCAGAGACAAGTACTAAAGCGATATTGTATTGTCTCTCACCAATGAAAATTTCATACATATCCAACAGCATTTATCAATGGACTATTATTTTTTTTATAGAATCCCTATCATTTTCACAGATTAGATATTTTTCATAAAAAAAAAAATCTATGAAGCATTTTATTTACACAAAATGCCAAATATATATTTTATTTTAAATACTGTATATTTTCATAGTAAAATACCATGCAAACCACCTAACGGATACAAGAACCACATTTTACAAAGCTCTGCCCATTCCTGATATGGTAAAAATTTGGTTGATTTTATTATGAACAAAGTGAAGAAGGGGAATGATTGCTTTGCTCATGTACAAAAACTCCCTGGCACTTGATGTAACATTACAGACAGTGTGTGGGTTGAGGACAAAAGTCTGCACTGTACAAGGAACCTAGTGATGTGCTTGACTCATTTTGTCAAAAGTGGGTTTCCAATTCAGCCAGGACAAGAAAACGAAGAGTGAGTTTCTTGCTCTCTGTACTAATATAGATCAGTCCTCCTGCAACTGTGAACAGTTATCAGGGAGTACATCAAAATGGTATTCTCCAGAATGTAATAGTAGTTACAACTAATAATGCATAACTACAAAGGTCTCGGTTATGTAGTTCTTTGCTCTCTCATTAGTCATTTGATTTGCATAGTCACTGTATTTAAAAGAAACCAACCGTACTGTGAATATACACATCTCTAGTCAGATTGGGTATGCTAATCTATCTGCTGCAATTAATTCCTGTTCTCACAATTTTCAAGCTGTTTGCCAGCAACTAAGATGCTGCCTTGGATTCAGCCTCTCTTTGGCTGGAGCAAACAAATTCCAAATTTTAGATGAAAAAGAGCAAAGAAAGTGGGGCTGTGAAAATTGCCAAAAAGGTGTTGGTTTAAAAAGAAGAAGTGTAAAAATGCTTGGACCTAACTACCCTATCAGTTGTAAGAGCAATCTGAATGGAAGTTGCAAACAACCTATGAGACATTCAGGTATCCTGACTCATTTCCTTCCCCTCGCATCCAACTCTTCCTCCTGCCTCCAAGGTCAAGAAGACTTTCCACACTCACTCACACTCACATTTTCTTTCTTCCAGCTAAACTGATAGACTTGCTGCTCTTTAAATTTGTTTAAATGCTCTTTAAGAATAAGTGATGCAATAAAAGTTCTACAATAAAACAGTTCACAAACACAAAACAAAAAGTCATTCCCCAATTTAGCAAGTCATTTAAGCAACATGACTACTTATGTCCTTGTAGTTACTCGAAGGCTTAAAGTATGTTGCTGAATCAAATTCTTCATGAGGAAACATTTTGGTCTGCAGCTATCAATTTATGAGAAAAAGAACCTTTTACTAGAAAATATCTATAAATAAGCCATCAAAAAGAGTTGTGAATATAGGAAGCAAGATCATTACATTTTATAAACTAAATTTTCAAAGTTCAATATAACATTTCCCAGAGCTCATTATCTGATATGCTGAATAAGTAAAATGTTCAAATCCATATAGTCTCTAGAATTAACGATTTCTGCATTTACTAAGAAGAGATTTTAATTTGCTTTTTAAAAATATGCACAAAAGCAGTAAAATGCATTAAAACAGAGCTACAACAAACCCAAATAAAACAAACTTACCATGATTATCAAACACAGAAACCTGTGATGTATTGTATTCAAACTCTAATCCAGTTAAATTCTTCATGGAATCATTTTATTAGTTAGGAGGAATAAATAAGAAGTATTCTCGAGTGTTTCAGCTCGCAAAATATCAGTTAGCAGTTTGGCAGCACTGCAAATAAATTCAGTGAAAGAGCACTTGGCATCAGCCCAGCCCCAAATTTGACCACTGCTAACCTACATATGTGGCTTTTTCAATTAATTACTACTAACAAAAGCTTACCAAGTGGAATGCCTTACTATCTGGTTTAACTTTATGTTTTTCCATATATTTGATAAGGCTGCAGTTGGTATACCTGGAAAAAAAAAGTGGTGTATTTATTAATATTAGTGTTGGACATTTTTAGAGACAGTTAACCTAGTGCTCATGAAAGGTGCTGACTGACAGCCTTGGAACCTGTGCTCCCCTTTTGTCCATTGAACAGGTAAAGCACCAGCATCATCAGCAGATGCTTCCTTAGAAGGTCTTGTTGTCACTACAGAAACAGCTATTTTGTCCTCCTAGCATCCTTGTACAACATCTGACAGCCGCATACAGAAGGGCCCTGAATGATTTACATGCCAAGCACCATTTGGATTAGACTTCATTTCAGCAAAATAAATTACCATTTCTAGAATCATAGGGTTGGAAGGGACCTCATAGGTCATCTAGTCCAACCCCCTGCCAGTGGCAGGACCACTCCCACTTAAACCATCCCAGTCATGGTTTTGTCCAGCCGGGCCTTAAACACCTCCAAAGATGGAGACTCCACCACCTCCCTTGGCAGCTCATTCCAATGCTTCACCACTCACCTAGTAAAAAAGTTTTTTCTAATATCCAACCTTGACCTCCCTAACCGTAATTTGAGACCATTGCTCCTCGTTCTGTCTTCTCTTACTACCAAGAACAGTTGAGCTCCCTCTTCCTTGGAGCATCCCTTCAAGTAGTTGAAGGTTGCTATCAAATCCCCCCTCAATCTTCTCTTCTGCAGACTAAATAAGCCTAATGCTTTCAGTCTCTCCTCACAGGGCTTGTGCTCCAGCCCTTTAATCATTTTGGTTGCCCTCCTCTGAACTCTCTCTAGCATGTCCCTGTCCTTTTTGTAGTGGGGAGCCCAAAACTGAACACAGTATTCTAGATGTGGCCTCACCAGTGCAGAACAGAGGGGAATGATCACATCCCTTGATCTGCTGGTAATACTTCTTTTGATGCAGCCCAGTATGCCATTGGCCTTTTTGGCAGCAAGAGCACACTGCTGACTCATATCTAGCTTCCCATCCACCATGACCCCCAGGTCCTTTTCTACACTGCTGCTACTTAGCTGAATGTTCCCCAACCTGTAGCGGTGCATGGGGTTTTTCATCCCAAGTGCAGGATTTTACACTTGTCCTTATTGAACCTCATAAGATTTCTATTGGCCCACTGTTCCAATTTATTTAGGTCTCCCTGAATCCTGTCCTTGCCCTCCAATGTGTCTACTGTTCCCCCCAGCTTGGTGTCATCCGCAAACTTACTGAGAGTGCAGTCTATTCCATCATCCAGATCATCAGTGTGTACTATTTTAGTGCCAGTGTACATGGAACCAAAATACCTAGTCAGACCTTTCAACACTGCCCTAAAAATGCAGATTCCCTCTCAGAATCTCCCAAAATTCCTTTTTGGGATAGTTATCCCATAAAGCAATGCAAGTGATGTTGTTTAAAACATGGCAGTGTATGCGAGCCAGCACTGCAACAGTCAGTCAGAACACAAATGGCCATGGATGGTATGGACATAGTAAGCCATTTGTATTAAAATTGTTACTATCCAACAGGTTCAAATAGGAACAGTTCAGTTCTCTACTGCACACAAAACCAAAGAATTCCATCACAGTGACTAAACCCAATTCTAAGGAACCCTTCAGCCTTCACTCCCCATTTAGCATTCCCCTTTGTACTGAGACTGCCAATTATGCTGACAGTGTGTGAAAGTAAAATCAGGCCATCAACTCTTTTCACATAGTTATCACAAAGGAACAATTTTTCAGTACCATAGATTTGGTACAAATCTGAAGTGGTAATGTCGGTGAAAGGCTGTGTTTAGTGAGTCATCCAGTCCCTCTCAAATACACTATCAATTTGACATTTGCCACCTTACTTCTCATTTCACTTCACAGTGCTGTCTGGATAATCAGTTATCTGGCTTCTTGATTCTCCTACATTTGAACCACCACAAAACAAGTTTGAAGCATCCTAGCATGTAAGAAATTTCACTGAAATATACTTATTTCTTCCCTCATCTAAGCCATAATAATTTCATATTCATTCTTTACCATCTGGCTATAAAATGGTAAAATAGGCAACTAATCTCTCAAAAAAGCTTAGCAAAAAAAATTAACTTACGTGTTTCTTCTGAAATCTTTCATTAAAGTTGAATGTTCAGGCATCTTTTTTATATCCTCCCAATCTTTATCTGCAAGACCAACATGCATTAGTACTTTCTCACGTCTTTTTTAATGTAGCAGAAAAGACATCATTCAAAGGCTTCTAATTTTAGTTTTCCCTTGCCACCTACCTACCCTGACTTTGTTCTAGTGTCTTTGCTCCTTGAATGCCCTCAATCTCTCTTTGTGAGAGGGACAATAAATTGTTCAACATGTTGAACAAGTTCTGATAACACGCCAATTAACCCCTCAGTTTTCTGAGAGCTTTAAATAAAACCCAGCCAACTGCAACAATAGTTGTTACACTATGTACAAGATTTTATATGAAACTAACATGACAGCAGGTACTAAGCATAGGCTAACAGGCATGCTTCCAGATTATGTTTCCTTGATTTGTTTAAAGATGATACTACCTCATAGTTGAGAAAGTAGCAATAGAAGATTTTTATTAAGGTTCTCTCTCTCTCTCTATTTTTTTTTTTTTTTGTTAGGAGTTTGTATCAGAGTGACAATGTGGGCTAACAGGAAATCATGCAGACACACTAATGAGCCAGTTTGAGTCAGTCCCAACTCACATGAACTATCTTCACTCCTCACTTAGATTAATAATGTGGCACAAAGATATTCCACTGGTCTTGAAAAGCTGCCTTCGACAAGTGAGTTTCATAAGGCCAAACCCACCAATCAACCACAACTACCACACCAGAGGGCTCAATAAAGGTATCATTTCCTCCTCTTGGTCCTGCTTGTTCTATCAGCCCCAAATTCTTAATGGCTTAGTGGAGTAGCTCTAAGTCATCTGTTTTTTCAGAGAGATGCCTGGGATAGCATTTCCCATAATTTGCAGCAGTTACTATAGCTGTACTCACTCTCAACAAATATTAAAGTTTTAGCCAATTATATCCCAGACACACACTGTAATGAAAGCATATTCAGCAACAATTAAGATATGTCAAGCACAAAGGGGGACACTTTGAATAAGGAAGCTATTCCTCATTTGATTAATATAAGGCAAACAAAAAAATCCAAATAACTATTAAAAATATTTCAGTGCGACTCTGGTGTCTGTAATGCATCTTTCACTATGGAAGTAATTTTTAAGCATATATTCAACCCCAAAGCTCTAAGTTGTTAGCTTCTTTTTCTCCTAAGTTTCTGTTCCTATTCTCTGGGATGGCGTTACCACTTTCTTCTAGACAGAGAGCCTTTTTTCTGGCCTAGAGACTCTATGACATCTTCCTGTAGCTGTGGATTTGAAAAATCTAGCCATTTGTCTAGCTTAGGCTAATCCTCCTGGAACTTTATGAGCTGCAGAACTTCACAAATTATTTATAATTGTATGGCATTAATGATGAAGAATGGACATCATTAACTTAAAAAAAAAAAACCTGTGAACTTTTGCTGGTCCATCCAGACAGAAATGAAATGTATGAAAATCTAGAACCAACCACAGCGGAAATTTATCTAACTGTTTACTGATTTGTTTTTTCCTCTGTATTTCCTTTTCCTCCCATTCATATTTGTCTAGTCTCACAGCGGATTAATTGGTAAAATGCAAATGACAGGAGAAAAAGGTTTAAAGTAATGCAATAGTAAACAATTATATTCTCGGGTATGAAGTGAGGACCATCACATCAAGATCACCTGTTCAAACAATTCAATCCAAACTTATTACAAAACATTAATACAGTTACTACATATTTACATGAAAATTCACAAAGACACTCTCTATCCCCAAAGAGTTTAGAGTCTAAATAAAGCAAGATAAAGGAAAGCCAAAATAGTTTAGGAGTGAGAGCAGAATGGATTTCTTAAAGAAATTGGTTTTAAAAAGGTTTTTGAAGAAGGAAAGAGAAGGCATACTGTATAGATTGAGAAACAAAAATTGTTCTATGAATCAGGAGTAGCATGATAGAAGGCATGAAGTCAGCCAAGAGTGGGAAGTGGAAATAAAATGTCTAGAAAAGAAAAGAGACTCGGGTGAATATGAAGGTGGGGGACAAAGAGTTTGAACTTCTTTTGATAAGATGCAGGAGGCTCATTAAGAGATTCTACCAAGTTGGTGAAACAAGACGACTATTAGCAGCAGCCTGGTGAATGGACTATGCATGATGGAGGGAATACAAGCTCTCAGGAGAGAGAAAAATCAAATATTAAAATAAAGCCTCTATCACTCTGACAACACACTAGCAGCTACACAAAACACCAGGAAACTTCCTATTAACACACCAGATGTTCAGAGGCATTTAAGTAAGCTACTGCCAAAGGTTGAGGAGAAGACGTAACAAGATTTTACTGCCACTTTCTCTTTTTTAATAAACTTTATTTTTTAAGAAATGTACTAATCATTTGTGTGATCTTCCACAGTTTGCCCTAAAAGACCATAAATCAGCTTTTTGCCTTCCTCTGTAAAGTGAGGCATGGCTCACTTGCTGGTACAGTATCTTTAAGTCTTTAAATCATGAAGACTTTAATAACTCACTCAGGATTGAGGTTTATTGCAGGAGTAGGGGGGTTAGATTTTGTGGTCTGCATTGTGCAGAAGATCAGACTAGATGATCATATTGGTCCCTTCTGACCTTAGAGTCTATGACTATGTCTACATCAGCAAGCCCAGTATGAACTAAGCAGTTCCGAGTTATTTCGAACTAGCCGCAGGTCAGTTCAGACTAACTGAAGCTTTTTAGATTGAACTAGCTACCATTTTTAGTTCAAACTAAAAAGTTAGTTTGAACAAAAAAAAGCGCAGCTAGTTGAAACTAAAAAACCACTTAGTTCAAACAACCATTTCAAACTAAGCTTTTCTTAGTTCAAAAAATTTTTTTAGTTCAAACTAGCCAAAGCCTAGCATAAATATGGACCAAATTACTCTGGCCAAAACCTCCTTAGTCTGGACTAATTTGGCAGTGTAGACATAGCTTATCAGTCTATGCTGTTTAAGTCTGAGTTTAGGTCCAACTCTCAGTTTTCTGGTTAAGGGAAAGCTGTTCTTCATAACAGGACACCCTAGCATGTTTTCTGCCACAACAGGAAATCTAAAGTGAAAATACAAATTTGTTGTTTTGTTCTTTTTTTAATAAATTAAACATTTGTAAAAGATTTGCCAATGGTGCAATACTTTTTGCCTACATCTGTCAGTGCTCTGCAAAGTTTAAAATATGTAAGAAACAAAACTGAAGAGACACTCAAATACTGCTAACGTTTTATTTCCCTGTAATAAAATTCAATCCTTTTAAATGCGATAAAATACTGAATATACTACATACAAATGTTACAAAGTCATTCCTATTATTAACAATATAATATTCCACATGTTAGCAGCAATTATGTTTAGGCTCACTCAGTTTTGCAATTCATGAAACGAAGATCATATGTGAACAGCTTTATTGATCAGCTGCAACCTTCATATGCAAATACAGCAACAATTTCAAATACAGACAACTTGGCTTGAATAACAGCAATTTAACCCTTCCCCCCTCCCCCCCAAAAAACCCTAAACAAAAAGCCCCAGTCACAATATGTACCTGCAGGAAATCCCATTACGTTGAATATTCTGTCCAGCTGGTCGTGGTGATAAGGATTACTAGTTTTGATGTCCTCTTGTCGACAGTGGAATATTGGCTCTGATGTTAGCAGCTCTGCAAATATACACCCTATTGCCCAAATATCTTTTTAAAAAAGAAGAGAAGAAATAAAATCAAATGCATCTTTCCAAAAATACACAAACAAAATAAAGCACACACAGATCTTCATCAGGTAGAGGTATTAGTTCTTACACAGCTTATAACCTCCAAAAAGGCTCCTGAAATTTTAGGGTTCAAATGGAATTTGAAATTTCTATTATAAAAGAGTGCACCATTTCAAATTTTGTTTTTAGGCTGCAATCACATATGTAAAGCACGGCAAGTAATTGATTTTTTAGAATGCACAGTAAATATATATATGATGAGAGCGGAGAAGGCATGCAATAGTTTAACAGTTTGCAACTACTACTCACTGTGACTGGAAGTTAGTTGACTAATAACAGCTAAGTTGGAGGCTATTGGGGTACAGTCTATAAATCTTAACTAAATATATAAATAAAAATCAAGATTTGATCACTCTTCACCTTGGTTGTTTCACTTTTATGTATTCCTTTCTCCTGACCTTTGCTCTTTCACATTTCAAATCTTCAGAGGCTACAGATGCCACTGAATACTAATAAACTCCCAAAAAGGCACATGTACAACATAATTTCTTTAATAAGGAAAAAATGTTGGCTTTTTTTCTACAAAAGTTCAGAGATAACTCACTTTCAAAACAATCTACTATAACTGAAAAACATGACTGAAATAAGGAACAATCGCCTTTTGAACCACTATTGTATTGTCATGGCACATTGCCCCTTTTGAAAAGTATTAAATTTGAGTCTCTCTCCCTGCCCCCACATATTTAGGGCACTTTCCAAGACCAAGTGCTTAGGAAAACTAATAATTTTCATGGCTGTATCTTAATTTGTAAATTCAATAGATATATTGCATTTTCTAGATCACATATGCTATTGTGTGCATTTATGAGATACCTAACTTATGCATCAACATGCTAAGCAGAACCTTGAATGAGTGAGTAATAGGTCATGAACAAAGATGCAACCAAATGTACACAGAGCAATTGCACCATTCAATTTTCACATAAAATGAGTTTTCATTTGTATTGAAAAAAAGTTATGAGCTAAAGTCTATGAATTTCTCTGCAGTTCTGCATGTTGCAAGAAGAAAAAAAATAGCTGATATTAATATAGAAGGAGGAAACAAAGGAAGACTAGCAAAGATTTAGAAAAAAGAAGAGAAATAAATAGGTTAAGAAAGATATTTATTGTTGGGAATATTTTTGGTAAAAATGGTGACTGTTGATGATGGAACTTTTTGAAGTGTTCAATCTAAAAAGGCTGTAAAAAATTAATGGTTCTATTATAATTACACAATGGTGAGGTATAGAAAGTGGTAGGGACCATGAGAGGTCATTGAGTCCAGTCCCCTGCACTCATGGCAGGACCAAGTACCACTATAAAACATTTTTTCACTCAAATCACATCACAGGGCTGGAAGGGACCTCATGAGATCATCGAGTCCAGCCCCCTGGGAACTGAACCCAGGACCTTCTGCATGTTAAGCAGAGGTGCTAGCCACTACACTATTATTTCAGACAGGTCTTTGTCTGACCTGCCCTTAAAAAACTCCAATGATGGAGATTCCACAACCTCCCTAGGCAACTTATTCCAGTGACTAAGCACTCTGACAATTAGAAATATTTTCCTAATATCCAACCTAAACCTCCTTTGCTGTAATTTAAGCCAAACGTTTCTTGTCCTATTATCAGCAGTTAAGGAGAATAATTTTTCTCCCTCTCTCCTCATAACAACCTTTTAGGTCAGGGATCCCAAACACACGGCCTGTGGGCCACATGAGGCCCCTAAAGCTATTTCCTGTGGCCTGCAATGACACTACTGTTACTGATATTTGCAATATTGTTGTATGGAAAGGTTTCAGTGGTGTGGCCCTCAGGCTAACGTACTAGTCCTCATGAGGCCCTCTACTAGTCCTCATGCGGCCCTCATGGTGATTTGAGTTTGAGACCCCTGTTTTAGGTATTTGAAACTGCTACCATGCATCCTCTCAGTCTCCTCTTTTCAAAAAGTACTTTACACAAGCATAGTTTATTCCGCAATAAAATGTGTGGCTGGCTTTGCTCATGGGGCTTGGGCTGCAGCACTATAAAAATGCCATATAAATGTTTGGGTTCAGTGTGGACCCCACAGGCAGGAGGGTCAGGCTGGGCAACCCATGGTGTTATACTGCAATGAAGGTATGCCTTTAAAGGACAATATCCCTGTGTTGCACAGAATGATTAAAATGAGGTATGCAGCATAATCCCACCATTCAATTTTTCAGTTAGTGAAAAAAGAGGTTATTCACCCAGTGCAGTAAGTATAGTTCTTTGAGATGTCTCCCCCACATGGGTTTTCCACTCTAGATCCACTTGCCCCACATGTGCCTCAAGTCAGAGATTTTAGATAGCAAATGTCCATTCAGTCTGTGCATACCCTCTACCCCCTGAAGCATTGTCTCATACACAGAGATTATGCAGTTGCACAGGCAAACCAACCTCAGTTTCTTCTCTACCACAGAGTCCATTGTGAAGACCTCTGAAGCAGAGAAGAGGAGGACAGGTAGCAGAGCTTCTATAGTGGACAAATCTCAAAGAGCCACAAGATACTGCACTGGGTGGGCAACCTTCCCTTCTTATTCTAGTGCCCTTAACATGTGCTCTACTCTAGGTGGCTATCAAGCAGTATCCCCTACAGAAGAATGAGCCTACAGAGTTGCGTCTAAGATTGAAGATAGATCATTAGAACCAAATATGGCATAAGCAGCTGAGGCATATGTGACTACACAAGGTTCAGCAGTTGTAGGAATCAAAGTTCACATTGCAGCTGTACACATTTCTGTGACCAGGAATATTCTTGAGAAAACCTGTTGAAGTAGAGAGGAATCTCATGGAGTGAGTTAATATTCTAAAGCAGTGGTTCTGAATCTTCCGCAAGTCGCAACATGCTTGGCAACGTATCGCAACCCTACAGGACACACCAGCCCAGCCCCCCGCCTAATCCAGCCATTTTCCCAGCTCTCTGTGACACACTTACTGCTGTGTGACAACTGTAATGTGTCCCAGCACAGTGGCTGAGAACTCTAGAGCAGTGGTTTTCAAACTTCTTTTTCTCAGGATCCATTTGAAAAAAATCACTTATGCCCATGACCCAACAATTACATCTTTGAGAAATGCATTTCAGTCTTTTGGCAGAGACAGCAGGGGGTGCCACGATCCAGTGAGGGTCTGTGACCCCGTACTGGGTCCAAACCTTAAGTCTGAAAACCACTGCTCTACAAGGGGATTGAGAATCATGAAACTGATAGCAGTAAGCAATGCAGCCAGACACACATCTAGAGAGGTTTTGCTTGGAAATCGGAGACCCCTTAGTTCTGTCTGCAATAGAGAAAAATAATCTGGCAGATTTCCTAAAGGGCTCAGTCCTGTCGAAGTAAAGGGCTAATGTCCTTCCGACATCGAGTGAACATAGTGTCACATCTCCTTTTCTCTGGTGTGGCTGAGGGATGAAAAGTGAAGGGTGGATAAGCTGATTTATGTGGCAGTCCAAAGAAACCTTTGGCAGGAACTTGGGCTGTGTCTGCATGTGACACTGTTCTTAAAGAAGGCTGTGAATGGGGTGTATGCCATTTTAGTCCCCTATCTTACCACTCTTTCAGCAGAAGTAATGGTTACTAATGCAGTTTTCACAGATAGGGGAGAAGAGAGCAGGCAGCCAGAGGTTCAAATGGAGACATCATAAAACATGTGAATACCAAACAGAGATCCCATTCCAATGTATAACACCTGATTTGTGGGAAGAGTTCACCAGTCCCTTGAGAAACTTCCTCACTGTAGAATGAGTAAAGATGGAAAAATCACCTATCATGTGATGGAAGGCCACAATAACTGCCAAATGTATTTTTATAAAAATTAAAGAAAAGCCTGTCATTTTTAGCTCTAAATGTAATCTACTACAAATCATAACAGAAGATGGAGAGGAAAGATTTTATGTCACAAAAGTGCTTGAATCTGATCCACCTTTAGGTATGTGTGTCATGAGTAGATTGTTTCCTGCTATGCAACAGCACTCTTTACATCCCCAGAACAAGTAGTTTCTAACCCACCAAACCATCTAGTTGCTATGCCTTGAGCAGAAGACCCCCAAAATCAGGGTGATTTATTTGAGCAGCTAGCTGAAAAAGGAGATGGGGATAGCCCAGAGCAGTGGTTCTCAACCTATTTACCACCATGTGACATGTACGCAGATCTGTGTGTGTTTTGTGGATATGGTCCACAGAACTACATATACTATCTGTATGGGTCACAGCTGTGTGCTGTTTGGGCTGCAAATGGCCCATGGGATGAGAACCACTGATCTGGAGAATAATCAGCTGACATAAAGTGAGCTGAAAGAGGTAAGGAAATCATGTTTGTCTTGATCATGTCTGAACAACAACTTTGGCTTTAGCTTTCCTCATCTTGAGCAGCATCTTACATATCAAAACAAATAAGGAACCTGGTGGCATTGATAAAGATTAACAAATTATTTATCACACGAGCTTTTGTGGGAGAAAACCCCAAAAGACTCAGAAGAAATGCACATAGAAGGCCTGAAGAACAACATAGGAGAAATGTATCTCCCAAGAAGTAGTGATTCAGATTGCATCAAGAGCTTCTTGCTCTTGGCTGTGATGAAAAGGTCTATCTGTGGGATGCTCCAACGCTAAAGTATGCATGGAATATAGTGGGATCTATCTCCCATTCATGATTTTATGAAAAATACGTGCCGAGGGCATCCTTGCTGGCATTTTCTATAGCATCTCAACATCTGGGTGATCTGGTTTCGTACGCACCACTTCCAAACCCTCACTGCTCCAGCAGAGAGGGAAAATAGTTTCACTGCCCCTTGAAAAGTTTCAAAGGGGTAGTCGTGTTAGTCTAGTTCAGCAAAACAAATAAGGAGTCCTGTGTCACCTTTAAAAACTAACAAGCGTCTAACAAAATGGGATTTTCTCCCACAAAAGCTCAGGGGATAAATAAATTTGTTAGTCTTTAAAAGTGCTACAGGACTCCTTGTTTGTTCTCCCCCTTTACAGTTTATATAAAACATACAGGACATATTGTTTGTCATAATCTTTAGATATTTACCCCAATCAGCTGGAGGAAATGGATACAGGCATTTCAGACTGCTCTGAGTTGATGTGTAGATTGGATTCAACAGGAGACGACCTGCTCTGAACAGTGTGAGCACCTAGGTGAGCTCCCCATCCCACTAGGAATGCATCTGTTATTACTGATGGTGGAGATGGTTGGGCAAAGGTGATCTCTATACAAACACTGTGTGGGTTCTTCTACCAGTTGCTGGATATTTTCTTTTCTCCTACCGATGGCATGAAGAGCAGTTTAAACAAACTATGTTTGCTTGATGAACCAACAGTTCTGAACCACCTTCTGAGGCAGTGCATGTGAAGTCTTATGTGATTTATTAACAATGTGCCAGCCACCATACGCCCCAATAGCTGGAAAAGACCAGCAAAAGAGATAATTCCTGTCCAATATCGGAGAGGTGATGTAGCCTGTAGTGACTAAATTGATTACGGTTATGAGCCTGTACAAAAGTAGTAATGTATTGGCTCTTACTGTATTAAGGCAAGCTCCTATAAATTCCAGATTTTGTATGAGAGTTAAGGTATTCTTTTGGATGTTCAGTTGTAGTCCCAGTCTAAGAAACAGGTTTATGGTGTTCCTTTTGGCCATCAAAGCTTTCTTGAAGGATCATGCTTTTGAACAGGCAATCATCAAAATATGGGAAAATCAGTTTCTTTTCTGGAAGATAAGTCACTATCACAGAAAGAACTTCTGAGAGAACTCTGAGTGTAGACAAGAGACAAAATGGCAGAACCACTGCCTGTAAGTGTTCTTGATCCAGAGTGAAACATAGGAAACTTCTTTGGGGGGTGGATCATATATATGGATGTAAGATACTTGAGCAAAGAGAGGAGAACTAATCATCTTGATCCAACCAAGGAATTATTGCTGCATGAGAGTTGCCATTTTGAACATCTGAACCTTTAAAAATCTATTGATTAATCTCAGATCTAGAATAGGCCTACAACCACTGCTCTTTCCTGGAGCCATGACGTACCTGAAATAGAATCTCCTCCCTCTATGTTGCATGGATAATAGTTCTATAGCAGGGATGGATAAAACTGGCTTACAGCCAGGTGCTAGCAATTTTACTTTTGGTCGCCAGAGGGCGCTCCTCCATTGCATTTCTGCAGTGGACTTAGGCAATATGCTACTAAAACTGGTCACCACGGAGACCAGAAACATTGACTTGTTGAAGTCTGTTCTACAGCACTCAGCTTCAGAAGAGAGTCTAGTTTCTGCTGCAAAAGGTGCTTGTCAGGGGGGTCCCTGAAGAGGGATGGTGAAGGGGTTGGGATGCAGAGAAGGAAGTAAAATGCTTTGAGAATCTTGTTAAAAGAATCTCTAACACCCATTTGCCCATAGTGATTGTGACCATCTGTATTATTATGTTCATCACTTTTGCAAGATTATGATTCATTTTGTACAAAATATGCCTGGCAAGGTATCACTTGAAATGTCAAAATCTGTTGTACATTACTAGCCTGGTAAAATATATGTATTAACACTGTATGTTAAATTAGAAGAGTCAACTATGTATCCATTGCTGTAACATGCTCCATGGTCAAAGCAGGCCAATTCAGAGTCTCAGGGCTGGTCTACATTAGAGAGCAGTGTTGATAAAAGTCAGCTTTTGTCGACAAAACAGTGGAGGTGTACAGACTAAAATGTTCCTCCCACCAGTGTAAGTTCCCTGCTTTGCCGAAATAATAAAAGCACCTCAATGAGAGCACCTTATATCAGCTTTCTTAGGGTGATGCAGTGTTAATGTAAACACAGTCTGTGGGGCTGTCCTTCTTGTGAATTTCACCATTTCAAACCGACAAGGAAGTCTCCCTGAGAGCTGAGCAGCTGGTCTCCACTGCTAGCTAGGAGCAGAGCAAGAAGCCTGGGCACCCGGTTTCTACTTCTGGCTTGGAGTTGGGCAAGAAGCTCAGTTGCATGCTTCTCTACCTACTCCCCGCGAGGAGCTGCAGAAGATTCTCCAGCTTCTGATAGAGTGCGAGAAACCAGGGAACCTGGACCCCACTCCCCATAAGGAAGAAGCCCCAAGTGGCATCCCCTGGCTCTAGGCAGGGAACAGATAGAGGAGAAGCACAGGGATTGCCTCCACATAGGAAATGTAGTGGTGGGAAGGGGGCAGTCTACTGGGAGCCAGGTAACCTGTAGGGCTCTCAGCTTTCCACACTCTTCTGTTAGGATGATGGAAGAGATCCTCAAAAGGATGCACTTTACTGACTCAAGGAGGATAGTGTGGACATCAACCACTCCAATAATTATTACAGTGGATGAAAGTTGGCTTATGTTTAGTTGTCTCATTTTTCTAGTGTAGATAATGCCTTAGGAACAAGAGAGAAACAAACACTCAACCAGGTGTTAAGGGTCTATTACTGGCTTAAGTAACTATTCTCCAACAGAGGTGTAAACAATACACTTACATTCCATCACAGGGACAGCTCAAATCTCATGTCAACACCAGACTGTATGTCATCACAACTCAGCGAAGACATTTCTAGCATTAGAAACTGAATTATAGAGGGTCGGAAACACTTGACTTCACTCTTCCTCCCATCTCTCTGCTCATTTCATCAATGAATATCTGAAGGACTGAACTAAGAGGTCCCAGGTGGAAAAGAGACCCACCCTCTGAAATTTACCACAGCATATGAGGAGGAAAACCATCAAAATGAATTCTGATAGTTTGTTCAGTTAGCTGTCAGCTTGTACTTTATCTATTTATTATTCTTTTGTAGCCATTTTTTACTTTTATGCATCATCACTTGTAATAACTTAAAATCTATTTTTCTGTAGTTAATAGACATGTCTTATAGTTTTATTTTAACCTGTGTGTTTGAATTAAAGTATGAGGGCAACTATTGGGATAACAAAGGGGGTTCACAGACTTTCTATGAGATTGCATCATTCGGTAGGGTGGTGGACACTACTCTAGCTGTCTGGTGTTGCACTGCAGTTTAATTCATGAATGCTAGTTAGCAGCACTCGATCCTGTTCAGCATGCTAGAGGCTGTGTGTGAACAGACAGGAGGTGAATGCTCCTATACTGCTTTGCTTTAAGAGGTACCTCCCCAGCTGCAGCATTGAGGGAACACAGCTGTTCAGCAGTCCAGACTGCACCCTGTGGAATATCATGCTGATATGTTCCCAATTCTCATGGAAATAAGAAAGCCAGTCAACAAAGCAAAGACGACATGTAGATGATTGCAGCAGATAAGAGTGGGGATACTCAGCACCAATTCTGACAGATTTTAAAAGTTGTGGATTGTGAGATTGACACCTGACAAGAAGCTGGTTTGAAATGTGTTGTCTCTTATGCTGGGGTGTGTAATCTCTTTGGGAGCTGGGAAGCTGGGTAGGATAAGATCTCTGTGTCATCTAGACCTTATTGAATTTTCCTTTTTATGCAGGTGTGTAAATTCAGAGCATGAAAGGTGGTTCTAGAGCAGGGGGTCTCAAATTTGCGGCCCCTAAAGTTATTTCTTGCAGCCTGCAATGACACTATCGCTATCAATATTTGCAATAGTGTTGTATGAAAAGGTTTCAGTGGTGTGGCCCTTGGACTACCATACTAGTCCACGTGTGGTGTGGCCCTTGAGCTAACGTACTAGTTGTCATGTGGCCCTCGTGGTGATTTGAGTTTGAGACCCTTGCTCTAGAGTCTTTAAGGTATGTAGAGGTTCATCAGTTTTTCTGCAAGCAACTATGATCCACTAAAATGAAACTCCTAAACTGTATTTTGGAGTTTCCTAAGAAAACCTGAAAGCTGAAACCAGGAGACCTCACAACTGCAACTGTGGAGAGGGAATAACCAACTGTATAAGTGGCACTCAGAGAAACCTGCAAAGATATTCTTGAGAGTAATCGGCCCTTCACAGTGACTTCCTGGAATTGTTCCCTCTGGTCTGTTGAAAGATGCTCAATAAAGGCATTCAAATTTAAATAGCTATGTGGCTGTATTTCACCATGAGGGCTTGATAGTTGGCAATCCTAAATTGTAAGGCAGCCAATGAGTATGACTTATGGCCACCTGAATCAAGACACTTTAGCTATCTATCGCATGGAGTCAAGATAGCGCAGTGGTGTCTGCTACATTCATTCATGGCACCAACCACAAGGACTTGCATGCAAAAATAAAAATCTAGCACCTTTGGAGGAAATATCCTACTTTTTGTCCATCCCTTGTAGTACTGTGGCTGGGGCATGCCAAATTATTTTTACAGGGTCTAACAAGTTCTCATTAATGATGTGGGCAGAAGTGTACAGAAGTAATTTATGCTGCAACTCCTTAACTTCCTCCAGTGGAATTTGTAAGGAGTCAGTACCATTATACAAGGCACTGGTGAGACCTCACATGGAATACTGTGTGCAGTTCTGGTCCCCCATATTTAAAAAAGATAAATTCAGACTGGAACAGATGCAGAGAAGGGCTCCAAGATAACCTATGGAATGGAAAACCTGCGTTATAAGAGGAGGCCCAAAGACCTTGGCTTGTTTAGCCTGACCAAAAGAAGGTTGAGGGGAGATGTGATTGCTCTCTATAAATACATCAGAAGAATGAATATCAGAGCGTGAAAGGAATTATTTAAGTTCAGCACTAATGCGGACGCAAGAATGAATGGCTATAAATTGCCCATCAGGAAATTTACATGTGAAATTAGTTGCAGGTTTCTAACCATCAGAGGAGTGAAGTTCTTGAACAGCCTTCCAACAGGAGCAGTGGAGGCAAAAAAAATATAGCTAGCTTCAAAAGGGATCTGGATAAATTTATGGATGGGATGGTATGATGGAACAGTTTAATTTGGCAATTAACTGACCTTTGACTACTAATGGTAAACATGCCAATAGCCTGTGATAAGATGTTAGATGGGGGTAGCTTCTGAACTGGTGTGAAGAATTCTTTTTGGGTGGGTTTCAGTTGACTCTTGCCCCCATTCTCAAGGATTAGCTGACCACCATATCTGGGATGAGAGAGGGCTTGTGCCCCAAGGTAGACTGGCAGGGACCCTAGGGGTTTTTCACCTTCCCCTACAGTGGGGGGCACAGGTCACTGGCTGGTGGTTTCTCTGTACCATGAAATCTTTAAACCATGATATGGGGACTTCAGTGACTCAATCACATGTTAAGTGTCTATTGAAGTAGTGGGCAGGAGGTCAGCCTAGATGATCATATTGGTCCCTTCTGACCTTAAAATCTATGAATCTATAAATCCTTTTAAAGAAGTCCCAAAGCTGTTTAAAATCATCAGCCAAGTGCAAGAGTCTTGTGGAACAGAAACCCTAAGGAGAGAGAGGTGAGGACTGTCTGCTCTTCTCCCAGTAAGAATCACTAGCAGCCCTGGAGAATTACTGGTGGTAAGCCATACAAGGTTCTCAGTATGGCCACAGAGGTGGTGCATAAGGCATGGGTGGAGAATGGTAGGGAGTCTCTCTCACAAGAGTAGTCCAATTCCTCAGAGGTCTCAGAATAGAAATTTCCTTGATAATGAAAAGGAGAGCCCTGCACAGAAATGTGAGAGACTGATGAAAAGTCCCCATTGTATTCCTCATCCTCATCACTTGATAGATGATTGGTCATAGAGACAGGCAGAGACTCCAATCAGTACGAGCAAATCTCCAGGGTTCAAGAGATGCACAATACTGAGATTTGGGCATTTCTGGTACTACCAACTGCCAAGGAAATCAAAACTTTTTGATACCAGAACAGTGGATGGTACCAACTGGGCACAGGTATCTATGGTAAAAGGTCCCAATGGTATTGAAGGCCTTGTGTGCTCTGACAAGTGACCAGTAGGTGTCAGTCTGGTAATTTGTAGATCCAAAGTACTGGGTACCAAGGACCTAGCAGACTCTGTCTGCCAATTTAGAAGAGCCAATCTTCTTCTCTATGCCATTCTAATCACCCAACGGTAACAATCTTTTGGAGTGGGGACCCTTAGAATCCTTAGGATTGCTAGGAGTATTGGTATCCAAGGAACCTGCATCCTTTTGTGTACTGAGTCAGAGGTCATTAGGTGCCAAATTGGGTAAGTGAACCAGAAACCACCTAAGGTAAATTCTCTACTCAGAAAGTTGAAGACCACTTTCTAGAGCCTTTTTTGATAGGATTCCTAAGATTTCCTCTTCAGTGCTCTAAGGGAGTGCTGTAACAAGGCAATTGAAGTGGTTGACCTGTTCAGAGATGACTGTCCCCTGATTGGAATTAGAAGATAGTAGGAGCAAACTCTCTAACATGAGGAGATGTAGTTGCCCTTGATTTTAACTGCAGACAGAAATGATACTTTTGGGGAATGTGTGACTACCCAAGGCAGTGGACACATTGGGAGTGTCTGTCACTGACTGAGACAACCTCTTGGTACAAAAGACAGAATTTAAACCTGGAGAACTGAGCACATCCCTCCAGGATTTAAATTCCCCTGAGGAGGTCACACACACACACCACCAGGTGAAGGGACAATAGTCTTTATCCTAAATGTATAGGACATATATATAAATTCCAGGTTCTCTTGTCTCGTCCATGCATGGTTTTACATCAGTAAGATGGCACCCAAAGATGAGCTGCTGAGAGAATGCCTGAGGCAGCAGCAGACATGGGAGGAAGATCAAGCAGAAGTGCCATGGCAAGACAAGACCCTGCATGGAATGTACCATCGACAGATAGCTGAGGTGGCTGACATTGGGAAATCCTACCAGTGGCTGGAAAAGGCTGGACTAAAAGACAGCACTGAGGCACTGATCATAGCAGCACAAGAACAGGCACTGAGCACCAGATCCATTGCAGCAGGGGTCTACCACACTAGACAGGACCCAAGGTGCAGACTGTGCAGAGAGGCCTCAGAGACAGTCCAACACATCGTGGCAGGATGTAAGATGCAGGCAGAAACAGCATACACTGAACAGCATAACCAAGTAGCTGGCATTGTGTACAGGAACATCTGCACAGTGTATGGGCTAGACCCTCCCAAGACCAGATGGGGGATCCCACAGAAGGTCGTGGAGAATAACAGGGCTAAGATCCTGTGGGACTTCCAGATCCAGACGGACAGGCAGGTACTGGCCAATCAACCAGACATCGTGGTAATAGACAAGGACCAGAAGACAGCGGTGGTGATAGATGTAGCAGTGCCAAGTGACAGCAACATCAAGAAGAAGGAGTATGAGAAGCTGGAGAAGTACCAGGGCCTGAAAGAGGAACTAGAGCGGATGTGGAAAGTAAAGGCCAAAGTGGTCCCGGTGGTGGTAGGAGCACTCGGGGCTGTGACTCCTAAGCTGGGAGAGTGGCTCCAACAGATCCCAGGAGCAACATCAGAGCTCTCTGTCCAGAAGAGTGCAGTGCTAGGAACAGCTAAGATACTGCGCAGAACCCTCAAACTCCCAGGCCTCTGGTAGAGGACCCGAGGTTGAGGATGACACATACCACCCATAGGGGGTGAGAGAGGAATTTTTTTTTTTTTTTTTTATAAAATTAATACAGCTAACTAGTAAGAATGTGAGAAAAATACAGCTGAGGTAAGCTCAACTAGATACTACTGAGGTGGCTGAGAAACAACTGAGGTCAGTTTACTTCTGCAGCTCGCCATAGCCTCAGTGCAGGGCACAAGGCTGCAGGGGACACATACATAGCTGAATGGACACTGCCACCTAAAATCTCCAATCTGACGTACATGGTGCACAAATACACCTAGAGTGAAGCACCTATGGTGATGCTAATTAAGACAGCTCCAACTTTTGGAAACTCCCTTTACCAAGCCAAATAGTCACCTCTCTCCTCTCTCTTCCCCAGTCTTTTCTTCTGTACTTCTCTTACTCTCATAGAAAAGCTACTAAACACAATAAAGATAACCTCATATTGTGTAAAGCCTGCCCCTGTGATAGTCTGTACTACTGCCACACTGCGTTGCCTCTCTCTTATATTCTGCGGGGGTTTTTTTAAGAGACTGACAGCAAGTGCTCAGTGTGGCAGAGCAGATTCAACAGTGCCACTCTTGAGCTGTTCAAAGCAGATCAATACCAGCAGGGCAAAAGTAGGAGGAAAGTGACTTTACCCATCTTTCATGCTCCTTTTAGATAGATCTGAGACAGCCTATTTTTCTACTGCTAGTAACTTACATTTACTGGCAACTGCTTTGAGTTAAAAAGTTCTGGGTAGCAACCCTCCCATTGAATGGAAGGTTTAAACCAGTCCCATTTTTCACAAGAAAATGCAATAGTTTCTTTGGGGAAAAAGAAAACCAAAAACAACAAAGGAGTAGCTGTGTTAGTCTAGTCCACCAAAATAAACAGGAATCTGGTAGAACTTTTAAAGACTAACAAACAAATGTATTTATTGCATGCGCTTTCATGGGAGAAAATCCCACTTCAAACATCTGATGAGGTGGGATTTTCTCCCACGAAAGCTCATGCGATAAATAAACTTGTTAGTCTCCAAAGGTGCCACTGAACTTGTAATTTGTTTTAAATAAAAGCTGTATCACAGCCACATTAATCCTAAGAGCTGCAGCATACTTTCACAGGCTAATGCCTTCTCCAGTCTATATATTTCATACATTGTAATTTCGCTTTATGTACTCATTACACTTTAAGTAGTAAAAACCAAAAGTAATAAAACTGAAGTACTCTGTGCCCTGCTATCATTTTCTGAATTTTGACCATTTTAGAAGGCATGTGAATACTTCATTATACTGCAAGTAGTAATATGCTTTTTGAAATTCCTGGATGACAAGAAGACAAACAGAAATCATACATCAATACCATTTGAAGTCAGAATAGAAATGTTAGCAAGTTTATTTTCTTTACAAGTCAGGAAACTCTTAAGAACAGCATTTAAATAAAATAAAATATCAGTGATTGTGTTTCCTCAAGCAATTCAATGGCGTATTTTTTCTACCTGTGTTCTGTTCTCTCATATTGTACCGCATGCCAATGCTTCAGTAATTCACATAAATTTTGTAAGTAAGTAACACAGTAATAAGTTGGTACTTAATTTTACTTACCAATAGCTTTGGTATAATGCCTTGCTCCAAGAAGTAATTCTGGAGCTCGATACCAGAATGTTACTACTACTGGATCCAAGTCTGCTAAAGGCTTCAGAGGTGAATTAAATAATCTGGCAAAGCCCATATCAGCTGAAAAATTTAAAAAAAAAAAAAAAAAAGATGCTTTAAAAGGTTACAAAAACTACACATTGATCAAATGAAATGATTGAGCTCATTGTTAGGTCTACCAAAACTGTGCTAAAAAGCAAACACACTGTTGTAAATATGAATCCTGATAGTCTAACTTTACCATTTCCTTATAGCTGTTGTTGAAGTTATTCAGCACCATCACGTATGAAGTGTATCATTATAAATCATTACTAAAGCAAGCCACTTAGAATCAAGAATTTACCACTGTTCTGAAAAAAGCATGCCAGCTTGTGTAGCTGTCAGAACACCGGGTAAGTCCTTATTGGCCAGCGAGGGGGGGGGGTCAGTTTTCAGTCTGGTGGAATATTCCATTATCATAAGGATGTTCATTCAAGAAATGTTAAAGGAGGAAAAAAGTGGGTGAAATAGTAATTTTACAAAGGTTAGAATGATTTATAATACATACATGTATGACACACAGACTACCTATGCAAAGATGGTTGCAGCTGAAGCAGGGTTTCCTTCATGCCCCAAACAAGAAGTGACTCCAGCAATGAGGGTATCTTCTTCCCTGAGTGCCTCCTCTCAATTTAAATTGGTCACAAAGTATCACCAGTACCAAGACGAAACCACTTAAACTATACTTTTAACATTTGTTCCATTTTGGGAAAATTTCCCTTTTCTAATAAAAACATAAGAAAAATATTCTGTCTGTATGGCTTCTTGGTATTTGTAACTGACAGCTTCCCTCAGAGCTGTCAGAACTGACCAGCATTTAGATGATAAAGGGCAAAATGGACACAGGATTGAGAATGGGGGTATTCCCATTAAATTGGAGTGTTTTTTTGTTCTTTTAGTTTTTAAGTCCCAAGCACCAAAGAATTTGGTATGGTAATGTGGTGGCCTATACATGCTGAGTAGGACTGGGGAGGAGCGTGAGGCTTAAAGTAGTTTTGAGAGAGAAGGGGTTAAACCCATGCCACATGTAATAACTCAGCTACTGAGGAAAACTTGCAGAGTAAATACTCATATCTAATTTGGCTTCGCAATCTGAAATAACTATTTTCCTGTCAATGCATCCCTACTTAAAATGATTTTATTGCATTTAAAAAGACATTTTACCATTTTCTATATTAAAAAAGTCAAGGTAACTAACTCAAGATATGAAGAATTTTTGAGTATATGAAAAATGTGGAAAAACCCAGTAAAAAGTGGATTTGTGACTCACAATGACATAAAAACTCTATAAAGCTATTTTATGTTAAATAACCCAGTTATGTTTTTTTTAAAAAAACTATTAATACTGGAGGAGTGAAAGCCTTTGATACAGGGATCCTCCTGCGTTCTTTCCCTGTTGTTGCAAAATCACATTGAAAAATTGAAAATTTTTCAGACTGATAACACACTTAGAAATAAAGGTTTTTCTACAGTTGGGACTGGATGGCTCAGAGGACTGGTGGTCGGATGCAGAATCTTTCACCTGTCCATCAACAACATCTAACCAAATTTAGTAGATATCTAAAGTTATTACCAAATGACTTCGCACGTAACTACCACTTGCAAAATCAGTTGGCGGTCTATGACCAAATACTCATGGATAAATATCTACATCACAAAACCCATCACCACAATTGACACTGAAGGTGCCTGGAGACTGACCTACACTCTCACTCTTGGAAGTGCATGCTCCATGAAGAATAAGGTAATGGGAAGAAATGTTCACTTCTGCTGTCCATGCTGTAACTGTTTTGCAGATAGAAGACCTTGGTCTCTATCATCAGTCTTAGATGTCTTAAGGGTGCTAAAATTTTAAAAGATGAGATTTTTCTGAAGTGCTCAGCACTGATCTACTTCTACTCCTTCTGAAATCAATGGTAAAATTTCCACTGCTCTCAAGAGGAGCAGAGTTAGGCCAATGCTGAGCACCTCAGTAAAATCCCACCCTTAATTAGCAAATTAGTGATTAACAGTTGGTGTTTCAGATAAACAAAACCACCACAGAATACAGAGTGACAATGTGGAAGAATTGTCTCATAAAAGAAAAAGTCAGAGGGAAGTGAAAAACAAACTGGTTAAAAAAAATTCTGCCAAACTGGACCGCATGACTGTATTAGTATAACAATACAGAATGTGCATTAGAAGGCTGTTGGTGCATCAGTGCCATACTACCGCATGCCATGATGTGGCTCATTACTGTTAGACTATGGTTAGATTATTTTTAGTTACTTTTTAAAAAAGCCTTTGTAGAATGATTTGGAGATTCTGCAAATTATCCTTTCACTGAGAAAAGTGGTTCACACCAGAAAATAAAGTAGTGGGAAAAGTTTCCATTTCTTTCCCCCCACTCCACATCCCACTCACCATTCTGAATATATTTAGTGTTAGTTCTTCCTAAATGTCTCTCTCAATTAATAATTTTCTGAACTTTTTAAGACCCCTTTTGCTTCTAGTGTATCCTAGGAATCTGGCTACCTCTTTGAGGGCAGTTTGCAAATCAACTGCTACCCTCATTTTTTTTTATTAGAGAAATTTAATTTTGGAATAATTAATAATTAACAGTTCCCTGTTTAGATTTTAAAATACAAAGCAAATTAGTGTCTTGGCACTTTGGTGGTGGAAGTAGGACAGTTAAAATCTCATTTATTCTCCTTCATTCTTCCAAGCTGCCTGTTATCTTTGTCCCAAATTGTCCGTCTCCCCTCACACACCCATGTTACATAATGGCATAGGGATTTCCCCCCCCTTTCATAGATGAGGCTGTAGCTGGGCACCATTGGGAATTGGTGCACAAGTATGAAAGCAAAAAGCCAGTCACTCAAAATAGTTCTTGATAAAGTATCTAGTCACATACTAATATTATAGTAACTATTTTAAGTGATACAACTACACCTTCAGAACATTCTAACTTAAATGCTACACTGGGACTTATCAAAGATATAACATACCAATTTTTACTCTTCCTCGCTCAGGACCTTCACCCATAACTAAAATATTAGCAGGTTTCTGTGGAAAAAAAATAAATATACAATACATATACCAAGATAAACCTAAATAACATTTGTCTCTGAAACAATAAAATAGCTTTGTTTCACCAGTTTTAAACCAAATGCAGCATGATAAAGAGAGAGATGTTTACTTTGTGGTAAAGCTGTGGAAGTATCCAAAAACACAGGCTTTCCTTTGCTACCACTTCCTCTCGGGTTTTCCCTCACAATCTCTTTTTTCCAAGGCTTTTTAAACTATGTTCCCCAGACTAACTGCCATTGTGGTGTCTTTCTTCCACCTGCAATAGCAAGCAAGCATAAGACTTCCAACACCACTCTATGAACTGGTCAGCTCACCAGGTGCACATCTCTTACTTCACAGCCTCTTCCCCATCCCACTTAAAAAAAAACAAACAAACAAACAAACAAAGAAGAATTCAAGTACAGGATCTCTCATCTCTGCAACATGTATTTTGCCAATGGTTATCAGGCATATATCTTCAGACAGACATTTTACATGAACAAGAAAAACTCCAAGATACAGGTTGAATACCAGTCACTATTTAAAAATATATTCCACAGAAAAATCTACATAACCCAACATCTAAATGTATTGTTCCACTAATTCAGCCATCCTTACAACCTAAAAAGTTCCAAAGGGGCAGCCATGTTAGTCTAGTTCAGTAAAATAAGCTTATTAAATATAAAAAAGAACACCCTTAGAACTATTGTCTCAATACTTCTTCCACTACTGTAGTGGCTACCAAATGTTAAGAAGTAGGACTCTTACTTTCCTCTATAGTCCATATACCAAGGAAATGAGTTAAAATATGATACTAGAAAGTAATGCAGTCAAGTGTAACAGTTACAGATCTAACTTTCAACATCCTAGTTTAAATTAATTCAAAGATGAACTTTATCAGCTATTTTGCTACTTCTTCCCTCCCCTCACCAACAAGAAACTCATAGCTGTATTTAACTAAGAGTTAAATAAGTAGGCTCCAATAACTCTGAAGAGGGAACTACAATTTTTCACATAAACATGCACTTAGGCAAGTTTTAAAATATGCATTATTGAGTATTTGGTGCCATCAGACTGTTGTATAAGCACCCATTTAGGAATTTCTTAAAAATATATTTTAGAGCAACATCTCATAAAAATTAGTACAACATAAAATAAGGCACATAAAAAATGTAAGTACCTCAGGGCGATTCCTTTGCTGGATTAATAATCATTTTCTACAAAGGCTCCAGCATGGCTTTATTAGTACTACTGCATAGTAATCATACATAAAGTATGAGTGCACTGCAGGAATGACTGGCCACATTTTTTGCAATAGACAGGTTAAATAGATTACTAGAGGAGTGCAATAAAGCTGTGTATTTTCGGTGATGTGAGGTATATTCCACTCTCTTTCTAATATCTAGAGCAACTTTGCACTATAAGTCACATTAGTGCTGTACTAGGATAACAATACATAGAAAAAAATTTACAATTTGCATAAGGAACAGGTATGTGGGGGACATTACTGCAATGTGTAAGTAACTCAAAAAGGGTATTAAAAACTGCTCAGATTATTTTTTTCTAAAACTACAGTCCTGGAATTTTAAAATCATCTCATCACATTAACAGATTTTCTGGTTGTTTTTATGTGTTTGTTTTTTAAAGATAAAAAAGACTGAAGGGATTCATACTGTACAGCAAGTAATCCTCCTTATAACTGCACAGAAATGTAATGCTCTAGGTCAGGCTACAGCAACAAAACAACAAATAATCCTATTTTAAAAAAGTAAATCTTTAGAAAATGCTCTTATTTCTCTTTGGAATGATCTGTGGCATAATCCATTACCTCAGGATTCAATGCAAAATAGGAAAATGGTACTACACCTTGAACATTTTTCTCCTATATTCCCATCAGCATGGATAACCTCTATATCCCTTAGACTTCTCCCATTGGGGAAGACCTACTGCAGTCTTACATGACAGACCTCAATAGTAAAGGACCTCCATCTATCCTAAATGACAGAACCAAAGCAGGGGTTAAAGGCTTAAGACATCCTAACCTTCCATCACTCTTGCTGGGGGGGGGGGGTGCTGATTTATGCTCTTTGAGGGCAGACTGCACAAGATCACCCAAATTATAGTACATTTCTTTAAAATAAAGTTTATTTAAAAAAGAGAAAGTGGAAATAAAAACAATAACCTGTTTTTATGGCGCATGCACCTACATTTACAATTTATAAACTAAACTAGACAAGGTTTCTCAATTTAATTACAAGGAAAGCAAAGAGCATCTCTTATAGCACTCAAAAGCAACGTTCCCCTCTGACCACGTACTCCATCTAACACAACTTTTTCCTTGCTGCCCTCAAGATTGCTCTTTCATCTCCTCCAGACCTGCTTACTAAGTCCCTTGATCTAGGTCAGCTCTGTTATAAGGAGGATGGGCAAGGCTGTCCCTAGGGGAGTGCAGAGCCCAGTGTAATGGCCTGTGGTGGGACCCCTGCACCCACTCCTTGCACTGAGGGAAGGGATGGGGTGAGCCAGCCCAGAGGCTGGCCCCACACTCCCACCCCACAGAGCCAGCCACTCTGCCTCTGTGGGTGGAGTGGGCCAATGTGGGGGCTGGGCTCAGCTCTCCTGCCCCACATCTGGGAAGGCTTCCCCACCTCTAGGGAGCAACAGCCAACCCGGGGGGGGGGGGAGCAGAGCCCAATCTCTGTGCTGGACCGCTTTGCTGCTGGGCCGGCTGTTCCCTACCCTGGGGGTGGGGATAGCTGGTCCAGAGCAGAGGTCTTTCACCACATGCCCTCCACATCCACCCCGAGGGGGCGTGGAATAGCATGGCTAGGAGGAGGCATTCGTGTAGGTCCCATGCTGCCCTGCTCAGGACAGGCCAGCACAGGGCCCACAGAGCTGCAGAGCCAGGAGTGACTGCCACTCTCACCCCCCCCTACCCTTGCCAAGGACAGATCTGAGGATGGGGATCCAAAGTTCATTATCATTCTAGCTCTCCCATCCTGTTTTCCATCTTATCCCCAAGCAGCACTTTTAACACTAAAAGTGTTGGTAAATATTTGCACTCTCCACCATGCTCAAGAGTATTATCTGAGACAGTGTTGTTAAATAACCTCTTTTCCCCAAACACTTCACTTCCTGCTTTCCCCCTCAGTCTTCTCTTCCACAGCCTAGTTCCTTCAGTTTCTCCTCATAAGTCATATGTCCTACCTAGTCCCCTAATCATTTTCATTGCCCTTCACTGGACTCTAATTTGCCAACATCTTTTTTTGCTGCAGGGAGCTCAAAACTGGACTCAGTATTCCAGATGCAGCTTCACCAGCGCCAAATAGAGGGGAATAATCACATCCTTCAATCTGCTGGCAACACTTCTACTGATGCAGCCCAGTATGCCATTGGCCTTTTTGGCAATAGGACGTACTGTTGACTCATATCCAGCTTCCTGTCCATCATAAGCTCCCCCTGCCCCCCCTTCTTTTCTACAGAGCTGCTACTTAGCCAATTGCTCTCCAGCCTGTAGCAGTACATGGAATTATTCCATCCTAAGTGCAGGACTTTGCACTTGTTCTTCTTGAATCTCATGCCATTTCTTTTGGCCCAATGCTCCAATTTTTCAGGTCTTCCTGAATCCTATCCCTGACTTCCAGGGTGTTTACCATTCTCCCCAGTTCGGTGTCATCTGCAAAATTGCTGAGCGTACAATCTATCCCATCATCCTTAGCTATAACTATAGAATGGGTCCAAAAGGGAACCTAATTCCAGGACATGATCCAAGATCAGAGCTTCTGGCCCTCCACTGTGCCAACCATACAGTACAGCTGGAGTCCCATGATGGTCTAATTTTGACTGGCCACCAAGAGAAACCTAAAAAAAGCAAGGAGTCTTGTGGCACTTAAAGACTAGCAGATTTATTTATTGCATGAGCTTTCACGGGAGAATATCCCACTTCCTCAGATGCTTTGAAGAGGGAGAACTTACAGAACTGGATGAAAATAAATGCAGCGGTGTGTAAGACATGGGATCAGGTCATACTGCAACAGTGAATCACAGCATTTGTAAGGATTCATATTTTAGGAAACAGCATACAGAGGAAAGGTGAAGTCAAAGTACCTGTTATAATGTGAAAAGAATCCCTAGTTAGGATTCAGCCCTGCTTTCACACAATTTAATTTGCATATTAATTCAATTTCAGCTGTCTCTCTCTGAAGTCTTGATGTCCCATTGATTTTTTTGGCGACCATTGTTAACAAGTCATCAATGGAGTGATTAGGAAGATGGAAGTGCTCAGCAACTTGTGTGTGTGTGTGTGTGTGTGTGTGTGTGTGTGTGTGTGTGTGTGTGGTGATTTCTATCACAAGTTTTGTGTGCATTTATTCTTCTGCACAGGAACTGTCATGTTTGTCCAATGTATAAAGAGTGGGGGCATTTCTGGTACATGATGGCATAACTCACATTAGTGGATGAGCAGCTGAAGGACCTTTCGATGGAGCAGCTGGCTTGATTAGGTCCTATGATGGTGTCTTTTGTGCAGATATGTGGACAGAGTTGGCAGTGTGGTTTGTTGCAGGAATATGTGCCTGCTTTAATGTTTCTGTTGTTAGGTCTGTAGTTGCTGGTGAGTATCTGTTTAAGGTTTGGGGGTTGTCTGCATGCAAGGAGAGGTCTGTCTCCCAAGGCTAGAGAGCGTGAGGCGTCATCCGTTAAAATAGGCTGGAGGTCCTTAATGATCTGTTGTAGAGGTCTGACTTGAGGGTTGTATGTGGCGACCAGTGGCATTCTTTTTTGTGCCTTTCCTGTGGGGTACCCGTCTGGCCCTGTCAATCTGTTTCTCTACTTCCCTAGGTGGGTACAGTAGTTTTAAAAAAGCTTGATAGAGATCCTGAAGATGTCTGTCTCTGTCTGAGGGATCAGAGCAAATGCAGTTATATCTTAGGGCTTTGCTGTAGACAATGGATTGTGTGGTTTAGGATGGAAGCTCGAGGGATGTAGATAACTATACCGATCAGCAGGTTTTTGGTATAGGATGGTGTTGATGCATCCATCCCTAATCTGTACTATAGTGTCGAGAAAGTGGATCTCCTGTGTGGACTGTTCCAAGCTCAATTTGATTGTGGGGTGGAAATTGTTGAAATCTCTGTGGAAATCTTCAAGAACATCCCTGCCATGTGCCCAGATGATGAAGATGCCACCAATATAGCGTAAGCAGAGGAGAGGTGTTTTGGGATGAGACTTGAGGAAATGTTCTAAGTTGCCCATAAAAATGTTGGCATATTATAGCGCTATGCGGGTACCCATAGCAGTGCCACTGACTTGAAGGTATAAACTGTCTTCAAATCTGAAATGGTTGTGGGTGAGCATGAAGTCCCAAAGTTCAGTCACAAGCTGTGCTGTGGCATCATCTGGGATGGTTCTTCTCATAGCCTGTAATCCATTCTTGCATGGGATGTTAGTGTAAAGAGCTTCTACATCCATAGTGGCCAGGATGGTGTTTTCAGGAAGCTCACTGATGGATTGGATTTTCCTCAGGAAATCCGTGGTATCTTGAAGATAGCTAGGGATGTTGATAACATAGGGTCTCAGGAGGAAGTCCACATAGCCAGATAAGCCTGCTGTAAGAGCGCCAATGCCTGAGTTGATGGGGCATCCTAATCAAATTAATATGCAAATTAAATTGTGTGAAAGCAGGGCTGAATCCTGACTATGGATTCTTGTCACATTATAACAGGTACTTTGACTTCACTCTCCCTCTGTATGCTGTTTCCTAAAGTTTGAATCCTTACAAATGCTGTGATTTGCTGTTGCAGTATGACCTGATCCCGTGTCTTACACTCCCCTGCATTTAGCTTCATCCAATTCTGTAAGTTCTCCCTCTTCATAGTGTCCGAGGAAGGGGGGTATTCTCCCATGAAAGCTCATGCAATAAATAAATCTGCTAGTCTTTAAGTGCCACAAGATTCTTTGCTTTTTTTTGCTTTACTAGACCAACACAGCTACCCCTTTGGAACTCTTCAAGAGAAACCTGTCTGCCTTATCGGGAAGGATGAGCACTGTATGTGTGTATTCTGTTTTGCTAACAGTAAATAAACAGAGAATAAAAATATTACTGTGTAAGCCTATTTCACTACTAAAAGGGGCTACAAGCCTCCAGGAAAATATTTCCAGAGCTTAGTCTTAAAGGAATGTTTTGCACCTACACCAAAGTGCTTGGCCCTGAATCAGAGCTACTTGGCTCTGAGACAGGTCTGAGAGTTGCTTCCATGAGCGTAGGCTTTAGCCTGATGTCCTGGCCCTCTTTAGTGGAGGGTCTGAAGTCCAAGTAGGTTTGGCATTTGTCCTTTATGTGAGGCTCCCTAAAGTACTTTAGATCAGTGATTCCCAATCTGTGGTCCGCAGACCCCTTGGGGGCCCCAGAGTTACTTAAAGGGGTCTGCAGACATGCTGGGAGCCAGGGCTGGAATACGCTAGTGGTGCCACAGCAGAAGCCAGACAATGGCAGGGAGCTGCTCTGCCTGAGGCTGGGAGTTTGTAAAACTTCCCCGCTGCCCTGAGCATGCTCAGATAATGCTCAGGGAGGGAGCAACCAGCAGCCTGGCCACCTGTTAGGTTTGCTTCCTATGGTATCTCATCTACCAACTCTCTGAGTTTATTGAAGTTTACTTTTTTGAAACCGTTTTTCTTTATTGTGCTGTTTTGGCCACCCCCAGCTCCAGGAGCCAGGTAAGGGGACCCTGGGGGTGGAGGGGTTGGGCTCAGGGACGGGCAGCCCCTGGGGAAAGGTTGCAGGGAGAGGGTCAGCCCGGGACAGTAGGGGAAGCTGGGGGCCTGGCAGGGGCATTAGGGAGGGGGGCTGAGGTGTCTCGGAGCTGGACCCCACTGCTTGATGGCAGGAGCTGGATTTTGCCAGTGGCTGGGGGAGGGGACAAATTTTTTTTTTTTTTTTTTTTTTTTTTTTGAGTGAGAAGGGGTCCCTGTCCTTGAAAAGGCTGGGAATACCTGCTTTAGATCACTGGAATGCAGCTCACTCACAAGCACAAGTTTGCCAAAGGAAGTACAATGTTTGAAGCTTAGGGCCAGGACATGCCCAGCCCTTAATGATAGGGAATATATGCACTAAGACTATTTGTGAATTTTATATTAAACTGTTAACATTACAAACAAAGAAAAGAAGAAAACCACTGGGAAGAAACCTTCCCAGAGAAAGAAATTATTGTTCCAACAACTGTCATGGCTGGTGAGAAGAAACTGAGATGGTCCGGGGTTGGTGGTGCCTTTTATACTGGTGCTTATGTACATGGCTCTAAAGGGCCCTAGGGTGAACCCAAGAGACACCACACAGGGAAAAATTTCTGGCAACTGCACATGTGGTACACACATACCAAGAAGAAAACAGACATGAACAAGCACTCAAAGAATACACGTGACTGGAATATTGGTATAGAACAGCACAGACTGCTCAGGAAATATAGGCAGGGAAAAAACAGAAAAGGTGTTGCCTTATATATCAAAAATGTGCACACTTGTACTGTGGTTGAAATGGAAATAGGAGAGACATGTTGAAAGTCTCTGGGTAAAAATAAAAGGGGTAAAAAACAAAGGTGACAGCATAATAGGGGTGTACCACAGACCTCCAACCAGGAAGAAGATATGAAGTTTTTTTTTTAAACTAACAAAATCATCCAAATCATGGGACTTAATGGTGATGAAAGATTTCAGCTATCCAGACATCAGCTGGGAAATTAATACAGCAGGGTTCAAATTATCTAATGAGCTTTTGGAATGCATAGGCGACAATTTTTTATTTCAGAAGGTGAAGAAAACTATTAGGGAAGAGACTGTCTTAGATTTGTTTTTGACAAACAGGGAGGAACTCGTTGAGAATTTGAAAGCAGAAGGCAACTTGAGTGTACATGATCATGAAATGATGGAGGTCATGATTCTAAGAAATGATAGAAGAAAAACAATTTCAAAAAAGTAAACTTCAATAAACTCAAGAGAGTTGGTAGATGAGATATCATAGGAAGCAAACCTAACAGGAAAAACAATTCAAAAGAGTTGGCAGTTTTGGAAAGAGACAACATTAAAGGGCACAAGAACAAACCACAGAATTATGTACGAAAGACAAGAAGTATGGTAGTAGCATACCCTGGCTTACCCAGGAGATCGTCAATGAACTAAAATGCAAAAAAGTCCTACGAACAGTGGAAAACAGGTCAAATTAAAGAGGATGAAAATAAGCACGACAAGTAATTTGAGCAGAACTAGTTAAATGAACTGAAATGAAGTAAATATTTTGTCCCTGTAGAAGCAGCTATTGCTGTCAAAAGCTGATTAAGCACTTTAAACTCCAGTTCCAGGGCCAGTTACTTCCACTAACACAATAATTTAGCCATCTTTTAAGTTGAGAAAAGACACATATATTGCCTGAATTTTTTTTTTTTTTAATTTAAATGGATTAATAGACTAGCAAATTTAGGCCTTAGCAATGGTTGTCATAATTTTAAATAAGTTTATTTTGAAAAAATGTATTTAACCTAAATACAATTCACATTTTTATTAAACTGAAAAATATTTTTATTTACCCTTATTTCTATACCCTGTGTGTTAGGGTTTTTATTAAGAGTAACCTTAACTGTGAATTTTCCTAGATTTCTCTTTTTTTTTTTTTTCTTCTTTGAATAGTTAAAACATCCCCTTCATACTCTCAATTAGGGTTGTATACTTTTAGCCTTTTTGTTTGGAGATTTACAGCAGGACCTGAATGAGCTCTCCCATGACATCTAGAGATGAGCTGGAGGAAATAACTTCAGGAATAGAACATGTTTGCTCAGACATGCCCACTTGGCCTAGGCATGCAACAAGGTGGATCTGCTTTGCCAAAATGATCTCTTACCTGGGGTTGGGTTACAAACCACTTTTAGTAACGAATGCAAGGGTAATTAAATGTCCTTTTTCTATAAGAAAAAGGTGGCAGAACTGTATTTGGCCCTCCCTGAATGAGGGAGTCACCCTAAACTGAACCTTGCTCACTAAGCATGGTGTAGGGATGCCAAATCCCAGTAAGCAAGAGACTGGCTATGGACAGGTATTTTTACCTGCTGGTGTGGAGTTTCCCCACAGAGTTCTAAGACATAAGTATTTGAGTAATCCTGGGTGCCAGTTCATCATAGTATGTAGGAACTGTACTCTGGTGCTTATCTGTGCCACGGTACTTGAGGGTGGAACACCCCTTGGAGACCAAAGGAAAAAAATAATTTCCTGGTGCCTTCAGTAGCAGTATACAGCTTCCCCCCCCCCGCCCCCCAGTGGTGGGGTGCTTCTCTACCCCACTCTGCTGCCAAAAGTGTTGATGACAGCACTGCCTTTTTGGGGGAGGGAGGTAGGTGCCTAGGTGTGCAGCACATTTGTCAAGGCCTGTCAGACATCATTTGACTTTTCACACTTCATTGTTTAATGACAAAAGCTAAGTACACTAATTTAGAATCACTGCCAAGTTCCAAAGGGGTACCTGTGTTAGTTTAGTTGAGAATCATTGTTTCTGTTTAGTGATTACCACAGCCAAATCACTGACAACCAGGTTTAAGAATTACATCTTAGACCTGGTGTAGTGACAATGGTGAAAAGAAAGACAATGCACAGACTGTGCTACCAGCAAGGCTCCCTGCTACCCAGTGAAGTCAGTGAATAACAGTGGAACCTCAGAACTTCACTGAAGATGTGGCAATGCATGTCCAACAGCAGCAGAGTAGTGGCAGTGGCAGCAAGAGACCTGTGGCACAGGAAACAGCAGCAGAGGTAGCAGTAGTCAGCCAGTTACAGGGGCACAACAACTACACAGTCTTTGCTTGGCATGCCCCCTGCCCACTTTTCTAGGGTTAGAGATAAATCCCTATGAACAAGCCTCCGAACTCTGGGTCTTCACTAATCACAAACAGCCACCTGGGAGTGGGGTGCAGTGAAGTGAGTGGGGCGGGGAGAGTGATATGTTAAATGAACAGCCATTCTTTAGATTTCCAGAGCACAAGGAGGAAAACTGAGGCAAAAGACACTGCTCAACACAGTGCGGGCTTGAGTTTTTTTTATAGTCACATGCTTTTGAATTCAGTTGCATTATCTTCCCAAACTAGGGATTGGTTCTCTTTTCTTACACACCAGACTGAGTACTTGCAAGAGAGGAAGTATTGGGTCTTAGTGGTTGCCCAGAGTGGTGGTGAACTTCCTCAGATTTCTGGGTGGGGGGTTCACACCGGTCTGTTTTGTATTCTTAAGAAGAAACCCTAGATATTGAATCTGGCCCTTTTTGCTGTTAATTCCACCTGGTGAAATGGTACATACAAAAAGATCTAAAGTCAAATGAAAAAAATTTAGTATCCCAAAGAGTGTTCTCCCAAGGTATGTCTACACTTACAATTTAATTTGAATTAATGAGGATTAATTTGAATTAAATTAATACATGCCTGCACTGGCTTTCATTAATTCAAACTAAGGAATTCCTTCGTTCGAATTAATGAAAGCTTACTTCAAAATTATAAAACCTTGCTTAACTTGGAAGTAAGGGTTAATTCAAACTTATTAGTTCAAATTAACCCAATGTAGCTGTGTCAATTAGAAGAAGGGGTTACTTACCTGTAACCGGTGTTCTTTGAGAGGTGTGCTCCTGTCCATTCCACTGTAGGTGTCTGCACGCCCCGTGCACGGCACGCCGGAAACTTTTTCCCCTAGAGTACCCATAGAGTCGGCTGCAGCGCCCCCTGGAGTGGCGCCGTCGCCACTCCCTACATAAGCCTAGCCGACCCTGCCCCTCCTCAGTTCCTTCTACCCTACTGTCTGAGGGGATGTGGGAGGGATTGGAATGGCCAGGAGCACACCTCTCGAAGAACACCGGTTACAGGTAAGTAACCCCTTCTTCTTCTTCGAGTGCTGCTCCTGTCCATTCCACTGTAGGTGACTATCTAGCCTTACCTTGGAGGTGGGAAACATCACAGAGAGACCGTCTGCAGCACCGCTCTCCCCACCGCTGCGTCCTGCTGCGCTTGATGGGTGATGGCGTAGTGCTGCGCGAAGGTGTGCGGGGATGACCATATCGTTGCCTTACATATGTCCGCGATTGGTACTCCCGCTAGGAAGGCCGTTGAAGCCGCTTGGGCCCTAGTTGAATGGGCCGTCGCCCTCGGCAGGTGTCTGCCGCCCAGCCTGTGGCATTCCTTAATGCAATTTTTAATTCAGGCTGCGATCCTCTGTGTAGACACCGGCTGGCCTTTTTTGTAGTTCGCCACTGCCACAAAGAGTTGGGGAGACTTGCGGAACGGCCTCGTCCTCTCTATATAGAAGGCCAATGCTCTACGCACATCCAGGGAGTGGAGACTCCTGTCCTCCTCTGACGCATGAGGTCTTGGATAAAAGACAGGTAGGCAAATGTCCTGGTTTACGTGGAATTGGGACACCACCTTGGGCCTAAAGGATGGGTGCGGCCGCAGTTGTACTTTGTCCTTAAAAAACAGGGTGTACGGGGGCTCCGCTACTAATGCCTACTGTTCCGACACCCTTCGAGCGGACGCGATGGCCACAAGGAAGGCGACCTTCTACAACAGGTACAGGAGGGAACACTTCACCAATGGTTCGAAGGGTGGTCTGGTAAGTCGTGACAGAACCACATTTAGGTCTCACTGAGGCGTGGGTGGTTCAGCGCCGGGTACAGTCTCGAGAGGCCCACTAAAAATCTTTTTACTATGGGGATAGAGAAAAGGGTGTTGCACTCGGAGTCTCTGCGGAAGGCCGCAATCGCCGCTAAGTGGACTTTCAGGGATGACACTGATAGCCCACTTGACTTCAGGTACCATAAGTAGTCCAATATGGTGTGCACCGAGACCCTCGCTGGGTCTTCCCCTTTAGCGCCAACCCAAAGCGCAAACCTGTTCCATTTAGCTACATATGTAGCTCTTGTGGAGGACTTTCTGCTGCCCTGCAGGACCTCCCTTACCGGGGAGGAGCACAGCTGCTCGCTGTCCGTTAACCACGAAGGTCCCGTGCATGGAGGTGCAAGGCCTCCAGGTTGGGATGGAGGAGGTGTCCGCTGTCCTGGGATAACAAGTCCGGTCTGAGGGGCAGCTGGATAGGGCTGCGTCTGGACCACCGCATTAGGGTTGAGAACCAGTGTTGCCTCGGCCATGCCGGGGCAATCAAAATGACCCTCGCCCTGTCCTCCTTCATTTTCCACAGCACCCTGGGCACAAGTGGAGTCGGGGGGAAGGCGTACAGCAACCCATCCTGCCCCCAGTGGATCTCGAAGGCGTCCCCCCTGGACCCAGGGCTGCGCCCCTGAAAGGAACAGAAGACCCGACACTTTCTGTTGAGCTCGGAGGCAAAGAGATCCAGACGGGGAAACCCCCACCTCTGGAAAATGGCCCTCGCCACCTCTGGGTGGAGACCCCATTCGTGGGTCATGAACTTTCTGCTGAGTTCGTCTGCCAGGGAGTTCCAGAGCCCCGGTATATACGATGCTACCGGACGAATCTTGTGCAGAACGCAGAACTCCCAGAGTCTCATGGCTTCCTGGCATAGGTGACGTGAGCGTGTACCACCTTGTTTGTTGATATAAAACATCGCGGTGGTATTGTCTGTATGCACCAACACAGTGCGTCCCTGAAGGTGCCCCCGAAACACCTGGCATGCTAGCCGCACTGCCCTGAGTTCTTTCACGTTGATGTGCAACCGGGAGTCCTCTGCTGGCCACAGACATTGCGTCTTGAGGCTGTTGAGGTGCGCTCCCCAGCCAACATCCGAGGCGTCCATTGTCAGATGAAGCGACGGCTGGGGGACGCGGAACGGAACCCCTGAGCACAGGTTGGTCTCGCAACCCCACCAACGAAGGGTCTCTAGCACGGATGCAGGCACTGTAACCATTGTGTCCAAGCTGTCCCTCACTGGGCGGAACACCCCCCCAGCCACAGTTGGAGTGGCCGCATACGTAGGCGGGCGAGGGGAACCACGAAGGTGCACGCTGCCATGAGGCCCAGGAGGCGAAGGCATTCCCGAGCTGTGACTAGCGGGAAGCTTGTTAAAGAATCCACCTGCTCCTTGATGGTTTGGAATCTTGCGATAGGAAGGCTCGCTTTTGCTGACTTTGAGTCGAGAACCGCCCCTATAAATTCTATCCGTTGTGCAGGGGAGAGCACCGACTTTTGAATATTCACCAGCAGTCCCAGCCGGCCGAATACTGATTGAGTCAAGCGCAGGTGGGACTGTACTTCCTGGTAAGATCTGCCCACAATCAACCAATCGTCCAAATAGCAGAAAAGGGTAACCCCTTGTCTCCTGAGGTAGCTGCTACCACCGCTAGGCAGTTTGTAAATACCCTCGGGGCTGCGGACAGGCCAAAGGGGAGCACCGTAAATTGCAGGTGCATCTTGTCGAGGACGAAGCGTAAAAACTTCCTGTGCCAGGGGCTGATTGGGATATGAAAGTACGCATCCTGCAAGTCGAGGGCGGCGTACCAATCGCCTGGATCCAGAGACGGAACTATTGAGGCTAGGGATAGCATCCGGAACCGGATTTTTCGAAGGTGCCGGTTGAGGCGTCTTAAGTCTAAAATGGGTCACAGGCCTCCTTTTGCCTTGGGGATAAGGAAGTAGCGAGAATAAAAGCCTTTCCCTTTGCAAGCTGGGGGCACCCGCTCAACCGCTCCTTTTTGGAGGAGGGCCTGCAACTCCTCCCGTAGTATTTGCTGCTGGGCCTGATCCTGCAGGGGACCACACAAGGTAGGGCGGTGCCGCCGGGATAACGAAGAAAATTGGAGGGAATAGCCCTCCTGAATTGTCTTGAGGACCCAGCGGTCGTTTGTAATCCTGCGCCATTCCAGCGCGTATCAGCATAGTCTGTTGAGGAACATGGGTGTCTCTGGATCTCTGGCCTTTGCTACGTCGCTCTCGTTGCGACCATCAAAAGGTCTTTTTCTGGGCGGCCTGCTGACGGGGGGTTCCCTGGTTGTTGGACTGACGTCCTGAGGGTTTACGAAAACCCCTGCCTCTTCGCCTTTCCTCCTCCTGTCGACGGCGAAAGGGTCTAACCTGAGGGGGCGGTTTAAATGGCTTCCTCTGGTTTGCTGGTGTATGCAGGCCCAAGGACTTGATCAACACTCTGGAGTCCTTTAACGTTTGCAGGTGATTGTCCGTTTGCTGCGAGAACAGCTCTGGGCCTTCGAAGGGTAAGTCCTGTATAGTGACTTGCACTTCGTGGGGAAGACCCGAGGCTTGCAGCCACGAGCTACGCCGCATGGTAACCCCGGAAGCCATGGAGCGAGCTGCTGCATCTGCCGCATCTAAGGTCGACTGTAGCAAGGCCTTAGACACGACCTTGCCCTCTTTAATGGAAGCTGCCAGGGCTGCTCTTGAGCCTTGCTCTAAGGAGTCATTAAACCTCTCCATTGCCGACCAAGCATTAAACATGTACTGGCTGAGACTAGCCTGTTGGTTTGCTATTCTTAACTGTAACCCCCCCCGTAGAGTAGACCTTCCGTCCAAAGAGGTCCAGTTTCTTGGCCTCCTTGGATTTAGGGGTCGATCCAGGACGACCCTGCCTCTCCCGCTCATTTGCTGCGGCTACCACCAGTGAGCTGGGGGTGGGGTGGGAATAAAAATGTTCATAGCCTTTAGAAGGCACAAAGTATTTTCTCTCAGCCCGCTTGGCCATAGGGGGAATTGAGGCTGGAGCGTGCCAGAGGGCCTTGGTGGTGTCATGCTAAGCCTGAAAAGGCCAAGCCATCATTGTAAAATACATGACCTAAGTCTAACCTTTGAAGACATATTATATGGAAATGCAATGTATGAGTAGGCTAGTGCTTTGATATGCATTTGTATCCTTAGTTGTTTCTTGATGGTATTTACAGGTATCCTGTTAGAGGTTAGCAAGGTGACTGAAGTGCTTCTCTATCTGTTACCATTGTTCTATTGGAAGGGATCAAGAGGAAACATTAACATCTAAAGGGACCTTTGATGTACCAACTTAAACTGTCTATTAATGGCGCTAATGCAGTTAATTACCTGGGGTACCCAGGAGGTGAAGGTTTTCCTTCAAAAGGACAATATGTATTGCTATGCTCCACTTAAGAAAGACCTGGAAACTGTCATCAAAGCCCACATGAAGAATTGACCTGCAAATGCCCACCTTGCTAGCTGCAACTATAAAAGGACACTGGGAACTGAATTCCTTGGTCTCACATCTGTGTCCAAGCTTCTCAGGGAAAGTTTGGGCCACAGGATTGAGATCCCAGCCAACACTGGCCTGGAAACTGCTCTGCTAATTCTCATGGGGAGAGTTAGAACAAACTCTACACTTGGATTATTTGGTCTCTGTTCCTATAAACTGGATTACTAACAACTGAAGCTGTGAAACAAGGACTTATCTTCTTTGGACTCTAAGTAATTTGTATGTATGTGATTCACTTTGACCCTATAACATCTCTCATTTTGTTTCTTTTCTTTTTATATTAAACCTTTAGTCGTAGTTACTAAAGGATTGGCTGGCAGCGTGTTACTTTGGGTAAGATTCAAGCCTGTATTGTTCTGTGTAATGTGGCTGACCCCTTGGGGTCAGAAGAACCTATTTCTTTAACAGACCTAGTGGCTGTACTGGGGACCGGTGACTGGAATGCAGTAAAGGGAGCTGGCTATACTATATGGTGGCTTCTTGATATCCATTGTGGGGGAATCAGAAGCATTGTCTGTGACTGGCTGGGCGAGTTTATCTCCAGGTAACCCACCAGTGCTGGGAGAATCTGCTCTCCCTTTTGCAGCTTGCCCTGATCTTTGCATATTCAGGTGGTTATCCCAGGAGGCCCGGGTCACAGGTGGTATTTTGTATAGTTTTGATAAAAGGTAGAGCCACCCGGCCCGGACCTTCGGGGATCAGGATATCCACCATCGGATCAGCATCCTCAGTGATCTCCTCGGCCTGGATGTTCAGTCCCGAGGCCACTCGCCGGAGGAGCTCTTGATGAGCCCCGGCATCATCCGGGATACCCAAGGGCTTAGCGCCCGCCACAACCTCATCGGGTGGTGAAGAGGATGATTCCTCAAACTCCGGACCCCCCGACAATGCTCTGGACCGCGTGCTGCGACCAGCACTGGTTAGGCTTGCTCGATCCTGATCGTCCCTCAGGGACTCCACCTCTGATGCGTCCCCGGTACCGGGGGGCGTGCCCAGCGCTGCTGATGGAGGATTCCCGACACCGGAACTGGGCATAGGGGTCCCTGGCCCGAAGGCCGGCCCTTGCTGGATGGCCCATGGGGTCCAAAACGGCCACTGTGTCCCCAGCTGCCAAGCTGCCCACTGGGGGTGGAACGGCGGTACCGCCGAAGTCTGCGGCGCCTGTGAGCTCCCAGCCTTATGCGAGCTCCGCGGTGCCGAATCCTCCGCCGAGCTCACCGAGGGGCTAGATTGAGGTGACCACGGCGGTGCCGACGATGACTGGACTGGGGAGTGGTGCCGGCCCTTGTCTCTGCGGTCCCAGTGCCGGGACGATGAAGCATGGTGCCGGGACACGCTCGGAGAGCGACTACGGGGAGCCATAGTGGCCGGTACCGATGGGGGCGGTGGAGGCGAACGGCGCCGTTGGTCAGAGGCCGGTGCCGTGGCCCTGCCACGTCCCGCCATGAGCGGCATTGGCTTCCCACGGGACGGTACCGGTCTCGGTGCCGGACCCTTCGACGGCGCCGCAAGTGGTGTTGGTGCCGCTGGTGCCGTGTGGCCCGATAGAGCCGGTGCCACGTGGCTCGATAGAGTCTGTGCTGCCGCGAACGCCTCCGGTGTGGCAGGCAGGGTCAACTCCTCCCCCAGGATGTCCCTGGTAGGCGAGGGGGACGACACCGGGCTGAACTGCATCATGGGACGGTCCGGCACGGGCTCCGGTGAAAGGGAAATGGGTCGGCTCACCCAGCTCTGACCAGAGTCCTTCCCTTTGGGCACGAGGTGCGGCGAGCGCCCCCTGTCCGCTCGCTTCTTCTTAGGCGGTACCGGTGATGCCGAACGGCACCGGGGCTCCCGAGATGCCTTTGGGCGGCTAGACCTCGGCACCGCCGACAGTGCCGATGATGCCGGTGCACTCTGCACCGATGGTGCCGTGCTGGATCCCGAGTCTCCGGGTGCCGGACGAAGAGCCTCCTCCATCATGTGGAGCTTTAGACGCTGGATCCGGTCCTTCTGTGTTCTGGGCTTGAAGCTCCGGCAGATCCTGCACTTTTCTACTATATGAGCTTCGCCCAGGCAGAACAAACACTTGCCATGCGGGTCGTCCACCGGCATAGACTTCCCACACTGGCCACAGGTTTTGAAACCCGGCATAGCCCACCCCCGGGCCCGGGGCGGGCACGTAACTACACTAACTAACGAAAAAACAACAAAGCAAAACCAGAACAGTTCTGAATACAGATGGGTACTCCACTGGCCTCGTGCAAATCGCTCGAGGCCAAGGAAAGTTCCAGCGACCGACAGGGCGGTAAGAAGGAACTGAGGAGGGGCAGGGTCGGCTAGGCTTATGTAGGGAGCGGCGACGGCGCCACTCCAGGGGGCGCTACAGCCGACCCTACGGGTACTCTAGGGGAAAAAGTTTCTGGCGTGCCATGCATGGGGCGTGCAGACACCTACAGTGGAATGGACAGGAGCAGCACTCGAAGAAGAACTAACCATTAGTTCGAATTAATGCTTTTTGACTTTCTTCCTCTCAGGGTGCCTTCATCTTTCTATATATTGGGTGGCGGCATGGCCCTTCTCAGGGGCCATCTTGCCATACCTCCCATGGTGCCCCTCTCCTAAATTCAGCCTAGCAAATATTGTCCACAGATAGGCTAGTTTGAATTGGTTTTCCTAGTGGGGCTCTGGTAGTTCGAATTAACTTAATTCCAACTTATCTTTATTAGTTCAAATCAATTAGTTCAAATTAAGTTAATTCAAACTAACCTTGTAAGTGTAGATATAACCCCAATTGTACAAGTTACAGGATTTAATACATCATAATAGGAGAAGGCTGTAATATACAGAAAGGCTAATATAGACCAAAAGCATGAAGAGATGCTTTACTGAGAGAGCAATATTAATTGATTTTGCCAATACATATATATATTATATATAAGTAGATGTAAGTAAAGTCAATTAATTAGTAACAAATTAGTAAAATATATATTAGTAAAATAAATTATAGACAATTAAGTATACAAGTATTGTGTGTATATATATATAAATAAAATTATAATTCAGTATATAATAAAAATCAATATCTCCCTCATCATGTTTGTGATCTACATCACCTTTCTGCATATATATTCTGTAAATATTTCTAAGCCACGCATCAATGATTTATGAATGGGAAATTTCAGAATGAACATACATATTCTTTAAAGTACTTTTAACTTGAACTATTGTAGACTTTTTTTTCAAGTGGTAGGACAGCTGGGCATGTAGATACTATAGCTGGAGGCCAGATGATTGATTAATTGATTTTACTAATACATTAGTGTATATATAGTGTGTATATATTAGTAAAATCAATTAATCATTCAGCCTCCAACTATAGTATCTACATGCCCAGCTGTCCTACCACTTTAAAAAGGTCTACAATAGTTCAAGCTTAAAGCACTTTAAAGAATATGTATGGTCATTCTGAAACTTCCCATTCATAAATCACTGATTTATGTGTGGCTTGGAAATATTTAGCTGGTTTCAAAGAGTTTCCCAAAAGGGATAACACTTAAATATTTAACTCCCATGGGAGAGCACATGTCAATAAAAAAAGTACTCAAGGGAAGTATTATTCTTTTTTAATATACAGTCCAGAAAAGCAATTTTAATCCATTGACCCAGAGAAGGCCAGAGATTATAAACAACAAGAAAGATGTCTGGTTATATGGTCTTCTGAATCAAATTAAATCCGCCTCTTGGAAAAAAGCAGCCTTCATATTTGTTTATATGAGCAATTGCAAGTCTTGGGGGGAGAGGGGGGAAGACACCTTCTGGAAATAAAGGAGAGATCCAGATAGACCTTATTTAACGTAAAGTGTTATGTTCCTCGAAACTGTCTTCATTTGGTGGTATTGGAAGAGCTTAACTGCATATACTAGAGTTCAGGAGTGAAGCAAAAACAGTGTTTCATTAGTACTGCATAGTGTGGGCTAAAAAAAAAAAAAGTACTATCTTGCAAAATTGCAACATTTAAAAAAAACAAAAAACAAAAATCACTAGGCAGCAGTTATACACCTTTTATTGTTTCCAGTAAAAACATGGTTCAGTTATTCTCTGAAGGGAACAATTTGCTTAAGCCTGATTTATTTAAATACAACTGTGCAAAGCTGTTAAGATTTACCAAATGAGAACAAGTAGAATTGTACAATAATGCACAATTAACTACTCCACAAAGACTTACAAAGCAATAAACATTAAGAAACAGATGCGCAGAGAAAGATGATATTTTTTAAAAATTAAACAAACCCAGTCCTACAGGATTAATTCATTCCAATGGAGGGATTGTTTTATGTTTAAGGCACAGAACTCCATCACATCTGGGTCTTATTCCTGACATTCTCAGACTTCTTGCCTAACCTTTGAGCAAACTGCATCACCAGTTATGTCTCCATAAAACAGGGATAACAGTCTCTCATAAAAAAAGTATTTTATGATGTAAAATTTATCAATGTTGACAAGAGTGGTTTGAAAGCTACTGAGGAAAGGGGCTATGGAAATGCAATTGTTAAAAATGCAAGGATAGTAAATAGTACACTTTAAGAAAAACAAATCACCTCCAAAGAGTATTCTTCATAAAACAAGTTCCAGAGGGGTAGCCATATTAGTCTATTTCAGCAAAAGAAACAAAGGGTTCTGGGGCACTTTCAAAGACTAACAAATTTACTTGTCACATGAACTTTCATGGCCATAATTCCACTTTGTTAGATGAATGAAATAGAAAACATAGTATACAGGCTATAAATATAAAGATACCAAGAAGGGTGAGTCAAAAGACCCTCTTCTCTATGACTGGAGAGGTGATAAAGGCCTACCTTATCTTGAATGGTCCCTTGAAATGTGTTAGCTGCTTATGCTAAACAATCTGCTGAAATCTTGTATTTAGCAGTGATATTTTAAGACAGTTTCCCAGACCAGAAAGAGAGCTCCATATAAGCTCAAAAGCTTCTCCCTCTCGCTATCAGAAGTTGTTCCACAGGCCTACTCATTTTCCCAGAAGTTGAAACAACACAGATCTGGGCGTCTCACAACTACATTCTTCTTTCATATCACTCTCCATTCAGGTGGGATGTTAACCTCCAGCTGGTGGTGCATGGTAAACTCTTTGAGCCCTACCTAATATCATGCTAACACAGGCTGCATCCCATATAAGCAAAAGAAAACCTGCAAAGAAAACATGTTCTGGGATTTCGCATTTCTGGTCCATCCGTTCAAAGAACTACTAATAGCATGATCTGAATTTATAAACAAGAGACAATGCTTTATAAAACATGCACTCTAAACAACTGCTCCTTAATGTGATTAAACAGCACAGTGAAATCATTACATTCACTCACAGGGCAGATTCATACAATTCAGAGTTGATTTTCTTTTTGCGTTTGGCATATTAAGGCCAAGTCTGTGTTTATGTTAAATTACATGGTTTAAATGTTTTGCGTCTTGTTAAGGGATAACTAATTAGGAAGATGTTACTAAGAAACATTTGCTTATTGCAAACCTATATTTAACTAATGAGTCTCCATAGCTTCAATGAGTTCATGGCATGGGATGTAACTTTCCATGAGTTCAGGTCCACATGATTAGTGGCTGCAAGTCAAGGTTGACCAGGCAATTTCTTGCTCCATCACATTTTTAGAAAGAGATGATGTGTAGATGTTTGCTTGCAATGGGGGTCAATCATCCAAACAGTGAGGGGGGAAAAAAAAATGCTACACAGTCAGTTTAATGGCCACTGGCAATGGTATTGATTTTTAGTGCGGGATCAAACCAGTGGAGACAAAGGTCCCAACATACATGTTAGTTGGCTAGTGTCTGGCTTCGGACCTGAAATATGAGAACTGGTTTTAACACACCCCATTGTTGTGATACTTGATATTCTATATGCATCAGCTATAGGTACCAAAAAGGCAGTTATCAATTAAAACATCTGATCCTTTTCGTATTGTGGCAATAAAGTTCCACATAATGAACTAAGTTGTGTAAAAAAAAATACTAATTGTCAATTCACTTTGTCTTTAAATATAAATATGTTTCACCATCTTTTATTATGGAAAAGGCTAAACATCAGCATTAGCTCTGCCTTCTTGATGCTTGTCTTTCAGATGTCTTGTGTCTTACCATACCTTCTTAGTAAGCTCCCTAACCTAATTTTTCAGCTGTAAATATCCTACATTCCAAAAAGTACAGTACTAAAGCATATATTGATTCCATACCACTGTCAACAAAAGGGACGGATCAAAGTTAATTTAACAGGTTGAAACAAATATTTTGAAATAAAATTTCAACAAAAATACCAATAGTCAACAGATTTTTCAAATAGTCTTAAGAAAAAGGAGGGGGGAGTCTGGTGGCACTTTTAAAGACTAACAAATTTATTTATCAAATTAGTTTTCATGAGAAAAAAATCTCACTTTGTCAGATGTTTGAAATTGGGAAACTCAGAATGGGAGCAAAATAGATGCAGAGGAGTATAAGTCATAGGATCAGGTCAGACAGTTTCAGCAAATCAAAGCAGTTGTTTGGATTCAAGGAGTGGAGCAGAGCAATTAGCAGGGAGGTAGGGGTGGGGGTGGGGTGGGAAGGAAAGTAAAGTTACCTGTTATAACAGGGGAGGAAGGGGAAGAAACAGACAGGTACCCAGAAGTCAACTACCTTACGAGAAGATCAAGAAAGAAAATAGAACTCCTCCAGTCACCACCTAAAACCCCCAAGGTCAAACCCCTACAGCACATCATCAAGGACCTACAGCCAATTCTACAAGACTTACCCTCACTTTCTCAGGCCTTGGATGGCAGACCTCTCCTCACTTACAGACAGCCCTCCAACCTTAAACAAATACTCACCAGCAACCACAGTCCTAACAACAGATACATTAAAGCAGACACATACCCTTGAAACAAACCACATTGCCAACTCTGCCCACATATCTGCACAAAAGACATCATAGGACCTAATCAAGTAGCTATTCCATCAAAGGCTCATTCATCTGCTCATCCATCAATGTGGTTTATGCCAACATGTGCTGGAAATGCCCCTTCTCCCCGCCTTATATATTGGAAAAACAGGTTAGGCTCTGAGCAAAAGAATAGACACAAATCTGACATCAGAAATAGCAACATTCAAAAAACCAATAGGGGAAAACTTCAATCTCCTGGACCACTCCACTAACGAGCAGTTAATAGCCATACTTAGGCAAACAAACAATAAAATCACAGCTTCAAAGAGAAACTGAAGAAATGGAATTCATATGCAGATTTGACACTGTAAATGTGGGGCTGAATAGAGATTATGGATTTCTTTCCCATTATAACAGTAACTTTGCTTTCCATCCCTCTGTCCATCCCATTCCACCCGGCTAATTTCTGCACTCCACTGTTTGAATCCAAACAACTCCTTTGATCTGCTGCAACTGTCTGACCTCCTCCTATGACTTATACTCCCCTGCATTTATTTTGCTCCCATTCTATGTATTTCCCATTTTCATGCATCTGACACAGCAGGATTTTCTCTCACAAAAGCTAATGCGATAAATAAATTCTTTAGTCTTTAGAAGTACCACCAGACTCCTTGTTAATTTTGCTGGACTAGATTAACACAACTACCCCTTTAGAACTTGTAAACACTATCTATTTGCTTTTTAAAGCACTAGCTTTCTTTTTTAAATAAAAAAAATAAATACTGCATGAGCTGTTTTACATTAAACAATTTTGGTTTTGTTGCCTCATAGCTTTATATGTGGCACTGTTAAAACCAGTAGGCCTAATTTTAGAGCTAACAACAGTTTTAGTTTGTGAATTTGCAACATAGTAACATATCCAAATCCATAACCATGAATGTACACAAAATACATCATCTTTCGTTGCATCTTAACGTCTGTTGAGAAATCAGGATTGCACATAAATTGTAGACTTTGTATGAGCATACAATTTTCTTCACCACAGTGGAGGAAAAATAAACAAATAAAGTTTCTGAAGGATCAGTGAAAAATTTAAAGGTATGTTATTCTTTAAGTCAAAGGTGTCAAAATTCATTCAATGTCAGGGGCCACATTGAAGGGCAGGTTCCAAAGGGGCAGCCGTGTTAGTCTTGTTCAGTGAAACAAACAAGGAGTCCTGTGGCACTTAAAGACTAACAAATTTATTTATTGCATGAGCTTTGTGGGAGAAAAATCCCACTTCATCAGACAGCCAGACACCTGTCGTGGGTCATGTGTCCACACGGCAGGGGAAAGGGCTGGGAAGTCTGTCCAAGTTCAGAGCGGCATGGGCTCCCCCTTCCCCTCCCCAACCCCACTGGTTCCTTGACACATGCTCTATCATACAGCCCCCGAACCTCCCTTCCCCGCTTGGCCACTTCCAGACCTCATGGAATCCCCCACTTCCGCTTCTGTTTCCACTATCTCTACCCTCTGGTGGCAGACAATCAGTTTCAGTCACAGTGACAGGAAGGCTGAGCTCCTGCCTCCCTCTCCCCACCCACTCACAGTCAGTCATTCAGCACAATGGCCTTTGGTTGACCCAGTCCCAGCTGGCCTTTGATTGGCTTGTTCCCACATGAGCCCCAGTCACTTTTTCCTTTTCTTATTTGTGATTTGGGCAATGTCCAGTCAAACAGACTAGCATGGCAACTGACTGACAGTGAACAGTTAGGGTAGGGGGTGGTGCATTAGCTCTCTGACAGCCCGGTCCAGCCTACAGAGACTGAGACTTATAGGTTAGCAGATCACAGCAGAGCTGAGCTGGGATTGGCTGAAGCATTTCCTTTGTTCCCCTGTGCTCCGACTCACCCACATGACCAAAGTCACGAGCTCTTTTAGCCATGCTTTGCCTGTGGCAGCCAATCTTTGTTGCCCCCTGCTACTGCAGACAGCTCCCAGGCACAGCCCAGGCAGCAGCTCTGCAGGACAGAGCAGTACCCTTGGAGGGCTGGATCTGGCCCGTGGGCCCTGAATTTGCCGCCCCTACTTTAAGTTATAAGATATTTGGAAAAACACTTGTCTACCAAACATACACAAATCTAAAATATTTATATGCTCCATCATTTCATATCTAGTTTCAGTGAGAAGGGAAATCGCATGCAGCAAAAACATGGACGTAGCTTTGAACTAGCCTTTAGAAATTCACACCCAATTTCATGCTCTGTGAATCAGAAAGCCTAAAAAGAACATTTACTGTTAATTTTTAATCTTCAAATAAACTTAATATATATTACTAACCTTTATGTCTTTATTAAAGATCCCAGAAATGGCTGTTTTAAACAAACCTTTTGTTTTAGAAGTAGTTCAATGCAAAGCTATCCACCTTGAAGGAAATTTCTGATAAAAATGTAGCATAATTATCTAGCTAGCACTGTCAGGACTAATATATCAATATATTAATTCAACAGACTTCTAAATTTTGAAAGCCACTATACCGACCTATTAAATTAGAACTGTTTTTGGTTAAATAGCAACAAGAGAGAATGAAATGTATAGCGACCAATGAAAGGACCTGAACTATCTAAAACATATGCCAACCCCAACCCACCTCCAAATATATATTAAATCTGAATAATACATAAACCTTTGTGTTATTTCAAACTAACTTACCAATTCTCCTTAATGCAGAAAATTAAAAATATATTTTAGCTTAATAAAAGTATTTTCTATTGGTTATCTTTCCCCATAATAACCATCTAGAAGAAAATTACAGATCAAGTCAAAGAAACTCTCCTTTAAAACAATATTTGAAGTCTTATCAAACAAAAAAAAAACACAAATTCCAAAGGGCTAATCTAGTTCAGGAAAAACAAACAAGGAGTCTCGTGGTACTTTTAAAGACTAACAAATTTATTTATTGCATGAGCTTTCACAGGAGAAATTTTATTGTCTTTTTTCATTTAGCAACCGTTTAACAAACTAAATTTATTAACATTTTCAAAGTATTATGATTTGAGAAAAGAGAGGACATGTGAGAATGATACAGAAAACTGTCCTGAATTGACAAAGATGTTAGTTACCTTTAGTCTCTTACACCTCTACTTCATCTAGATGGAAGCTTTTGGCTTCAAGGTTACATTTTTATGCTCCAAACACAGTCCTATAGCTTCTTTGTGCTACTGTCATTCACTTACTGGCAATGTGGGGCAATATAAAGTCTTAAAACAAGCACCCAGTCTAATACAAAGGGCTTTCTGTCACTTTGATCTAGGGCAGATTATAGTTGAAGGGAAATAGGTCAAACATGAATATCCTAGGTAATTAAACATGTCAGACTTGAAAAACAATATTAAAGCAAGACCTAATTCAGAAAAATTGCTTTTCTCCATTAAACATGTGTCAGATGGCAAGGAGCTGATTCTAATAACCAGTTCCATGGGAAAGGCTACCATCACATAACTGTAAGGGACAGACTTCATTAACAATACAAAAATGGCTAATAAAATTATTGCAACTTATTTTTTATTAGGTTGTTACAAACTTATCTGTCCCCTTTATGGAACATTAAAACATAGCTACAAATACATTATAACCCAGATGATTGGAAACAGCAATAAATACATTAAGTTAGTTATGTTACAAAATGATAAAACTAATCAAAAACTCCTCGTGCAAGCAAACATCAAAATGACAAACATGTAAAACATTCATGTGTTAGGAAGTGGTCTGTCTATGAAAGGAATGTAGGGTGTGTTATCATAGCAAAATATCTACCAGTCTTCCTCCTCTTGTAAGAAAATCTGCTAGTGTTCTTAAATTAAAAAAAGTGAACTTGGAAATGTTTTAAACTTCTGTTTTTTTCTTAAAATGCTGAAATGGAGGGGAAAAAAACAGCTTTGTGAAAGGGAGACAAAGCACAAAACTCCTAACATAGCTCCTAACATCATTGCTATGTAAGTGGCAAAATGCTCTAATGTACCCATATGGAACCAAATTACTTTGCTAAATTACCGTAAGAAGCCATTTAAAGGTAAAAAAAATATAGCCTATTCTGGGGAATTAATTACTGGCAATGCAAAAAGTAAACTCTAATCCATGTCAGAAAGACAAGAAAAACCATATTTCTAAAAACTGCCATGAAGAATCAACAACATATACGAATCTCAAAAATAAATTTACAACTTGCTAGCCATCATTAAGATGTTTCCAGGGTGGACCACATGGAGCTGTTTGGAGCACGAGTAGACATACAGCTAAGTTAGACACCCCTCTCAATGCTGATCTTCACATTATCAGCTGATGCCTATGTCCCACACCATCTAACAGTGGTTTTCAAACCACAGGTTGTAACTCAGTTGCAGACCCCCCAGGTACTGAGTTGTGGCTTTTCTTCATGGCATGTCTGGGAACCCATCCTGGAGCTGCTTTTCTACCACTCCCAGGCACAGTGCAGACAGATGACACCTAAAGCAACCCCTCTTTGCAGCATGTCTGGGGACCCATCCTGGAGCTGCTTCTGTCTGTTGCGTTCCTGGGACCCATGCACCATCTAAAAGAAGCCACCTAGAACAGCTCTGTTCAGAAATGGCTGGGGCAGGGATCCCCAGAGAAAGAATTACTCCAGGCTTCATTTGACTGTGTGCCTAGAGACCTTCCCCATTGCCCTCAGTCATGGCTGCCGCTGAATTTTCAGGCAGTGACCACTTTTTTTGGTAACCATTTGGAATTTTTATCACTTGACATATCTATTGAATGGTCTTAGATCAAGTATTCGTCTCCAGCCCCCTGTTTTTTTCTGAACCACGAAATACCAGGAGTAAAACCTTGAATGTTTAAAGGCATGGGGAACAGGTTCAATGGCCCTCACCTGAATTAAATGATGGACTTCATCCTTTAGTATTTGTATGTGAGTGGAGTCCCTAAAGAGGGACAGGAGAGGGAAATTGTGGGGAGGGTTGGAAATGAAAGGGATAGGGTATCCTTGTTTAATGATTTCTAAGACCCATTCGTCCAAGGTTATACTAGACGAGGTGTCATAGAATTTCTTGAGGAGGAAGTTGAAATGTAGATTTGAATCTTGAATGCTGCGGATTGGAGAAATGTCAGACCCTTGACCGACACATTAGAACTGTGATTTTGAGGGCAGAGATTGTGGATTAGAGGTAGATTAAGCTCTATGTTTGTGTTTGTATTGCTTGACCCTCTGCTGTTGATCACATCTATCATAGTATTGTAAATGGTATTGAGGTTGATATCTGTGTTGGAAAGATTGGAAATGCGATTGCTTTTTCTTAAGCACAGGGGCATATATGTCCAGGTACATAAGGTAGCCCTAGAGTCTTCCATTGAATGAAGTACCAGATACCAAAGCATGGAAAGGAGGACAGTGAAGTCAAAAAGAGGACATTGGAGGACACATGGAGAAAATGGAGTATCAATGTAATATTGTTCTATTTTTAAGGGGCCCTGGAGTGCTTCCCCCTTTTTCTTAAGCACAGGGGCATATGTGTCCAGGTACATAAAGGTAGCCCTAGAGTCTTCCATTGAATGAAGTACCTCATCTGTCTTCTCGGAGAACAGATGACTTCTGTCAAATGGTAAGTCTTCTATTTTATCTTGCAGCTCTCTGGGAAGAGCTGCAGTGTGAAGCCAAGATGCTTGATGCAATACTACTGCTGCAGCTGTTGTTCTGGTTCTGATGTCTGCTATATGCATGGAGGCCTGCAAGGAGGTTTGAGCTATTAGGTGGCCTTCAGTAAGTAAGTTCTTATATTGTCCTTTTTTGCTATCGGACATGGCAGGGGTAACTTTTGATAGTTTTTCAATAATAGAATGGTTATAATTTGAAAGTAGGGCAGAATAATTAGCTACTCTCATGAGTAGAGTAGAAGAAGAAGAAACGTTTCTCCCCATGAGGTCTATGAGCTTCCAATCTGTATCGTGCAGGGTAGACCTGAAGTTTGGCTGTTTGCTTCTTTGATTTGCTGCTTCAATGACCAAAGAATTCGGAGAAGGGTGAGTAAAAAGAAATTCTGTTCCCTTGGGTGGGACATAGTACACTCTGTTTGTGCATTTGTTCGTGGGAGGTATTGTGGTGAGACTCTGCCAGATTATGTCGGCAGGCTCCCTTAGCACATTGTCCATTGGGATTGATAATTTGATGAGGCCATTGTATGTAAAATCTTAAGGCATTTGAAGTTGAGACTCTCTGACTTCTTCTAGAGGTAGCTTGAGTTCTTGGGCTATCCTTTTGAAAAGCTCATTAAATTGTTTAGGATAATAAGGAGAACTAGAATTAGATGGTATAACAGCATCATCTGGATTTGATGAGGAATCGTATATAGGTAGCTATGGATCGTGAGATTTATTTGTTGTTATAGATGATGCATACTCCGATGCCTTCAGAGATGTAATTACATGAGTATCAGCAGGAGACCAGTCATGATCCTTTTGGGGACTGTTGTCTTTGCCATAGCTTCTATGGTATGAGGAGTGCAAGTATTGGTCATGTCCAATTCTAGAGTGATTAGGACACGAATAGCAGCATGGTGGTCTGTAGCACAAGTAGTGAATAATGGCTGTGATGACAAGGAGAGGTAAGAGATATAATGTCTGTATGTTCCAGTTGGTGAGGATCGATAGGAAGAAAAACAGATGTCATCTAGATCATTATGATGATAGTAAGAATGAGTAGATGAACAAAGGCTAAATGATCATGGAGAATCATGTGAGTGAGGAGAAGAAATGTGGTGTTCTTTGCGATTCCTTTTACACGGAGGGGATAGTGGAGTCACTTTGTGTGTTTTGAATTTGCAAGTTCTTGTGTCAGTGCTGAAGGCTCATTTAATGAAGCCAGCTCCAATACAGTGGTTTTGTCAGTACTAAGTTCAGTGTTTGTGGGTGGCAATGGAGCTGTGCAGTTCAGCAGTTCTGGTGCCAGCACCATAACCTTGGACAGTGCCATTTTTTAAACTGTTTAATTACAAGGTGCTGAAGAACGTTCAGTTAACAGCAGCTAGTCTTACTTGGTGCCACATGCTTCTCCTGAGCCGAATGTTTATTAACATCATGTTTGCATCTGTCTTGGCTAGTCTTAGATGGCCAAGGAATATTGGAACACAAGTCACCCAAAGAACCAGTAACCTCAGGGGTGATATGACTGGGAGACTTTCTTTGAGGCAAACTACCCTTCCTGGGTGTCGCCGCCTCCCAGGCCAAGGACATTTGTCTCTCATGGCCCTTGGGTATACGTTGACACCTGGAGTAGTCAGGACATGGGTCTGTAACGGGACAAAAGGATTTCTCCATAAGATGAAGTTTCAATCAGAGAGCCCTATCTTTCTGTGCTCTAGCACTTTTGATGGTTGCACTTCTGTGGTACGTGACATTCCTCAAGGCACTGAACGCAGTGCAAGTCGCTGTCTGAGGCAGGCATCACTTCATTACATTTAGTGCACATTTTAAAGCCAAGAGAAGATGACATCTTTCCTAATATTTGACTTCTAAATTTTTTCTTTGTGTTACATCTTCTTTCTATATAAACTTTTTTCCTGCTTTTTTTCTTTTTAAACAAAGGAAGAAAGGGGAACAAAAGACAGAATGAAGGACTGAAGAGAAAAAGGGAAGGTTTTTTTTTTTGTTTTTGTTTTTTTTTAAAGAAAGAATAAGGTAGAATAGGAAAAGACTGACTAAAAGTATATCTGAAGTTTGTTATTTTTTCTATTCTCAGGTTTTCAAGTCTGAGGAGACATGAAAAGAGAAAGCTGTGTTGAGCCAGGGATGGTTAAAGAGGAACTAAAGAGAGAGGGCATGCTCATGCCAAAGTCGCACTGAGGTTATTGCGAGACCACTTCGGTGCATGCGTCACTCCTATACTACTGCTCTGAAGTCTCTATGAAGCAGCACAGGGATGCTACACACCTAATGTGGAGCACCCACAAGACATCACTTGAAGAAGAAGGGTTCATTTCTTTCTGGGTGAAGTAAAGCCACCCCAAAAAGTTCAGCATAAATTGGAGAGAGGGCAGTTATCAATACAGCACCAAGGTAAACTCTTGTAATGATTTTATAAGGATGTGAAAATGCTGTTGTAACAAATTACTAACCATTTTTCCAGTTAATCTCTAGATGGTTAAACAAGATGAGTTAACTATTGGCAAACAGGGACACTTAAATAGATACTTAATATTCAAAGTTAAGATAGTTACTTAAGAGAAATCATTTAAGGAGCTATCAGTAGTCTAAATATTGTCTTTGATTTCAAAAGATTTAGTTAAGATCACTTACTTTGCCCAATTACAAACTATTTATGTTATTAATAACTAATCAGGTTTCACTCATCCTTGAAATATTTTGCCTATGTATAGTTTAAAGTACCAAATGAGATACTAACAATGAATTCACAATAATTCTGAGAACCAATATGATTTGGTCAAAACTTACCAAAAGAAGAGTGACCTCCTAAAGGTGGATTCTCTGTCAAAGCTGTAATTTCTATTAGAAGCTTTCCACAGAACATATTGGAGAAAGTAAGAAGTTTATTATCTACATTGTTTTGTTTTCCGTTTTCTTTTCCTTTCTTTAATAAGAAAGCCCTTCTAAATAACTGTGATTATTTTTGCTTGATCTTAATCATGGTGTGCTCTAAGGTAAATTACAGCAAGGGAGGTTCAGCCTAGATATTAGGAACAAATTCCTAACTGTCAAGGTGATTAAACACTGGAATAAGTTGCCTTGGCAGGTTGTGGAACCTCCTACATTGGAAATTTTTACGAGCAGGTTAGACAAACACCTGTCACCAGGGGTTAAAGTATAATCTGGCAGGCCCAGAACCCTCCTAAATTTCCAGGTCCCCCTCGCACAAGTCCAGGCACCCTTCATGAACCCCAGCTACTGCCCCTGAAAAACCTGCCTCCCCACCGCAGCTACTGACCCCCACCCCAGCTATTGCCCCCATCAGACCACTCTTTCCCCATGTTTTCCTCAATCCCCATTCCCTAAGCTTCCTGCCCCCCTGTCCCCACTTCAGCCCTCCTAACCCCCCACCCCTCAGCTCCCCTGTCTTCACTTCATCCCCTTCAGCCTCCAACCCCTTCCACACCTTCCCAGCCCCCTTCAGTCCTCTTGTCTCCACTGCCCCACTCCACCCCTTTCAGCCCACCTCCCCAGCCCTCCCCCCCCCACTGGCACCTGACTGTCCCCAAACCCCAGGGCCCCCTTACCTGTGCCACTGAGGAGCTGGGCCAGGCCGGACCAGAAGGGAGGCTGTGGTACTGACCAGCCAGCCAGCCGGCAAGAGGGTGACAGTCCCAAGACTGGACCCAGGCCGAGCACGCTGCCTGGGCCCAGCAGGAAGGAGTGGTGCCACCCCTGGTTGTGGGAAAGGGCAGAGAGAGGTGGCCGGGCTCACCCCAGCCCACAGCCCTTTGAGCCAGACCTGACGTAACACACTGGAACACTGCACTCTGGCGCTTTCTTTCTTTTTTAGGGGCCCTGGAATGCAGCATTCCAGTGTGCTCCCCTATTTTTAAAGGCGCCTGAAATGCTGCCACACTAAAAATGGGGGGCCCCAAAATAGAGTTCAGAGGTATTCCCCCTTACTTTAACCCCTGCCTGCCAGGGATGGTTTAATAAGGGAACTCCGTCCTGCCATGAGTGCAGGGAACTGGACTCAATGACCTGTAATGGTCCCTTCCAGTTTCTAAGGTAGGTAAAAGAACCCCTGCCTAAATAGCAGAAGCCACACCAGTGAGTTCGCAGTAAGAGAAACAATTAGTAAGAATTGAGCTACATTTTCTTGGTTTTTTAGACCAAATATTTTGATTTTATATATATCTATACACACACACACACACACACACACACACACACACACACAAAATGACTTGGCTTCCAATCATTTAAAATTTCCCTTTTGATTCCACACAGTACTGGCAGAAATTATTTGATTAATAAATTAAAACAATAATGCAAAGTAGCATGAAATGAACAGAGGCAAAAGTTCTAGATCTAGTCAATACACTTCAATTTTAAAAGTACAGAGACTAATACGAGATCTTCAAAAGTTTATAAAAATCTTACAAGATTGGGGTTGGAAGGAACCTAAGGAGCTCATCTAGTACAACTCCCTGCTCAAAACAGGACCAAGCGACCAAAGCAGGTGCAAGAAATTCTAATGAAATAACCTGCCTAAAAGGGAAGTCTCTTCTTGACTTCTGCCAGTTAGTGGTTGCCTTTGTTTATGCCCTGAGGCAGGTCTTATCTTTTCTAATTTTATCATTTTACTAAATGAAACTGAGGCTGTTTATTACCCATTAAAATGTCTAATACTAGTTTTGAATGCCAGGTTTCCAACATACAAGTTTTTGTGACAATAACTGCCACACAATTTGAATAGTAACATTTTATTGTATCAGCTTTAAATTTATTACCATTCAGTTTTATCAATTGCTCCTGTATTAGGAAGAAAAGGAAAATAGGAATGTGCAATTTACATATTGCTGTCATGTCTTTCTCCTTCCCCTCTGCATGCCACCTGCCTTTTAAAACAATCTTAACTTCCATTCTTCTATCAAATGGACATCATCATTTCCTGCCCCCAAGTCATTCATCTTGTGAGACATATAATCTTTTCCCCCAGATTGCATGACTAGAACTGAATAGAGTTCAAGTGAGGGCATTCCATCCAATTTTATAATCATTCTATAGTACTTTCAGTAGTTATGAAATTGTTCTTTATACATCTTAGCTTTTGTTTGCTTTCTGGACCACCACTAAACACTGAGTAGAGGATACATAACAGGTTCACAATGTTGCTCCATATAGAGGCTAAGTTCTATGCTGTTCATCCTAAGTGAGGAAGCCTGGAGAGGTAAGAGAGGAAGTGGCTCCAAAGACGGCTTTATACTGTGTGTGTGTGCATGCACACATTCACTTTAAGATAAAAAAACCACAGACCCCAAATTTCTAAGTAAGTGTCATCTGCCTTTTTCACTCCCTTCTTCTGATCATGAGCAGCATCTCTGGTACAAATCCCTGGGGTAAGCCATCACTGATCCTTTGAAAGGCGGAAAACTGGCCATTTACTTCAGCTGTTTCCTGTCTCTTAGCTGGTTTCTGCTTAATGCAAATACTTGTAATTCTTAACAAGTGACTTTTTAGTTTCCTTAATAGCCTCTTCAAAGGCCTTTTAGAAGTTCAAAACCAATTTTATCATGTACCAAGTCTGATATTTTGTTAAAACAGTTATTTCAGATTGGAGGCAAATTTAAGCATACTCATCTTCATGTAGGATTCTCATTCCTGCGTCTCTGCCGAGGGATTGGAAGACATACTCTAGGGCAGTGGTTCCCAATCCATGGCTCACTGGGTTTTTTCAATGTGGCCCTCAGGTCCCCTTCTACTGGCTGCAGAAAGGGAGCCACTGATTAAGGATTTAGGCAGAGCACATTGTCATGGGACTACAAGACCAGAGCAGGCTCTTTGCTGAAGCCAAGGCGATAGGAGATCAGCAGTCTTCTTTCTCTGGCTGTCCCTGGGAATTCAACAAAGTGCCATACCATGGTGCATAGGAGCTGCAGCCACTGCTGGAGCTAGAGGGAGGCTGATCTCCCATCTCTCCAGCTGCAAAAGGGAGCCACTGCCTACAAACCCAGGTGGACTGCAAAGGACTTCAGGATATGTGCAGTTTACATGCTGTAGCCAGGAAATGGAAACTCTTTCCATATAGCTATAGCAGAAGAGATGGACATGACAGAGCCCGGTGGGTTGTATAAATGATATCTTCGGCCCTCGAGCCAAAAACACTGGGAACCACTGCTCTCCCGCTGTTTTACAGAGCATACTCTATCACAGATTAGCTTAGTGGCTTAGGAACTTTCCAGACATTTTCTAAATCACAGTTGGCTCATAAGAGGAATTGAAATTGTTCTAACTGATGCATCTCCAACTCTTAGGGTGTGTTACCTCTGTTTACAGGCCAGACATGAGAATCTGGAATTGAGCCTCTCAAATTGATGCTCTCTCTACGGTCTGCTTTCTGGAAGCCTTCTTATTTGTGTTTCTCCATTCTCATTTGTGTAATCTGTGAATAATCATTTCAACCAGTTTACCTGGCACTGAATTTTTCATTTAGTTTAATGCCCAGGATCATCCCAGTAGCTCTGTAAGTGTGCGCGCACTAGCATCATTTCCTAGTATAATAAATTATTTTAATGAAATGCATCTAAGCTACTTCATTCACTCTTATTTCTTCAGATTTGTTGAAGATTTCTTCCTTTAATGTATCAGTTTATTTCAGAATCATGATTAGATATCTAGTAATATTATTACTTGGAAGTTTATGTATCCCACCAACATTATCAGGATGAAGACTGATGAAAAATTGTTTGCTCTGCTTATCAGCATTAGCTGCTCTTTTTACCCATCTCTTGTCCTGCAGAGACAGCAGTTCTCATACATGCTACTTGTTTATAATATGACAATTTTAGAGTATTTAATTATTTGCTTATGATTTAGCTGCTTATGTTTTTGCTTCCTATAGCAGTGGTTTCCAGCCTTTTTCAGGCTAGGGACTCCTTTTTAACCAAAAAAAAAAAAAAAAAAACACCTTTGTGGCCCCTCAGATGGATTATGTAATCTGGCCCGCACAGGCAGACTGGCCCATGCCACTCTGGGCGGTGCCACTGGCACAGCCAGTGAGCAGCGCCACCATGGGCCACGCCACTGGGGAGCTGAGCCATGGTGGCAATGGCCCCCTGCCCTTGCCCCTACCAGAGAGCCATCACAGCCCCATCCCTCTGCCAGGATCAGGCCACAGGCAGGGAGAGGCAGCCCTGGCAGGGAGCATCAGGGCTGCAGTTGCATTTCAGCCCCAGTAGGGAGAGGCTCTGCAGACCCCCTGCAACATGTCCATGGACCCCCAGCAGTCCCCAGATCCTAGGCTGGGAACCACTGTCCTATAGGATTAAGTAGGGAAGAGATATTTGACTCCACATCTCAAGGGGAATCTGATTTGTCTTAGGTCTTGTCTACACTTGCCACCATTTTTATTGGCAGTTGAAAAGAGACATAAGCTATGTAAACCAGCACTAACTCTCACTTACCTCCCTATCTCCATTGCGCTGAGTTGAAGAAAAGTGCTGCCCTTTGACCCAGCAGTACTTTTCTTCCAGAGCTGGAGTTACTAAATCAAACTCCAGATCAGTTGAGGAGATATTGACTGATTATGCAATTGAACCCAGAAGACCAAATTAACAGCAGCATTTTTTCCACCCTCAGTGTGGACTTAGCCTTAGACAACATTTGAACAAGTAGCCATAAGCTCCTCCTTGATGGACACATTGAAAACAGATGTGGACTGTTCAGGGGACTGCTAGGTCTGAGAAATTATACAGATAAGTGCTTAAAATTTTAAGTCTTAATTCCTTTCCACCAATGTGGGTAGTCTCAAATCAGATGCATCTTTGAAGCATTTCCGAAGTAAGCACAGTGTTTGTCAAGCCCAAATACTGTTTCATAATGACAAGCTGGCACTGCAAACGAATTTTTCTTCATTCGCAAAGATGTCTTTTTTTTTTTTTTTTTACAGATTATAAGACATAGCTGTACTATATCCAGCTGGATCCTGAAAGAGAAACACCAGCACAATCTGGACACCAAAAGAACATTACAAATGTACTTAGCAAGAACATAACCTTCCTGCTTATTCATTATTGCTTAGCAGCACAAGGAGAGAAGGCTCTGAGCAACCAAGTTAAATCACATTATCCAGAGGCCTATAAAATGAAAGGCAAGAATCTGTGAAAAATATTAGTGGTCACTTTGATTAACAGACCAAACAAAACAAAACAAAAAAAGGTCTTCTGAGGGGAAGCTCAAGTGAGGTCACTAGTTCCTGCATTTTCAAGCCTCCACAAGGGGAGGCTTGGAAATCTCATCTGGTGTACTCTGAGTGAACAGTGTTGTGTGTACTGGTTTAATTATTAAATATCTTCTCAAAGTCAGATTTGTATAATGTGCAATAATTTGCCCCAGAGACCTGCATTTTTGTATATACCCACTGTAGTACTAGCAGAAGTAGGACCAGGAGAAGAAATGAGTTAATCAAAAACAATGTTTCTTCTGACAATTTATGCATCACTATAATCCTTTTACATGGTTGAGAGTCAAAAACACACTGCAGCAAGGAACTTTGTTTTGCATTTTCCTGTATCAGCAGACGATTTAGTTCATCTCTCAGAGAAATGAGCTTGATAGAGACTTGTGGCCTCTGTCTTCTTGCAGACAGGAACTCAAAGCATGCTTCTGTAGTGTTTTTCTTTAATAACAACACAACTTGCCCTGATTTGCTTTCAAGCACTTTAGCTTTTACCACTACATTGTGAAACTTGTCTAAAGTACGGTAACTATACAAAGGGTAGCTGAACATTTATTTTCTATTAAAAGGAGGATCTTTAGAAGGATACAACAAACATACTGAAATTCCGGTTATCAGATCAATGATCTCTTAAAAGTTGATCTGAAAAGGAAAAACTTTGGCTTGTATTTTTTGCTACTTTATGATATAAAGACAAAATTATTTATTTTGCATTATTATGGTTTATTATTTTAAACTCTCCTTATTCCCTCCCTATCCTATTAGAATTTCAGGTTCTGTTTAGGCTGGAAAATTCTACAATAACCAATGAACCAGTGACATGGGGATATCATTGAGAATGAAAGTTGAATTAAAGATCCACTGGAATGAGTTAAACTAGAGAGGTGGACTCTCTCCATTCTTAGAGGTTTTTAAGGTGTGGCTTGACAAAGCCCTGACTAGGATGATTTAGTTGGGGGTGGTCCTGCTGTGAGCAGGGAATTTGACTATGACCTCCTGAGGGCCCTTCCAGCCCCAGTCTTCTGTGATTTTAATGATTAAGAAATTTATTTTGGTTACTAACTTTAAATCCAATGACTAGTGCATTTTACATAAAAACCTTTTATTAAGTATTTCATTTCTTTCTCCTTCACCTAAAGTGTTAAAAGCTCACAAACATCTTTTTGACCATCTGGAAATCTTCCAAAAGACCAGACTAGACCAAACCAGGTGGGACTTTACACTCCTAATATTTCTAAGGTTAAAAACAAACATAAACCACATTAACTTTTAAAAGCCTCGTAGAATTTTCATGGAGATCACCAAGAAGCCCAAAAAGGCATAAGCCCCATTTAACAAAACCAAACCAAACCAAACCAACCCAACCCAACCCATTTGCAAGTTTAAAGAAGGGAACCTATTGCCTGTTGGAGATGCTCCTTAGTGCTGATTCACTTCATTGAGAGCATTTTGAATGTGGAACATGCCACCAGTTAGATACAGACAATCATTTCAGTAGAAAAGCAATTCAAATAAGGCGATTATAGACTGTTGAGAGCCCAGTTACCGTATATACTCAGGTATAAGCCAATCTGTGCATAAACTGACACCCCCCCCCAATTCTGAGCCCAAAAAGGGCAAAAATGGGTGACCCATGTACAAGCCGAGCCCCCTCTTTTGGCCTTGCCCCTAACCCCGCCCCCAGCCAGTGCTGCTAGCGTCCTCTGGAGTTCCTGACAGCATCCCTAACCCCCAAATCTCTACTGTTGCCGCTTTTCCCCTGCCCACTTGCTCTCTCCATTCCTCACTCCTGCCTCCTGCTCCCCCTGCTCCTCCTGTTGCCCCTCTGCTCACTGCTGCCTTCTCAGTTCATGCTCTTGTCCCCCTGTCCCCCAAACACCCTGTCCACCCCTTTCCCCCTCACCCCTGAACCCATGCTGGCGCTTTTCCTGGCCTCCCAGGACCCACCCCCCCAAATCCCCAGGCACCGGCACTGCTTCCCTGGGCTCCCCAAAACCCCTGGGCCCTCCTGCTGTTTTCTCCCTAGATTCCCCAATCCCCTCCCCAGCTCCTGCACACTGCTGCTGCTTTCCCCCAACTCACCAGGCCCTGCTGCCACTTCCCTGGCCTCTCTGAACCCTCCAAAATGCCCAGGTCATCCCCCTGCCCCCTTACCTAGCTGCTCCAGACACTGGGGGTCCCCTCTTTACTCCAGCCCCAGCTCAGACAGACTGCCCAAGATGGCAGGTCCAGCCTGCAGCACAGTCAGAGAAACTGCTGGGCTCGGGCGGTTTACCGTATTCTCCCACTTATAAGCCGACTGCCTGTTTTGAAGCCAATTTTCAGGCACAAAAATCTTAGCTTATGCATGATGATATACAGTAATTAAATGCAGTTTTCCTGATCTTATATTCTTTTCCTATCTTACACTGAAAACATGAAGAGTTCTTCTTATGTTCTCGGTAATAACAGAGGACAGAACGAGGACCAATGGTCTCAAGTTGCGGTTAGGGAGGTTGAGGCTGGATATTAGAAAAAACTTTTTTACTAGGAGAGTGGTGAAGCCTTGGAATGAGCTGCCAAGGGAGGTGGTGAAATCTCCATCTTTGGAGGTGTTTAAGGCCCAGCTGGACAAAACCATGACTGGGATGGTTTAGTGGGAGTAGTCCTGCCTCTGGCAGGGGGTTGGACTAATGACCTATGAGGTCCCCTCCAACCCTATGATTCTGATATGCATATTTTTCAACAGAACACAAAAGAAAGATGGGAAGGAGTAAAATGGGAAATGTGTGGGTTTTTTCATGTCGTTGCTTGCGAAAGCAAAACCATTTCTAGTGAATTTCGATAGAAGTGGTTATGCCTTTTGTTAAATCTTTGTGTAAGAGAAGTATAATTAAATAAGTGGGAGGCTGCAAGGGTTTCTTTGAGTCTCCCTTGGAAGAAACTGGAGCCTCCCTTGGAAGATGGCCTCATTGTTCCCTAGTGGGAATAATTATTTATTATATATGCTGACTGTGTTAAGTTACTTATTAATAGGTTTTCACTTGAAAAACTATTTCCAAAGTATATAGATTTTCAGGTTTTTAAGTCAACTGCATATTATTGGCTGATAGCTAATGAGATCCCATTAGAGCATTTTTACTCTTGTGAAGTAAGTAGGTGAGAAGTTTTTAGCATATTAGGACAATACGGAATAATTTTATTCTTACAAAAGTTAAGCATAATCAAGCATTCCAAATTATATACATGATAATATTATATATGCTAGCAGTCTTGTTTTGCAGATATCTCTTGTGAAAGTTTCAAGGATAATTTAGAAGGAAATATTAGATTGTTTCTAAAAATACAGTAAACCTTCAATGTTTGGTCAGGAGAAATTTGGTTTGGAAAGTATTAGAATCTGGTTATTGTGTGACAAAAAATAAAGCTTGGTCTAGCATTTTCAGAAACTGAGGTATCTATAGAAGGATGGTTTGCTGACACCAATACTTGCTTTTTCTCCAACTGCAATCTTTTTTTCTAGGGATATTTAATATGGCGGAAAGCATGTGATTTTTAAAACCCCATGCTCATAAAAAATGAGCATTTGGACAATATAAAGCTGACTGCCACAAAATCTCAATTTTTGCTGAAATATTTGGACAAGCACTGGGCTAGAATATTTTGTTCTTTTTCCAGCCTCAGTAGTGGACATACTTTTTAGTCTTGCTAATAGAAAGCTTAGCTTAAGTTGGAATGTTTCTTTTGTTACTCTTTTCGGAGTCACTCTGCTTTCTGGGGAAAACGTAAGAATTAGTTTGACTTTTTCCTATTTGTGTCACTGCTTTGGCTTTCCTCTGCATTGCAGGTAGTTAAATTTGGCTATTGAGCACAACCTCTGGCAAACTACTAAGTCACACATTGTCTCACAGCCAGGAAAGCTTGCAAGCTTCAAGCATAGACTGTAGGCCATTTCCTCCAAGGATCTCATTTTTAGTAGTCTATTGGTCCCAAGTGACTTCAAGGATTTTTCTGAGATGGTGAAGGTAGAAGCTATTCAGTTTCCAGTCCTGCTTAGAGTTTTACAGCCATGGAAGCTACTTCACAAAAGGAGGATACTGAAGACACAAATTTGATAAACAGACCTTTGGATACAAAGTTAGCAGCTTGTAATTCTAGACATGTTAGGCAAGTTTGCCAAAGGTGACAAAGGCTTTGCCAATTCTCACATCAAATTCTGTATCAACAGTAAGTGAGCTGGTTAAAGTTGAGTCAAAGTAGTAGAATTGATCCACATTGTTCATAGCTTCCTTAAGCAAGTGTGGTTTGGAACAAAAGGGTTCATCAGACTGAGATGCCAACATGGAAATTATTCTTTGAAAGATTAAAGTTTTTTTTTTTTTGTTTTTTTTTTTTACTTTTCTCTGCTGCAGTGCTTAAACTTGAGCCAATTCAGGAGTAAACTCTCTTGATTGTTTCCTGAATGAATATTGTTTCCTTTCCTAAGATATTACCAACTCATAAAAAGTCAATTATTAAACAGCATTTAATTATAAAAATATTGCATCTACTGAGTTTCTTGGCTTTGTTTCCTGTGGCTGCAAAGCCCTTTTTAACCATTGCTTATGGTAAAATAAGACTCGTTGGTAGGCCTGGCTTACCCAGCTTGTTCCATGTAACACTGTATGCCAGAAATTTTACTCTGCCATTCCCATACAGTCTACTCTTAAAACTTGTGCTCCTTCCCAATGCCATAGACTATGCTTTTTCATTTGCATATTAGAAGTTCAGAGTTAAGGTGATCAGACAATCTTTATGAAAGATTCCTAACTATGGAGAGTGAACACTGAAAATATCTTTTACAGATATTGACTTCTCTTTCAGCTAAATAAAAATAGTCATACTGAGTGAGACCAATGGCCCATTTAGCCCAGTATCCTGTTTTCTCATGGCCAGTGCCAGATCCTTCAGAAGAAATGAACAGAACAGGACAATTCTGAGTGATCCATCCCATTCTCCAGTCACACCTTCAGGCACCTAAATGTTTACAGACATCTATTATACTAATTATTTTTTTTTTTAAAGATTAGTTAATCCACAAGTCAGAAAGTTATGAAATAAAATATTGTAAATCCTAATTATGTCTGGAGAAGCATATCATAGTAGCTTTTCATTTATCTTTTCACAGAACTAAAGTCAGTCTACACCTTAATCACAATTCAAAAATATCACTTCCAAGTATTCTAGCTAATGAAATTGTCAAGCAGCGGTCCTGAACCATCCTAATACAATTGAGGGCATGTGAAAAAGGTAACATTTCAGGTGATAATTTTAATAGATGAAAGTTTAAATACTCATCGTTTCAGATATAAAGAGGTTATAAAAATGCCCCATCTCCAAAGGTGGAAAAAATAGAGGTGAGTAGCTACAGAAAGACGCAACGTTGCATCGACTTGGACAAAAATCTTGAGTTAAACTATTCTGATGCCTGTACTACACACTCTGTGTATCCTAAGGGGATGATATAGGGATAGTTTCTACATGCTGTTAATCTTAGATCTCTGGACTCCAGCAATTCACTGTGTACCATGAGCAATCATCTGCAGTTAAGTAAGGCTGGTTTGAATCAAAGTTTCTATGGAATAAAATAAAGGAACCCCCTGGCATTGCAGAAGTAAAACTGATTCAACAGGTGGAATTCTGTCCTTCCTAGTAAGTACTTACTTACTATATTTTTGGATTATAAAGCAGCAGAGTCAACGGACATTTTGCTCACCCTGTGACCATGTGGCTTCCATAACAGCCTCTTTGGGAGCCCTGCCTTTGTTATTATTTAGGAAGAATGGTCTTATGAGGAAGACAGAAGCAAAGAAGTTGTTAGTCATCTGTGAAATATTCTTTTGCTCAGTTGCTCACTTTTCATTTTTATTATGTCTGGTTATTTGCACCTCCAACTTCCTTTTACCCCACCTAATTTTAATTTTACTGTGCACTTGTTATAAATTTCTGTTCCCTTCAACTGGAATATGATAAGCTGGTTTCCCAATTTCTGAAAGTGTCCTTGAGTCAGTTAAAATGATTGCTTCTTGGAACATATTAAGCTGATAAACTTTTAACCATTTACTTAGACACCTTTACCTGAAATCACCCTTTACGATTTATATACAATTGTTACCTCTGATATTTTTAAGTATTCTTCACGTATTCCTTTTGCTTATCTGAAGGCTAGTAGTATCACAAAACAGTAGAGCCTTGAGTTTAAACACCAGTCTTACAATTGCACAATTTTTCCTGATGAGGAGAAAAATATAAATCACATATTAAAAATGCCTATGAAGAACAATTCAAAATCTCCTCACATTCTGACCCACTGAATATGCTGGAAATTTTTTTGTAATAGTTTGAAGGACAAGAAAATTGTGTGTACCAGACTGCAATTTATACACCAAACTTCAAGTACTTGAGATGTTCAATCTTATTAACTCAATCCCTAATTAGTTTCATAAATAGGAATTCTACTGTATTATATTTATTAGTTGGGATTTGCATTTATACAAATTCTCCTGAAAAATCTTTGCTCCCTCTCCTGTTCACGTTACAGAGATCACCAAGCTAGCTTTTACTACTTCTTGTTCCTCAACAGAATGTCTTATTAGTTACTAATCAGCTATAGTTGAGCCATGATTGCACAGGTACTACTGAGAGCAGGGTTTGGCCTAAAGCAGCATTACTGGGGTTATGCAAGAAAAAAGGAAATAGTTTGACTTAAATCTGATTGAGTTCTATGGCTGATAGTTGGGGGATGCAAAGTGCTCATGGGCAAAAGCAGTATATATATATATTTTTTTAACTGACACAAAGATGGAATCCTATCAAGTCATTTTTACAGTTATTTTTCAGTGCAGAAACTCACCGACCTTGTGACTATTAAGTTCATTCCAAAAAGAAAAGTGAGAAAGCAACCCAGAAGTGCAAGACAAGCAGCAAACAAGTCTCTGCTGCCTAAAAGCAACAATAAAAATCTATTCACTAGGTATTATTTTGAATAGTGTTTTGAAAGTTGTAATTAATTTTAACATTAAAGGGAAACAAAGGATCTAACAAACCAAAGGAAGGAACTAAAGCTTTACTAAACACATTCATGAATTCCTACAAGAACACAGTTAGGAAGGTAAACATTTATAACAATTCAAGTATTGTGCATCCTAGAACAGCATCTGTACTAGGTCTAGTACATGTCACTTTTTTTGTCATTTCAAAACAAATCAGAAACACAAGTTTCCTCCATTTTTCTTTACAAACTGTGTTGTACAGGTTGCAGCAAGTACACATTAGACTAGTACGCTGTGACCTGTGCAATTTTCCAATAAACTTCTGGGTGGAATTCAAAGTGCTGCTTTTAAAAGTGCTGGACAAAACCATGACTGGGATGGTTTAGTGGGAGTGGTCCTGCCTCTGGCAGGGGGTTGGACTAGATGACCTATGAGGTCCCTTCCAACCCTATGATTCTATGAAACCATAAGGACCTAAACTGTTTACCTGAGAATTCACCTCTTTCTATAATATAGAGTGACAGCTAAGATCAGCAGGGGACACTTGAGCTCAAGATCTCTTCATATAAAATGAGAGATGTAGCAGAGGGGCTTCCCGCTTTGGAATTCATTCCCACCTTCCACTTCCTGCGGTATGCAGAAGTTCAGCATGTTGGTCTTCCAAGCACGCTATGAAGCTCATCTTTTGTCTTTCTTCGCTCAGGCTGTTAAGGATGGCATAGGTTGGAATAGGTACATCTATGGACAGTCCCTTCCTTACTTTTATGATTTTTAAAGTGTGGAATTAGCTCTCTGAAGACAGGATGGGCACATATAACATGTTAGACATTTTAAGCCAGCCAATAGCCGGGGCTGGCTCAAGGGGCTGTCATGCCCTGAGCTAGCGTTCGCTTTGGCGTTCCTCCCGACACCCACCCCCGCCACTGGCTGTTCCATCCTAGGAGCAGGAAGAGCTGGCCCAGAGGCAGGACAAGAGAGCAGAGTCCACCTCTTGGGCCAGCCCAACCCACCTCCGGGCTGGCTGTTCCCCTCCCTGGGAGTGGGGCAGGCTGGTCCGGGGCCTGGGCTCTGCTCTCCTGCCCCACCTCTGGGCCTGCCCTCCCCACCCCTAGGGAGGAACAGCCAGCCCAGGGAAGGGGCAAGAGACCAAAGCCTAGCCTCTGGGCTGGCCTGCTCCACTCCTGGGCCAGCTGTTCTCTGCCCTGGAGGCTGGACGAGCCGGCCCAGAGCAAGCGTGCCACATGTTAAAGCAGTGCCCTGAGCCAGTGCCTCACTGGCTTATCGGTAGAGCTGGCCATGGCAATGGCATTTGTTATAATAAATGAGCTCTTAATTAAATTTAAATGCAATAAGCTATTAAAATGAAAATAGGTACTTTAAGGCACATACACTGAGAATTAAAAAAAGCATTCTTAATTCCCCTCCACATTACAGATAGAGTGATAGTAAGCCAATTATCTTGGAACTGCTATGAGTCGACATCAAAAGCAGAGCATACAAATCAACATATAAAGACTTTATATCTAAGTGTACTTTGGCATTCACGTGCTGAAATGATTTAGGTTGGGAACCGCTCTTTTATGGCCTAGGGACCAAAAATGGCCCTTGTGATATTTTGAAGTAGTGCTACACTCCCCTCCTGCTGACTGCAGAAGGGAGTCACTGCCTAAGGACACAGGTGGAGTGCATTCCCACAGGGCTACAAGACCAGTATGGCTCCTTGACGCATGGTGGGGCAGAATATCAGTACTCCCCTTCCCCTGGCCGTAGCAGGGAGTATGACAAAGCTTTCCACCTGGGTTCACAGAAACTGGGCTCCTGATGGAACCAAAGATAAGAGCAAGGATCTCCCATCCCCCTGGCTCCAGAAGAGAGACACTGCCTAGAGACCTGGGTGGAGCGCAAAGGGCTGCAGGACACATGTGGCTTCCTTGCTGCAGCCAAGGGAATGGGTGATTATCAAGGAGGCAGGTTCCTTAATGAATTTCTTCTGTCTAGCTGCAGTGGGGGTGGGGGAGAGGGAGAGTTGATAGGGAGGCTGCTGTTAGAGCAGCCAGGACCCATCATGTTTGAGGAAGAAAAGAACTCTAAAAAAATCTGTGCCTTACGGTTTGGCCTGAACTTAGCAGGCCACGAATCAAGACTTAGCTCTCAGGCAACATGCTTCAGTGTGTAGTGACAGTTACTAGTACTTTGTGAGCATGACACATACTGCAAGTAATCTGTAGGTGTAAAATAGTGAATGCAAAAATGACCACAGTAGCATCAAAATGTTTAAATATGTAGTGATCTGAAGTCTTTAATACTATATACATCACCACATTTTTTGGAGTTGATAGACCGGTGGTGCTTCAGGGTTTAAAAAATGATATTTGTGGTCCTTTAATCATGAACATAGGGAACCACCTATTTAGAGGTATGCATAAAAAAAATTTACAAAAAGCTGAAACTATATGTTGTTTCAAAAATACTGCCCCACAGGTAGCAGGCATCTCCCTCACATGAGCTGCTTCTTCCAACTAGCCTGTACGTGGATTCTATACTAGACAGAGAATTAAAGCATACCATTACAAAAATATGTACTGATTTCTGCATTTGTCACTGGGGTCCTAGACAAGAACCCAATACTACACCATTTACAGCACACTTCCGCAGACTCTTGCAGCCACAAACACAGAAATGTAGAGCTGGAAGAGACCTCGTGTGATCACCGAATCCAGCCAGCCAGAACCAAGTATACTTACACCATCCCTGGCAGCAAGGGTGCTGCTGGTGCTGGGCACAAGAGACATGAGTCCCCAGTTCCAGCACCAGTGCCCCTATTTCTGGCCCTGACCCCAGCCAGGGACATGGGGCAAGATCACTGCAGGGGCAGCAGACCGATCTGGCCTGAACCCCAGCCAGGGATCTGGGGCTGGGCCAAGGTAACGGCAGCCCAACCCTGGACCCAGCTGGGAACTCGGGGCCTCTGGATCAAGCCCTTCACAGGGGTTGCATCTGCCCTCAGACCCCAACCAAGAAACCAGGGCCAGACTGGGGAAAGAGGGCAGGGATGGTGCTATAGGCCCAGGCTCCAAGAGTGTTTTGCCGGAGAGTTTTCTAATTTGTTCTTAAAAACATCCTGTGACGGGGATTTCAAAACATAAACCATTCCAGAATGTTATATTCTGATCAGATCCTATGATTCACTCTCCCCTGCATTTATTTTGCTCCCATTCTGTAAGTTCCCCATCTTCAAGTGTCTGCCCAAGTGGGCTTCTCATGCATGAAAGCTCTTGAAATAAATATATTTGTTAGTCTTCAGAAGTGCCACCAGACTCTGTTTGTTTTGCTGGAGTAGACTAACATGACTACCCCCTTCGAACTTTATATTTTTCCTAACATCTAACCGAAATCTCTCCTGCTGCTGATTAAGCCCATTACTGCTCAGTCCCAACTTCAGTGAACATTAACAATCAATTACTATAGTTTTTGTAAAAGCCATTAACATATCTGTAAATGTCTCTGATCCCCTGCCCTTCTAGTTCTCCCTCCCCCAGAATAAACATGCTGTTTTTCAGCCTTTCCTCATAGTGCATGGTTTCTAAACATTGTTGTTTTTGTTCGCTTCTGGAACCTCTCCAGTTTGTCCTTTTTTTCCCCTCTTGAAGGGTAGCACCCAAAATTGGATACAGTACTCCAGCTGAGGCCTCACCAGTGCCAAGCACAATGGGATAGTTACCTCATGTCTTAAAACACTCTGTTAATACACATCAGTATGTTAGCTTCCCCCCCCCCCCCATCACATCAAACTGTTGCTTCATATTCAATTTGTGATCCATTGGAATTTTCACACACTTTACCGCAATACTATTGCCTATCCAGTTATTCCTCATTTTGTATTTGGGCAGTGGATTTTTCTCCCCTCCTAACTAATATGCTGCATTTCTCTTTTCTGAATTTTATGTTACTGATTTCAGACTAACTCTCCAATTTGTCAGGGGTGTTTTGAAATCTAATTCAGTATCCCAAAGTGCTAGCAACACTTCTCAGCTTGTCACGTTTCACAAATTGTATAGTCTTTGTATTTTCTACTCTGTTACCCTAATCGTTAATGAAAAGGTTGACTACTATATGTCACAGGACTGATCCCTGTGAAACCCTAATATGGATACATAACAGGAGAATCACAACTTTAGCTCATAGTATAAAGACAGCCAATGTAAAGTTTTTTTAATCAATTTTTTCACTAACTTCTAGTAATTTTAACTATACCACATTTCCCTGGTTTGCTTAAGAGAATTTCATGTGTTACTGAAGCCTTACTAAAAAATATACCCCATCTACTAACACCACTCTATCCACTAGCTAATAATAATGTCAGTAAAGGTACTTAGGTTAGTTCAGCGTAATACATTCTTGATAAATCCCTGTTGGCTCCATTTATCCTCTAGGTTCTTACAAACTGATCAATTTATTCCAGTTTCTTTACAGATATCAAAGTCAGGCTGACAGATCGATGAGTTACTTACCAGTAACCATCCTTCATTGAGATGGGCTGCTCGGACTCATTCAGTAATAGATGTATACATGCTGCAGCACACAATTGGTTGGAAACTTTTGCTCTAGCCTGTCAGAAGAGCGCCGGCAGCCACCACTCCTCATGCCACCCCGTGGCTATATGTATGGCCACCACCCAGCCCCTCCTCAGTTCCTAAAAACCGTCAGCTCCAGAAGTGAGGATGGCAGGAGGGCCTGAACGAATCCTAGCAGCACATCTCGAAGAAGGACGGTTACTGGTAAGTAAGCCACCATTCTTCTTTGAGTGCTGCTCAGATATATTCAGTAATAGGTGACTGCTAGCCATGACACCGAATGGCAGGAGGAGTTGGCTTTTCCGCCCTCAGCAGAGCACGTCTCCACCATTGGAAGCTTGTCCAGCAGGAGGATCCTTGGGAGGCCTAAAACAACCAAAGGACCGAAGACCAGGCCAGGCCAGACCAGCCTGAGACAGCCAGGACTAACCCAGGGGAGAACAAGGGGTCCAGCTTGTCCGACCACCAGTCAAAGCGCGAGGACAAGACGACTTAGGAACACCCATCAGAAGGTGAAAGGTGACACGCATTACAGTCTGATGGAGGACTGTCACCAGGAAGAGCACCTGTGAGCGTACAGACAGGGAGGTGTTGGGGCCAGGAAGGTAGGTATCCTGCCACCATAACTGGTTGGCACAAACCCGTGAAGGGGTAGAGGGACCCTGATGCTGGTGGGGCCCCAGTGGCGAGCACAGGGTGCTGCCATCCCTTCCACTCATTCAGTATGGAAAGCACAAGTGGGATCTTGTCCCAGAGTCAAAGTGTTTTGCAGTAAGGGTGATACTGTTAGGAGAAGGAAGAGGGAAGGCCTAGGAGACTACCCTCTTCCCAGCCTGATGGGGAACAATGTAGCAAGGCAAGGAGCTACACAGTCTGACAGCATGAAGAGCGAGCAACTCACTCAACCAGTGTGAGGAGAAACGGATGCTAAATCGACGCTATGGCTAAGTGGAGCTAGCCATAAGTACGGAGTAGATTGGCTGTATAGGGTAGAACCAAAGCCAACATGGTGTTGCCCGAAGGCGCTCCGACCTTCCCTCATTTAGTAAGGCGAGCCGTTAGCACCCGCCACAATGTGCTAGAAACAGGTAGTTGTAACACTACCTATTCTACTATTACTAATATGATTGTCGTCGTTATTACATTAAGTCATGTTAGTATATTATACTACATTATGTTATAATATATAATAACCTGCTGGCTAACAATCGGCCGTCTGGCAGGACCCAAGATGTGGGTTACTGCAGGGCTGCTGTCAGCTTGGGACAGGACCACAGCTAAACTTATGTCCCGTGAGGAACTTGGGTACCAGGGCTCGAGTCTATGAGGACGGTTGTTCCTTCGGCATGCGTGGCCCTTTAGTACGCGAGGGCCACAATTCATGGAGCAAACCATGGGAAAGGGTGGAACACGGAGAATGCATGCGTGAGGGTTGTGGGTGCTGCAGAGTTAGGGCCATGACAGAGACCTCATGGCCCAGCACAGGGAGAGAAGGAATGTCCTCTAGCAGGGGTGGAACAAGGGAATACATCACCATTCTGGGTTTCCCTTTGGGATACCTTCATGGCCCTCCATTCTAATTCAATGATACCCAATATTAATTATTGCTGGAAGATAGGCCTCTGTCAGCGTCAGGGATTTCTCGAGATTCAAGATCCCTGCCCAGATTTTTTGAATTGGCCCAATTGCAGGTCCTATTGGGGTGGGGTCTCACCATCCCTCAGGATGTGAGCCCAGTAAGTCAAGGGACAACTGCTAGGGCTAGGCATAGTGTTGGAGCAAGTAAAAGGAATGTTGCTCAATGTGGCACCTATGGAGACCCTTTAAACTCTCCTGCAGGCAGCCCCTACGTTCAGGCTATCCTTGGCGGATCTAAAAGCAGGCCCTCCAGAAAACAGCTCATAGCTATAATAAGTCTGCCCCATCGATCCCCAGTCCACAACTGGGAAACCGGCAATCGGCAATATGGAAAAGCCAAGCAAACTCAGGGACAGGAAGGGTAGTGTCTCAGGGTTTTCTCAGCCTAGTGCACCTGGTAATCCTGAAAGTCTCTGAGAACTGACTAGGGCCAACCCTGCCTAGCTCTGAAATCAGGCAAGGTCTGGTCCTCTATAGCTGGGCAGAGAGGGTGCAGGCATGAATGCCTATGGGTGCTCCATCAGTGGAGTGGGCCTCGAGCCCCATCAGCTCATTGACGTGGAACTAAACCCCCCGAAAGTAGGGGTGGGATTCGGGTCATGAGGACCAAGGTCCCAGGTACTGGGCGATCAAATCCCGTGACTTCGCACGGGATAGGGCTGGGATTCAGATGACAAGGAGCCTCCCCTTTGAACATGGCCGTGGCTCTTCCCCTTAGGAAGACGGGGGAAGGGTAGAGGGTCTCGGCTCTGTAGGACTGAAGCCCTCCTGAAGTGTCAGCTGATGGGAGGGTCGATTTATTGGATGAGGGACACAAGCTGCTAAACGAATGCATGTGTCTAGGGACCCAACTATGGCGCCTGCAGCCAGAATCTGTTGGGGTAGGACCATAGCTGCCCTCAGACTAGTGGGTTGAGGTGCAGCTGAGACAAAGTAGCATACCTTAACTCTGTGAAGGGAATCGTCCCGGTGTCTGCTAGTCCACGTTTGGCAGCTAACAGCAGAGAGCGGGTGGGCGGGGGAGGGGGAACAAAAGCGCAGTCCCTTTATGGGGGCTGGCACTGGGTAGCTGGCGCGGAGGACATGCAAGCCCCAGGTTAAGGACTTACCCCGGAGGACTGTGTGCACACGTACGGCTCCCTGGAACAGTGAGGGTACATGAGGAAGAGTACCAGTGTACCTCGGAATGACCGAGGGAAGGAGTCTGGTTCCAGCCTAAACATCCCAGGAAGGGCAAGGGGTGCCGTGTGGGGTGGCATGACTGGGCTTTAGGCCTCTTACAGGAGTGAAAAGAAGAAGGGCCAGAGATAAACAGTGGCCCTGTCTGGGAGCAGGGTTGGTCAGCGACCCGTTAGAGGGATTCAGGGTCGAAGGCCCTAGGCCAGGGCTTCTAGAGAAGGTGCACAGTCAAACAGATCTGCTATAAATAGGCTGTTGAAGCTGGAGATTTGGAGTCCTCTTGAGTGTGGTAGAGGACTTGGTAGGTGTAGAGAACTAGCTCCACTTCCTGCCAGGTGGTAGTCAGTAATTGGGGAAAGGAGGAGAGGGCTAGCCCCACATAGATTAGCCCCCAACTGCCCATGATGCTACAAAAACTCCGGTCCCAAGCAGCTGGCCTTAGGCTCAGCGTTAAGACCTCGGAGTCCAGGGGTGCGGGAGTGGGCCCAATGGGAGGCAACCCAAATATTTTCTCTCTCCATGGGGGTCACGGGCCATGCCCAAAACGGTGTCCGTCTCCAACGGGAAGAGAGTGTATCCCCAATGAAGGGCAGGTCTAGAGCAACCTGTTGGGAGGCCTGGGGCACCCTCGCCTCCTGCATACAGCCTGCACAACACAAGGTCACTGCCGAGGCCAACGTGGGGGCCGCTGTGTCTATAGCGTCCCAAGCTGAAAGAAGCAGGTCCTGTGAGGCTATCCTGCCCTCCTCAAGGAAGGCGTCATATTCTTCCCTCGCCTCCTGTGGGAGTAGGTGTCTAAACTTATATACTGACTCCCATACGTCCAGCATGTACCTGCCTACTAATGCCTAGTTATTAGTGACACATAGTTTAAAGAGTATACCTACTAACTGAGCAGTTCCAGCTCCCTGACATCACTTGAAGTTGGGAGGGGGTCTCTGGGAGCTTGACCTGGTCCTAAAGCGGCTTCCACCACCCTTGGAGATGGAGCCGGGTAGTGTGAAAGCGAGGGAAACTCCAACCCCGGGACTCTTTAAACCCCCCGTGTTCGAGTCCTGGGAGACAGAACCGGGGTTCTGCCAGCAGGAGGAGGCTAAATCCCACACACTGAGGTGCAAGGGAACTGTTATAGGCTCTGCTGATGTGAACATGGGCCTGAACAGTGTGTCAGTGGGCCCCTCATGAGACTGGACCTCCATACCCATGTGGGCAGAGGCTCAGCGCAGGAGGTCAAAATGTGCCCAGAGATCCCCCATGTACGAGCACGGCACCGAGTTCAGGGATCTAATGGGTGCCGGCTGAATCGGCGCTGATGGCATCAGTACCAGGCTCGGCACCGCGGTCTCCTGAGGGGACCATTCATGGGGCCAGTATTGAAAGAGAGACGGTGCCATGGGCCGGCAACGGAGCTGTTTATATTCCTTGAGGCCCTTTCTCCTGGGCTGGAAGGGGAGGAAACCCCCCTGGACCTCAAATGATGGTGCCAGGGATGGCAGGGTGTTGTGGTGCCAGGGGGACGGCTCCACAGTACCGAGGCTGTGGGGGGTAACGGGTTCTGGTTATGAGGAACTCCATACCAATAATGGAGACGGCGATCGATGCTGCTTTCGGTGCACCCAGACCTTTGAAATGAAGGCTGACTTGCCCCGCTGAACAGGTGCTGGTGACAGTGGGGTTGGGAATAGGAGGAGCGTCTTAGCCACCTCAAATGCCTCCGGCATCATGGGGAGCAGTACTGACTCCCCTCGGTCTCAAGTGGAGCCCCATGTGGGGGACCTGGAGTGGCACTGGTGCCACAGTACCGATGTTGGTACTGAGCTGGTTTTCCATCCCCCTGGGGGAATGGTGCCGAGAGGGTTCTGGCACCGAACCAGCACGTGATACCATACGGGGCCCCAAAGCTTTGGGGGCCAGCTGCTGCACTTGCCCAGAGACCAACATGTGGCGCCTTTGTTCCCTGTCCTTGGTTGTCTTTGGCCTAAAGGACAGGCAGATGGAACAAGCGGTGACCACGTGGCTCTTGCCCAGGCACCAAAGGCACTTCTCGTGGGGATCATCCCTCGGGAAGGCCTTTCCACACTCGGAGCACAGTCTGAACCCCGGCACAATGGATGATGATGGATTGCGGAGTTCAGAAACCGAGCGTTTGAGGGAGATGGCACTCCTCGGTGGAACCAAGTCCACAAACAAGTGCTTCCAGTTGAGCGGGAAGCTCATAAAAAACAAAGAGAGACAGGTTGCTTGCTAGAGGAAGGAGCAAGTTGTTCTACAACCAACGCTGAGGCGGATAAAATGGAACTGGGGGGGCGGGCAGTGGCCATACATATAGCCACAGGGTGGCGCAAGGGGTGGTGGCCCCTGGCCCTCTTCAGACAGGCTAGAGCAAAAGTTTCTGACCAATCGCGCGCTGCGGCACAAATACACCTATTACTGAATGTATCCGTGCAGTGCTCGAAGAAGAACTATAATTTCTTAAGTCTTCTTTTTTCTCCCTTTAAAGATATGTATTATGTTTGCTGTTCTCCAGTCCTATAGGACCTCACCCACATTCCATGAGTTCTTGAAGATAAATGGCTAATGTTTCTGAGACCGCTTCAGCTAGTTCTTCAAGTATCCCACTGTTTGATTTGAATACATCCAAAAATTCTTTAACCTGTTCTTTCTGTATTCTGCCTTGTTTCTTTTCCCTTGTTAATATTAATTGTGATAATCATCTAGTCACAATAAACCTTTTCAGTGAAGACTATGGTAAAAAACAGACAAGTCTCAGTCTTAATGTCACCCACCATCAACTGTTCTCTCTCATTTAAATAGTAGACCTACACTTTCCTTTGTCTTTCTCTTGTTCCTTATGATTTATTTATTGCCTTTTGTGTCCCTTGATAGATGAAACTAATTTTGTGCCTTTGGCTTTCTGATTTTGTCCCTATATGCTTGTGCTATCCTTTGGCACTCATCCGTAACAATATTTATTTGCACTTTTTTAATGTTCCTTTTTTATTTTCTGGTAATTCAAGACCTCCTGCTGAAGCCACACCAGCCTTTTACTAGTCATCTTAGCTTTCCTTTACATCAGAATAGTTTGCTATTGTGCCTTCAGTACAGCCCCTGAAAAAATTCCAGCTCTTCTTAGAGGGAGGGTAAGTGAGAACCAACTTCCATTGGTGAGAGAGAAGCTTCTGTGGTTACACCATGGGCGTTGCTGGCACCAGGCACATAGGGCACATGTCCCAAATCCCAGTGCCAGTGCCATGGGTCTGGCGGGCCCCGCCTCTCCGGCTCCTGGCTCCCTCCCCAGCCAGGGAACCGGGGCCCAGCTGCCCGCGACAGCAGCAGCCCATCCCCAGCTGGGGATCCAGGGCTCAGCCGCCCGAGGCCACAGCAGCCCCGTCCTGGGCTGGGGATCTGGGGCTCAGCCACCCGCAGCCACAGAAACCGCTCCTGGCCCCGTCCCTGGCCGGGGATCCAGGGCTCAGCCACTCACACCCACTCCTGGCCACATCTCCAGCCAGGGGCTTGGGCTGCCGCCAGGGGGCGTGGCCTGGGACGGTGCCCCAGCTGGCTTCCCCAGGGCAGCAACGCCTCTGGGTTACACAGAACATTTCTTCAGGTCTAACCCTGGCCTGCTATTCTGGGATTACCTTGGCTACAGCACTACATTAAATCTCCTAGTTTCTTTTCCGCTGAGTTTTTTTTTCCTGGGACCTTACTTACCAGTTCTTGGCATTTATTAAAATCCACTTTTTGAAGTCTGCCCTGCTTATTCTGTTGCTCTCACATACTCAACTATACTTTCGTTAAAGGTTACTAAAAAATTTACTTTTGGAAACAGGTCTATTATGACTAGGTTGTCAGAAACACCAAGCATGCCATTTAAACACCCCTGAGTGCATTACTTTGGTTCACTAAAATGCTTTACTCCAAGTTTAATCTGTAGCCAAAGGTAATTAAGTCTACTATATTTTAGGTGTTCCAATTATTTCAAGTTGATCCTACTCTTTAAAAAGTGTTCAAAACTTCAGACTACTGAAGAATCAAAACACATTTGTACATTGCTTTTTACATAGGAACCACCAGATACTTATGCAGGTTTGGAAAAAAATGTAGTCATCTTTTACTAATTTATCATTAAGCATCCATTTAGAAAGAAGAGATAGATCACTAATTTCTCTTCTTCAGTAGAGTTCTATGAAAATAAATTTTACAGTTCTCTCTCTGAAGGGCAAATTAGTGATGCATCCTTGTTAGCAGGATATAGTAAGAAAATTCAGGAGTGCCTCTGAATGGGGCAGATGGAGAACAGGGATTCCAAGGATGTATTCCTAGACTCATTCAGGCTTTAGCAGCTGAGCCTGAACCACTGTGTGTGTGGAAGGAGCAGCTCATTGGTGGTCAGTCTGATATGCTACTGAGCTCACGTCTCAGTTTCTAAATAGAGAGAAGGAACAGTTGACTCATGCTGTTAGTATGGACATGTGGCATCCTTTCAAGCCACTATTGGCTTTGCTTGCTTCTTTCCCACCCCTGTAAGAAAGAAGAAAATGAAGTGCAGTTCTTTCTCCTTTCAGAAGGAAAAATCCTTAATACTACTCCCTCCATCTTTTAGATCCTCCACCCCTCCTGCATAGTACTGAGGAAAAGGAAAGAAGTGACAACAGAATTATGGTAAGAATGGGAAAGAAAAAAGATAGTTGAAAAGAATGCTGAGAAAGAAGTGAAGACAAAAGGCAAAGAAAATAGGAGGAGAGAGAAGGAATGGAATGAAGAGAAAATAGAAACCTATGAAGAGACAGCAGAAGGAAAATTAGAAGCAAGGCAAAAATCAGAGAAGTGTTTGAGATGAGATATAAAGGACTGTTAAAAACACAACTAGAAGTATTTTAAGAAAAAAGTTAGATAAAATCAATATTGAAAGGTTAAAGTAACACTTAAGTGAAGGAAAAACAGAACAAACGAGTTTTATAATTTCATAGATTTGATAAAACTCTTACAATAAGATTGCATGTGTGCAATTCTAAATGCAAATTCACACTCTTGCACAAACCCAGTGGCACACAGCCATTTCTGGACCCTCAAGGATTATTATGGATTGGCAGTTTGGCTCCCACACACCCAGCAATAATAAAAAGCAATTTTCTCAGCACGACTGAATAAACAGAAGTTAAGTCATTGCCAAACTCTAAGTGTTACCCTTCAAAAAGGGTTCAGGACTGGGGGAAACTGCAGGTCCAAGAAAACTACAGATTCATTCATTAAAGTCTTTCTGCACTTTTCACTACTACATACAGATCATTATATCACCATACACCCCTTCTTCTCAAGTTCCAGGTTTTAGCTTTCCATTATGAAGACAGCTTTTTAAAGACAGTACATAAACTGATGTACTGTTGACCGCTAATTCCTCAGGAAAATGGCAGCTTAGACTTCAGTCCCTAACTAGGACCATTTAAATACAAACTTAAAAAAACCAACCCACAACAAAACCCACAGCACACAACTCTGCTGGACAGAAAAAAAAAGCCTTCCATAGACATGGACTTCTTTCATTTTCTTCAAAGCAGAATTTACCTGCCACACCACTATAGCCTTAAAAAAATAGATTCTCTGCCTAGGTATCCTCAGATATCACTTGTAATTTCTCCTACTTGTTCTGTAGTTTTAAAATGAAGTTAAACATATTAAGCTATTGTTGCACATTAGTGTACATGTCATACATACCTACATTTGAGATAGAGAACCCATTCTGATTTACAATGGAGAGCTTTTAAAGAAACAAAGTAGTAAAATTTTACTCATTACAATTGGGTGCCGTGGCATTACAAGGCTAGTATTTTAGCCCTGCACATTCAGATAACCTGTAAAAGAATGGTCCCTTGCAAAGACAAAAGTAAAGCATTAACTTCCACTACTGTGCCTATGCTAGAGACATATCCCACCCAGATTGTTTCACAACCTTTTTGTTCATGTGTGGTACTGTCTCAAACATCACAAGCTTTAATTCAAAAAGAAGCTGTATTTGCACATTATATAGCACATGTAGCCACAGGACAAGCTTCTGTACTGGAGTAGAGAGGGTAAAATGGAGTACAACCAGAGCCACAACTTCTCCAAGCACCCTTCCAGTCCAAAAAGTTAACAGAAGAGACCCTCCAACTCCAGGGATTCAGGTGATGTTTCCCCTCCCCCAAATCATATGTGGCTGGAACTACAGAGGGGAACCAGGCAGAGACTTCAGTCAACAGGGGCAGATTCTCCCGAAGCAGGAACCACTGAGTAACTTTCTATGGTTTTAAATTAACTTTGTGCCTTGTCCTGATTGGCTGTTTACTCCAATCATCTCAATGCTTCTCCCCGCCCCGTCTCTTCATTTTAGCTTCATTCCACACCTGCTCACTCTTCTCCCCTGTATTCCTCCTCCGAATCCCATTCCCCTTTTTCTTCCACTTTGATTTACACCCCTTAAAGTAAATCCACAAACAAAAATAGCAGCCTTAATACGACACTTGCTGCCTCACACTGTTCACTCTGCTTACATGCTTCATTCCTTCTCCCATATCCTGTCTATTTAACTTGCAAGTCCCTCAGGGCAGTGACTGTTGACTACTCTGTACAGTGCCTAGCATAATATGACCCAAGGTTTGTTAGGCCATTAGGCACCACTGTAATAACCTTCTGGCAAATAAACCTCAACTGTGTTCTAGTTCTTGGGCCGAAAGGGCTGCTCAGTCTCCCTGCCAATTTTTGGACTCTACTCAACCTACTAGAAGGCCGTTGCCATATGCCATGGTGATTTTTGCAATAGGACCCGCATGCTGGACTGAGACCACCAATCATTTCACACAGGTCGGCAAGTGGCCATGATGTAAATTTTGGCAACTACCAACTTAGACTATATTCAAACAACAGATTGAAAGGCTCTGTCATAAATTACCAATCTCCCGAGCCATCCAGTTCATGACAAATTATTAGCTTTTGCACTCTGATTATATAAAGTGGTTTTTGTTTTTTGTTTTTTTTTTTTAAGGGGGGGAGGGTTCCTACAGTTTCAGAAAATTCATGAAGTCAAGCAGTAGTAAAATTTAACTTCTTGAGGACTGTTCTCTTTTTCTTTCTTTACCACTAACAAATACACTGAAAGATAAAGCAGTAAACAAACTTTCAATATAACAGTATATTTTGGTTTGGAAGAAAAAGTTTCTGAACAATTAGAAGAATGTATGCGTTTCTACATGCTTTTGAGTTTTACTGTTCCAGCTCATTAAAAAAAGTCATGAAAAATATTAACTACAAATTATACAAAGAAGTGTTTTTCTGAGAGTGTTGAGGCTTTTTTTTAAAATTTTATAAAATTGGGAATAGGCAATATCCATTCAGCACAATTATTTTCATGAACAAAAAATTTCTTTACATTTTCCATTCTCTGAAAGTTTCGTTTTATAGAGAATAAAGCCGTTTCATCCATTTATAAAGTACCACTGGCACTTTTTTAAACATTTGCTAGGCATGAGCATAAAAGATAAAATAACCATCATTAACTATATTTTGAGGAGGATTATTAAAACTAGATGAAAGGCCTAAACTGTGACACTGCAGTAGCTAATATGGGCTTTAATGCATTAAGTATAAATCAACATGAGCACTGCATACATGCACACGGGAACAGTCAGACTAGCTCTACATCAGAAGCTATATATACTACTTCTATGCATTACTGAAATTTTAGTGATTAGGCTCTAAATTATCATTTACATCATTGTGCTCAGAGACTGTATGAAAAGAATGTGCTATTAAAACCTTCATTATATTTACTGGCTTTTAGAGGAAAGGAATAAAAGCTACAGATAATTGTTTGGTAAGAAAGGGCAATTTAGAATACATCTCTGAAGATGGAACAGTCAGATACAGCATCTATTATTCTACACAAAAAGTCATGCATTTATGTTCTAGAGACAGCAAAATATATAGTAAATGGAATAACATTTTTAATCAAATTTAAGCATTATTTGCAGTTCACTTAGATTTTTAATCCACCTAATTTAGGTGGTCAAAGTTTTGTGTATCACGTATTTATAACAAACAAGGGCTATTTGCAGAAGGATAGATAACTAAAGAGCAATAACATTGGTCAGCTTTTGAATAACCTCTCATATTTTATATTGCAATGTACTAAGATATACATTAGTATCTCCTCTTACTTTAAGAAGTAATTTTAATTGTGTGCATGCATTCTTACTTTAAAAAGTGCTTACAGTCAAATATTCACCATCAGTTACATACATATGCAACTTCTATTGACTTAAAAAAATAAAAACCAATCAGACATGCATCATTTTTATAAGAATGCATGTCAAATGACAGCAGGCTTTACAAACATAGCACAAGTCTATTCATTAAGATTTAGTGGAGTAAATAATCTATTTACTCCATTAAACCTTAACGAATAGTTACTAGTTTACTAGTTATAGTTACTAGTTTATGGCCTTGACACATAAAAGTCTATTAGCTAATGACTACTTATAAAGAAAACAACCTTTTCTCTGAAATCTTCTACCCAGTGCTAATCCCTACTGCAGATCAACTTACCAAATCCCTGTGTAACACCCAGTTAGCATGCAGGTAGTGAATACCATCTAGGATCTGATATAATAGAGACTTCACCATTCCCCGAGGTAACTGAACTGGTTTCTTGTTTGCTTTAGAAGCTCTGTGAAACTTGATTATGTGCTGGAAGAGAAAATATCAATAGTAATAGAAAAAAATGTAAAGCTTTGATCTATAGAGTTTTTACAAAAGAGAAACCTCCAGTGATTCCTTGTGTAGGCTTGCTAGTCTCTCTTAACCTTTTTTATTGCCATACATTTTTAAAAGTATATCTGAAGTACTAATATATAAAACAGATTTTGATAAAAATGAATAAGAAAATTTAAGTAACAGACACTATTTCCTGGGATGCTTTTCATATAAAAAAATTCACATAAAATAAGCACAATCAAAAAAAATTAGTTATTACCAATTTAAAAGTCACTTTTCAAAACAAGTTTCCTCACTTTTCACTAACATCATAGTTTATTAAAACTAAAAGAACACAACTCTCAAATGCTTGTGTTTTTTTCATCTCAGGACAGTCATAACAGATCAGTCAATTTTTAATCCATGTCATTTTCATGTTCTCTTGTGCTAGGACAAGGCAGTATTTGGGTTGCAATCACTGCAAGGGAATATTTGCACCAACCTTATTACTTTGGAATTAAAAAAAAGTCTTTTAAAGTAGCTTAAGCAGAAAATGCAAGTAGGTGCACGTGCAGCTGTTTTCTTCCAACCTTCTGAAAAAAGCAGACCCCAAAATTAATAAGTACTTGGAAGAAATCATCAGCATTGTCAGGTTCACAATACAGCCATCCACAGTTAATAATCATCTGGTGAGTCACAGGTAGCACGTGTTTATCATGGCTCTGATTATTTGCATAGCCAGAAGAAATGAAGTCCAACAAGACTCCTTGGTGGTGTACTATGATGCTTCAAGATCAGATGCTACCACCTTCCATAGAAAAGGATGTGCCATAGTATTAGCTATAAGTTCATGTATTTTCTCCTTTCTACAAGTACCCTGTTTTTGTAAAATGCCTAGCCAAGGTCAGCTGATCCATGGCTGGGTCTCCTAGGCACTACCGTAACACATCCAGACTGCTTCTATTCAGATACTGTTATCACCCGGGAGCCAAAACAGCTAGGGAATTCAGATGCTTACATCTACTATAAGAGAGCTACAGTTATGCGTTGCTCAGGTGCTGTTGATATTTGGGTCAGGATCACTTGAGTATAAATGTCCATCAGAACCCCTTGAGATAATTCAGAATTCTACAGATTTTTTTTAAGGCCTCCCTTTTCTATCTTTCTAAATCATAATGAAAAATTACTGAAATGTTCCTGAACATCTGTACTTCATCAAGAGAGGCACAGTCACTGACTATAACACAAGTTATTAGTAAACTCTTCCTCTGCCACACCATGTGACAGACAACATGGACACAACCTTTTTGGGCTCATTATATACTGGGACGTCTGGAACACTAATTCAAAAAGGTGTAGTATGCCTGTATGACAGAAGGTGCAGGGCACTGCACTGTACAGGGCACAGTGGAGCAAATGGAGCACTAACACATTCCATATTGATGCCTGGCCTTTTCAGAAAATGTCCTGCCATATGTCCTACACTTTTCCCAGGATATCTGGGCAAGAGGATCCCAAAAGAAAAAAAGGGATGGAGTGTTAGAATACAGATACTTAGGTCTACTTGTAAAAGCCAATGATCCTATGATTTTTAAATGTGTTCTTACAGAATCATAACTACAGCAGCGCAAGCAAGGCTTTGTTCCAGGCGCGCCAGAGCAGCTCCATTGGGTTGCTCCATTAAAGAGTGCGCTCTGTGCCGCTCATCCTAAGCACCAGCTATTGTAAGGGGCGCATTCTGAACATGGTAAACTATAGTTACGGCTCTGGGTTCTTATTACTTTCCTAGTTACAGGGGTACAAAATCAAAACCACAGGCCTTCTCATTGTGACAGTCTGGGGCCTTGTACTCTGGCTCACAGACAGGAGTGGCAGCCATAAATTGGGAAGTTTGCAGCCACATATGCACATTCCAACATAACATTTAATCCCAGGCTGTTAAGAAGGTAGTCCAGCCTAACACCTCCCAATACAGATCAGATCTCAGCATGTTTAAAGGCAACTTGATTTGACAAGCATCTGGTCTGGCAAAAGAATTGCACATTAACAGTTGTGGTTATATATACACATTGTATTGATTGCTCTTTACGATACCCCTGGTTCTGACAACTTCTGTCTGGTTCTTTAATTGTTTCTGTCTCAATTAATTATAATCAGTTAAGGTGGTAGGGTATGTTGGTTAGAGAATTATGTTACAATATGTTAGGACTGGTTAAGGAATCACCTTGTAATAATACTAAAGAAATGACTGGTTAAAATACATTATAAAAATTGAGGTAAACCAGGAATTAAGGGGGTAGAATATACTGGTGTAAAGGACTAGGGGATCCCAATGGATAAATTTATTGCTATAAAAGGCCACTGGGATCTTGTTATGCAAGCATCCATTAGGACCCCCATAAACCTGTTGCACTGCCTTGCTGCTGGACCCTGGTCTTTTGTCACTGAAGAAAGAAATGAAAACACACATCAACCTCACGCCCTCTGTATTTCAGAGTTTAGCAGTCTAAGATAAATGCCATGATATCAGCACTTTTATACCAATTTAAATGGTAAGCCTAAAGTTTTAAATTTTAGTACCAACAACATAAAAAGTACTAAAGTGTTATGGACCACCTGCCTCGAGTTATAACTGAGACTAGTTTCTCTCTTCACTAGTCCTTACTCATTGCCTACTGAGCTGTACCTAATTATAGGACATATCACACATTTCGGATTCAAATTTACTTTTGTCAAGGTATACCTCATATTATTTTCCATTATTATAAAGTTCAGATAGCAAAAATGCTAAATCATGTAAGGGGTTATAAAAATCCTTATACATGTACACATGTAACATTTCAAAACTAATTTTTTAATATATATTTTCATTATGTCCCTCCTTTTGAATCCTTATACTTTTGATTACCATCACAGGGGGACTTAGAGGGTTTGACAGCTTTGCTCAGAACCAAAAAATATACATATTTTTTGTTTAAATTTAATTTCAAATGTGTTCAAGTTGAATGATGTTCTAGGTACTTGTTTACCAACATTAAAGCTAAATTTATAAGTTAGTTAATGACATGAAAATAACACGGGAACTTGTCATTTCTGTTGACATTCTATTTTCTCTGAAAGCAGTACATTTATTTATATTTAAAGAAACTAATTCACAATGACAAAGGCTAGACTTTTTTTTTTTTTGTTGTTTGTAAAAAGATGCCTTGCAGGGAAAACATGAGATCAATGAGAAGATCCCAACTCTAAAATAAGCAGTGCTTTTTTTTGAGATAGTACACAGGGGTACTGAGTATCAGGACCTTTTTTGACAGTTGCTGCCCAGTTGGAGGGCAGGTTCAGCAGGGGAAAGTACCAACACATGTCCCTCCCCCCCCCGACAAAAAAGCACTGGAAATAAAAGTCAATGAATTTTAAACATCTGTACATTTTGATTGACACTACTTGATTTATTAACATGTCATATATCATTGTTTATATTTTTCTTTTTACATTTTCTTTCCTGCTTTGCGATTTGAACTACAGCATGTAATAAAATTCATTGATTAAGACTTGAATGCAGGCCTAAATCCATTTCTGACAATAAAGATTAACAATGGAGCAAACACTGCATAAAGTATGAGACACCCTCCTCTTCCCCTACATTGTCAGTTGTGGTACGGTATATTATTTATCACTTCATCTGTGTCTAACAAACCCAAAACCCATTTTCTACAAGCAATTCAGCTTACCCAGAGGTCATGTTCAGCATAATCAAAGAGAAGCCACACTTTCCTGTCAGCATGAGACAGAAACACCTTTTGCAGAGAAATGACGTTTGGATGCTTGAGCTCTCGCAGCAGCTGCAAAACAAAAAGAAAATCCATGACAGAAATATCTATGCAACCAGAGTCTGCAACAGAATGTGAAAGGATCAACAAACAGTTTCTTATCTGTAATTTAAGACTCCGTGAAGAAGCCTTTAAAAAAATAATAATTTAATCTTAAAAGCCTTTAATCCAGAAACAGAATATTTTTCCAAAGTAATCAGTTTGAAACTGCAATACAAATCTTCCTTAGGATATATACGGCCCATTTTAAGTACAATTTTTTGTTTCAGTACATACCTCAGCTGAACAGTGAAATTTCTTAAAATTTTACATTCCCCTGCCCCCCCCCCCAGATACACACAGTCCTCTGCAAATATAGAAACCTCACAGTTCATGCAGCAAAACTGAGCACTATCTTCTTTCCCCTCCCAGTCAGCTCCTGTACTTGACAAAAGCCTTTGCTATTTCTCAATTCTTTTCTCAGTCATGTCTAACCACCCTTCAAACCCTGTGTCCTGGTCACTATTCTTAGAGTCATGCAAGGATGGTACTCCTTTAGTTTATTAGCAGTAATCAACTGCAAGAAGCAATCAACTACCAAATGATTTTAGGTGAAAAGAAGCATGAGACCTGTGTCTACAGGACCAGAGTAGCAGGCAGAACAAGCCTGTTGGGGCTCTTATTTATGTCAACAATTCTACAATTAAGGCACATTCAAAATTCATGTGTTTTGTAAAGACGTAACTTTAAAATTGCATTGTTTCTTAAGAAATGCTGCTCATTATTAAAAGGTAAAACAGAGGGATGTTTTGTCAGGTTGTAAGCTGCAGTTGGAACACTTATTAACAAGACCTCATGGTAGAAAAGCATTGGTTAACTTTAGATTTCACTTTCAACACATATATACAAGGTTGAATTACAACATAATACATTACGACTGCCAGGGAACATCACACTAAGAGAAAAAAATTTGTCTAATTTAACAAACATAAGCATAGCTAAAGTAGTATTCGAATATAAAATATGGAAGAAAAACCACAGATTAACATTTTCTATTGCTAAAATTAAACCTACTTCCAATAAATTCTTTTCCCTCCATGTGGGAGTTCAATAGAAAGACTCCAAAGAAACACACTGGAAATATGCTGCTTAAAAAATAGAAGGGAAAATTATAACTTATGCCAGCCAGCTCCATTCCACTTTATCAGTCTTTTATCAGTTGAGTACAGTGACAATTCTAGATCTTACTGAGATGATGACAGAATAGATGTTCATATAAATCTGTATGCTGGTTTGAAAAAAAAAAATCCACCACCTGGTCTTATAACAGATGCTTCATAAGGAAATAAATTTTCAAACCACCTTTTGAATCATTGCTCTATCCAAAAAAATTGACTTTTTGAAACTAAAAATTGATTTTAAGTACTTAGTATAAATGTGACAAAAAACAGAAGCATTTTAATATACAGGTTCTCAAATCATAAAATTTTCTGAATATCAGATTTTCCATCCCAGCCTTGGTTTTATGTAAATGTATTTATTAAAGTTATATATTCTTATGAACCAAATATTCATCTCCACAGCATTAAGGACCAGTCTGAACTGTCGACAGATTTTAGCAGGTTGCATACACTTCATGTAGCTTGCACATCTCCTGTCAACTTACTATTTTCTACTTTTCATGGCATCCCCACTGCACTGCACTGATGGAAAACACCATATAGTCAAACACAGGGCCACTCTTATTGTAAGGGTGGATAAATTGGTGTTAACTTCTGGGATCAATTGAATGGGTCTCCACTGCCATTCAGTAGATCCCACGGAATTGTTCTGCACTGGCAACAATCGCACTGGCCGTGTAAATATACTCTAAAAATGGAAACCAAAATACATTGATATGATGAAAACAGATGTGCTGCTTTATTATTTGAAAGTGTTCTACAAGGAAGCTTGCAACAGAAAAGGCAATATAACTTGAGTTTATTGCAAGCCTTATAATATTTGATATATTTCCTAAAAAATTAGTTCCTGGAGTTGGCTAATTATGAGAATCTCAGCTTGAGGGGGGGGGGGGTAAATTTCTAGTCCCAATGGTGGTGGTGTTAAAGACAGTAAATCCAAACCAGAAGCCTTCCCCAAACATTTCAGGTCTCTTATTTTCATGTCTCATGATTTTTAAGTCCCTTTGACAAAAACGCACATAATATTACTCTACCCACCCCAAGAGGCTCACCCTCAACTAGATGCAGGTGTAGACAATGAAGGAACCTGTCTGTCTGTCCTGGCTCCCCTCAAAATACAGAGTTTGTATTAACAAATAAATGTCATTCTCCATAGATAATTTATTTCATTGCTTTGTTTTTAAAGCAACTATCAGGAGAATCCCAGTTTACATATATATGATGCTGCAAAAGTGACTGAAAACTTTCAAAGCTTCAGTTACAAGTTTTGGATACTCATGCTTCTGCATCATTCAAAATACACACACATCTTCTGGAGAAAGTGAACACAATCATCTTATCAGATGAAAGCTTGATCAGTTTATCTTGCAGACTTTCTGTAAATTCAGCAGACTCAATTACTCCTTTGTTGGACAGATTAATTATCCACCTCTTGCCAAATTCATCAGGTGCAAAATCACCCTGGAGCTGCTTTTTAAATTCAAATGCATATTCAATTAATGTTTAATTATTTCACACTCAATCAATCAATTTCAAGACTTACAGCTCAGAAGAAATTAAAGTTTCTGCTCTGAAGTTGAATAGACTAGGCTCGAAGCTTCTTTCCAAAGACTCTCACACTTTGTCTCTCAACACAATTATGTTTCTGTGTTGTCCTTGAAAACTGATTGAATTCATTCAGCTGACTAAAGACATCTTAAATAAGCCAACTGAAGAAGCCATGATGGGTTGCTAAACATTTTCACAAATGGAAACCTTTGATCCCATAAGAACATAAGTACTTCAGCTCACAATTCAAAAAAAAGTCTCCTTAACATTTTCCCCAATGGGAGCCAACTCACTTCATAAAAGTCTTCTCTTGCACACTGAAATGCACCCATTTCAACACATAAAGATGACAACTGGCTAGCTGATAGAGGCCAGCTTTTTATAAAATTCACAAGTTTTACAGATTCATAAAGCACCCAACGTGACTCGGAAAACATTTCTTTTTAGGAAGCATTTGCTGATGTAAGGAACATTGGCTCCAAACTGCATGTGGAATAGCTATTTTTAATCATGCAAACTCTGTTTTTGCCAGTCCTTTGCTTTGATACCATCACTGTATCAGCAATACAGTCCTCCCCCCCCCCCGATTAAAAACTGTATGATAATTTCAACAAACATGTTAAATAGACATTCACCAGTTTTGTGTCTTGGCAGTCCTTTACAAAAGAGCATGTTTTGTTGACAGCAGTATCTGACCTATAATTGAACAAAAGTTGATTTATCTAACTAAACATCCAGGAATTCACAGAATTTTAACCTTTCTTTCAACTGTACATAAATGTCATCAGTCTTATTTCATTAAAACACCTTGAAATTATCATTCAATAAAGCAACAACTTCAAAATTATTTGCCTCTTCATGGCTGAGCATGCTTGTAATTGTCATCTAATGCTGCAGGAAATGAGAGATTCTCAGCTGTTGTGTGCTTTACATGTTCAGGCAATATGAAACGACACAAGAACACCCTCTCTTACATTACTTGTGTTCAGCACCAGCGTTTGCTGGGTATTCAAACTGTTCCATTTTTCTCTTAAAGAACTCAAGAGGCCTATTCCTTCACTGTGCGTTTATCTTCCAAACGCCAAATTAATTTTGAAGGTTTCATGCTTTGAGCACTTCTCACTTCATCACACAAAGTGGAGATATAGTTCTGATTGCTGTAAAGCAGTGTTTCCCAAGCAGTGTGCCATGACACAAAGGTGTGCCCTCAGGCCTGAGCAAGTGTGTCATGGACTTTTTGAGAAACTACTTGAAGAGTTCTGGATTGGTCCATAAATACTCATGAGTTCATCTGGAAACTTTATGGCAGTGTGCCTCAAAATCATTAAAGGTATCAAGGTGTGCCATGGCAGAGAAAAAGTTGGGAACCCCTGCTGCAAAGCCATGCATTAAATGGCTGCAGTAGTATCCTCTGCACTTCACCTTCTTCACATCTTCACTCTGCAAAGTATTTGGTTGAGCTTTCTAAAAACTTATCCCATGCAGAAAAGCACACGCACACAATTTGCTAGCTGCAAAGATCACCACTGTCTGGACAGGAAGCAACAGAGAAGTCACGTGGCTGCCTAAAGCCTGCTACTATTAATGACAACATTTTTTGGAGTAAAATCTCTCCACTAACATAAAAAGTATAGCTCCGAAGAGGTAGCCATCTTAGTCTACTTCAGCAAAGCAAACAAGGAGTCTTGTAACACTTTTAAAGACTAGCAAATTTATTTATCACATGAGCTTTCATGGCAGAAAAATCCCACTTCTTCAGATGCTTAAAAAGTATAGGAACTGAAATTACCCAATATATTTGCATAGACTTAAAATAGTTAATTAGTGCTGGTAGGCTTGTATTCATAATTTACTTAATGATATTTCAAGTAGAGGGTCACAATTTTTCAAGTCTTAGAGTAGAGGGTGATCACAATTTAATTTATTTATTTAAGCCCAAAGAGAGCCATCAGCAGCAGAAAAAGGTTGAGAAATACTGCTACAAGCGATACGAAGCTTGTCATATCAGTGGCACCATCAGAGCATTGTCACGATTGTTGATGCTCAGATTTAAATGCAATAATGTATCTTAACAGATATTATTTCCTCCGCTGATGTACAGGTGATATTGTGAAATTCGGCGAACTCTTCATGAACTTTCATGTTATCATTCGCATATTGCAGGCATAAGAACACTTGCTCTTTGTTGGACTAGTCTGCTTCCTCAAGCGTAATTCACTCTCCAAAAACATCCCTCATGATTTTAGGAGCCATAATTTCAGCTACATCATTCTGAGTAACAGGTCTTGTGAATTTGTTTTGACTCTTTCAGCCACACTTAAAAAGATCATATTCTCCCTGAAAACAAAGAATCTAAATAAAGTCGAAGTCAACTTTGCTATGCATGGGTGTATCTTCAGTTTGCTCAGTGTAACTGTCATGCAGCATAAGTCTTCACCTGGCAAAATAAGCTATATTACTATTTTCATCTTAATATTTTCATTAGGATCACCCTTTTTTTTTTTTTCCCCTCCTTACAAGAATACTGAAAATGTTGGTGCTAAGTTCTTTTGAAAAATACAGTTCCTTTGTGGGGACATGAAGAAGCTTGGTGCCTCAAAACTTTTCTCATCTTTTTCAAAATAAGACAATCCAGGTGGTGTGACAGCTTCATCTGTGTACTTAATCAAAAGTAGTGCATGCCAAAAAGTTTTAAAAGTATGTTCTCATTAGTTTCATAATAACAGCAACTGAAAATCAAAGCTGTATAAGCAGAAAAGTCTTTTTCCATAAAGTTACACAGGGAAATATTTAAGTCGGAGGTGTCAAACTCAGTCAATGTGGGTGGCCACTTTGCAGGGCAGGACACCTGATGTGGGCCATGTGCACACATGGGCTCCCCAATACTGTCTCCTGCTACGTTCAGATTGGCATTGGCTCCCCTTTCCCCTCCCCAACTCCACAGACTCTGACACCTACACCTTCCCCTACCCTGTGGGTTCTCCTTCACCACGCTGGCTCCCAGACCACTCTTCCTGGTGTGCAGTTCCCAGACTCCCCCTTCCCTCTCTACTTCCCTACCCTGTGATGGCAGGCAATCTGACTCAGTCACAGGCAGACTGGGCTCCTGCCTCCCACCCTCCCATGCACTCACCGTCAGTCATTCAGCATGCTGGCCTTTGATTGGGCTCAGTTCCAGCTATCCTTTATTGGCTCGTTCTCTACATGGGCCTCATCCACTTTTTCCTTTTGTTTGTGATTCATGTGATGCGTTGTCAATCCGATTAGCATACGGACTGACTGAGAACAGGTGGGGTGGATGACTGTGAAAGACCAGGAACCCCACCTATACTGCTGTGACTGAGACTCTGGCTGGTTGGCAGACCACAGTGGAGCTGAGCTGAGGTTAGCTGAAGCACTTCCTTTGCTCCCATGTGCTGTTATTTGGATCATGTGAGTGAGTTAGAGAGTATGTGTGCACGTGCCTGGACCTGCTCTGCTCTGCCTGGAGCTGGTGTTTGCTGTTCACTGCTGCAGATAGTAGCTCCCAGGCACAGCCCAGGCACCAGCCCTGTGGGTCAGATTAGAGCCTTTGGCGGGCCAGATCTGGTCCACAGACCGTAAGCCTGACACCCCTGATTTAAGTCATGATTGTTGAGGTATCTCAGAAATGCTAATCATCAATCAATTGGCATTTAGCTCCTCTCGGAGGTAACAGCAGAGACGACACCATACAACAACCATCAGAATGCGATTCACTTGTTGAAACTGCAGTTTCCTCCTTTTTGAAGCAGCCATATTTAAAGAGATTTATTTTAGCAATACACTTGAAAACACATTTATTGTACTTCACCCAGTTACTGCTCAGTAAGATCCACATAGACTAGCAGAATTAAACAAACAGTTTTCACTGGCAAACTCTGGGAACTTGCAAAGTCACTGAGTTCTTTTGTAGAATGCTCTATTGTGGTAGGATGAAAAAAGGCAAACCTGATGTTTTGATTACACCAGAAAACAACTATTATGATTTGCTTATGTAATTGCCTGAGTACCTCTCTCACCCAAAGGCATTGATAAAGAAAGATGATATAAATGATGGCATCTGAAGCCAACCATGCTTTCTCCCCCCACCATCAACTTTGGTCCTCACCAAATTAAAAAAAAAAAAAAGTAGCCTATGCTAGTGCTTATGTGTGTGGTCCTCGAGCATGACTACAAAACTTGGTCACAAACTGAAAGTGAATCAAACACTGCAATTTTTAAGCTGAAGTGTTTAGATCAATCCATTGCTATGGAAACAATGTAGGAGACACCATCTGCCCAGCTGCTTCCTACTATCTTTTGCAGTCCCAGAAGCAACCCCAAAATGGATTGGAGTGTTCTGAGCAGCACTAAAGCAGCTCTATTACAGCTACCTGCTACATGACAGTGAAAGAACTAAAGTCGTATCTCGTTGCTTCTTTCTCACAAGCTACAGAGCCCTAAGAAAAGCAGGAGAGGAGCTCTGTTGGCTCTGCCTGAGCCTAGGAGAGTGAAAGAGACAAAGGACAGCTCACCTCCACTTCATGCAGACCAACAGAGTGCAAAATGGGAAGTCAGTTATGACACCCGTATTTTTTGTTCAAGTCCCACACAGAAAGAGCAGTATGAGTGCCTGTATTGCTAAGAAAAGCTGTCCATGAGCCTCCAAGGAACTACAGATCACTGGAGAGGACCAGAGCTTAGCATGCTGCCAGCCACTCCCCGTCATGAGAAGCTATAGAGAGGGACGCACAGGAGCCAGATACAGTTTCCTGCTTAGATATTCTTGCTCAGAGCGTGTGGTTTCTACTCTCTACATTACATGCAGGTGATACAAAGGGAGTGCAATAGTGTAGAGAATATGCCCCCACACTATTGTGATTATGACCCCTGATTTTTAGGATGAAAAAAGTTCAACACGCAGGCTACAAAAAGCCAATCCCACTGTTCTAAACTCTTCAGGTAGCCAGAATCTAATAATTATTCCAACAGTTTTGACTACCTTTGTCAAGAAAATGATGTCAGCGCCTTCAGATAACCACTGAAGCAATTTGTAAGAAAGATATTAACATGATTTCCCTAACCACAAAGACAGGAATTAATTACTATGGGAAAAATTTCCTTCACTCAACTAATGGGATTGAAGAAATAACCTTCCAGACTCAAACCCTTGGTCTGATGGATTAATAATTCTTACGTGAAGGAGCTTGATAAGAAGTTATCTTATACAGTGGAAGGAACCTATTACATTCACAACTTATAATAGTTCTTACTGCCATCAAGACTGACATCTCCCCTGAGCCCATGGGGTAAAAAAAAAAAATATGTGTTTTAATGCCTATCTAATCTCTTTTAATCTAATTTCAAAATAAACCTTTATAAAATTAAATGTGAAATTATGGCAATGTTAATGTGTAAAATTTGCTACAAGATACTAAAACTATTAATTTAAGTCATATGCTACATCTGTCAACACTGGACTGAAGAGAAATGCAAAAGGTATCTGAACATACTGAAATTCGTTTCTATAGCATTGGACAAATTACATAAAGAGAGCTATTCTACCACTAAAAGTTAAAATTTGGAAAAAACCTCAAGAAACAATGTAGAAAAATCCAGAGAAGTTACATTGCAGGCAAAGTTACTTGGCCTCATTTTCATGCTAATATGCTCAACAAAACACCAAGATTGTACTTTGTTGAGAATATTAACACTGAAAATATTCTGGCATAGCATGGACATACAGTAATCATGCCAACCACAATGAATGTGAGGGCTGCAGGTGGAACATACATGCAGTACATGTTTACTGCTGAAGTTTTTAAGGCAGGTAAAAAAATAGTTAGTGGAAATCACTGGCTAAGCTCCTAGAACCAGCATTTGTTGAAGAAACACTAAAAGAGCTTTTGGAAGCAGTAGCATTTTCTGCAGGTGCTGAGAAAATATTTTCTTAGCTTGGATTAGTTCATTCCAAATGGAAACACCAAATGTGAGCTGAAAGATCAAACCCTGTTTTCCTCTTCCAATTTATGAATAAAACCAAGGAGGGAGAAGGTGAGATTTAAGTGTTCTCCCAACTTGAAAGATTCAGTGGCCAGAACAGGGAAGGAAAGGGTGTTGAGGAACAGGGGAGCAAAAGCACGGAACTGAGAAGGGAGCAAGGGGGGGGTGGCAGTGACAAGCCAGCAGGTCAGCAGTGGGGAGGGAGAGAGCAGGAGGCAGCAGTGAAGAGCGGGGTGGGGGTGGGGGGGTAGCTGTGAAGAAAGGGCACAGCAGGGGGGCAGCAGTGAGGAGCCAGGGGGCAGCAATGGGGAAGGGGCAGAGCAGGAGGAGAGGGGCAGCAGTGAGGAAGGGGCAGAGCAGGGGACATGGGAAAAGCAGCAGCAGAGATTTGGGGGTTAGGGAAGCTGTTGGGAACCCCAGGGGAAGCCAGCAGCAGCACTAGGTGGGGAAGTTAGGGGCCAAGGCCAAACAGGAGGGGTCTTGGCTTATTCACGGAGCATCCATTTTTTTTGCTCCTTTTTGGGCTCAAAATTGGGGGATCGGCTTATACCCGAGTATGTACGGTACATATAAATACTTCCTTTGTCTAATAAGTTAGTTTTAAATGTAAAATACATATTGATCAATTACGTATGTGGCACTTTCAACTTTGTTTTCTTTAATTAATAAAAAGATTTTAAATGCTGTTGTGCATTTGACTGAATTACAATTTCCATACAAATACAGTTAAACGCAAATCACAAAATCCCACAGGAAACATGTCAACTTCCATTGTCTAACATGAAAAACTAAAAACTAAGAATCTGACTAAAAAGTATGCTAAACTACAGAACTGCTTAAATAAGTGTGTATAGATATAATGTATTCTCCTGGTTAGGAAAAAGATACCAGATTTAGTGTAGAAGTGATGGTGGGTTGTAAAGCAACAGGATGGTTTAATAGTTATACCAGCCAGTGAGAATGAACCTCTCTTTAGGAAAATAAGTATAAAAGCAAAATAATCGAGAGATTACTAAACCTCAAGGTTTCTTGACTATCTACTTAATCAATGGTTTAAAATTAATCCACCTTACCCCAGAACTAGACCCCAAAGAAAAAGGAACTGCACAAGAAAAAACAGATTTAACATAAAAATAAAGCACCCAGATGCAAAACAAGTTGCCCCCATTTCAGTCCATCCACCTCGGTTCTGATAGAGACATATAACCACCACGTCAAAGTAGTACCCATTTCACTACAGAGCTAAACTTCACAAAACTTTACTGATAGCAGAATATTCCTTTCCAGACAAAGAAAGAGAGTTAACAGTTGAAACAGTTATGGATCATTATACCTCAAGAAGATTTGTCTCTCTTGTAGCATTATGGTAGTTCAACGGGTCAATTTCATTTAGGGAGCATTCCTAATCTGATCCATTCTAAAAGGTGAATACACTGCATATTTAGAGAACAAGGATTTGGCACCCATAGCAAACACTGATGGTTATAATGCATATAAAAATCCAGAGGGAATTAGGCTACAGTACATTATATAGAGCCTTTTATATCAAAGTGCTGGAAAAATATTACAAAGAAAGCACACGGTCAAAAGACCTCCTAATGACAAAGCTAAAGTCAAAAATCAAAAAAAAAAAAATGTTAGGCAACAGTGAACAAACCAAATGGCACTGCACTAAACCAGACTGCCTTATTAAGGGGCATGGGGAGGAAATGTCTTCCTGTATTTTGACAGTATGTACCACAGTGGTACTTCTATCAAAGATCTTTTAATCCATTGCACCAGCTGGCTCCAATCCAACAGAATCAATGTAATCCAGGTTCATTTTTTTAAAATCTGTTAATAGTACTCACACACAAAGCCTTGCCTACTCTGTAACACACAATCTGATAACTGAAGGGCAGGCACTAACCCCCTATTTCCTTTCCAAGGTTCCTTTACTCCTCACAAACTCTGAAGTGTCATCTAAACACAGCTTCCTTCAGTACCCCATGTAGAAAGGCAGAAAAGGTTTTCTTGCTTAAGGTAAAAGACATAGCAGGGGAGAAGTTTTGAGTTGATTTCCTGTGTAACCTTAGGCAAGTCCCTGCAAATAGTGTAGTGGCTAGCACCTCTGCTTAACATGCAGAAGGTCCTGGGTTCAATTCCCAGGGGGTTGGACTCGATCTCACGAGGTCCCTTCCAGCCCTATGATTTGATTTGATTTGAAGACACTTCACTTTTCTGTAGCTCAATTTTGCCACCTGAAACTTACCTGCCTCATAGGGCTGAGGAAAGGTTCGGTTCATCCATGTTTGTAATATGGATTTGAATCCTCAGAGGCAAAGTTTTATATAAATGCAAATTATTACCATACTTTTGTGCCTGAAAACTGGCTTCAAAACAGGCACTCAGTTTATATGTGGGAGAATACAATAGGCAGCCCCAGCCTAGCAGTTTCCCTGACCATGCGGCAGGCCAGGGCCCCAGCGTTACCAGGCGGCCATCTTGGCCATCGACCTGGGCTGGGGCTGGAATAAGGAAGGGACCCCCTGTATCTGGAGCAGCCAAGTAAGGAGGCCCTGGGGGGGGGTCGGCCTGGAAATTTGGGGGGAGGGGGGTCAGGGAGGCCAGGGAAGCGGTGGCAGGGATCGGGGGGGGGGATCGGGGAGTCCAGGCAAAGTGATGGGAGGGCCCAGGGGTGATGGGGAAAAGGAGTGGAAAGGGTGTTGGGGAACATGGGAGTAACAATAGAAAACTGAGAAGCGAGCGGGGGGGGCAACAGTGAGGAAAAGGCAAAGTGGGGGGCAGTAGCAGGAGCAGGAAAATGAGAAGTGAGCAGGGGGCAGCAGTGAGGAATGGACAGTTGGCAAGAGAAAAGCAGCAGCAGAGATTTTGGGGGTTAGGGAAGCTGTCGGGAACTCCAGAGGAAGCTAGCAACACGGGGGGGGGGGGGTTGGGGCCAAGGCCGAAAGGGGACCTCAGCTTATCCGCAGGTTACCAATTTTTTGTGCTTTTGGGGCTCTGAATTGCTGTGTCGGCTTCTGCCCAGATCGGCTTATACCCTAGTATTTACGGTAATAGAAACTGATATTCAGTATTGGAAATCAGGAAAATACAAGAAATGCTTCTGTAACTCCCTCTCTATTTTTACAAATCACTAAGTAAATTCAGCAGGAGAAATAAAAAAGCAAGGTAATGTACATCACTCAATAATGATACAAAATAATGTTCAACTTACTAGAGGATCAAAAACATGTGATCTATAACATTCAGTCAAAATCATGTAAGAGACATCACAAAAGTTATTCACGTTGGAGAAGTGTGGTGTAGAGAGGAAGGAGGGAAAGTTAGTAAAAGCAAAAAAGAGTAGAATACTTTAATAGTATTTCTTAATAGGGTAAGCATGTCAATTAAATGGGAAAGCTGGCTTGATCAAAACAATTTTAAAATGGATAGCCGTGTTAGTCTAGCCCAGTGAAAAAACAAGGAGTTGTGTGGCACTTGAAGACTAACAGATTTATTTTTTGCATGAGCTTTCGTGGGAGAAGATCCCACTTCCTCAGATGCTTTGAAGAAGCTCCTCAAGTTGAACAATTATAATAAAATATAGGAAGTGAACTCATTCAAGTCTGAAAGACAAATAACTTGAGAGCACACAGTAAGTGACTCAGCCTATTTTCCAACTGAGGACTCCACCCCACTTCATAGCTCTTTCCTATATTCAAGGCACAATGAAATTCCACCCCCCTCCCCAGTTAGTCCCTATCAATCTTGTCTAGCTCAGATACCTGGATCTAACAGGTGCTAGACAAAGGGAGTGCTGAGAACACTGAAAAGTTACTAAGATACAAGTCTTTGGAAGCTTGAAACTGAACTTTAATTTGCCGTACACAACGTAGGTGTGATTGCAGAGTTATCAAAAAAGATACTTGATTCCCAAATGAAAATGATTCATTCCAGAATATATTCTTTCCAGGTGAAGGGCTACCCAGATGGTTAAAATACAGGAGTCTAAACTGGTGAGAAAATTAAACTTTTAAATGGATATTCATTACACATACATTTCAAGGCTCCCTACATCCTGATGACCCCAGGACTCAAATACATGTAATGCAATATTATACTCTAGTTCAACAGGCAGCCATGTTAGTTTGTTTCAGCAAAATTAATAAGGAGTCCTGTGGCACCTTGAAGGCTAACAAATTTATTTGGGCATAAGCTTTCATTGGCTAAAACCCACTTCATTTAACAAACAACTTTGTTAGTCTTCAAGGTGCCACAGGACTCCTCATTTACTATAGAAGACTTCTTTTGAATTCAGAGGACTGGAATTTATTAATTTGCCCTTGAAAATTCATAACATGATTGTATCAAATGATTTTATTAATTAAATACACAGAGGACAGTTCCCCTCTTCTCTCCACCCCACGCACAAGATGGATAGGAACTCTCAATCTGACCCAGTACATACTACAACCCTTCTTTCCATTCTGTAACTGTTTTGTCTCTCCACTTTGATGTCAAGTATCTGGCATTTTTTAATTACCACTTTTTAAGCAATGTCCTGAAAACTGCCCTGTTTCCAATCTATAATACTATTTGTAAAATATTCATTAAAAAAAAAAAGAGCATTCAGGTTGCAAGACTCAGTTCACAAATGCCAGAATTCAATGGCCCTGCACACACATGTAACTGCAGAGTCTTTAATTATAATGTTACATACTATTTTTCTCCCCCAGGAAACCAGGCCCATTCATTCTACACAATGGCTCACTCTTTGGACATGAATTAGGATTGTGTATTGAAGGAAATTCCAGGATCCCTGCCTCCCTTACTACAAATGTTAGAAGGCACATAGTGAAAGAGGCAGTGGATTGCAGGAAGGTATCACACTTAAAGCAGATGTAGAAATGGCTTCTCTTAACAGGGTAGTGGTTTGTTTTGTTTTTTTTTAAACCCTGAAAAATAGAAATTAATTACTGTAGAAGCATATTGATCCCCAACTCGGATCCTAAGCAGAGCTGAAATCTTTAGATACTCAGTGGATAATTAAATGAACATCAGTGCACTAAACCAAATACCAAAAGGGAAGCCATGTTAGTCTAGGAAGCAAGGAGCCCTGTGGGACTGAAAAGACTAACAAATTTATTTATCGCATGAGCTTTCATGGGAGAAAATCCCATTTCATTCTCCCACAAAAGCTCATGCGACAAATAAATATTAGTTTTTCAGTGCCACAGGACTCCTTACTTCTTTTGCTAAACCACATAGAATACCAAAAGGCAGATAACATTTTGGGAGGGCAGAGGGATGGAGGAGGGTCAGGTAGTAGCAGGAACTGTCTTCCTTTGTGTTTAAATAACTTATCTCACTGTAGGCACTGCTAACAATAATCTCCTAATTCACCTGCCACTTGATTTAAACAGAGTTGCTGGAAGCCCTAGCTGACTGTTATTCTCTATGCAGGCTGGATCACTGGAAGGAAGAGAAGACACTTTGCTTTAGTCTACATTTCAGGCTTTTTCAGCAGCAGTCAACCACCGTGTGCACAAGGGACATAAAATTCCTTGTGCAAAATGACAGCAACTTTCTAAGCTGCCATTACATGTTAGGGAAAAGCCCACTGCCGATCGCTTGCAATCAGCTTTCCCCTACACTCCCTGTCCCCTAGAACTTCTGGGGTCGGCTTCCGGGAACGACGTGGCAAGTCAGTCCTTTTCAAGATGCCTCAGGCTAAGCACCCAAAATCACTAGTCACAACTCAAGAAGTCATGGACTAAGGCTTTAAAATACAATTCTAATTTTACTTTATTAGCAATACTACAATAAAATTATCAAAATCATAATCACCACACCTCACACCACTCAGATCAACTTTTCATTAAAAAATTTAAGCACTAATCTCAGGAGGATATTCCTTCCCTAACTGTCACTTATCTGAACCCACAAACAATGTTTCTGCACTACTAAGAAGTTATTTGTGTATAAAATAAGAATTCAAAGGATCCATACAAATATAATCTTGAACAATAATGTAGTTAAAAATTCATAAATCTGTATTTCAAAAAGTGGTAACTCATTTAACCAAAGGAAAAATGTTTAAGAGCACCAGTGAACCACTGAATAATTGAAATTTACATAATTAAGGGTCTTAATATCACCAAATGAATCAGGTGCACTGACAAATCTAAAAATAGCTCCTATAAAATTGTATCATTCATGTATAACATGATGTATATATTATGTTTTAAATTTTAAACAAATAATTGAAGTAATACTTCAGCGTATTTCTATGATTTCCCTTTTTAAGTATTAGAAAAAAATCACAGAACAGTTACATCAATTATAAAATTACTCTTGAATATCTGCTAACCACAGCTATTATTCAAAATTTCTTTTGAGCTCTTCTTTTTGTAATCAGATATGGTTATATTACTTTTCCAGGCACAAGTTTTTATTGGAAAAGGAAATAAGTCGTAAGCTAAAATTAAGCCATTATACACAAAATTAGCATGATGACTGCTGACAAACAGGACAAAGATTAGGCAGTCATTCTAATACAGAGAAACTCATTTCTAATACTTATCAATACACATTCAGAGGCAATTATGATTTTTTTTTTTATCCTGAAATACGCAGTAACAAAAAGCAACTTTGGAATTGTACCATTCTTAAGCATAAAATTAAGTCAAACTTTTATGTAAAGGAACAGAGTTTACTTTAAATCTCAAATCTAAAATTTCCTTCTGTATGTTGAAAGAGATGATTCATTGCAACTAAAACATCATGATAATTGTGGTGAATAATACTTTAATAAAATCTTTCTGATAAAAAAATCATTACTTACTGCTATTTCTCTGCATGCAGACATAGAAATTCCAGTACCTTCTATCTGTTTTAAAGCATAATCTTTATCATCTTTCCTGTGAAAGAAGAAAAGAAGTTTTTAAAAGACCGCTATGTGTGTTTAGAGTGAACCTATGTACTACTCAGACAACAGTTTCCCATCAATTTGAGTCCTACATATTATGTTCTTTTGATCCTCTGGTAGTTTTTAATGCCCTGCTATCACAGATATAACAGTTAATCTGTATTAATCATCAACCTATAATCATTATATTAGAAAACATTTTTAGATCCTTTTCAACAAAGGACACATAGCTTTACATTTACCAAATATTAGATCAGTGGTTCCCCAAACTTTTCTTGGCCGTGGCACACCTTGATACCTTTAACTATTTTGAGGCACACCACTGTATAGTCTCCAAATGAACTCATGAATATTTGTGAGCCAATCCAGAGTTCTTAGAAGTTTTTCAAAAAATTTTGTTGCACAGCTGCTCAGGCCTGACAGCACACCTGTGCGCTATGACACGCTGGTTGGGAACCACTGTATTAAATAACAGTCTTTAAATGAAAAGTCTGGGGTATAAACAATGTTAGATGAGAAAATTACAAGTACAATAGCTTACATTACAAAATACATTACTCTGAAACATGGCAGTAGCTCTTACCTAAAGAGGTTTTTGCATAATAATGAGTATTTGTATACCCCGAAATGTAATGGGACTTGTGTGTAAACAAATTTATTTTCCCTTTCCTCCAAACTTTAATAAGTAAAATTTCATACTGAAAACCTGTTCCTACCAATCAAATCCTCAAAGCAGTCTAAAGCCCAGGGGCACGCTTCAGCATTTTGTTCAGCCTGCCAAACTAAAGCTATTCTATTCACCATTAATAAATGTAAAATAAACTGGAAGCTGGGGTGTAGGGTGAAGTTTGCTATTTTATGTTATTTATGCTATTATTACATGACCTTTATATTAGTTTCACTCCATTTTGTCTGTATGTATTCCCTGTGCTTTCTCACCTTTCTCAGCAGATGGTGCAATGGTTATAGATTAGGTTTCAGGCGAGTGGCGGTCATAGATTTCGATTTGATCTACTTTTAGTCTTGATTGAAAAAATACAAAAAGGTGAGGTTTGTTTTTTGTTTTTGTTTTGTTTTTGTTTTTTTAACTTATTTATTTATTTTGAACAGACGACCTTAAAACCAATGCACTGAGATAGAGAAAACAAGTATGGAAGTAATTCCAAGTGGTCAGACTTCTTGTGAGGCATTTTAATCACAGTGAATGCTTTTGTTTGCAAAACATCAGCTGGCCACTACCAGCTGGCCTTTTGCTCAACTAGACTGACACAGCTACCTCTTTGGAACTTAGCTTCCCTGAGTTACTTCCCCATGTCCCCAACTTCATGTCTATAACCGCTCAGACAGGGAACCTTCCTAGCCTCCTTGCCAGGCAAGACTCTTGACAGCTCTACTTGGTGCAGTAGTGCCCAAACCTAATGTTCAGCTCTAATTTTCCCTTCTGGCAGGATTTTTTTTTTCCTCTTTGGCCACCAAGCCTGAGGCAGGTCCTTTGCCGTCTTCAGGAACGGTTCTTCTTTCCCCCAGCCTTGGTTCCTGCAGGGTTCTCTCCTGTCAGCATTCTGCTCCTTCTGTTAAACTCTCCTGCCTGCTCTAAAGATCTGGAAAATCTCCAACCACATCTTGTCTCTGGAGGGGAGATTTTTAATAAGTGTTGGGCAGGGCCTTGAATTAGATCCCAGTGTGTTAATTAACTTGGAGTAACCTTTCCTCAGCTATCAGGGCAAAAGGAACTTGCTGTGTCTGGGGTTGATACACTGACATTCTAGCACTCACCGGAAGCCATCCAGTCTGACACTGTCACAGTGGTTACAGTATGTTCCTCATTTTCTACATGCCTTAACTAGGATGTCTGGGACCTCATCTGCAGAAACGCTGAGCACTCACAATTGCAAATTAAGTTAACAGGAGATATGTTCTGAAAATATGAAGTGCTGTACAAAGGCTAAATACTCAAAATCAAGGCTAAAGTTGGGTTCTTCAATTTAGTAGACAATTTTGGTCTTAATCTCCTTGTATTTCAGTTCCCCATAAAATGGGAAGAGATGTTATCTTATTTCATAAGAATGTTCTAAAGAAAAAAATATTGATTTGTAAAACATTCAGATATTATAGTGTACTGCCTGAGGCAGGTATGTTGTTCCTATGTAATAATTTTATGAATATGGTATATAACCTGGCTAGTGAGAATGCCACTGTATAGCTATATTAAGCTGTCCTGTATGAATGAGAAGATTACTTACCTGTAACAGGATGTTCTTTGAGATGTGTTGTTCTTATCTCTATTCCACTAAAGGGTTATGCATGCACACACTGTATCTGAAGTCAGATAATTTGAAAGTGGAGTCAATTAGTCAGCACATGAACCCTGGCTTGCCTCGTGCTTCCATCTGAGGCAAAAAAGGAATGGACAGACCACATCTCTGTTCCCTCTTCACCATGAATCTGACCAATTCACAGCAAAGAGGAAGAAGGGGGAGAAGTAGAATACAGGTAGGGGTCACATGTCAAAGAAGCTCCAGTTACATGTAAGTAACCTCCCCCTTTTCTTTCAGTGATGGTCACCCTACAGTTTTGTACTGAGGGTGATTAACTATTTGAGTTGGAAAAAGGTGAAGATAAGCATGGAATAGTCATGTAGATCATACTTTTGAGTTACAGAATCCACAAATTGGGATGAAAAATGCATCTCCCATTCTGGAACAGAAAGTTCAGGACTGGGAGTGTCATTGGTGGACATAATGCCAGCTGTGACAGGTAAGGGTACTGTGTCTGAGGGAAATGGGGGAAAGGAACAAAGAAAGCCCTTGTTCCAAAGAAAGAACAGCATCTTCTACAGATCGCCTGATATCCACTCTGGAGCAGAACGAAGGATCTTTATTGTTCTGATAAGTAACTGAACAGGTCTATTTTCTAGTGTCTTCCATTGTTGGAATATGGCAAACAGTATTACCAACTCTACCTCCCATTCATGATCATATGGAAACTTGCTTCTGAGACTGTCAGTCATCATGTTGGGTATTCCCAATAGGTATTAGGTTGTTGGTATAGATTGATTAGATAATAGATATTAGAATGCTTTGAGAGATGCACCAATTCCATAGCTTTAGTGCCTCTATGCACAGAGAATGAGACCTGTCACCTTGGTTGGTTTATGTAGTCCATGTAGACCATGCTGTCTGACATGACCATTGTGTGCATATCTGATTAGCAGGAGGATGTGAACACATCCATTTCTGACCGCTCTAAGTTTGAACAGACTGATGTGAAGTGATGTTTCTGTTGGGGACCATTTCTCCTTTCTCATGTGACCAGCAGTATGTACACCACAATCTATGACACATTCATCCAGGGCCATCCTTAATGGGGGGGCATGCGAGAGGGGTGATTGCTCCGGGCCCTGCGCTGTCCTGCCCTGAGCAGGTCAACACAAGGGCCCACACCACTGCCCCCCCATGTTCACGCTGTCCCCCACTCTCTCCCCACTGCCTTTGGCATGGAGCCAAAGACAACGGGGAAAAGGGGGAGTAGTGCAAAGCCAGCCTCTGCTCCAGGTCAGCTATTCCCACCCTTAGGGCAGGAAACAACCAGAGCAGGGGCAAGGGCCAGGCTCTGCTCCCTCACTTCTCCCCTGGGCCAGCTATTCTGCCCAGGTGCGAGGAGGGCCAGTCCAGAGGGGGGGGGCGGGACAGAAGAGCTCAGCCCCTGGCTCGGGGTGAGGCGCGAATGCAGGGCCAGCCACGTCTCTCAGCACAGGGGTAGTGCCAAGCCCTGCAAAGGCCAATTGACCCCAAGACCTGCACCCCCCTAGGGATGACCTTGGATGCATCTGTGGTCAGAATGGGGAAGACTGAACAAATGGGATGCCTGTATAGATGTCTGGCTGGTCCTTCCACCATTCCAAAAGACAGATTAACACTGGTGTGCATCAACAGAAGTTTGTTTACATTGTCTCTCTTTGACCTATAAATCAATTTGGCCCATGCTTGGAGGCACCTCATGAGTAATCTGGAATGAGCAACAACAGATGCACCTGTGGCCACATGCTTCAGAAGCTGGAGGCAATGTCTGGCCAAAGTTTACATGCTGGACTGTAATGTCTCCATCCACAAGGAGAGCTGAGAAATCTGTGACTTGGTAGCAGCTACCACAGCTACCCTTCTGGAAACTGTAGCAGCACTTTTGCCTGAGTGGAGTCAAAGTTGGCTCCTATGAATTCTAGCCTTTGTACCAGCGTACGGTCAATTCTGAGTAGTTGATCTGTAGGCCCAGATTTAGAAACAGGTACTACATGGCCTGAGTGAGCCACTGGGCCTCTGGGAAGGATTTTGTCCTCAGAAGGCAATCATACAACTAAAGGCACCTTAAGGGCCTAAGTGGACCACTACCACCAAAGTAAAGACCCTGGAGAACCCGTTTCTTGGTATGATGGAAATGTGAGCATATGCATCTTGAAGGCTGAGGATCAGTCTCCTTCTAACCAGCATTAAAATGACTACTGATAAGGTGACCATCTTGAATTACTGCACTTGGTGTAACTGTCGATCGTTCTAAAGTCCAGCATGGGTCTCCAATCTCCCGTTTTATTTGGGATCACAACGTAGTGAGAGAAGAAGCCTTTGCCTCCAAGATCTACAGGCACAGGTTTTATAGCTCATGTATTGATGTCACACTGCACTCCAATGTGCTCTCTTACGGCCTGATTGTCTATCATTCATGTTCGGTCTTAACAGTTTTATGTACTGTTTAATGCAAAGTATGTCATGTAAGATTTTTTGAGTGGCCATGACATGCTTAAACATTATGGTTACACTAGTATGTTTGATGCAATGTCATGTGCATGGTTATGAGACTTCACAACATAATCTTTCCAGTTATGTGGCCTGAGTCAGACCTACGCAAAACTCAGTGGAGCTGGAGGGCCAGTCACATCTCACTAAGACTTGCATAGAAAAACTGAACAGTGTTCCAGAAGCAACCCAGACGTCACCAAGAATCCACGAAAAACAGTGTCTCAGGACCAATGTTCCCTCTACTGCAGTGGTTTTCAAACGTTGGGTCGGGACCCCATACTGGGTCACAGACCCTCAGGCACTGGGTCATGGCCTCCCTTACTGCTGCCTTTAAAAGGCTGGAATGCATTGCTCAAGGATGTAATTGTTGGGTATGTAATTGCTGGGTCATGGGCATAATTTTTTTTTTTCAACTGGGACATGAAAAAAGTTTGCCAACCCCTGCTCTAGGGTGATGATGCAGCTGAGCAAGTTCTCCAACCTATATCTTGACCTTCCCTGCTGCCTCCCCAAGCACATCCATAACTTGCACAGCTGCATCATCAGCTTAGAGGGAACATTGCTGTTATTACCACAATTTACTATGGAAAATGGGTAATGGTTAATAAATGCAAAATTAAAGCAGCGCAGTCATTTTTTAAAAATTATTTTAAAGCAAAAATTACCAAAATATTTTCTTTTACTGAAAACTAGATTTTTTCAGTAAATGAAAGTTTTTCAAGACCCTTTCATTAATGTTCATGAGACTAAAAAAAGTAAAAAAACTAAATTTGCAAACAAACTTGAAAAACACCTAAAGTAAAAGAAAACAATACAGTTAACTTGCCTCTCCTTTTTCATTTTCCACAGAGGCCATTTTACAATTTAAAAAAAAATTGGCCTGCATTTTTAACCAGTTCAAATGTGCCCCTTTGTTTTACTTAACTGGTCCCTCTTAGTAATTTTATTCATAGTATACTTTATTTTCCTTCACTTTATTAGTGTTCATTAATCAAAGCACCCCATACAGGGCTCAAACTCATGACCCTGAAAATTAGAGTCTACTGCTCTACCAATTGAACCATGGAGGCTCCTGCTACAACAGCCTCTAGAAATATGGGAAACTGTGTGCTCCACTCCCTTTTAATTTTTCTGCAGGCTCTTTTGTTCCCCATGTGTACAGGAGACACTTAACCTCAAGCTAATGGATTCAAGCCCTATCTTGGGTGCTTTGATTTTTAACATTCTACTCACTGAAAGTAAAAAGGTGGACAAAAATCACCTATCTTTAGAATGCCTGACGGAGGGAGGACAGGAAGGTAAAAAGGAGCACGTCATCCTTTTGCCAGATGTCAGGTAACCCTAGTCCTTGAGAAGTGGCTTGCTCCCCCGAGGGACCTGGGGGCTTCCCTGAGTCACACATCTGGGCACCTTCTCCACGCACGCTCCAGCTGGCTTCCCCAAGGTCCCTGGGCACCCTTCCCCCGGGCTGCCTCAGGCCACTTACCTGGCCGCCAGAGCTGCTCCCACACAGAGCATGCCCCTCACTGCCACCATTCTTCTGGCTGACAGGAAGCTGCATTGGGACATGTAAAACCTATCGCCCTGAGCACATTTAGGGGAGATTTTAGACTCCCAGAAACAGCCCCCTGCCAGTAAGAAGAATGTGTGTTCGGGGTCAGCAAGGAGTAGCAGCTGTGGGCCCTACACGGCCAGCAGTGAGGTGTGCATTGGGGAGTCAAAGCTGCTGCGCGCACGCACAGCTTAGAGGAAACATTGCTCAGGATATGAAGAGAACCGCACACGGATACTGTTTGTCACCTGACCTTGAAGGAAAGGGGCAAGCAAAGGACAGTGTTAAAAAGGGGGACATTTTGGTCTCTAGCTAGCTCTTCCACTCCCACCTACAAACATCAAGCAACTGAAGCGTTGATCACAGAGGACGGGTCTGATCTGAGGCAGGCCAGACAGCCTCTGGTGAAATCATTTAAAACTGTAAGGCTGCTGAAAGTGTTAAGCTTAGTTTAGAACCCAGTTTGACTTACTTTTGATCAAATTTGACCTCCTTTTCTGACTTGTAATTACTTGATTATTCTGTACGTAATCAAATTTATTTAACCTAAAACTGTGCATTTGGCTTAAGATGTTACAGACTCCATTTAAAGTGACAAAGCTGGTACCTATCTATTTCTCTGATAAACTGACAGATTGATTATGAGCATGCATTGTTCAGTGGCCAGCAATGAACATTGTAAGATGGAAGTTCCAAGGGTTGCATCAGGGACTGGTGGTGTTTACTGAGGTCGTTCTATTGCATAATCCCATAAACGACTAAGCAGAAATATTCTCATGGAGTTGAAAGCAGCTTGCTTTCCGAAGGCTGTGTGTGAACCGCACAGGAGTGGGGGTTACACAACTGAGTGAAGTAAGACAGGCTTCAAGAGTGAGGGATTAGGGTGATACAGCAATACACAGGTCCAGTCTGCAGAAAGGAACATCACAACTGAAGAGATAGTTTACCTCTTGACATAATAGATTTGCATGAGGATCCCTCAAGAGAGGGATAGAAAGATTTTCATGGAAGGTGGAGGATGCAAGGGGAAATGGATGTCATATTTATTCTGGATAATCTCCAGCATTCACTTCTCAGAGATTATCCATTCCCAGGTGCTGCAGAACAGAGTAAGGCAGTCTCTGGAAGAATGAGTGAGGTCTTCAAGTGAGAGGTTGCAAAGAAAGTTATTCTACTAGCACCTCGACTGCCCCATTAAAACTAACGCTTCAAAATAAAAGTGCTTAGATGCAATCAGTTAAGGTCCTGGCCTTTTTCCCCCTACAGAATTTAGGTTTCTTCCTCTGTGGCTTGTAAGCTCTTTGTGATGAGTACCAAGACACACATTATGATGACCAGGATTTTAAACAGTGGCTAAGGGTTGTTTTCTCTCTTGTAGGAGGTGTGCATATTCTTAAAGATTACTGAGTTGCCTGCAAATCCTTCAACATGTGAAGATGTGTTAGTTTTCTTCATAAATAACTTAGCCCCTTTAAAACAAAGGTCTTCTGCTGTGGTTTGGATTTCATGAGATAAAGTCCCACTTCATCAGACGCCTTAAAGATGGGGGAAATTCTTTAAAGTGTCTGACAAAGTGGGATGTTCTCCCACAAAAGCTCATGCAATAAATAAGTTTGTTAGTCTTTAAGTGCCAGAAGACTCCTTGTTCGTTTTACTGAACAAGATTAACATGGCTGCCTCTTTGAAACTTTCATGTTTAAAATAGGAAATTTATCAATTTAATTATCCTCATTTGGTTATCAACCACAACCTCCTTTCAGATCTTTGATACTTAATGTAAATAACTTTATTATCAAGATCTCCATGTCAGTTTACACTGATCCACTACATATGCAAAAGTCTTAGCTGGAGCACTGCGTGCCAACCTATAAATAGGTTAGAATTAATAGGTTCAGAAGTACAATAAAAAATTAGTGTAATGGAAACACTCATATGAACAACAATGGAAAAGACAGGGATTGTTTACCTTAGGAAGATGGTGGATAAAGAGAGGAATTTAAAATGACGACCAGTTTAGAGAAGGTAGATCAGAAGTGCCTGTTAGCCACACCTCAACATATAAAAAAATTTTAAAAAAAGATACTCAAATGAAATTCAAATGCAGTAAACTCAAACTACAAGAAAATATTTCGCACAGCACAGAAACAAAATGTTTTATCATAGACAATATCAAGCAAACAAGTACAGACAGTGCTACCTAAGTAATGACAGTGCTAGGAGAGAGTAGATTAAATGACAAAGGGTATGACTATATGGACGGCGGCAAATTCACTGTCATCAGTTCAGGCCTCCATGAGCGGATTGTGGTGAGTATGAACTCACTGCACTGCTCCTGGAAGCTGACCCCAGAAGTCCTGGGGTTCAGGGTGAGTAGTGGAAAACCAACCACAAGCAATTTGTGGTTGGCTTTCCCCTAATGTGTAATGCTGGCTTAGAAAGTTGCCACTGTTTATGCAAGGAATTTTATGTTCCTTGCGTAAACGGCAGTTGACTGCTGCCGAAAAAGCCCTAAAGGGACTAGTGAACAAAAAGAAATCCTACATTATGCTCCGGGTTTTTTTAAAATAAAAGCTAACATATTGTGTAGTGTATTATTGTGTAAACAATTTACCAAAGGCATAAGATACATTTCTGAAGAATGTTAAAGAACCATAATAGTTGCCACACCTTGTAAAATCCTAAGGAAAAGAATAAGTTCAGATATATCAATAACATTACTGTTAGGTAGCCTGTTATGAGATTCATTAGTTACTGAACTACACTAATATGGCTACCCCTTTAACTTACTAAATTTATTAATCCTTCAAAGTTATCTGCTTAAAAGCCTACAAAGCTAAAATTGTACATGTAGGTAATCTACAAAATTGTGTTTATCTTCATTCCCCAAGAGGGTTTTCTACATATCCACATAGTGATCTTCTAGGGACGATTCTGTCCTTTCCGGTGGAGTGAAGCACCCCTAATGCCCACTGTAGCCAGTAGGAATTGAGTACCTAACACCTCTGGAAATAGCTTAGAATTTTGTAGAATCTAGTCTTTAGTGCTTGCAAGCACATGTGCAAGGACCAGCACATAGAGCTGCAATCCCAATTAGGACCCTGAGCACTGTAACACTATGTGGCCTTTATTCAAATTATTTGATCACCAATGTCAAATTAAGTATAGCAATAAATTAGAAGACGAAAATATTGTGCTGAAACTTTAAAAGTATCAATAGAATGCTGGTTATTTCAACTAGAACATAACTTACTGTAACACAATAAAAATTATTCTTGGAATTTAAATGGCATGTGTCACATTTTAATAGACTCTTAGAACAAAGCCCTATGTGGTTTCAACTACATAAGAGAGAAAAATACTCATCTGTCTTAAACCCATCAAAGGGACTTCATACTCATTTCTCTCTAAAGTGTTTCCACTACAGAAACTCTTATGAAGTATTTAATTGTCTAATGGTGCTCACTCCTGTAAAGAATGGAGAAACCTTGATAACTAAAAGATAAACATTCCATTTCTCTGTGTATGAGCGTATGTGTGCGCGAGCGTGTGCAATTCTATTCTTCAGGATATCACTTCTGCGGGAAGCAGAAGAAAACAGTATTAGAGTGAAAACATCCTGAAGAATAGATAACTATTAATGCTGAAGTAATTTATTCTCAGAGGTGCTAATTTAAAATTTTGCGCATCTAGCTTCATTCTAAAGTTGTCAGATACCGTAACTTTGACTTTACTCATCCAGTTATAAATGAATCTCTGCTATAAGCTATCTTCTCTTTGCATGACTAACTCAGACTAGTGTAGCACACTCGCTCCCCCAAAAACTATCAATAGCAGTCAGTTTAATTATTAACAATGAAGTAAACACTAAGTACTATAAGGAAAAGAGTAATTATGAGAGGTTTCAATTTACAGACACACTGAGAAACCAGATAAAGGAAAAAAAATTAACAGTGGGTTCTTCTAAACACTGAAAGTCACATAACTTTAAATAATGAAACTGGAGACATATGGTATTTTGTTTGACACATTTTATTTATAGGTATTATCACAAAACGTTCGAATGCTAAAGATTAATTTAACTCCCCCATCATTGTATTGAACTTTCAGAATTTAAGTGCAGCATCCTTACTGGTATTCCCCAAAGTAGCACACCTGCAAACTCATGGCATTTCCAAGCATGTGTACTTAATGGTGATTATATACAGGTGAAGACAGCAACAGATGGAACTTAGCTATAGAGGAAAGTGGCTGCAGATTTTAAAAGAACAAAAAAAGATTTCTGTAAATCATTAACAGGAACACTTGCAGTCCATTTTTGGCATTTCTAATTTGTGCCACCCACAGGTCACCCTCATTATGCTTAAAGGTAACTAAAAATAGGCTAGTTCAGCTTTTCAAAGTCTTATGCTAACACCGGCTGCAGGAACCTATAACAAACAGCAGCAGCTCTTACTGATGAAGAGCCTTAGGAGTCATGTTGAGGAAAATCTTCACTGACATGAACTACAAACCTACACAAACTTCCCAGGAGAAGTCTGATTCTGTAAACTCTATTCTATTCTCTATAGCAGGGGTCTCAAACTCAGACAACCACAAAGGCAGCATGAGAACTAGTACATTTGCCGAGGGCCGCACTACTGAAACCTTTTCATACAACAATATTGCAAATATCAATAACAGTAGCGTCATTGAGGGCTGCAGGAAATAACTTTAGGAGCCACATGCAGCCTATGGGCCATGAGTTTGAGACCCTTGATCTACAGCTTCTTTTGCCATACTCATCACTGTAGTATCTGAGCACATTACAGGAGTGCATTAAGCAACACGACTAAACTGTTCTCTCATCATCTCCCCAGTGAAAGAATTGCACGCAACAGCGTATTTTGTTTGTAATATATACACAAACACACTGTAGCATGCTTATGTTAGAGAAGACAAGGTCAAAGAAATGTGCCTTGCATTTACAACAAAGTGAAGAGGAATTAACAGCAAGTCCCCTGAATAAAAAGAATCCAATTCTCCAGGACAGTGTAATAGATCACACTTTCCCCCCCTGTAATCCCTTATCTCATTCACAATACACTTTCCTACTTCAGAGACAAATAAAGCACAGGTCCTACAGACAACAGCACCCTTCACTGCATAATCCTGATTCACCCACCAGCCTCTCCCTCTCTCCCCTAAAGCACTATGTGCACTGAATGAAGCATGAAAGTAATTTACTGGGAAAATTATGCTTTGGCCCCACAACACCAAGCTGGAGCATGTTTGGTAACTCTCTGGAGATCGCACAGGGCCTGTTCAGGTCAACAACAGAAACTGGCACAGCAAGGACTGAATCTACAGACATTTTATCTGCAAAAACTCTCAGATCTCTACTGAGCATGTACAAATGGATTTGTTTTCAAAAGGCTTATCACTAGGCTGAATGTGGGCAGGTTTTCACAAGAACAGCAAAAGGTCCATCTGACACAATGCCACCTCTCCTGCCAAATTTCAAGGACCTGCTCCAAAGCATAGGAGCACTACAGTTTCTCTCTCTCTCAATCTCTCTTTGAATTAAAAAATAAACAATTATTTTAACATTGAAAAGCAAAATATTTTTACCTAAGCACATTTCCAAAGACAAGATAAACAAAAAAGCTTCAGCCTGAAGCAGAAATCTAGCATGCAGTCAAAATATTTAATTTGGCAAAAAGATAGAAGCAACTGAAAACAGGATCCCAGCTATATTAAAAAAAATTAAAAAGGTACTTATCCAAAGCATCTCCACCAGATATTAAATACAGAAATAAATGTAGCAGTATCTGCAAAGCTGGGTGTGGGGGGGTTATTCTTGCCACTAATCCCTGCCCCAATGCACACAGCTTATACCTCCTATTTAACAGCATATACCAAAGATTGAACATTGATCTATTCTGCACCTGGGGGAAGGTAGGTGAATTCTCGAGACTAGCTTCCCCTGCATAAGATGCTCTGTCAGTATCCCCCTCTCAAAAAAAAAAAAAAAGGAGGAAGCTTAATTTTGAGTTTCCATTAACAGCTGCTATAGCAGTACAACATGTGGTATGGACAGGAGTCTCCATGAATAAATATTTTGAGTTAGGAACTATGAGGTGGAGTCTTTCCTCATTGAACAAGCATAACTCTGATTAGTTATTCTGAGTATGCATGTTAGATATACCCCAAAAGAAACCAGAACAGAAATGGCTAACAATTCAGCCTGATTTGTATGTGCATGCAATGCCCCCAACTTGGGCACTGCCTCTCAAAGAGTTTAATCACCACCTGAATATTTACATCCAACTGCGCTTGTTGATATACATAATTTTCAATACTACAAAATGCACCATTACATAAAAAGGCCTTCTCACCCTTATAAAGTAGTATTTCATTTAGAAGACCAAAATGAATTTTAGACCACTTGCTGAACACAGCTGCTCTTTTTACTTTCTTAAGATTCATTCCTAAGCCATCTCCCATATACTCCAATGTTGAAGTCTTTTGTTTGTAAAAAGGAAATAAGTCTGACCTTCAATACGCCTCACACTTGACGCAACTGAAACAATGCTCAAGATGAGTGTTTATGCAATCACACCTGTATTTGTTTTCAGAGTAACTATGACATTTAAAAACCAAAAGTGGAAAGCAGAAGAAAAAACTTAATAAAAAGCAAAAATGCTTTCGTTTTTAACACTTAGTATTTTTATTGGACAAGTTGCTTTTCTTTTAGTAATGGTGTGCTTTTATCACTTAACATGCACCAGGAGAAAAAAAAATTGGCTTCTCTAGTTCATTACTGAAAGGAAGACTTCCCATTGTCACCTAACAACTCTCCTAATTTGCTACATGCGTGTATGATGTGAAGTGTACCATACAACAGGCCATTGTGATGTGAGAGGTGACTCAACCAATTGCTCCTTGGTGTCTTGGCATAGCACAGATATCTACCCTATTGTAGCTGTATACCTCATTGTAATTCATAAAGGCAAAATGGCTGAGGATTTAAAAATTGGACAGTAACAGCCAGTGAAGTCCAGGGATAGTTGACTCTGGTGACTGGCTACCCCTTTGGAACTTGTCAAAATTATAAAGCTCTCAGCTATGCTTCCAGTTGTTTCCAATATTTCATGCTGACTCTTAGACAATTGTATGTGGCGCTCACTCGGGGAAGAAACCATGAAAATCTGAAAGTTTATGTGAAGGATACAAACTGCCAACGAAAAGATTTAGCTGACCATAGAACTTTTGCAAAAAAATGTAATTTAAGAGCTATCAATCAATTCAGATAAGTGTTTCATAAATTCTCTTGATTTTCCCCTGCCATTTTTGACAGGTTACAGCTAGTTAAATACATAAATCAAAAGTATAACAATGAAAATGGCTACATAGAGGGAATTTAATATAACCCTCTTCAGTGAGCAACTACCTTATAGTTTGCTTTCACTTTCCTTTAGCTACATATATGAGAATTTCTTCTCTTGCCACATTCTTAACTCAGACACACATGCTCTTCAGCTTCCTTGATTCAGACTTCCTATGTGCTTTCACGGTACAGAATGCTGGCCTTATTCTTGCTTCTTCTTTCAATATATTTGCTATAGAACTACTTTGCAGAATTTACTATATGTCACTATTGTCTCCTGCTGAAATCTTAATTCATACCTTTATCTTCTATAACTTAGATCACTAACTTTCTTTTCTGTAACACTTTACAAATTCCAGCTCTCCATATTTTATGTACAGAATGCCACTGCTCAAAGTGCAGGAGCACATATTCCCTTGTTAATCACTGACTACATTCAGTTTTATATAGGACATAGAACCAAAAGGCTTAAAGTTAGAGCAGGCCTCAACAAATGCATGTTTCTGGTCACCGTGGCAACTGGTTTTAGTAGCCTGTCTACTAGTTCCACTCAGACATGTAACAGAAGAAGAGTGCCCTGTGGTAATCAAAAGTAAAATTGCTGGCACCTAGCTATAGGCCAATTTTGTCCACCCCAAGAGTCAAACTGAAGGAAGGAATCAAGGGGAACTCCAGAAGGCGAAAAACATGGAACAAACATTTCTAGTCAACAAACTCATTTCTTGTGGACATTACGGAAGTAGAAAGTTTTTAGGAAAACTGTGAGAAAAAAGTGGTAGTTTGGTGAATTGGGGTGAAAAGTTGTATCATCTGGAGGGGACATGAAAGAAAGCACAGAGGCTGGAATGGGAGGATCAAGGGAGGGGTAGCATAGAAAACCACAGCAAAACTACTTGATGCTGTCCAGTTACAGGTAGGATCAGAGCTGTATGCGTCTTCAAGGAAAGGACAAGAAGTTTAAACATATTGCCATGTTAGACAGTCACTTATTACAAAGCCGAGGACAAAAGTTGATGGGAAAGATGTTTGATCAGCAACAACCCACAATGGAACAGAGCTTATGAATTCTCACTAGTGAGAAAAAAATCAAGAGAAACCTTGAAGATTTGTACAGAAACCTTGAAGAATTGTATAGTGATTATGTAAAATGAAAGCACAATTTGGTGTAATATCTTGAATAACTTTTGGCTTTGTTATACTGAGTTTTTTTGTATGTATGTATGTATATAAAAAAATTCCCCTCTCACCCCTATGGGTGGTATGTGTCTTCCTCAACCTCATGTCCTCTTGGACCAGAGGCCTGGGAGTTTGAGGGTTCTGCGCAGTATCTTAGCTGTTCCTAGCACTGCACTCTTCTGGACAGAGAGCTCTGATGTTGTTCCTGGGATCTGTTGGAGCCACTCTCCCAGCTTAGGAGCCACAGCCCCCGAGTGCTCCTACCACCACTGGGACCACTTTGGCCTTTACTTTCCACATCCTCTCTAGTTCCTCTTTCAGGCCCTGGTACTTCTCCAGCTTCTCATACTCCTCCTTCCTGATGTTGCTGTCACTTGGCACTGCTACATCTATCACTACCGCTGTCTTCTGGTCCTTGTCTATTACCATGATGTCTGATTGATTAGCCAGTACCTGCCTGTGACTGGATAGCATAGTGGTTAAGTGCACTGTAGTAGTTAAGCATGATGCCCTTTGATACAAGAGACTGGGGTTCAAATCCTGGTGGGTGCCTACCTACCTTTCCAGTAGGGGTCCTTGGGCAAAAGACCCCCTAACACCTCACTTGCCTACCTTGAATATGAGAGTGACACGAACTAGGAGAGTTGTGCCGGCTTGGACGTCACCTGGATTACCAAGGTCTGTGCCAGATGCTGGGGAACCAGGATAATCTGACAAGTGGGCTACTGGAACAAACCATACATGGACGAGACAAGATATATATGGAATTAATTTTAGTACCCCATTGCTTACTTGAAACCAAGCATGCATTCAATTGTGTAGCTAAGTTTTGTAAACATGCAAATTGCTTTATCCTTTTTCTATTTTTAAAGAAAAAGCAGCTTTTAAAGCATCCAAGGTTATGAGAGCATACAATAGTAGTAAATTAAACTAATTTGATGCAATTGCTACATATGGAGAGGGTTGGGAGGAAAAGCAGTCCTCAACAGATCTTTAAAGCCCTGGAAGGAAAAACTGGATCTAGTTAAGCCCAGAAGAAAATTGAAGAAGAACTGCTTTAGTAATTTTAAAAGTTCTAAACTAGGAAAGGAAAAAAAGCATATGCCAACCAAGGATATGACCTACAGAAAACTCCTACAATTACTCACGTGCCAACAGTGTACTCAGCATTGCACAAAAACACAAAAGTAACATTTCCTGCCTCAAACATTTTATAATCCAAGGCCCCAAATCCTGAAATCTGATCTGTACAGCAGAAATGTATACATGTAGAGTTCCACTGAATACAGAGACGTCTGCTCATATGAATCAGTTTCCTAGATCAAAGCCTAAAAAGGCAGACCACAGAGAAAGGGAGGCAGTTTGATAAACCATCACACAGGTTTTGGAAAGTGGACTGCACCATAGTGATGTAGAAAATTCAGCAGATGACCATGTAATTCAAGTCAGTCAATGTAGACAGCCCAATTAAGAACTCTATTCATGGCTATTAGGGTACATAAGGAACGGATGGGATGCATAATACAAAAATATCATACCTTCCTATATGCAAATAGTGCTGCCTTCCCGCACCAAACTCAAAGGATAGAGGAAGTGCAGAGACAAGAATGAAATAAGGAGATGGAAAACATTTAGATGCAGAGAGACTAAAAAATGATCTATTCACCTTGGAAATTAGGCAAATAAAAGCCTACCATAAAAGCATTTAAAATAAACAGTGGTATAGAGAAGTTCAAGTGAAGCCTCTGTTCACCAGTCTCATAATGTAAGATCAAGCAAACATTCAGTGAAATTTCAAAGGTTGGAAAGTCAAAACTGATAGAAGGAAATATTTTTCCACCCAGTCTGTAACTAAACTGTGGAACTCGCTGTCCAAGTCAGAGCCCAAGAACTTAAAAACTTAAAATTAAAAAAATATCCAGAGTTATAAAGTAATGGTAAACTATGGAAAATATTAAACTTTATGCTTCAGGGCTTAAGCCAATAGCTGAATATTAGAGCAATTGAGACCTAATGTGCCAGACAGATTATCTCACATCTACTTGTGCGGTTCTTACACATTTTCCTGAAGCATCTGTTGCCAACTATTGTCAGAGAAGGGATACTGGACAAGACAGACTTCAGTCTGACCATTATGGTAATATTTACATTCCAGAGACCAAGTGCAGCAATTTCATATTTCAAACATATGTGCAGAGATATTCAGCTATGGATAGATTCTTAACACATGTAGTGCTGAAGTAACACTTCATTCTGACAAACAAAAATATTACTTGGTATATTGCACATTTGAAAAACCTCACAAGTTAACACATCAGGCTAACACATAGCAGCTTTCTTAGAGAATGTGGAGATTAAACTGCAATTCAGTGCCCACGTTTGTTCATCTCTTGAATGCCATTCAGCAAAAAGCACAATAGACCAGTGTTTCCCAACCAGTGTGCCATGAGGTCTAAGCAGGTGTGCCACAAAATTTTTTGAAAAACAACTCAGAGCTCTGGATTGGCTTATTAATATTTATGAGTTCATTTGGAAACTATATGGTGGTGCGGCTCAAATTAATTAAAGATAGCAAGATGTGCCACCACAGAGGAAATGTTGGGAACCACTGCAATAGAATTTCTTTTTAGTAAAATGTGTCATCCTACATGTCTTGATATATGGACAACTCAGAAGCCAGATCAAAAACTTATCCAGGTTTTGCTTGGCTACAAAAATAAAAACTTTAATTGTATTAAATGTTAATCCAAATGAAAACAGTAATGTACTATTGCTGGTTGATCTAGTATTGAAATAAAATTAGAGGGTTGGCTTGATATTTTCAAAGCAGAGTACGGAGACTGAATCACACATTTCCAAAACATGCGGCTGAATTCCATGTACAACTATGAAAGTCTCAGCCACATTTTTTGAACTTGGCTGGAAAGATAGCTATTGTGAGATGCACTGCATTGCTACATATCCTGGGAACTGCTAATGTACGAGTACAGTTGCTGTCCAAGGTCTTTTTCTCCTCAAAATAAATGCAAGAATTGTGCCTGCTGTTATGAAGGATGGATAAAATAAGACTAGACAATGGAAGACAGCTGCTCAGAACAATGTGTTATAAAAAACAAGCCTATCCCAATCCACAATGTTTTAAGGGTAAAGGATGGGGGGGGGGGTATGAAAGCTGATTATTTTCATTCAAAATTTTTAAGTGTGCTGTTTTGCTCATTTAGTTGCATTTTAGCTATCAGTGACTATGGTCTTATTCCTTTCAGTGGGCTTAATATCAATGTTCCCTCTAATTTTTCATAGGCTATGTATGCAAAATATTTCTTTTGTGCAGTTTTGGAGCCAGTGTCCAAATTTGTGTGCACTCCAGTGAGTGTGGTCAAACTTGTGAGTGCAGTGAAGTGGGTATGATGCAAATAATATCTAAATTTTATTTTGATCTGGTGGTGGAAATCATTTTATAAGTTAAAAAACCTTATTTGAAACATGTTACTTCAAATTGCCTTCTTAATGTAGCATAAAATATTAGCATTGTTGAATTTTTTTGTGCACGCTTTATTTTGTTGTGTGCGTGGGTTTCACAACCTGTGTGCATGCACACACGTGCACAGCTTAGAGGGCGCATAGCTTAATATGGTGGTATCCTGAATGACCCTGCTTTTTGTGGGTTGAAGTTAAAGGTTTCATATTTACTTAGCATTTTTAAGTTAAATTTAAGACTGTTTGAAGAATCCATCTCCAGTGATAATGTCCTAAAATACTGTACTTCCCAGAAAAGAACAGTTCACTTTCCAGTTCTAGATAACGAATTTCTTGAACTGATTACAAAGGTAACAACTTAAAAGTCTGAACAAGAAATGAAAGAAGCTTAAAAACAGTGACAAAAAAATACTGACAACATAAATTGCTAACTAAAACAAAAAATGGCTTCATTCCATAAGGAAACACACAGTTTACACCACATAAAAAAATGTTAGTGCTACAGGCAGACTCACATCAAAGCATACAAGGCACACACTTTGGAACCAGAATGCAAACCCCAAATATTGTAACAAAGAGGAACATGGAATGTAGAAGTAGATAGTGAAAATAGACATCTAACACATTTGAACCTCACACAGGAAAACACCTTGATCAGTATGCATAAGCAACCAAATCTTTTATAAGAGGGTCTCAAAAATAAAAAATCTATCTATAGAAAGTATTTTTTAAAACAGTTGCTCTTGTAGTATTTATTTTCCCTACTAAGCATAAAACTCCTTGACAGGTACTAAAGCAAAATAAGCAGCATTCTGTAAAGTCCCATACCAGAAAGGAACACCTGAAACAGAGTTAAAGCTGGAAATATGCAAGGGTAACATGATAAAATGTTAAGAGAATGCTGATGGTGGTAGTGTCAAGCAGATACAGCTGATCTGCTTATTTGTCTTCATTTATGCTGACCAAGAAAACCCCTCAAACTCATGGAGTTCACCATTAGGTGAAGCAGTAATACTTTTGCCAAATCACAGCATGTGCTCAGGGACGATATAATCCATGAGAAGAATCTCTGGACAGAGACTGGGTCCCCTTCATTCTGTCTGCAATTGCCACAATGGTCAGTCTTTTAAAATGCCTTGGTCCTTTCTATATGGAAGCCAGTACATGCCTGACATCCACAAAATAGAGCCTTTGCTCTTCCCTGGTAGTGCATAGCTTAGGATAAAATACTGGAAAAAAAGTCCTGGCTTCCTTGAAAATGCAAGATTACCATATGGAGGAAGGATCTATGTGGTTGTTCTGAAACAGAACAGTATACAGTGGTTTATACTGATCTCTGAGATCCTCCTACTTGAAACAATGATTACTAAGACACCTACTTTCTAGGATAGATGGAGCAAGGAGCATGTGGCTGCAGGCCGAAAATGGGGGCTTCATGAGCCTTGAGAGGAATGGACTGAGGTCCCAGGGAGGCAGGGGTTGACCTACCTGGGGGTTTAAACACCCAAAAACCAAGAGTAACCTGGGTTAGAAAATACTGAGAGGCCATTTACCAGTGGGTAGAAAGCCAAAACTGCAGTGAAGTGAACTTGTATGAATGATATTGCAATGCCTTCCTTTTTCAGGTGAAGCAAACAGTCCAGGATAAGAGGCAGGGATGTCCCATTTTGCCAGGCTCCTTTCTGCAATGCCCACAATATGAACTTCTTCCACTTCTCCAGATACGCTGAGCTGGCTGATGGCTTCCTGTTACTCACTGCACAAGTGCCAAGCAATCTCACTCTGCCACATTCAGCCATAAAGCTTCCACATCATGAAATTCAGCAATGCAATCCTGGGATGGAGAAGGTGGGCATACTTCTACACGATCAATTCCAGGATGCTGATAGGGTTGTCTACTAACTGGTTCTTGAACCTTCTGCACCTGTACTGAAGGTGTAAGGCTCATCCTCACTTTGTCCCTCTCTTCTCAAGGAAGGAGAAAAACATCTTAGAGGGAGCCCAGGCTGTCCCCCATGTATGAGCAGAACTGGAGACATAATCTGCCGAGCCTAGCTGCAAACAAATCTAGCAGGAAAAACACCCATTTCTGAAAAATATCATTCAAGACATCTGGGCCAATGGACTATGCGTGATGACTGACGAAAGATCTGTTCAAATGCTCTGCCAGCTTGTCCTGCAAGCCTGAAAGGTACCGTCTCCAGATGAATTGATTGGGCTCTGCAATAATCCCACAGACTCAACACATCCTGCTGCCCTGTTTATATAGAACACTGCCCTTGTATTGTCCATGAGTACAGAGACGCATTTAGTCCACAGATGAGACTGAAATGCCTGGCAAGTTAAGCATACTGCTCTCAAATCCTAGACACTCATGTGTAAGGTCAGTTCATCTGGTGGTCACAGACCCTGAGTCCTGAATGGTCCCAACTGGACCCCATCCCATGTCTGAGGCATTGGTGATCAGCAATATTGAGGGAAGGGACTGGCCTCATGAAGGGGACATCCATGCACACCATGTCCCAATCCAGTCACCACTGTAGGGCAAGGATCACCATCGGCAGGATTGTAAACCCCATAGTTAATTGGTAATGGCCTTATACTCCAATGCCAGCCAGGATTGGAGGGGTCTCAGCTGGAGTTAAGCATGCTGCACCACACAGGTACAGGAGGCCATCTGACCCAGAAGTTTCAAGAAGTTTCTTGCTGTGGTGATGGGAAAGGTTCTCAGACCATTTAGGGGGACTTCAATGGCTATGAAACAACTCTCTGGGAGAGAGGTTCTGTCCTGGATCAAATCAAAGTCCATCTCAATAAATTCTGGACTCTGTACTGGTGAGAACATTAACTTTTGTTGATTTATGAAGAGTCCCAGATTTGAGAAAATGAACTGAAAAAGTCTTATAAGAGAGACAAACAGAGACTACACCAAACTTCAGTTTCTTCATGAACTTGTCGACATTTTACAGGTTTAATATAGGTCCGAGATCTCATGGACTCCAAGATCCAAAAATAAAGAGACTGGAACCGAGTTCCTCTTAGTTCTGTGGGAACCTCCTCCACTGCTCCCACCCTTGGGAGCAATACACCTCCTGAATTAGAAGGCATTCATAAGAAGAGTCTCTGAAGAGGTATAGATGCATCCTGGAGATGAACGTTTGGCTGCGAAGATGGTGTCGTCAGGAGGGCTTTGGCTTCCTTGACCATGGGTTGCTGTTTCAGGAAGAAGGACTGCTAGGCAGAGATGGACTCCATCTTTCGAGGAAGGGGAAGAGCATATTTGGACGCAGACTGGCTGACCTAGTGAGGAGGGCTTTAAACTAGGTCTGAAGGGGGAAGGAGACCAAAGCCCACAGGTAAGTGACTATGTGGGAGACCAGGGGGATGGGATGCAACTTGGGGGGTGCCAGGACTGTAACTACAGGAATAGAAGAGAGGATAATTGGAACATGCGGGGGGAATCAAATAACTTTCTTAGATGCTCTAATGAAGCCCAAATGCCTGAGGCAGGTGGGGGAGGTCAACACCAAAAGAAAATCCAGGGAGGTAGATACAATAGAATTGAAAATCAAAATGGGAAAGTAGGGCAATCAGCTGGGTCTCTTAGGTGCCTATACACAAATGCAAGGAGCCTGGGAAACAAGCAGGAGGAATTGGTAGCACTAGCGCAGACAAAGAACTATGACATGATTGGGATAACAGAGACGTGGTGGAATAGTTTGCATGACTGGAGCTCTGCAATAGATGGGTATAGACTGTTCAGGAAGGACAGGCAGGGAAGGAAAGGGGGAGGAGTAGCACTATATGTAAAGGAGCTCTATGACTGCTCAGAGCTTCATTATGAAAGTGGAAACAAGCCAGTTGAAAGTCTGTGGGTTAAGTTTAGAGGGGAGAGCAACAAGGGGGATGTTGTGGTAGGTGTCTGCTACAGACCACCAGATCAGAAGGAGGAGGTGGATGAGGCATTCTGTGGACAACTGACAGAAGTTTCTAGAGCACAGGCCCTGGTTCTCATGGGGGACTTCAATTACCCTGACATCTGCTGGAAGGCCAATACAGCAGTGCACAGGCAATCCAGGAAGTTTCTGGAGAGTGTTGAGGACAACTTCCTGGTACAAATGCTGGAGCAACCAACTAGGGGCCTTGCGCCTCTCGATCTGCTGCTCACAAATAGAGAAGAATTTATCAGGGAAGTAGAGGTCAATGGCAGCCTGGGTAGCAGTGACCATGAAATGATTGAGTTCAAGTTGATGATTAAAGGAAAGAAGGAAAGAAGCAAAACACAGACCCTGGACTTCAGAAAAGCAGATTTTGTCTCCCTCAGGGAACTGATGGGCAGGATCCCTTGGGAGGCTGATCTGAAGGGGAAAGGTGTCCAAGAGAGTTGGGTGCATTTTAAAGAAACCCTGCTAAGGGCACAGGAAGATACAATTCCGATAAGGAGAAAGCACAGCAAATGTGGAAGGCGCCCACTGTGGCTTAACAGAGAGCTCTGCACTGAGCTGAAGCATAAAAAGGACGCTTACAGGAAGTGGAAGCTAGGACAGATGACTAAGGAGGCATATAAAGACATTGCTCGGGACTGCAGGGATAAAATCAGAAAGGCCAAAGGACAAATGGAGTTGCAACTAGCAAGGGATGTGAAGGATAACAGGAAGGGGTTCTACAAGTATATCAATAACAAGAAGAGGATCAGGGATAGTGTAGGTCCCTTACTGAATGGGGCAGGCATCCTCGTGACAGAGGATGAGGAAAAAGCTGAAGTGCTCAATGCTTTTTTTACTTCAGTTTTCACAAGCAGGGTCAGCTCCCAGCCCACTACACTAGGTACGGTAGACTGGGGAGAAGAAGAGAGGCCCTTGGTGACAGTAGGTCAGGTTAGGGACTGCTTAAAGAAACTAGATGTGCACAAGTCCATGGGGCCGGATGAACTGCATCCGAGGGTGCTGAGGGAGCTGGCTGATGAGATAGCAGTACCGTTGGCCATTATCTTTCAAAACTCATGGCGAACAGGGGAGGTGCCAGAGGACTGGAAAAAAGCAAATATAGTACCTATCTTCAAGAAAGGCAAAAAGGACGATCCTGGGAATTACAGACCTGTCAGCCTCACCTCAATCCCTGGAAAAATCATGGAGGAGCTTCTCAAAGAATCCATCCTGAAACACTTGGAGGAAAATAGAGTAATCAGGAACAGTCAGCATGGATTCACCAAGGGTAAATCATGCCTGACCAACCTCATCGCCTTCTATGATGAAATGACTGGATTTGTGGATGCGGGAAGAGCCGTTGATGTGATATACCTTGACTTTAGCAAGGCTTTTGATACGGTTTCCCACAGCATTCTCATTGGCAAATTAAGGAAGTATGGGTTAGATGCATGGACTGTAAGGTGGATAGAAAACTGGCTAGAACAAACGGTTTCAGCGTGTAGGAATCAATGGCTCCATGTCAAGTTGGCAGGCAGTAACGAGTGGTGTGCCCCAGGGGTCGGTCCTGGGGCCAGTTCTGTTCAATGTTTTCATTAATGATCTGGATGATGGGATAGATTGCACACTTAGTAAGTTTGCAGATGATACCAAACTGGGGGGAACGGTAGACACCCTAGAGGGCAGCGACAGGATTCAGGGAGACCTAGACAAACTGGAGCAGTGGGCCAAGAGGAATCTCATGAGGTTCAACAAGGATAAGTGTAAAATCCTGCACTTGGGACGAAAAAACCCCAGGTACTGCTACAGGCTGGGGAGTGATCAGCTAAATAGCAGCACTGGAGAAAAGGACCTGGGAGTCATGGTGGATGGGAAGCTGGATATGAGTCAGCAGTGTGCTCTTGCTGCCAAAAAGGCCAATGGCATACTGGGCTGCATCAGAAGAAGTGTTACCAGCAGATCAAGGGATGTGATCATTCCCCTCTATTCTGCACTAGTGAGGCCACATCTGGAATACTGTGTCCAGTTTTGGGCTCCCCACTACAAAAAGGACATGGACAAATTAGAGAGAGTCCAGAGGAGGGCAACCAAAATGATCAAAGGGCTGGAGCACAAGCCCTGCGAAGAAAGACTGAAGGAACTAGGCTTATTTAGCCTGCAGAAGAGAAGACTGAGGGGGTATTTGATAGCAACCTTCAACTATTTGAAGGGTTGCTCCAAGGAGGAGGGAGCTCGACTGTTCTCGGTAGTAACAGAGGGCAGAACGAGAAGCAATGGTTTCAAGTTACAGCTGGGGCGGTCCAGGCTGGATATTAGGAAAAACTTCCTTACTAGGCGAGTGGTGAAGCATTGGAATAAGTTGCCTAGGGAGGTGGTGGAATCTCCATCTCTGGAGGTGTTCAAGTCCCAGCTGGACAAAACACTGACTGGGATGATCTAATGGGAGTGGTCCTGCTTTTTTTGGCAGGGGGTTGGACTAGATGACCTCGTGGGGTCCCTTCCAACCCTATGATTCTATAGGAGATGAAGGAAGGAAAGAAAAAACTGAAGGACAGATCTCACTTTTATGATGCAATCATTCAGTAGTCTGGGGCGGTGATGAGCTACACCCAGGAAAAAAAATTGGATAAATGCTTTCTAAACATAGAGGTAAGATCCAGGTTCTGGTATGGTGCATTACCCTTGGGCACACTTTCAAAAGTTCTGCTAATGCCCAAATGTTGCTATGCAGCCACAGCCAGAGGGACTGACGAAGAATGAGCAGCATACATCCTTCTAAAGCCTTTATTTTGCCACCACCCAAAGTTCTGCCTCTGATAGTTCTGTGGTGGGTAGAAATTGTCCAAAGGCTGCGGTCTGAAGTGCCTCCAGGATGGGGCCAGAGTATGGAGGCACACAGACTTAGATCGGCATGAGAGTCCTTTAAACTACAAAGCCACGCATCCATTTAATCAGAGAAGAGGGTTTACCCTTGAACAGCAGATCCTGCATTGTTTGTTGTACTTCACAGGGCACACTTGCTGGGGTCCCTTGAGTACTACTACAAGTATCAGCATTGTTGTATTTTTAATAATGAAAAATGTTTGAAATGAACTAAGCATAAATTAGTCTCCTCAGGGCCCCATAGGTTAGACTTACTCATTCCAGAACAAGGCAAAGTTTTTTGGGAACCTCCCTCATTCAGGTGATGGTAAAATAACCATATTGGCTACTGTGACATGTTCAGAGCTATCAAGAATACAAACATCCCCTGACAGACATTGCAAGCTAGACCACTTGACTGTATTACTGAAGGAAGATAGAAGAAAATGTGGTAAATGACAGGTTAAACCACACAGACACACTGAAGAAGCCAGAAGGAAGGCAGACTCAGCAAACACAATCTGTTCATTACTGTAAAAAGAAAGCCCAATGAGTTCTAGTTACTAAAAATCCAATTCATTTAGTGTTCCCAGGAGCATATGGGAGGAAATTCTCACATGTCTAAAACCATCTAGGCTCATATTCTCACCAAAATATGCTCTTTTAGATAGAGGTAGAGGAGACTGGGGTCAAATTACAGTGCTGAAACAGACCAAGTCTGATTTCAAAAGGAGATGTGAGAGAGCCTGAAACACCTCTGTTGTAAAGAAATGAACAGGTCTAACTCAAGAGTATTACCAAGACTAGTAGATGTTCAAGTATCAGTAAATTAAGAGCAAATATCAGAAAGCAGAGAAATACAGAATATTAAGAGGAGGAAGCAAGAGTGCTGAGTTGCATAAGGTTTTCAGTGTTTCCACACCCTAGGTTGAGGGATCACAGCATAAGGCAAATCAGTTGCTATAGCTGTAGAACAGATAGCACACTGGCAGAGAGCAGGAATAGACAGCACTTCTAAAATCTTTATTGCTGGAGACAGAGCAGAACAGGCACCAACAGCCCTTCCTCCCACAGACAGGAGAATGCCAAGTGATGTGGAGCATGAGGCACAGAATCCCTTCTTCAAAGTTATTTCATCAGGAACTACAATTACTAAATGTACTCTGGAAGAGGAAAAACACTATTGTGATTAAGACCCTGGACTGGCCCAAGAGAGCTAGGCTCTGTTCTTCCCTCAGATTTCCTCTGCAACACTGGGTAAGTTATTTAATCTCTCTGCCTCAGTTTGACAACTGTAAAATGAAGAAGATGTGAAGAGGATAAATTCACCTACATGAGATGCTTGTGTGCATTTAAACATTCCCTACCTCTCCAAGAAAAGCTCACAGAATTTATTTTACTTTATGCTCAGTGCAGTGGCTGGATAATGTGAACTAGACAAGGGATAGGCCACACACACTGAACAAAAGATGATAAAAATATTGCTGCGTTCATTGATCATCATCCATCCCAACCAAACACTTAAATAGGAGTCCCTTTGCTGAACTTCACTAACATAGCTGCCCCTTTGGAATCCTCCAGAAAAACAGCATTTGATCGCAAAACTAAAGATTGAAAATTTTCCAGCCATGACTAAATTTTAAGTGTCTTAGTTTTTTGGTTTTCCAAACTCAGACATCTTAAAGAGACCTGATTTTCAATGAAGTGCCAAGTACCCACTTTCTGGGGAAGGAAAAAAGACAGGAAAAAAAAAAATCAGGCCCTTCTAACTGAGATACTAGAAACATAATCATGTGCCTTCTCCCATGCTACAGGGCATTGCTCTTGGAGCACACAGCTTCTCATCAGAGTTCATGAATTCTAATCCCATCTCTGACTACTTTATATTTCTGTGCCCTTCAAAGCCCTTATTAACCAATACCTAACAAACCTACATTCAGGGAGGCAACTTATTTTACAGATAAGGTCAAAAGGTCAGTGCAGACTAAAACCCAGGTCTCCCACATGACAGATGCAAGCTGAACACACTTTGCTATGCTATCTTTAAACAAAAAGCAGGTAACAAACAGCCAAATTATGGACTTGGCTAGCTCATAGTAACAGTGCCAGTCTTTTTCCCTTTCTAGACAGATCCTGGAAGTTTTTAGTCTTCTACTGCCTCCAGTTAATGTGCATTGTTCTTTTACACAAATCAAAGTTTGCACTTTTGTATCTAGAAACCTCAGATTCAGCTCCTGCAGGAGAGAGAATAACCACCTACTTCCTACACTTGGCTATACTGTCTCTAACCCCTCTGCCACAGTTTTCCCAAAGTCAGGGCCAGAATTCAGGAACCCTACTATTTTAGAGCTAATTCATAAACAGTTGAATATCCCACTAATAGTGTATCCTCCTTTTAATCTGCTCCTTATAGGAGATAAAAGCATGCCTTTCCGGCCAATTACTTCAATAATTTAAGTGGCAGTTGTCTGTTCCACACAGCCACTATAAAACATCTAGGTTCAAACACGGCAAATGACACGCATGGAGGATAAAAATATATGCAAGTTATTATGAGAATCCTGGACTAACTATCAAAAGAACAAAATCATTTCATGTTTTAACTCTGAACATCAGAATTTAAATCTGGATGCTATGTAATATGCTTTATTATGATGTTTTTATTGTCATTTTATTAATAGGAAATGCCTCTTCAGGAAGAGAATGGAGCATGTCTGACATTTTGTTTGGAAGAAACAAATACAAAAAGACCTTGCCTTGTAAACTCCAAAAAGGTCACAACCTGATACAAAGAAATGTTTCTCCAGAAAATAAGCTTCATTTTAAGTGTAATATTAGCATTTTAAATTTCCAGAGGGTTAAGCCATGTTAGCCTGTGTACAGCAAAAACATCAAGAGTTCTGTGGCACCTCAGATTTCTTCAGGCACAAGGTTTTGTGGACTCCAACCCACTTCTTCAGATGCCCGCGAAAGCTGGTTTGAAGAAATCTGTTAGTCTTTAAGGTGCCATAAGACTCTCAATGTATTAGTATTTAGGAAACTGAATGCCTAAGAGCATTACTAATAAGCTTCAGAGAGTTTTGCCTCTAGGTCACCTGCATGGATCCAGCCAACATCAGCTGGGATTAAAACCTGTTCCAATGTGATGGGTATTTGGTGGTCCTTATGGGAGATGAGTTTAGTGTGATGTGGAAACCGGCCTTGACTTCCAAATTCATCGTCAGGCTTTGTCTTAACTGACACTCAGCAGAGAAGCCAATGGCTTCATAAACCATTGTAGGGAGGCAGTGGAAGATACTGACAGCTTAGCTTAGTGGTGTTCATAGCCCTCCCGATGTGCGATTTGACCATGAACCAGCCCGGGCTCCATGCGTGGAGCTTCCAGCTGGAGTTTCTCTAAATGCTGGACAAGTTGCTACCTGGCTAATTTGCTTGCTCTGTGCTTATGAAGCTGGCTTGGGAAACAGGCCCAGGACAGTGGTGCAGGCCTGATCACCCCATCTCTCCCAGAATGCTACATTTTTGCTTAGCCTCTGATAGGCAGTGACTTTGATGCAGGACCAAGGTGCCCTGTGAACCTCCTCAGGATCATCTGTAGTCATCCAGAGTTCCCTGACTGTAGAAGGGACAAAAGCTTCTTGTTCCTGTATTCTTATGCATACTTGGGGTTGTTTATCCATCCTGGGATTCAATAAATACTTTAAAATGATTTCTGACTGTGTGCTGAATCCAAAAGCAAACCTACCCTGTGGGTAACAACCATGGAGATTGAACAACCCTTGTTACCCCTAGGGGAAGCTGCCACAGATCTGCACAGCTCCATAAATCCACAGTTATCTGCTTGATATCCACATCTGTAAACAATTTTTTGTAAAGGGCAGATCCAAAGAGGATCTCAAAAGTCAGGAAAGCAGCTGTATGCAGCTCACAGCCTTCAATGCTGCTTCCCCACCGTAAAGATCTAGCGATGGGGGCTCCCCCTGCCAGCTGCCAAACAGCTGTAACAAGTGGCTGATCTTCAAACAGCTAATCAGTGGTGGCTGCTGCAGCAGGGCTGGTCTCCCAGTAATGGATTGGTGCAGATGACCTAGAAGAGAGAGACTGTGGATGGTGGATCAGATGTCAATCTATCCTGGCAGATGCGGATCAGATGCAGATACATATTTTTGTATCCTTGTGGGGCTCTACAGATCAGAGCTATTGCCTGCTGGCACTGCAGTGTAGGGGAAGCTTGCTTCTTTGCTGTGCTGTAGATGAACAGGGGCTTCATTCATAAGGATGCTCATGCTCTAAAGACACATTTTTTAAAAAAAATAAAGGGAGAGTTTATGGTTAGATACAAATTCACTAAAGCTGAAAATAAGCTCACTGAATAACTTGCAAGAAGTGGCACATGGAGCTTTGTACAAATCTTGATAGATATCCAGCAGGCACCTAAAAACACTCACCTCCTTTTGAATACTGGTAGATACAACAGGTTTGTACAATGGAGTGTAATATCCAAGTGGCATACATGTTGCACATGACTAGAGAGGAAATTTTAAATCAAGGAACACTAACACAAATTGCAAATATTACAAAAGGCAATATAACATGCAGCAACTTAGTTTCTAGTTTTATTGTCTGACCATAAAAACACATGCAGGCAGCTCCATGTGATGATTGTTACCTATCCTGATGACCACGAAGCCAATCTTAACTGGTTTTGAACCTGAGAGAGCTGAAATATTTCAGACTTCCTACCATGGTATAAATTAATAGAATAAAACTTTGGATTATAAAGTCAGTGGTTAAGTAAACCAAGAATTGGTACAAATGCTACAGTGACATCCTTTATTTACTACAGTTTAATTCTTCTTAGAGGCTAGACTACAAGAATATAGTAGATCAGAGTATCAAACATTAACTATAAAGTTAGTTAAAAAGTGCACAAAAGGACTGCTATTCTTATTGCTGGAGGTCCAGGTCAAATTGGCTGAGATACTACATCTAAGTTTACTTGAGGAAACCCACAATGTGTGTTGTACTGAGCATCCGCTCTGATTCTTGCTATTTAACTGAGACCTCAGTACAGTCTACACTTTATTGCCAAAATCTGGCAGTACACTCCCTACATTCTAATGAGCTTGATGCCTCACGCTATGCTATGCTGATGGGAAGTGCACTCCCATCAACACAGTATTACTATTTTTCCAGGGGTGAATTTATTAAGCTGATGTCCAGATCAACTGAGCAGGTCAGGTCTCCAGTTCCAATCCATTCAATCCCAAAGATTTGACTTGACGGCAGTGAATTTGCCACCATCAGTGAAAACAAACCCATGAAGTAGGCTAAATCAACAATTTTAAAATGACAGTGCGGCTTAACTTCTACATATTAATGTTTATGCAAAAAATTGGGTTCCGACTTTAAAGAAGATTTTCATAACTGTCATCCATGTTGCTAAGAGAACATTTAATACATTTTATATTATCTACTGCCGCTGTGGTTGACTCTGCATTTAAAAATCACTTATTTATGTCAGCTTGTTGTCTGCCCTCTTCACACAAAACATCTTTGACAACAGTCACTCACAGGAAACCTATTCGCATATATGATGTGCTAACAAAAGAAATAATTTGCTGATGATGAATTGTAACAATCAATGCAGATAAGAAAAAAATCAAAACTAAGTTACCAAAAATTCCCATCTTTAAGGAAGATTGCCAGTTTCCTTATTTAACTCCATAATCTACCCCTCTCCCTCCCCAAAAAAAGCTTAGAAAGTGTGGATAAAGATCAAAAAGACAAGATCAAGGATACAAGTGGCAGAAGTGAATTTTCACTGAAGGGTCACTGAGCTAACTCTTCGAGATAGGGTGGGAGCTCAGAGTAGAGCTGCTAGACCTAGATTAAGAGGCATCAGTGAGGTGGTTTGAACACCTGATAGGAATGCCACCTGATAAGCTTCCTTTGAAACTAACCTGGACATGAACCACTGGGAGGAGGCTCAGAGGCTGATCCAGGACACACTGGAGTGATTACGTCCCAGCTGGTATGGAAACACCTGGGAATCCCCGAGGTGGTGCTGGAGCTTACTGTAGAAGTCCTCCCTACTCTCATACTACTACTGCTGCCACCCTCAACGAGAAAAACAGCATAAAGATAAAAACAAAGCAGCAATTACAGCCTTTATACAATGAAGAAAATCAATTTCCTTGTATCATTGTATTTAAATTTTAGTGTAAGTACTTTGCTTTGAACATGTTAAGAATTTGGTATGCTGGTCAAAGTGAAATTAAGATAAACCTAAGCTAGACAGATAACAGTCATTCCACTGGGAATTTAAGAAGTTACTTGGACAACAACTGACTGTTAAGAACAACTAAACAAACTGTCTGCACTCCATTAGATAGGATGTAATAAGGTGAGGGGGGGTGCTTTTTTTAAACTACCCCATCCTCACACAGGAAATTACTAAAGCAATTAATTTTTTCTTAAATAGAAAACATGAAACATCCTGGACATTATCAGTGGAATAGTGTACCACAGTTGGTTGCCTAGTGAGAAACAGGGAGTGCTTTATCAAGGTCTGCCAGCAAGAAAGGTCATGAATTCAATGGACAACTGAAAAAAAGCTGGTTCTTGGCTCACTCAGTCTCTGGAGAAGCACCTTACAAAAGATGAAGTAGCTTTCAAATTTAATACAAAGAAACTTTGATCTGAAGATCAAAGTCTTATGGAAGGGCTTCTCTTCCAATGAGACTGAGATTTTAGATAAAAGTGACGATTCTTTTTAAAAAAATCAAAAAACTTAATTTTTGAAGAACTAAAGAAAGGAATGGAACATTCCTTGCTCATAAAACTAAATTCTGTTATCTCAAGTTGTCATTTCTCTAAATAACAGAACAAGAACTGATAAAATGACCCAACAGAATAAAGAGTCTAAAAAACCCATGAAGACAAGACAAAGAGCATGTCTACACTAAAAAGTTAAAGCAACATCCAGCTGCTATAATGATCAAGTCAGTTAGGCATCTCCACACCATGCTCATTACTAGTGCAATGCACCCCTCATTAGCAGCACCTGCATCAATGCATAGAGCAATGCACCATGGGTAGCTATCCCACAATAACTTGCAATGCCTCATGGCAAAATATTGTCAGAAGCTGAATGGGAACATGGCCTCAACCTCCCATAATGCAGGTTCCTCTTGCCTTCCCCCAATATCAACAGTAAATAACCCATACTTCTTGGCACCTTGTTTTGAAAGCTTTGCTCAGCTAAACATATGCGACAACTCAACAAGCATGAATCCAACTCAGCTGTGTACTCTTGCTGTGAGCATTACAAACTTAATGCCTTATCCTGCCTTTTTTCCAAAGTCAAGACTAGAGCCACCACACAGAACCCTGAAGCAGTAGTCAAGCAGCCCTACTGCAAGCCACCAGAACAAAACAATTCCTTTTTGATGCTTTCAGTAACAGCAGTCTACCACAGTGGCGCACCGTTTCTGGTCTCAGGGAACAAGCACCGCCTGGTGGGATCACACTGTTATGCAGCTGTAGGATGGCGAGCAGTGGCTGCAGAAATTTCCAAAGTAGAAAGCTCTCCTCAGCCCTGCATCCCAGCAGAAGTAAAATAAGAGCTGTTCTGACAACGGAAAGGCAAGTGGCAGTCACTCTCTAGAAGCACCAGCTTGCTATCGGTCAGTGGGGAATCAATTTGAAGCTGGTAAATCCACCATGGGAGCTGTTGTGATCCAAGTGTATAGGAGCATTAATTAACTTCTGCTACAAATGATAGTGACTCTGGGCAACATGCAGTACACAGTGAAGGTTTTTGCCATGATAGGGCTCCTTAAATGAGGCAGGTGATAGAAGACAATCATCTCCTTATCTTGGTACCAGAGCACCCTTGCAAAGAGTACTTAAACTGATAAGAGTACTTTTCAACAGGGTTGCAAGCACTGGCGGATCAGAAGGGGTGTTTCACCAACACCAACATGGGCTGGTCAGGAAAGGTGCATGATAAGCACATTGTTAGGAACACAAGTCTGTTCAGAAAGCTGCAGTGGGGGGAGGGGGGCTCTCTTTCTAGACTGCAAAATTACCACCAATAATGTTGAAATGTCAGTACTGATCCCAGGAGACTCAGCATATCCCTTTCTCCCATGGTTCATGAAGGCTTCCACTGACCACCTGGACAGCAGGAAGAAGTGGTTGAACAACAGGCTGAGGAAGGGCAGAATGATGGTGGGATGGGCCTGTGGACATTTAAGGGTCACTGGCACAGTTTGCTTACTAGGTTAGACCTCAGTCAAAGCAAAAGCCACATTTTATCACTGTATGATCCATAACATCAGTGGGGCAAAGGGAGAGAGGTTTCTGCAGAGGTAAATTAGCTGCTCAAAATTAGCTTCCAGCAAGGAGCTCTGGATCTCCAGGAGGTTTTGACACCGTTTCAGCAATGAGCCACAGCAACATATACCATTTATCTGTGTTGTGCCTTCCCATACTATCACTTTAGTTGCATCAGTTTCTCTGTACTTGCCCTTCCCCTTCCGTTCAAGTCCCCATGCTTGAATAAAGAGTACTTTATTCTTGAAACCTTGACTTCTATTTCACAGTCATGAAGACAAAGAACAGGAAAATAGCTTAAACTTGGTCAAATGGTATAAAATTGGGAGAGGAGAAACAAATACAGCTAGTCTTTGAAAACTTAAGTTTTGCCCATTGTCTTAAAATGGCCACCCTATGTTCTGATCACCCTCCTCTGGTGTAGAGTAGAGCCAATACTGCACCCTCCCCCCTACTCCACCTCCTGGAACATCTAGGGGAGCAGGACTGGGAACAGAGCAGTATTTACAGGCTATTCTGCAGGGGTGGCAGAGGGACTGTAGCCTCAAACTGTTTTTCTTGAATCTCAACCAGACTCCTCAACACATCTGGTTAGTTCTTCATAATCTCAGCATCACACCCTTCACAGCACGCTCATGTGTCTAAGTTGTTTTCCATGTCCAGTTTCTGTACAATTTCATTGTCCAGTCTCTTTCCTCTGTCCCAGAGGCATTCATTATCTTGCTGAACATGCCATGCATTTCTTCTGCTTTTTAACTTGCAAAAACCTCCCCACCAATGAGGAGGATGCATTGAAGGCCAAGCTTTCCACTTACTCAATTTAATAATCACAAGTTTCAACATGTTTTTCTGCCAATATGCTACTGTTCAGTTGAACTATCTTATAAAGCAGAAGCGTGACCAATTATTTGGCACAGTATTTTTCCTTTTGTTTGTTTGGTTTTTTTAAATTCTGAAACCTGAAAGTGTAGCTGCATGCATATTTCCACATACACCTGATACATAGCAAACTTCTCATTGATACCCATGGGGAGAATGTATAAAACAATTCTCTCCCTTACTTATTTTTTATAATCCCTTTTCCTCTCTCCATCTATGTATATACAAGTTACGCACCATCTTAAACAACCATTGGCCTGAAAAGCTAGACAATTCGATTTTTTGTTCCTTATTGACCAGTAGACATTTCTATTGTGGGAGTTTTATATCAGACAAGAACAAGGAATGTTGTAATGATGCAATGTTATGCTTTGCCCTGCCTGTTTTCTGTGCTGTTTAGTGAAATTTCAGGTCAATTTTTTAAACTGAAGTTAACTAAGAGTGAAAAAAAATACTATCAGTACCAACAATCTCTGGATTTGTTTCAATAGTGAAACCAATTTTATTTTATTCTGCCCTAGACATGCAGAGTCTGTCCCAGATCTCTGTCTGTTTCAGACAGACAGACCAACAGCTATCATTCACTGAAGAAGTGAAGAAAGAGGTAGCTACAGAGCTAAGCAGCTGAGTACAGGACAGTTTAAATTTTTAGAATCCAGGGAATATGGAGGACCGTTTGGAGTTATGGGATAAGCGCATCTGCTTCGTGTTTCTTCTAAAATGATGATCACCCATGAAGCAATCAACACTGACATTTCAAATAGCATTAAGTTTCAGAGTCAACAGCTGAGGATTTAAAAAAAGTCTAGAACAACATCCTCAAAGTTACTGCTCAAGTCATCTATGGACTGAGAAGGTTAACGATGCATAATTTTTAAATTTAGTTGACCCTCAGTAATGCACAATAGCACCCAATTGAGAATAGACCTCTGTTGTGACAAACAATACACTAACAGCAAGCAGTTCGGTGTTGAAGGTTTTGCAATCTAAAAGACAAACATTAAAAACCAGTCCAAATTTACTGAACAATTTTTCCATACTTACCACACTCATAATGGCCCCTCCTCCAATCCCATTTGCCCAGATGGCTGTCAGTCTACCTCACAGCACTGATTCACCCCCCAACCACCCTTCCCATTTCACCACACGGAGACTCATTGTGCCTGAAGATTTTTTTAAAAGCCTGCCATAACCACCAAAAGTTACTTTCCTAGTCCCTTCCATCCCCAGCAGTTTGGAATTAGGGGCAGTGAAACTCCTTGCTGCTCCCAAGGGCAGAATATCTACATGACCTTGCCCTTCCCACAAAAAGAATGAAAAAAGTTATCTTTGCAACTAAGAGTGCATAAAGTGCACATATACCATAGCTATTTATGATCATCAGCACACTGTCTGAACAATTACTTCTTACCAGTCCATCTAAGTTTCTTCAAGAAGTGGAATTTAATATTCAATTAATGAAGGTCTGATAATTTGGAGAAGTTTGAGAGCAATGAATTAGAAAGTCATATACTGGATATGCTCATTAAAATATTTAAAAAGCCAACTAATTTCACAATGCTGAAACTCCAATATGGTTAGTGTTATCAGAAACCCAACAAAGAAAGAAATGCCTCACTCAATTCAGCATGGAAAGAACAGGAAAGTATATGGGATGCACAGATGGAAGGGATACGGTCAACTTTTGCCAGTAGGGCATCTTTCAAGAAGAGGAATGGATGTGAGATAGTTGGAGGAGTTAGTACTACATAGAGAAACATAAAAGTTCTCTCTACGATCTCAGCTATTTAAAAATTCACTTTGTCTAAAGTGATAAATGTAATCTTCTCTGTATAGAAACTATGTTCAGCTGTGGTAATGTAAGACAGCTTCACCAAAGTTCTGATAAAAAGGGATATCAGCATCTGGAGAACATACCCAGCATTCAGTTCTGTTACTATTGGGGTCTTATTGATTCCTTCTCCAGTTGTTAGCATCACTCCAATTCTAGGTGTCTTTATGCAACATCGCTGGAGATCACACTCCAGTGGGAAAGACTGATCCTACATGCCTCTCTGCTGCACCTTGCTGTCCTACCCCACAGCCCTTAAAACAAAAAAGTTAAAACTGTTGTTCCAGTTGATCAGTCCTGCCACATCCATCTCTCTCTGCCAGATACTAAAACTGGCATTGCCCAAAGGGTGTGGATAAGCCCTGTGGTAAGTTTTAACAACCACTTAGGGCACTTGCAGAAAGACATGTGCCGCCCAAATGTCTTGGAGTGCAAGAATGAAAAAATTCTGGCTCATCTGCTTGCCTCACAAGTGTACTGTAAGCTCAGAATTAAGCTTCCTTCCTTACTGCATATCACAAGGCAGTTCTGTAGGGCAAAGTTCTCTCCTCACACTTTTCACAACTCAAGTGTCTTCAAAATTTGCTTTCATTAATACTTCAATTTCTTTGTTTCCAATAACTTTGCACAGATGTAACTAGTTTTAACTGTACATTTGTAAATAATTGTGGCTCACAAGAAGGAATGGATTCTGGTTCAGTCTTGCTGTTGCTGGGATGGACACAGCTAACTGCAGTTTAAACAAAAGTCTTACTACTGCAAGCAGATATGAACAGATAACCAGTAGAAGGCTTTCTGTGTAAAGAATATGCTGTTTTTCAGAATACAACTTCAAGACAACTTCCAGATTTTTATAATCACTAACATTCTGTACCTGCTTGTCTACCTCAGTTGTTTGCACAGTTGGAATTACAGATAATTCCACCCGTACAAAAACATTGAAGACAGGTATCTCTGAGGGCATAATTCACTATGGTCATACTTCTAGAACAGTCAGAACAATTTTTCAAAGGCATATTTTTTTTCAGATGTATAAGAGTGCTATCAGACTGATACTTAGCATAGACATAAGTGGCTACATTTAAGCCTGAAAACCTTGAGAGAGCAAAAGAAAGGTAGCAATGCAACAGGAGGCAAAAGGTTGTGCTCCATGGTATTATTTGCATATCAGACATTTTTATCCCCTAGTTGTCTTTAATTCTACAAGTTATACAAATACAATTCACTAAAGTAACTTGTTCTGATCACTGGTTTATTCTAGAGCCACTACTCTGCACACAATATATAAAAAGAGTACACATGCTGGAACATTTTTTGAAGAGAGAACACATTTGTTTAGGTGACTAACTGTGCATTTCCATGTTCTTCAATTCATGCATGTGTTTTGTTTTGTTTTTTAAGCCAAACCTTAGTTTGAAAATTTAGACCATCATTTGTTGTTTGATAAAGCTCCTATGTACTCTTAAGGATTTGACCCTTTCAATAATTGATATTTGCAGCCTTAACTCTGGCGTAACTTCTTCTCTTGGGAAATAACTACAGAGTTGAAAACATGCGTATTCTGTTTTGCTGTACTACCACTTGCTGAACAGGCTGCTCAAGATGCAGGTTGATGGAGTTTAGTATCTAAGAATAGGCCTATGTTCTAAGGATTAATTACTTCTGAAGACTCCTGTGTGATGGGGTGTCCACCCCACACAGAACTTGAAGGGGTTAAGGTGGCCAGGTAGGATTATTAACTCCATAGACTGCACCTGGAAGAAACAGAAATTGATTGCAAAGAGGCTCAGCTAGGAAGCGCCTATAAAGCTCAGAAGCTAGCAACGTACTAGGGCAGCAGTCACTTACCAGGAAGAGCAAAGAGCATTTGGAGTTGGTTCTCCCAGAGAAGGAGGGGATATCAAAAGAGAAGGAAGCAGTTCAGGGAAAGGAGAAGTGAGGGCTGGAAGAATAAAGCCCAGAACTCCTGGGCTGAGGTTCCCTGGAGTTGATTAAAGGCCCAGGTTCTCCTACCAGCCACTGAGGGAGTGACGCTTTAAGGCAGTGAATAGGAAGACTGCTGAGGAATCCTTCAAGAAAGCCTTTGATGTACCCTAGACCAGTGGTTTCCAACCTTTTCTCTGCCATGGCACACCTCAATGCCTTTAATAATTCTGAGGCACACCTCCATATAGTCTTCAAACAAATTCTGAATATTCATGAGCTAATGTGGACCTCTACAAAATAGTTTTTCAAAAAATTGCATGGCTTTCCTGCCCAGGACTGAGGGCACACTGGTTGAGAAACGCTGCCCTAGAGGATGGAACACTGAGTCATCTT